>OY856413.1:89183300-89933300 GCA_963693085.1 Alisma plantago-aquatica | reverse complement strand
CTTAGAGCCCCACCATGGGGATGATATCAGCATGTCGAACCACTGATGTAAAACAAAGGCGCTTATCGGGAGGCAACCTGATCAATAATTTTGTTTTTACTTTTAGTTTTGAATTAGAAAATTTCATTAATTTCGTTTATACTTTTTAGAAAATTTTGCATTGAACAGATAATACATCACAAGATGCAATCTTAAGTTCTGACAATTTTCATTTTTGAGATTTCAGATGGAGGACACGTCGCCGAAACGAATGTAACCACATCTGGTGGACCAACCGGCATGAGTTTTCCCCCTCCATCTGAGATTTAGAGTTTGCTCGGGATGAGAAAATCTTTAAGTTTGGGGTGGAGGGTGGGTGGTATGTACTTTACTTTCCACCCACTTCTATCTATTTCAGACTTAAGGTTTCATCGTTGCAATTTTGAGCAATTTTTAAAAAAAAATTCGAAATTTTTGAAGTTTTCAATGTAGTTTGTATAGAAACTTGATGAAGTTTTGACGCTTTTTGTTTCAATAAAAGACTTTATGTAGCCGGCTATCCCATTTTTCCATGCAGTTTTGAATCATTATACCCTCCTTATTCGAAGCAAAGCCTCCAGGGGGACAATTTATGAAACTAGCCAATTGATAGAAATCACCATGTGAAGCTTATGAATCCTAACATCATGTATAGTAAAAATGGCAAGTATCTGTTGAACTGAGAGGGATCAAAGACATTGTGCTTCCTAACTGACTAGTTATAATGAGCAGAGTATGATAAGGAGAATAACCCGATGCACTGAATTGTAAATCAAATTACATTCTGATCTGAACTCTCTTCTACAATTCTTCTATCATCTTATTATCCCTCCATCCATAAAAAAGAAACAAAAATAGCCAATATAGTGCCAAACCCTAAGTTCGGGGTGGCACACCTCCTCCCTCTTTATTCGCTTCTTTCATACCCCTCGCTATGTAATAGGGGAATACCACCAAGAAAAGATGCCAATGTGCACACAAAATATGCAATCTCGAGTCCAATAGAGGAGAGATTCGCACAATATATATATATATATATATATATATATATATATATATATATATATATATATATATATATATACATGAGATAGTTTTAGTTTCCCGCGCGGGTAACTAGATTACGCTACCCGACAGCAGTACTCCCGCAACCTGGAGCGGAAAAAAAGAACGACACACGGAGAGAGCAGCTAGCGAACCCCAATTCGTCGTCGTCCCCACTAAAGCAAAACCCAGATTCATTGCCCTCCCCAGTGATTTTCCCGTTGTCACGCACCTCCTCCGTCATCACCTCCTGCAATCGCTCCTTCATCACCACCTCCTCCGTCATCATCTCCTCCAATCGCTCCTTCATCCACTCGTGGAGATGATGAGGATGAAGAAAGCCTCACGGAAATCGTTGATTATGCCTCCGTGGAGAAAGAATAGACCGACATTGGTCGAAATAGGCGATGACGACTTTGAAACGCACCAGTTTCAAGCCGACGAGAAGATGGAAAATCAGGCAGAAGAAGCGAGAAAAGCAGCATCGGCCGTGGAAAGGGAAATACAAGACCAAACTACTCTGACAACACCGAAAGGGGATAAGAAAGAGGCTACCAAGGCCACAAAAGCGGAAGAAGAGGGGAAAGAAGAAGCTGCGGAAATGGAGAAGGGGTTTGCTGCTGAGACTCCTCAGACAATACAGAAAGAGGTTAAAACAGGAGTTGTGATTGCTACTGAAGGAGATAAGCAAACTACTTCTTCAACAACTAAGACACAAAAGAAAGGAAAAAAAAGAGGGGTTACAGCTCCTCCATGGATCAAACCTCAATAAAAAAGTGCAAAGCGCAGTAAGGTTGCTACTGCTGGTCGTGGAGTCAATAGAGCAACTGAGAAGAAAGAATCTATGCAACAAAGCGGGAAAAGTTGAACAACAAGGTAATGCTCGAGTGTCTGAAATTAATGCTCGAGTGTCTGAAATTAATGCTTGAGTAACCGAGAGTAATGCTTGAGTAACCGAGAGTAATGCTTGAGTAACTGAAATTTATGCTCGAGTAACTATCACATAATGCTTGAGTAACCGAGAGTAATGCTTGAGTAACTGATATTAATGCTTGAGTAACTATTATAGAATGCTTGAGTAACTGATAGTAATGTTTGAGTAACTAAAATTTATGCTTGAGTAACTATTACATAATGCTTGAGTAACCGAGAGTAATGCTTGAGTAATCGAGAGTAATGCTTGAGTAACTGAAATTTATGCTCAAGTAACTATCACATAATGCTTGAGTAACCAAGAGTAATGCTTGAGTAACTAAGATTAATGCTTGAGTGGAGAGGGTTGTTTAGTTACTCAACCATTACGTTTATTGTTAATTTGAGTAACTGAAAAAAGCCTGTGAGTAACTGGAAAAGGACTGCGAGTAACTGAACAATGCATGTAATGGTTGAGTAACTCAACTGCGAGATTAATGCTTGAGTAACCGAGAGTAATGCTTGAGTAAGTGATAGTAATGCTTGAGTAACTGATAGTAATGTTTGAGTAACTGAAATTTATGATTGACTAACTATTACATAATGCTTGAGTAACCGAGAGTAATGTTTGAGTAACCGAGAATAAACTATAAAACAATATTGTTAAGCTAAATACTACATTCTTGGAATAACTCTATTCGTATGCAGGAGAAGAAAGCAAAGGGGATGAGGAGAGTAAAAATGCAAGTCGGAAACAGAAAGAGACAGAAAAGGCTAACGAGAAAGGTAAGATTGTATGGATTTGTAATTGTTTTAATTTTCAGTTACTTACAGTTTATTAAATTGCTTTTACAAAATAAAAAATGAGCTCTAACGATAAATTTTGATATGTTTGCAGTGGGAGTAAACAGACTGTACCACAGGTGCTCCTTAAAGAGATACATCAACACCAGCAAGAGCATGGTGTATACAAAAGAACAACTTATGATGCTGAGCTCAACAACCTTTGCAAACCTCATAAAGATGCCAAATCTTGTGGTTGACATAGGATTGTTAGAGGATCTGTGACGTCCCCGGATTTTCTAAAACTTAATCTGATGTGAGACGTCCAAATTGAAACCCTCACCTCAGCGAGAATCCCAATTTAAACATCCCACACTAGGCTAAGAAGATGAAAATCAGAGGAAGTCAGAAGGAAACACATCAGTAGCACATGTACATGAACAATAATAAAACCATAAACCACTTGTCCACTATTCAACATATAATTACATAATGAATTGTTACAACATTTGATATTACATATTGAACAGCAAGCTTAAACATATACAAGTACTACATCTAGACAACAGGATCTTAAGACAACATGTCCACCTGTACATCAGCTCGCTATACAACTCTCACCCTCCTGGATCTTCAAGAGCAAAACCACAACCTAAACAAAAGATTACATGCGGTACACGTCAGCACAATATTTCAAGAATATTGTACTGAGTACGCCTACGTGTCTTTTATTTACCTCTCATCATATCTTGGCAATAAGATAAAACTAATATACTTGGCCGTAACAAAAGAATATAAGAAAAGCATATACTTGCACAAAGATGTTCATTAACAAAAGAGAACACATATTTTAAGCTCATTTTCCATTATATCATCTATGCATTTACTACCTCAGAGTTGAATGTATTAAGGCCTTTATGATCTACTACCAAAGAGTTGGATCATTTCACAATGTGATCTACTACCAAAGAGTTGGATCACTTCCAAGTACTTTACTACCAAAGAGTTGAAGTACTTATTTCCAGCACTTTACTACCAAAGAGTTGAAGTGCTTAGATATAATGGAACAGACATATTATGTTTCATGTGTTCATAGCAATAAGTATGGAAAATCGTGCAACATATCATACAAGAACAATCCTTTCATCCAATATCATATGCCAAGTATTTTACTACACATATAACACAAGCATATTGTATAATAAGCCAAGTAAGAGGTAATAGCGTACCTTCCAAAGAGATAGATCATACTAAACACATATCACTGATGTCAACTATAAGCTTGGTCAAACCTGATCAAAACAAGACCACATACTATTATCAGGTTCTCATCTTATTATATCTCATCTTAACCCTAATTGTGTCCCTATTAGGGTTTAGCTTAGTCCATTAGGATGTGTACATCATTACTTGCATTCTTGTCTAAGAATTATGATACTGATGTCATTTTCCATATTATGGTTTATTATCTGAACATTCGGTTCCATATATGTTTTGTGCACATATTAACCCTAGCTTATGTACATTAAGCATATTAGGGTTTATATCACATTTAGAGCAAACATCATCATATAACATGAATTATGTGTATCATCTTGATCTCATACTTAAACATGAAGTTCCAGATACTGATATAAGCTTAATCTGTAAATTTCATCATTTATTGAGCATTAATGTATTTATTACATTTAATATAGGGTTATTAGCCCTAATTAACTATATTAATCAAATTACATGATTTCTTGCATCAACATGACCATATATGACATCATATGCATTACAAACATAATTATGAATCTACTGACATTTTCCCATAATTTTAGGTCTTCGTTTATTATTTATTATACATCAAAAGGGCATATTACATCTTACATGATAACTCTACTATTAGAGCATCAACCGACTGAAAAGATGGTTCCATGTTATTCTACTCATTTTTATGAGCATTTTGGTATATTATATGTCATTTTCTGATAATCGAGGCAATTTCTACGAATTATACAAGATCCTAACTTATTTTGGGATTTTACCTTTTTCGGCCTATCAGCCATCGCCACGTGTCCTTGAGGAGGGCGCGGCTCCTTTGCTCGCTGGGACCCTCCTGGTCTGGGTCTGCGGTTGATCCTTCTCTTGGTTTGCACTGGGCCGGCCGGTTCACTACCTGGACCCGGTTCGCTTGGTTCTCCTGGTTTGGCTCTATTGGACCGGCTGGTCCTGGGATCGGTCTGCCTTCTTCTTCTCCTCTTTTCCACGCGATCCAGCGAACAGAGTGCCTCCGCGAGGCAGCCTCTCCGGTGAGCAATAGCCCATGCTCGAGAGCTCCTCGTCATCTCCGAAGGCCTCCATCACCTTCGCCCTTCCTCCCTGGATGCCGCCGGTCGCTTGCCTCAGGTGCTCTGCCTCTAAAACTCCATTTAGGTGGGAGCGCCGCCGCCATCCTTGGCTGCGGCGGAGACAAGGGGAAAAAAGCCTCTACTCCTCCCCGCGTCGATCCGAAACTCCTAAAGCCTACACGGCACCTCAAGGAACTCCTCCATGTCCTCCATTAATGGTGCAGAGGTCCTACAACCCTCCTCCGAGCTGCATCTTCACCTCCAACCAACCATGGCTTCGGCGGCCATGGAACTCAAAGATATAGGGCACGAAAACACCCGTATGAGACTCAGTTGATCCCGGCGTTCCCTCCTACCTACTCATCTTCCTCGTATCCCCTTCCTATCACTGATTCTTCCTGCCCGCACCACCTCCGCACAGTAGTGGAGAAACGATGGATGAGGGGGGGGGTCACTCTCCTTAGTTTCTCACCCACTACCCTCGAATGAGAGGTCGGTCTGACCCTCTTGACAAGGCAAAGATAACTGCTTAGTCACTTGTCCCCATCGTCCCACGACCTGGACGAGTGGTGGCCGAGGTGGTCGCGAGGTCAGCTGTCCCACGATCTCCAGTCTGACCGGAGGTAGGGGATGAGAATCTAACCATCCAAAGCACATCCAACGACTACCAAGGAACTCACCCAAAGCAAGAACCGGGGCTCACTGAAGCTAGCACTCCCAGTCATTGGATTAGACACAAACGGCCAGGATCTGGCCACACAGTCCGCCCTCAAACAAAGGGGTGTGTGACATTGATATTCATTAGCAACTTAGTTTCTTAAATCATCAAAAAGGCACATTATTTCCCAAACCTCAAACCTTATTATCTCTCTCTAGGAGGACCCAATTGCCACCAAATTTAAACCATAGGTTTCCTACCACACAAGATACCTTCTACTCAAATTTGATGCCAAAACTCAATTGTTAGGTCATCCAATTAAATTCATCAAAAAGGCATTAAAAGAGATGTGTTAATCATAATGTCAACATCACATCAACACACCTACCTTGTCGAAGACTTGAAACTCTCAATCTAACTGAAACATATGCTTTCACTTAAGTCATTGGACATTTAGGATTCTAAAAGTCCACCCCATCACATCCTATACACCTTAAAAGATATTTCGTCCTCAAAATTAAAGCAAAAACCACTTTGTCACATCATATACATCTTAAAGGAACTTTCGTCCTCGAAAGTCAACCACACACATAGGTTACCCAGAACCATGTATCCAAAGCATTATTAGGAGGTTTCCAAAAGCATCAAGGGTGAAACCTCACTCCATAGAAGGTTCAAACAAGGGTTATAAACTCTGTCTATGTCATTACATATCTCATATATTAAGGTTGCAGCTTTATCTTTACCCATACGTTAGGGTTTCTCACATCATATTACCATGTTTTAAATGAGTTAACTAAGATTAACTCATGCGTCAAGGTATCTTCAACATTTTATTTAGCTCATTGTTAGAACATGTTCAACATCAACATATGCCTTTTAGGAGGGCATTAACTATAGTTAACCCGCTTTATCCATCTAGATCATATCAAGGTACCATCATCATTATGAGGTGCTAAATGCATAACTATATTTTACATCTTTATTAAGCATTAAGATTAACACCTCATCTAACTTGATTCATTCATATGATCTTATTTCATTGTTCATCTTAAATTGCAGCATTTATTAATGAATTCTCACAAGATTAACCAACACTATCAAATTATCATCATTATCATGTACATGGTTAGCCATTTATGCATTGATATCTATCAAGCCATCTCTAGGTTTTCATCATATCATGTCTATATATCATGTCTCGAGATTAAATCACATCCTTACATGCATTATATCATGGTTGCGCTACACAAACTTATATGAGGGGCTTGTTAAGCATATATCAAAACTTTATCTTGTCTAAATGAGGCTCCTCTAACCCATACCATGAGGCTAGCACTATGCTCAGTCTCTCTGAGTTAACTCAACTCTGTGAGTATCTCACATGCATATACTTTCTCTTTCCTCGGTTTAGGGTTTTCAGGTCTACCTCATTGGCATTAGCAAAAGCCTTACAAGATCTAGCCACATAAGCACGAACCAAAACATGCTATGACATACTCTTCATAGGTCTCTATCCATGAAACATCTTACCCAAAACTCTCTTATACACCACTGGATTCCTATGTGGAAGACCACCAACCCGAGCATGAGGCTTCACAGAAACTAACATAGCTACCTCCTCCAGGGTTTTGGGCTCTCTCCCTCACCCGGATGGCAGGCACTCATATTCATGTTCACATATGCACATGTAACCAGCCTCTCTCTGTCTCTAGGGTTTGGTCCTCCCAAGGACATCTAGGGTTCCACAAAACTATAGGAATCATGCGTAAAGCAACTCAACTCAATCACTCAGGAGTAGTCTAGTTTAGGACATATCATATCACATATCTCATATCATGGAGTCTAGGTTCTCTGACCTTCTCCCTGTGGGTCTCTCTCTCTCTCTTGAGGTAACCCCAAAACTGGTCCTAACACTAGAGGTCCTCCTTCATAAAAGAGATTGAGGCTCATGCTGACTCACAACCTTATCTTAACTTAACAATCTTATCTCATAAAAGCCTATTTTCTTGCATCATCAAAACTTATCTCAAATCCACAAAACTGAACTTAAGTCCTCGAAGACAAACACAGATCATCATAAACTATCTTATATCATCTATATGAAACTTACATCATATCATCAAAACTTATTCTATCTATCACATACTCCAAACAAGGCTCTAGACATCTAATCTAGAACTACTCTCTCTTCTAGACTGATGTCATTCACTTTCACTTAGGTTGCATGATCACCTCCTACTCGTACATGTGTGGGGACACATTTTTGTAATACATATACATAATAAAATATTATATAGTTTTTCTCCGATAAAACAAGCGTCAGAGAAAACTATCAAGGTTCGATCCGATTGGAATCCAAAACCAAATCCTGAAAATGAGTGTCCCACACATAGTAGAGAGTCCAGTGTCATGAAAACTAGTGAAAAGGGTGAGAACAAGGGGTAGACTAGTGTAGATACTCTAGACAATGTGCGCAATATGTCTAGGGTTTCTCTTCCCTTGATGCACGTCATTTCCAAATAGTGCAACGTCCCATACCGCTGCACTACAAGGAAAGAACGACATCTAAGGACTTGCTACTCAACAAGCACCAGTCTAGGCCTAGTTCTCGGACATCTAGGTGCTAACCTAGAGGCTAGGTCAGATCTAGTCTCTAAAAGATGACTAATCTAACCCTAAAAGATTATTAAGGTTCAAGGTTCTTTAGTTTTGCGTTGCATAATGAGCAAATGTCAGGCTTTGCTATTGTTCATGCTCTGATACCACCTGTGACGTCCCCGGATTTTCTAAAACTTAATCTGATGTGAGACGTCCAAATTGAAACCCTCACCTCAGCGAGAATCCCAATTTAAACATCCCACACTAGGCTAAGAAGAAGAAAATCAGAGGAAGTCAGAAGGAAACACATCAGTAGCACATGTACATGAACAATAATAAAACCATAAACCACTTGTCCACTATTCAACATATAATTACATAATGAATTGTTACAACATTTGATATTACATATTGAACAGCAAGCTTAAACATATACAAGTACTACATCTAGACAACAGGATCTTAAGACAACATGTCCACCTGTACATCAGCTCGCTATACAACTCTCACCCTCCTGGATCTTCAAGAGCAAAACCACAACCTAAACAAAAGATTACATGCGGTACACGTCAGCACAATATTTCAAGAATATTGTACTGAGTACGCCTACGTGTCTTTTATTTACCTCTCATC
Organism: Alisma plantago-aquatica; assembly: GCA_963693085.1. Lineage (NCBI taxonomy): Eukaryota > Viridiplantae > Streptophyta > Magnoliopsida > Alismatales > Alismataceae > Alisma > Alisma plantago-aquatica. The sequence goes on along the minus strand of OY856413.1, from coordinate 89,924,318 downwards.
ATATCTTGGCAATAAGATAAAACTAATATACTTGGCCGTAACAAAAGAATATAAGAAAAGCATATACTTGCACAAAGATGTTCATTAACAAAAGAGAACACATATTTTAAGCTCATTTTCCATTATATCATCTATGCATTTACTACCTCAGAGTTGAATGCATTAAGGCCTTTATGATCTACTACCAAAGAGTTGGATCATTTCACAATGTGATCTACTACCAAAGAGTTGGATCACTTCCAAGTACTTTACTACCAAAGAGTTGAAGTACTTATTTCCAGCACTTTACTACCAAAGAGTTGAAGTGCTTAGATATAATGGAACAGACATATTATGTTTCATGTGTTCATAGCAATAAGTATGGAAAATTGTGCAACATATCATACAAGAACAATCCTTTCATCCAATATCATATGCCAAGTATTTTACTACACATATAACACAAGCATATTGTATAATAAGCCAAGTAAGAGGTAATAGCGTACCTTCCAAAGAGATAGATCATACTAAACACATATCACTGATGTCAACTATAAGCTTGGTCAAACCTGATCAAAACAAGACCACATACTATTATCAGGTTCTCATCTTATTATATCTCATCTTAACCCTAATTGTGTCCCTATTAGGGTTTAGCTTAGTCCATTAGGATGTGTACATCATTACTTGCATTCTTGTCTAAGAATTATGATACTGATGTCATTTTCCATATTATGGTTTATTATCTGAACATTCGGTTCCATATATGTTTTGTGCACATATTAACCCTAGCTTATGTACATTAAGCATATTAGGGTTTATATCACATTTAGAGCAAACATCATCATATAACATGAATTATGTGTATCATCTTGATCTCATACTTAAACATGAAGTTCCTGATATAAGCTTAATCTGTAAATTTCATCATTTATTGAGCATTAATGTATTTATTACATTTAATATAGGGTTATTAGCCCTAATTAACTATATTAATCAAATTACATGATTTCTTGCATCAACATGACCATATATGACATCATATGCATTACAAACACAATTATGAATCTACTGACATTTTCCCATAATTTTAGGTCTTCGTTTATTATTTATTATACATCAAAAGGGCATATTACATCTTACATGATAACTCTACTATTAGAGCATCAACCGACTGAAAAGATGGTTCCATGTTATTCTACTCATTTTTATGAGCATTTTGGTATATTATATGTCATTTTCTGATAATCGAGGCAATTTCTACGAATTATACAAGATCCTAACTTATTTTGGGATTTTACCTTTTTCGGCCTATCAGCCATCGCCACGTGTCCTTGAGGAGGGCGCGGCTCCTTTGCTCGCTGGGACCCTCCTGGTCCGGGTCTGCGGTTGATCCTTCTCTTGGTTTGCACTGGGCCGGCCGGTTCACTACCTGGACCCGGTTCGCTTGGTTCTCCTGGTTTGGCTCTATTGGACCGGCTGGTCCTGGGATCGGTCTGCCTTCTTCTTCTCCTCTTTTCCACGCGATCCAGCGAATAGAGTGCCGCCGCGAGGCAGCCTCTCCGGTGAGCAATAGCCCATGCTCGAGAGCTCCTCGTCATCTCCGAAGGCCTCCATCACCTTCGCCCTTCCTCCCTGGATGCCGCCGGTCGCTTGCCTCAGGTGCTCTGCCTCTAAAACTCCATTTAGGTGGGAGCGCCGCCGCCATCCTTGGCTGCGGCGGAGACAAGGGGCAAAAAGCCTCTACTCCTCCCCGCGTCGATCCGAAACTCCTAAAGCCTGCATGGCACCTCAAGGAACTCCTCCATGTCCTCCATTAATGGTGCAGAGGTCCTACAACCCTCCTCCGAGCTGCATCTTCACCTCCGACCAACCATGGCTTCGGCGGCCATGGAACTCAAAGATACAGGGCACGAAAACACCCGTATGAGACTCAGTTGATCCCGGCGTTCCCTCCTACCTACTCATCTTCCTCGTATCCCCTTCCTATCACTGATTCTTCCTGCCCGCACCACCTCCGCACAGCAGTGGAGAAACGATGGATGAGGGGGGGGTCACTCTCCTTAGTTTCTCACCCACTGCCCTCGAATGAGAGGTCGGTCTGACCCTCTTGACAAGGCAAAGATAACTGCTCAGTCACTTGTCCCCATCGTCCCACGACCTGGACGAGTGGTGGCCGAGGCGGTCGCGAGGTCAGCTGTCCCACGATCTCCAGTCTGACCGGAGGTAGGGGATGAGAATCTAACCATCCAAAGCACATCCAACGACTACCAAGGAACTCACCCAAAGCAAGATCCGGGGCTCACTGAAGCTAGCACTCCCAGTCATTGGATTAGACACAAACGGCCAGGATCTGGCCACACAGTCCGCCCTCAAACAAAGGGGTGCGTGACATTGATATTCATTAGCAACTTAGTTTCTTAAATCATCAAAAAGGCACATTATTTCCCAAACCTCAAACCTTATTATCTCTCTCTAGGAGGACCCAATTGCCACCAAATTTAAACCATAGGTTTCCTACCACACAAGATACCTTCTACTCAAATTTGATGCCAAAACTCAATTGTTAGGTCATCCAATTAAATTCATCAAAAAGGCATTAAAAGAGATGTGTTAATCATAATGTCAACATCACATCAACACACCTACCTTGTCGAAGACTTGAAACTCTCAATCTAACTGAAACATATGCTTTCACTTAAGTCATTGGACATTTAGGATTCTAAAAGTCCACCCCATCACATCCTATACACCTTAAAAGATATTTCGTCCTCGAAATTAAAGCAAAAACCACTTTGTCACAATTTAATAGATAGATATGTCGATGAAGACATATTTCTGCTGGCCAATGGAGAGGAGAGAAGGATGACAATAGATGACGTAGGGATAACTCTAGGTATCCCCAGCAAAGGTATAGAAATAACACAAAGGAAAGATTCTGACATAGTAAAGTCGATATGGCAAGAGTTTGCCAAGGCGACTTGTAAAAATAGAAATGAAGGTGAGACCTCAAAGAAGTTGAGAGAAAAAGATGTCTTGCATAAGGACAACTTAACAAAACTTTGGCAAGAATATGCCAAGACCAACGATCCAGTGGACAATAAAAATATGTGTCGTGCGTGGATGTTGCACCTGCTGGCAACATTCCTAATCCCAGACACTAGCTATTGCATACCAATCTACATTATCCACTACCTAGATGATGTCACTTCCACTGGGCAGATGAATTGGGCAAAGATGGTGCATGGGAGTATCTTCAAGAATATGAAGATGTTGAAGGAGAATGTACAACTAAGAAGGAAAGGAGATAAAGGGGCTAAGAACACCCTGTACACAACATGCTGTGTCATGTGCCTATGCGTAAGTGAATAAAATCATATTCATCTACATTGACACAATATTGACTATGGGGGGCAGTTACATATGCATTATATTTTCTATATATTACATGCAGGTTTGGGCATATGAGATGACAAAGATGGCAAAGCCAACATTCCTAAAGGTCGAGAAATTGATGGAATTAGGGGCAGTGGACCCTAAGGATGTAAGATTATCTAATATTTGTTACAAAATCTAATATACAACATAATCATACATGTTTCATTTTGTGACACATTATTTTTATTTATATGTTGGATAGGTTTGTCAAATGATAGTGGTAGACCAGGGAGATGATTGGAAGGCTGCAAAATCATCGAAGGACATGCCAGAAAAATGTACGCCAACAACCAATAAGGCACCAGCAAAGCCAATCATCGAAGAGGGAGACACTCTTGACACCTCCACCCTGGAGACAAGAATCCAAATGTTGGAGGAGCTCAAAATTGCATAAGGAGATCTGCACAAGAATAAGTGTTGAGAAATTCACTGAGCTACAATTGGAGAATAAAAGGCTAGAAGAAAGAATAGCCAAGTTAGAAGAAGAAAATAAAAATCTAAAAAGAAAGTGGGAAGATGAGGGTGACAAGTCACAGTCACCTGAAAGTGGATGCAAAGAATTTGTAGAGGGTTTTGCCTCAGTGAATGTATATGAACTGAAAGACACACCGACAAAGGATGTCGACCCACCGACGAAACGAAGAAGGCTGACCCTCAGAAGAAAATACATGGAATCAGAAGATCACATTGAGGATAGGAAAAATGCTGATGAAGAGGAGAAGAAAGAAACAAAAGACAACAATTATGAACAATCAAAGTCTGCGGAAGATGCAGAACAAAAGAAACAAGAAGAAGGGAGTGAACAACAGGAGAAGATAGTAGAAGAAGAAGAAGGGCAGAAGAAGCCCAGAAAAAGATTGAAGAAGAAGAAGACGATGGAAGAACTAAAGATAGGAAGCATAGAGAAAAATGTGAAGAAAAGAAGGGAGGAAAAGGTAAGTTTCATCTCCTTTCAAGTATATCATAACTGCAAGTAATGCTTGAGTAACTGAACCTAAATCTTGAGTAACTGAACCTAATGCTTGAGTAACTGCACGTAAGGCTTGAGTAACTAAATATAATGCTTGAGTAACTGAACCTAATGATTGAGTAACTGAATGTAATGCTTGAGTAACTGAATGTAATGCTTGAGTAACCGAGAGTAATGCTTGAGTAACTGATAGTAATGCTTAAGTAACTTGGGAAAAATGAAAATTGATTCTAACATGGATTGCTCTATTGTTGTTGACAGCACAAGATGTCCAATTTCATAGGTTTTGAACATTTCAAAACAAAAGAAACCAAAGAAATTGTTCATCACTTCGTGGACAACATAGAATAAATGTAAGAGAATTGGTTATTGTCAAGTGTAAAATGATAAAACATTAATGTTTCAATATCCAACTTGTATGTATAACATCTATAAAAATAATTGGCAGGTCAAAACGAGAATGGAAATTCAGTGAAGACACTTGGTGCACGGGGAAGGACCTCGCCGCCCTCCTATACAAGGATCAAATGACACAATCACCTGTAAGAAACAAGAATGTAATGTAACTCTTTGAAATAGATAATTTGGATTGCTAAACTGAGAAAGCTTTTGGTTTTATTCAGGTTCTCGACTACTTTGTACAGATGCTCAAGGAGAGCACAAGCAAGCAGAGGAAGAAGGGGTTGACGTGGCACTGCATGAGCACTTATGCTCCGGTAAACTTTGTATACAAATTTACATGAAATTACGATATAGAAACACAAACTGAAACTTATAGATGTGAATTTTAAACTCTACATTTGCAGCAAAAGTTATCATTTAATGTTGAGGACATCACCTTGGAGCAGATAGACATGCTATCTCCACAATTCAACGTTCCAATGAAAGATTGGGACGCAATGGACTCGGTGTTCACAACACTAAACAACGACAACCACTGGCACTTGTATGAAGCAAGTTTCAGGGATGGAGCACACCGGTCTTATAATTCAATGAGTTGGAGTAGCAACTCAAGAAAAGAATTCAATATATGGGTAAGTGATCTATAAAAACTAAGTCTATTATTAGTGGATTGAAAGGATTAATGATCTTTAATCGATGATGAATAAATGTCTTGTTTTTTTAATGCAGGTGGGTATAGTGCACAAATTCTTTAGGGGTGCACCAGAAAAGGGAAGCCAGTTGTCGCAGTGGGAACGGGAGCACCCGATCTGCCCACAGCAGGAAGAAGACTCACTTGACTGTGGGATCTTCGTCATGAAGTACCTAGAGTGCCTAGTCAATGGAAAAACTACAGACTTCACCTGCAAAGACATATCGGAAATAAGGGCTGATGTTTTTCAGTGAATGATGGCAAGGGGGCAGCTGCAACCTCTAAAAGATGATGAAAAAGATGAAAGTGAAGACATCAAAGAAGGTATATCTGATGATACAAGGGAGGAGAAGCTGAAGTTGAGAAACAACAAGAAATAGAGAAGAATGAAGAAACAACAACAAAAATGGATGCAGAATAGATCTCATAGGAAGAAATAGTTACAAGCCTTGATAAATGGCTAAAATAAGAACAATAGCCTTCTGTTATTCTGTTGTATAAGCTGTGTATAACTGAAATGTACAACTGCTCTTGAATGTACAACTGTTAAAAGTCTGAATTTACAACTGATCTTGATGTATAGTTGATCTTGATGTACATCTCATCTTGAACAATATTGATTTTGCCCTTATATTTTGGCTAAATGTACATCTGATTAAAATGGATTATTTATTAGTGTGTTGCAAAAAGACTGAATGTACAGCTGATCTTGAATGCTTCGAATACATTTATGGTGTGAATGCTTATGTTCTTGAATGCTTTAAATACCTTTATGCTTTGAATGTTGTAAGAGTAACTCTGAAACTACTACGAGTAACTGAAAAAACCATGTGAGTAACTGAACTGAATGTAACAGAATGCTTGAGTAACTGAGAGTAATGCTTGAGTAACCGAGAGTAATGCTTGAGTAACTGAAAGTAATGCTAGAGTAACTGACAGTAATGATTGAGTAACTTAACAAACACTTCAAGTAACTGAAAAAAACCTGGGATTAGCTCTTGAGTAACTGAGAGTAGTGCTTGGGTAACCGACAGTAATGGTTGAGTAACCGAACAATCACTGCGGGTAACTATCACAACCTTGGAGTAACTGAAAAACACTACGAGTAACTAGAAAAAGACTATGAGTAACTGAAAAAGGACTATGAGTAACTGAAAAAGGACTGTGAGTAACTGAAAAACACTGCGAGTAGCGGTCACAACCCTGCGAGTAACTGAACAAACACTGTGAGTAACTCAAATCAACTGCGAGTAACTGAACAACCCTCTCCGAGTAACTCAAAAACACTGTGAGTAACTGTCACAACCCTGCGAGTAACTGAACAAACACTGTGAGTAACTGAACAAACACTGCGAGTAACTGAACAAACGCTACGAGTAACTGAACAAACACTGTGAGTAACTGAACAACCATGCAAGTAACTGAACAACAAACATGTATTGACGACAACCATACCAGTAACTGAACCCTATGCGAGTAACTGGACAACCATGTGAGTTACTGAACCCTCTCCGAGTAACTGAAAAAACACTCTGAGTAACTGAAAAACACTTTGAGTAACTGAAAAAACACTTCGAGTAACTGAAAAACACTCCGAGTAACTGAAAAAATGCTTCGAGGAGCTGAAAAAACATTGCGAGTAACTGTGACAATATTGCGAGTAATTGTGACAATATTGTGAGTAACTGAAAAAATCCTGCGAGTAACTGTTAGAGTAACTGTGAAAACACTACGAGTAACTATCCTACGAGTAACTGAACAAACAATGCGAGTAACTGAAAAAATTATGCGAGTAACTGAAACAAGCCTGCGAGTAACTCAACATTGCACGTAATGGTTGAGTAACTAAACAAACATTGATAGTAATGCTTAAGTAACTTATATGTATTTTTTCGCATGCTAACTGAAAGTATATATAATCAGACAAAAACACTGATGTTGAACATTCAAGATTACAAAATTCAAAGCATAAAACGTTATATATTATACAGCCAGATCAACTATAAAGAAGGTCCATCAACTGAACATAAAAATACAGAAAAATACAGCCAGATCAGCTATAAAGAAGGTCCATCAACTGAACATAAAAATCAAATAGCTCATGGGGTCGGATCCATCCCTGGCGAGAGATATCATACACACAATTCTCTCCATTGCAAAGCATAGACATCAAGCCAAAACACAAGTTCGAATCTGAGAAGTTCATATATGTTGTAAATGAGTGAACCTGTAAAGGATTTACCCATGAGTCATAAATAGGTTTTGAGCCCAGGATGGTTGGGGGGCGGTATAGATAGTGATGGGGAAGATTATCGACCAAAAGGCTAGGAGAAAAGGGCGGCGGTGCATACCTATTTATGATATGAAGGCTAGACAGAAAAAGAAGCAGTGTCTTCTGCAGATGTTGAGGTGTCCACTGTTGTAGATGAGTCAACCTGAACGAGATTTATAGCTGATCTCGGCGGTGCTTGGTATTTGTCCCTAACAAAGAGATGATTTGTAGAGTCGTATGTTCTAGAGAATACTTCTTCACCAGGCATTCTGAAGAGCGGAAGAAGCTCGGTTGGTGTTTCTAAGAACTGATCTGTGATCCATGCTGTGATAGTCTGGTGATCAGTTGGCTTGAGGAAGATGATCCAACCTTTGTGAATATTGAGTTGTGCAATCGTCCTTTTCCATCCCTTACCAGTTGAAAGTGATCCATTTTTATTCTGCATAAGGGTTATCTGGAATGTATGGTTTCCGATATGGAAGGTGGTGTTGCCTGGTTTGATGTGAAAATGTAGATATTTCCATTCTATAGGAAGTTGAATGTATTCCATTGTCTTGTCGTCAAGGGTGTAGTTGATTGGCTGGATGAACGACTCCATGGTAGGCTGTGTTGAGGGTTGTGAGAAAACTAGTAATGGTAGAAGAAGGTAGGCTGTGAAGAAGGTAGGTTGTGAAGAAGTTGGCTGTGAAGAAGGTAGGTTGTTCGTGTTGGCATCAACTTAAAAGAAGATGGTAGCAGTGCTCTGTGTTGTTGGTGCTGCAAAGATGGGCAGCAGTGCTCTGTGCTGTTGGTGTTGCAAAGATGGCAGCAGTGCTCTATGCTGTTCTGATGACACAGTAGTGCTCTGTGCTCTGTGTCTATGCTTTTACATCGTACAACAAACTCTTGTACATATCTTTATAGCTCTGTGCTCTCTTTTCTTCACTTTTCTGGTTCCTTCTTTAATAGAATCAGTGCATTGTACATATATTTTCTTCTAATGCATTAAATGGAGCGTGATTCACCAAAATAGGATAGTAGGCCTCGTGGGGAGGGATGGGTTGGTGGTGGAGGAACTGGGGAGTATTTCCACAATAGATGTTCCTATTGTATTTTCGAAGGTTACTGAACAAACGCTGTGAGTAACTGAAAAAACCAAGCGAGTAATTGAAAAAAGCACGCGAGTAACTGAAAAAACCATGCGAGTAACTGAAGAAACCCTTTCGAAGGTTACTGAACAAACACTGCGAGTAACTGAAAAAACCAAGCGAGTAACTGAAAAAAGCACGCGAGTAACTGAAAAAACCCTACGAGTAACTGAAGAAACCTTGTGAGTAACTGAAAAAACCCTACGAGTAACTGTGAAACACTATGAGTAACTGTGAAACACTAAGAGTAACTATGAAAACAATGTGAGTAACTGAACGAGCACTACGAGTAACTCAAATAGCAGTTAGAGTAACTGTGAAAAAAATACGAGTAACTATAAAAAAAAAACGAGTAACTGTGACAACCCTGCGAGTAACTCTAACAACAATAAGAGTAACTATGAAACACTAAGAGTAACTATGACAGCAATAAGAGTAACTGTGACAACACTAAGAGTATCCATTGTACACAAAGCCAAACACATATTCTTCAAAAAGAATAATAATTGATCAGAACATATTCTTTGTAACATATTCAGAGTATACATACAATTGCTGGAGCACAAGGTAACACAAAGATAGATTAGAAACACAAGTGAAGTACTTAGAAGGTTACAAAATAACATTCACAAAACTACACAAAAAGAACAACCCCATTACAGATTTGAACATGCCTCACTAACACATTGATCAACTACAAACTCCACTAAAAAAGATAGAACCACATATACATCAATAGCAGCATCAACATCACCAGAACACGAGCAGTAGAAATAGTAGCAGCAAATCCCAATCATAGAATGCACTACTTCTTAGTACAGTTCCTGTTGTCATGGTTAACACCAAACTCTAAGCAATTCTTGCACTGCCTCTCTCTTTTAGACTGGGAAATCTCAACTCCAGATTTAAACCTCGCATCTCTGAATTTGGGTCTCCCCTTAGTTTTGCAAACATTGGGGATATGAACCTTGACGGTGGAAGAAGAAGTTGTATTTGAAGCAGTTACACCAGCACCTGCATCTGCACAAGTATCAGCGAGATCCAATTCTAATAGCTCCTTTCGCAAGGCTAGCAGTTTTTCATGGCAAATATCTACAGCGTTGTTCCTACACCCTATGTTCACAATCGAATTGCAGGCAGAAACAAGCTTAAGAGTCCTCCCAGTGGATAGATGACTAATTGACGCTTTGCCAAAACCAAAGGATGTTCTCTGTAGCCTTTGGTCCACCTCTTATATATGTATGGCTCAGGAACAGTGCAAAAGTCACGACTCTTCAAATAAGACAGGATGTGCCTGCCAGGGATACCTTTGAATTCCAACATGTAACAGTTGCAATAAACAATCTCACTCGACGGAGTTTTCTTCAAGATGCGGGCAGATCCAAGGCCACCGACACGATACACTTCAAACACACCTTCTGAAGCTTCCTTTACATTATATATCATGCTTTGATGAACCTCACTCTGAAAGATCTTAAAAATTGACTTTGTGTATATACCTCTCGTCTGCTCCTCCAGAGGCCACAGTGATGACAAAGGGAGATTACTATACTCATCTTCAAAGTCTTTGAAATTTTCAATCTCCCGTACATGAGAGTAAGCAGTCTCCAATGAGCATACAAGTTCAAAGAGATTCTTCTTACTATTCACATGGCTTATAATGAACACATTCAAGCTCTCGCCCCTTTGCATTGTCCTCATGCCCGCGAAGAAGGAAGACTGCATATAGCAAGAAACCCACTCTGAACGCATCACATACATGTCAGACAGCCAAGTAATGGACGACAGACCATACTCCTCAACAACAGAATGCCATCTCTCTTCAAATATACTGACATCATCCACATTCCACACGCAATCATTCAAGGAGCTTATGATCTGCTCCTTGTTAGGAAGACCACCAAGCTTAGAGGGAAGCTTTTGTAGGATGCGCCAGCTACAGAACCGATGCTTGCAATTCAGAAAAATAGTAAGGATAGCAGCATTCATAGCTGGGTCTTGATCGGTTATGATGGACACCGGCTCTTTTCCAAAACAAAGTAGATACTGCTTGAAAACCCAGACAAATGACTCGTACTTCTCGTCAAACATAAGAGCTGAAGCAAACAATACCGTCTTACGATGGTGATCAACACCACCAAACATTCCAAAAACCATCGAATACTTGTTGGTGCGGTAGGTGGTGTCAAAAACAATCGCATCGCCAAACAACCCGCAGTCTTCAACAGAAACAGGATCAGCCCAAAACAGATGAGTCAAGCAACAATCAGGATCGTTTTCGTATGTATAGAAGAATTTCTGATCGAGTACCTTAAACTTGGCAAGCCGATCCAAGACCATGTCGACGTCATACTTGGTCGACTCTTTCCTCTTGCTACAAATGTGTCCATGAGCTTGTCTGCTAGTAAATGTCATATTTTCATAGCCGCCAGACTCGGATGCCATCAATGCAATTTGTCTCGATACAGGTATGTTAGCTTGGCTCATGGAAGAAAGGATATCTTTTTGAGTTTCATCAAGAGATGAGTTACACTTCAGGTAACGGAGATGTGCATCATCAACAAGATCGTGGTTGTGTTCCTCAACAAAGGCAGTCACAACCCATGTGGATGAGGACTTGTCTAGTGTGAATCAGATCATGGCTCCACAACCACACCTCTTCACAGATCGCTTGTACTTCTTAGACAGATTTTCCTGCAGCTTACCCACTTTATCACAAACGGGGCTCAGAAGCCCTCTTGACCTCTTAGAACAGCCCATTGTACCCTGCTTGTCACAAACCAGATCTTTGGCAATGAGAATCTTAGTTCCCCGTTCATACATGTTGTCATCTTTCCTGATATTAAAACCAATCATGCCAGCGTAGCTAAAATAGAATGAGATAGCTTCATCTAAAGTTCCAAAGTGGAGACCAATTTTAGGAACTGTACCTGGCGGTAGAGTGGAAGCACCAACAGAAGGATAAGAATTAGCATTATCATTATCAAATCCGACATTTGAATTAGCAGCATCTGTATCAAGGCTGGGATCCATTACAACGTCTGGCAGTAACTCAGCAGTACAAAGGAGTAAACCTGAAACAGTAGAGAGTAACTCTATCAGGCCGAAGAGTAACACATCATAACAAACGAGTAACTGAAAGAAGATTTGTATTCCAAATTACAAATCAGAATGAAATAGATTTCCAAGTTGAACATAAACACTTAAATTGAAAAAGAAAATACAGATAGGTAACTTGTACAAATAAGTTTATATGTAGATTTTCAAGTGAGCTTCACAATAGCAGAAAAAAGAGCAAGGATTTGTAATAGCTACTACATCTGGTACATGTCGTCGAAGGCATGAATTAAGAAAATAAGGCCAGGCGAGGTCCATAGAGGCGCAATTCTCAAACAAGTCGACAACTGCAGAAAAAGGTGTAATGACATAGTACCTTAATAGAGAGAAGAATTGATCAAAAATACTGCTTGAGAAGTTCTACAAGCATTCGCTTGACCTATCCTGGAGCGTCGTCGCTCCTTTGAGGTGCCTAGGGCGTCACTGCAGGCCGCTGGAGGTAGCCGGAGCAAGGCTGAGTAGGGGAGGTCGTCGCGAACAGGCGAGAGAGAAAAAGGGCAGCGGAGAATGGTTCCCTTCTAGGTCGGGCACCACTTTCAGATTGGGGCACTACCCTACGAGAAGGATGGGAAAGATACAATAGTCGCGTCGTCAATGTAGCTTAGGAAGCAGTCACTATGCAGTTGGGGGCAATGCAGGGTGATATGGCTTGACGACAGAATAGCCTGTATGGAAGCGGCTTTCGCATAGGATTGGCAACGAGAATGAGCGCCGCGCAGATGGAGATTCAAGGCCGCCTGCGCAATATCCCTACGGGAAGGATGGGCAAGATGCAATAGTCGTGTCGTTAATGTAGCTTAGGAAGCAGTCACTATGCAGTTGGGGGCGAAGCAGATATGGCTTGACGGTGGGATAGCATGTATGGAAGCGTCGTTCGTGTCAAATTGGCAACGAGAATGAGCGTCGCGAAGACGGAAGGCCGTGCAGACGGAGAATGAGCATGTGACGGGTAGCGAGAGTAAGTTACCTGTGCGGGTAACAAATATTCAGCCTATATATATATATATATATATATATATATATATATATATATATAATAAGAGTTGCAGTCAATGAAACTACAACCATATAATAAAAATCTCGAGTTGAATAGAGGACAGATTTATTTTCTTACTTCCATACCACCCTTTACTCCCTTTTCCACCTATTGGCACAATGAATGCCTACTTTGCTAATATCTTGAAAAATAGCAATGTTAGATCAGGTGCACATTTGTTGTTCTGCGGGTGTCTCTGGACTCTTACGAAACACTTAGACATGCTTGATGTTGGAAAAAGTAGGGAGGAAGTGATGTTGGGAAACGAACTCAGGAATGAAGATATGGTAAAATGTGTTCAGTGGTCTCAGGAAGTTGAGATTCTTAGTCATACGAAGTAGAGAAGAAACAATCGTGCTGTGAAAATGAGGCAATCACACAAGTGAAAGTATTCGTTGGCGATTGTTTCAGATTTTGTGTTACTCGAGGACGTGCAATGTTTAAGTTCGGGGTGTTTTGATGAATGTGCATTCATCAGGGCTCCGTCACTTGGCTTGGCCCAGTTTTGCTTACATTCTCGCGTTTATCGACCATATCTTATAATATTTAATTTGTTTTGATTCAATCAGAATTTTCCCTAGTTTGATTGGATTTTTGCACCTTTGTTCAGGTCACCTTGGGCAATGATCCTGATCTTCTCGGCCCATTATGGAGCCTTTTATAACGTGGTTAGTAGTGGTCAGCAGCTCCTCTTCTCTTCAGCTTACCCTAAACTGCGATCGTGGTTCCCCCAACTATCTAACACCCACTCTCTCCCAAGATCATGACCTGCCTCCCCTCGGCCCGCAGATCTGCTCCACTCAAAATCGTGATGACTCAATCATGATCGCGACCTGTCCCAAAATCACAATTGCGCCTCCGCTCGCGGTGCAAAACGACGCCAATACACCTCAACCTACTGCTACCTAGCCGCTCGCCACCACGACAGCTACATCACAGCCCGCGATCATCCAGAACTGTGACCATGGCTTCCTCGAAGCATAATCACGACCCCAAGACCATGATCACTTCCTTCCACAACTGTGATCATCCAAAACTGTGACCTAGGCTCCCTCCATGCATAATCATGACCCCAAGACTGCGATCACTTCCTTCCACAACCACGACCATCCGTGATCGCCTCGACTGTGGTTATGCCAAAAGTGACCATTCCTCTCTTCTGCCTACTACGCCTTCACTAACCCTAGCGGCAGTAGTGTGACTTCATCACCCAATAGATCTAGCCCCGCTGCCACACTGCAGTCACTCCACCACACAGTAGCAGTGTCGCCCTCGACTCATAACCATGACTTGGGTGCATGTTTAACAGAAGAGAACCACGGTCTTCTGGCCAAGACAGAGAAGAATCATGACCTACAATTGTGACCAAAGAACTGTGACCTACTGCAAACAACCAAGGTCATGAAAGTAAGTCAGTGCCCAGCCTGCCTATAAATAGAACGTGACCCCCAACCATTTGCACACCCTCTCTAGATGTCTTTAGGCTGCAGTCAGTCCTTAGCCTAAGGAGACAGTCTCCTCCACAGCCAGGTTGCGCCCAAGAAGCGCTCGACCCCTGGTTCAAGCCACTCCATCCCATGTATATCTAGATCCAGATCTAGATCTATTACATCCATCTATCTGCTCCATCCAACCCGTTCATCCAGATCTAAGGTGGAAACCCAGATCTACAGTCGTCTTCATCATCTACATCGTTCCTATGCTGCCATCATGTCCACAAGCTGCTCCACCTACTACGAGCAAGGAGACTGAGAAGAGAGAGAAGGTGGAGAAAGAAGATCTACCCCATCTATTGTGGTGTTCTTCCCTCCTCATTCCAGATCTTCTCCAGCGACGTGTAGAAGACCGTCTCTCCACTAAGATGTGATCATCTTCTCCACCATGGCCATGGCGGAATCTTCCCTCTCTCTTGTTCTTTTTGTTCCTCACATCATGAGTGAGTAGTTTCCTTTAGCTGGGGTGTGGGGACTAGCCCCACTGCCCATGCTTATATGTCTTTTCATTAAACATGCCATGGCATGTATATAACTTTTCATTTCTTTGTTAATCATCGATGTGTGCTTGTGGATTGATCACCTGCTTGCATTTATCTTGTTTGTTCCTATGTTGCGAGAACTTCTATGTGTAGGATTTGAATGTCGATTAATGTGGTTGACTCCCTGATGAGAAATTGGATGGGATTCCCTGAGGTCGTAAGTGTGTGATCCGTGAGGGGATGAGCCATCTAACACGCTTTTCTATGCCTAAACATACCAATGGAAGGCCACAACTTCAGTTGGATATCTATATCTTCAGAACTGTAAGTGCATGATCCGGATGGCGATGAGAAATCTGATGCCTAAGGTGATGCTTATGTGAACCTAAACATCCCTCTGAGAGGGTTCACAACAATTTTATTTGGATGGTTATATCTAGCCTGGATGTTTGTGTTTGGATGTGTTTGTATGTGTAGCGGTGGTGAAACCTGGGACCATCCCAACGATCCCCATCATTAATCTTTAACCAACTTTTAATCCTAATTTTTACTTTCCTCACATTTGGTTTAATTAAACTCAAACCAACCTTTTTTCTAAATATTAGTCTTGATTCAACTAGACTCGACTAGTAAATGATTATTAAAAACATTGTCCCTTGGGATTCGATCCTCAACTATACTATGATAAGACCCGTCCTCTTGCGGGTGGTATTATTACACATGTTTTGGTTAAAGACTCTAGGATTTCAACCCCGGGTGAATTTGTTAGTGCAATAATATACCACGTCAGGTTTTCTTTCCCAAAGCTGGACTCAATAATATTATTGTTGTCCCAGGTCTATGCATTGGAGGAACTATCTCCGCTTCAACTACTATCTCAAGAATGTTTGCCATTTATTATATATTCCTTCCCTTATTATTCCTTCTATCTTTTCCTTCTCTATGACCTTCTTACTATGTAGTGTTACCGCCTTGGCCTATTCGTTATTCTATTTGATGTTTGTATATCTTGGGAACCTGTGCTGAGTAGGCTTCTTCTAAACTACTATGTTTGTTTCCAATTGTGAGATCTAAGTTTTTAAGCTTCTTGAATGAGACTCTTTGTTATGCTTATCCCTTTTGGATTGGTTAAAATGTTGTCATTCTTGTTCGTAAATTTTGCAAACATGTCCTCTAATCTGCCAAACCTGTTTGGACATTTTTTTATGCTAATTGTTTCTGGAACATTTGATTGGTGAGAGGGAGGTTGTTGCACCTATGAAGGGTCATATTGAATGTTTTTAGGATCATTCCAAGAAAACTTTATATTGTTGTGCCATGGATAATGTTCATTTCTTCTATTCTAGAACTACTACATGTACATGCATTGTTTCTTCCTCACCTCTAGATGAGGTGGTGGTATTCATAGTTCCCAAGTACTTTGTCAACTGATCTATCACTAGACTTAGCTCATTGACTTCATGTGACTCCATGGTGCTCTTGGCTGATGAGGATCACATTCATCACTCTTTGAATGGTTCTTGGCAATGTTCTTCATTATCTCATGAAATTTCTTCTCCTTGTGTTAAAAAAGAAACATGCATCTGCATTGTCCAGTGTGCTCCTCTCCCCTGTGTAAAGTATAAAAAAATGGTTTTAATGGACATAAAGATTTATCCCATGATTTGAAACCTTCCTAAGCATGTCCTGGTAGAAGTCCCATAGTTTTCAATATGACTCACCTATATGCTGCTTTAACCTCTTGGATTTTTCTCACCTATTCATTCATCTTTTGAGTAGGAAAGTACCTTTAGAAAAATAATATAAATACTAAGAGACTATAGACTCTAGAGGTAGACTGATAAACCATCTCTTGGATCAAGGAATATGGAAATCATTTTAGACAAATCATCGCGGGTGGTATCCTATCAATTTTTTTACATGTTATAACTTTCTACAAAACTATTGATGTGTCGCTGATCCTTGATATTATGTCCATGGAATACATGCGATCTTATCAAAGTCACTAGGCTTGAATAAATCTTAAAGCTTTCAATGTTAATTGTCGATCGACTGATTGGACCCAATTGTATTGTGTATGAAGATGCCTTCATCTTCTCCTAGATTGTTTTCCCATTTTCAGAAACTACCACATAACCATTGTTGTCATATGTGTAGGTCAACACATCTTTTTCTTCTTCTTCTTCCACCTCTAGGTCTTCTAGATTGGCAATTTGTTTCTCTTTTTTCCAGTGTAACTACTACCATTACCAGTGGTGGTGAATGCAAAATTGCTTCTCAACTATAGATAAATATTCCCTATCTTATTTTAGATTTTTATCATGGCCTTGCAGAGGAGATGAGTCTCCACAGTTATTGGTTTGAGTGTGGACCATAAACTAGTCCTACAAATGAGTGAATTAAATATAAGTACATGTGATAGTAGTACTAAATAACAAAGATATGTAAAATTATTTTTGAATGGAGAGGTAATCAATGAAAAAAATGTCCTAGAGTGCTCACTTTTAGCACTTCCAGTGCTAACATTACGAATTCTCAGAAAATGATGCCAAAAACGTGACACGTGAAAACTATACATGCAATATGAAACCATAAGTGTCAAGTAATATAGGAAATATATTCCTAGTTATCAAACATTGGGAATTGTGAAGCTAGAGACTACTACTGACTAGAAACTAATTAGCTAGACCACAATAAAAGTTAGTTTGATGATTTGAACTAAGAATTAAAATAATCAGAGAAATATATTTGACAGATTAAGAAATAGTTCAATGGGGTCTCTAGGATTAAAGTTTCACCATAGCAATACATATATGATTTCTCATTATCTAAAAATAAATCATCCTTGCTTTCAAAATTATTTATATGTAGCCAACATTACTCACTTTCTTGGTGTAATATACTATTCAATCTAATTACAAATCCACTTTTAGTATGCTCATATAGAATATCAAACACATTAGGTCTACTCTACATAAATACCATAATTGGTAGGCCACTTTCAGAATGTGTTATTAATTGTAGTATGATAGATTTTTCAACAAGCAACCCCACTTTCCTAGTGTTAATTTTTTTGTAGCATATGCAGGTTGATCATGCATGAACATGGTAAGTCAAAGTAGTTCTTATCATCATGATATAAAGCAAATAAGTTGATTCTTTTTTTTGGAAAATTGGGTAAATATATTCCAAAAACCCCAATGGGGACAAAGTTACAAACCACACCCAATGTGTGATTACATCACGCTAGAAAATTTGGTTACAAGAGTTCCCAATTCCTAGCTATAAGAGGTGGAACATCAAGGCTAGAATTGAAATTAAAGTGAAGCATCCTAATCTCTTGTGCAAGCTAATTAAAGACTTCAATAAAGTTTGAGGAGCCTCCATTATGTAGCCTTTTGTTGCATTCGGTCCATATCATATGGACAACACATGTGATCGCCCACAGCTCAATAGTCCTAATGTTCTTAGACCTTGTACCATGATTCAAAAGGCAGGAATGGAGAGAATAATTGGATCTGATGTTTAGTTTTAATTGAGCTCATCCCCATATATATCTCCAAATTTTGCAGCTATCAAAGAGATGACTGGCGTAATCCGTACCCAGTTGACATAGAAAACAAACTGGAATAGGAAAACCATTCTAAGAATTAATCCTTTCAAAAGTTGGAAGGACATTCTTGAGAGCTTTGAATGTCGTAAGACTCCATCTAGGATAGTATTTGGAGAGCCATAGATTCTCAAAAGCTTTGTCACAAGGAAGCTTCTGTCGAACATTATCCCATAGGATATTATTAGCCACGTTGGAAAAGGAAGGCCATAAGAGAGTCATGTGCCTGAGACATGTAGATGCATCTAAGGCTCGGTTGGTAGATGGTAACACACCATATCTTCTGGACATCCAATTGCTCCAGATATTATGTGAATAAAGCAGTTTCTTGATGCGTCTAAGAGTGAAGTAATCAACTAGTTCATCTAACATATTAAGGCCGAGACCCCCTTCATTAGTAGGGAAAACTAATCTTGACCAGATGGAAGGGTGTGAATAACTACCCCATAAGAAGTCAGACATCAGGATTACCATATGTCTAAGAACAGAAGAAGGAATTTCACCCATTCTCATCCAGTAACCAACCAGGCCCATAACACAATGTTTGATTAATACAAGATGACCAACCATAGAGATTTTGGAGCCTGGCCATCTTTGGATCATATCTCTCAACTTATCCAAACATTCATGAAAGTGACGCCTTCTGAGGTTGCCACTAGGCATAGGAACCCCAAGATACTTGGACGGCCAAGTACCATGTTGAATACCCATACACTTAAGAAGAGCCTCTTTGTTACAAAAAGATGTAGATAAATATAGATAAGTTTTATTAGGGTTGCATTTCATACCAGAGGCTGCACCGAACTCATTGAGAAGAAGCTTTAGATTAATTAGGTTGCAAGCATGACCTTCAGTGAATATAAGAACATCATCGACAAATAGAAGATGACTAAGAGCTCTAGTCTTGTTGATAGGGTAGCTTCTAATCAATCTTTTATTATGAGCATCTTCAATGCATCTACTAAGACCTTCCATAGCTAGGACAAAAAGTAATGGAGATTGAGGATCGCCTTGGCGAAAACCATTGGAGCTTTTAAAGAACCAACCGAAGAGTCATTTAGAAGGACAGAAAAAGAAGGAGTTTCCACACATTGTTTCAAAATAGATATAAGATTCTCACAGAACCCAAGACCAGTGAGACAGTCTCAGAGATAAGATCATCGAACCAAATCAAAAGCTTTGGTGACATCCAATTTGATACAAGCTACAGGTGGACTAATCTTTTGATTGAATTTTAATGTAAATTCATCTGCTAGAAGAGAACAATCCTCAATGCTCCTACCTTTCACAAAAGCACCTTGGTAATGTGAAATGATAGAAGGTAGAATTAAAGCTAACCTTTGAGAGATAATCTTGGCAATGATTTTTAGAGCATTGAGCAACAAGATATCAGTCTAATGTCACTAGGAGATGAGACAATGTCCTTCTTAGGAATGAGAGCAAGAAATACATGGTTAACTTGCCTAACCATGTGACCATCTTAAAAAAACCATTGAACTACCTTCAATATATCATGACAAATGAGATTCCAATTTTCACTATAGAAGAAGTCATTGAAGCCATTAAGACCTGGACTCTTGTTAGGACCAATGCTCCAAACGGCGTCCCGGTCCTCCTTCAGATCAGGAATAGAGCATAGTTTCACATTATCATCATTAATAACAATCAGGGCCCGTCTAGGTATATAGGAACCAGAAGATGTTTGAGGTTGATTATATAGTTGTTCAAAGAACTGGGTGGTATCATTAGCAATAGAATCATCATCTTGAAGAAGATTACCTTGAGAGTCAAATAGCTCAGTGATTGAGTTAATGGCATCCCTGTGTTTAACAATGGTATGATAAACCTTTGTATTCCTATCACCATTAGTCAGCCACACCATTCTGCTTCTTTGCCAAAAATAAGATTCCTCAGCTTTAAGAAGGTCATCAAGCTTTTTGAGGGTAACTTTCTCAGCATCAATAAGCTCATGATCCAAAGGACTCCTACGAAGGGAAATAGATATATCATTAAGCTCAAACCTTTCTTTAGAAATAAGGTTTTTCAGATTAACATATTGAGAAGACCATGATCTCAGCTTCTCCTTGACATGTTTGAGTTTTTGATTGAAACAGAATAAAGGATTGCACGTGACTTCAGTATCCCAGGCCTTATTTATGAATTCTCTGCAGTCTTCCCAATTCATCTAGAAATTAAGAAACCTGAATGGCTTCCTCTTGAAGATGATATTCCTCATGTTGACATTAACAACACAGTGTTCAGAATAGGAGCCAGTAACAAATTTAGTTTTAGACCCTGGGAACTTGGAAAGCCAAGCATCATTAATAAAATCTCGATAAAGCTTGCATGAAACTCTCTTAACAACTCCTTGTTTGTTGTGCCAGGTGTATATCTCTTTCCCAACAGTAGGTAATTTAGTAAGACCTACATTATCTAGAGAAGTATTGAACGAGCTAATTAGGATAGAAGAAGGAACTTCTCGACCACCCGCTTTCTCCTCAAGCTTCCTTGTGTTATTAAAGTCACCAATGATAAGCCATGCATCATCCATGGAAGGATCCAGTCTTTCCAACATGTTCCATAAGATAGAGCGTTCTGCTACTGAGTTCCTTGCATATACAGTAGTAAGGTTAATAACCAGTCCTCCTTTATTAAGACATTTCATTGTAATTGGTTGGTCATCCATTTCACTAGTTAGAATGTCCCAACTTTTAGGATTCCAATCGACATAGACACGTCCATTAAGGTCATGTGAATGATCGGAGACCCAATTACAACCCTGAGGAAACATATGATCAGATGTGTGCAACATATGAGTTTTGATTTTAGATTCAACCAGAATCATAATAGAAGCTTTATTTTCAATAATCATTCTCCTGACCTCTCTCTTTTTCTGTCGCTTCCCAGAAACCTGGACATTAGTCATAATGAAATTCATTAATGACCTCTACCGTTTGATCGAGTCTTGCAAGACCCATCACATTTAGATGACTTTGGAGTCTTAGAAGAAGCAACAACAGTAATAGTATGTTTCCCTTTGGCTATGGTCATTTGAGCAACTTCATATATTTCATCGGAAGACCTGGGACCATCCTCTCCAATAATAGTCACTAGCATATCAGTCTGATAAAAGGAAGAACCAACAACGTGGTTTGTGTCACCATCAACATCGGTGACAACTACAACATTAGCTGACGGGGTACTCAGACCACCTTCTACACCTTGGCCTGCGATTTCCTTATGAGTCTTCTAAGTAGTTTCTGTGTTATACTTAATAGCCTCATCAATGACTCCGGTATCATTGGGAATATCATCATGTAGGTTATCAAATCTGTTGGCAACTGGAACTCCTTCCTCTTTATCAAATGAATGCTCATCAGCCTGTGCAAGCCTCTTCTTTCTCGCAATAACTTTCCATACCTAGCTATTGTTTTGTTGTGCTACCGTTTGGATAGAATCTTTGATCGGCTTTAATGGACAATCACTCTCATCATGACCAAAGACCAAGCAATCTTTGCATCTTTTCAGAAGATGTTCATAATGTATTGCAACCGAGACAAGTTCCCTTCTGGGTAGATTAACCCATATCTCCTCTGGCGGCTCTTCTTCAACATCAATTTCAACCAATGCCCTAGCTCCCCCCAGAGATTCATTCATGATGCACAACAAAATGAAACCATGATACAAAATATCTGATCATGGATTGGCAGTGAAAATTATGATGGCTTTCATGAGGCAGATGATGTTCTAGTTTGTTACCACAATAGGATAGTAGTTCCTAATGTTGATGGGTGAGGAAGATGGTACTTGAGGAGGCTCACTCCTCCATGTATTCAATGCATCCTGGAAGTACCAAGATGTACTAAAACTTGAAAGACATGTATTAGTGGCCATGTCTAAAGCATAATGTGGCAGAGTTCATTGCCAAATGTCTAGTTTGTCAGTAGGTGAAGAATGAGCACCAGAAGCCTATAGGGACATTACAACCCTTGCCAAAACCAGAGTGGAAATGGGATCATATTACTATGGATTTTGTGGTTAGTCTTCCTGGACATCCAAGGGTCATGATTCCATATGGGTGATAGTAGACAAATTGACTAAGTCAGCTTATTTTCTACCAATCAAGATGCCATTTACAGTATAGAAATAGGCACAAATATATGTTGATGAGATAGTCCGTCAGCATGGCATTCCAGTGACTATAGTTTCTGACAGAGGTCCACAGTTTACAAGTCATTTTTGGGAGCATCTACATTCAACAATGGGAACACACCTGAGATTTAGCACAACTTTTCATCCGCAGACTGATGGCCAGTCTGAAAGGACTATTCAGACTTTAGAGGATCTCTTGAGGGCATGTGTGCTGCAATTTCTTGGTAGTTGGGATGTACATCTAACTCTGATAGAGTTTGTATAAAAAAATAGCTATCAAAGAAGCATAGATATGGATCCTTATGAGGCTCTGTATGGGATACAATATCAATATCCACTTTGGTGGTATGAGATAGGTGAATATCAACTTTTGGGTCCTAAGCTAGTACATTAGACTATAGAAAAAATTAAAGTGATACAACAATAGTTGAAAGAATCCTAGGACAGGAAGAAATCTTATGTAGATAACTGACACACACCACTTGAGTTCCAAGTGGGAGATAGAGTATATCTTAAGGTTTCTCCTTGGAAAGGTGTGCTGAGGTTTGGAAAGAAGGGTATGTTGGCTCCTAGATTTTTGGGACCTTACCCTATCCTAGCTCATGTTGGAAAGGCAGAATACAACTTGGAGCTACGAACAGAGCTACATAGATTGCATAATATCTTTCACATTTCTATGTTGAGGAAATTCCATCCAGTTACTAAGCAGACAACCCAACCAGTAGAGGTTGAGTTAGATGAGGATATTTCCTATTTTGAGGGTCCTGTGTTGAACCTGGATAAAAGGGTGAAAAAGCTGAAGAGAAAAGATATAATACTAGTTAAAGTTTAGTGGAATCACTATGGCATAGAGTAATCCACATGATTTGTAGTCAATCTTCAGTAGTTTCCCTACTCCACTCACCACGATTCCGATGGCTCTCAGTGACCAGTTCCTGCCCATACTTGGCATGTTGATCAAAATAGGTAGGGTACTGAAGAAATCCTTCTGAAGATCATCACCAGTCTTGTAGTCTTTAACCAAAACCAATCTTCTATCAAACCATCTCGGCCCCCCTTGAATGATGTTCTTCTTGTCATTCGCAGAGTTGAATCTGAGGAGGAAGAACTTGTTCGGCTTAGAGAATAAGTCGAACCCTCCCTTTGGCTTCCAAACTCATCGAAGCCACGCCAATAGATGGTAGTAGTAAGGCTATTTCCCCATGACTTACAGAATAGAAGTATGCTCCCATGCCTTCTCCATGGTGTCATAGGTTCTCTCATTAACGGTCATGTATATTCTTCCATCCTTTCAAACAGGTGGCGCAAAATCATGATCCTTGAAGTTGCTCGATCCTCCAAGGACCTGGCTCCATGTTTTCCTGGGTATGGCTCTGCCTGTGCTTGCTTCTAGATTCCCGAACACTGACATCTTGCTTCGGGGAGGGAGGGAAAGGGGAGGCTGCCCTCCCCTCCAGCCTCCTTGGTCACCTTAGAGATCGCCAAAAGGAACCCTAGTGGCACCCGCAACAAAACCATTAAATAAGTTGATTCTTAAATAAAGATAGTCATGTACAAATTAATAGTGGGCTACTCCCAGGTACTAGAGAACATGGGATAATCCCAACATTGTTGACATGATGTCATAGAAGATTTTGGGAAGGGGAAACTATGAACCTAATCTTATAAACTACAAGAGCTACTAATGGAAATTATCTCCAAAGTGATTGGAAATGGATTGTGTTTTGGCTATCACATCACCTTCTGAAGTTGTTGGCATCACCATTTTCCTCTGTCTCCCTCCTATTCTCTGCTCCTCAGTTTTTTATGCACAATTGTCAAAGGTGTGTCTCATGGACACAACTCCTTAGGTCATAAGTGGACAATCATCACACAAAAGGATTTGGACTATTGCAGTTCGCATAATGATACAATCTGTTGGATTTTTGGACACTATAGAACTGAGTTTGGGTTGGTAGCACTGAGTTCTCTAATTCCTTTTTTTTCGGTAGTATCAACATGAATCTGTATTGCACCTGTAATGGGTGTCAGTACCACCAACATGGGTCTTGGTAGCATTGAGTTGTGGCGACGATGTTCCTCTCATTTTTTTGACAATTAAAGTCGGTACCACTAAGAGTGGTCTTGATAGAACCGAGTTGTCCTCTCTGAAGAATCAAAGCTTCCTTGATAGCACTAAGATTTTTATGTAGTTGTTGACTTTTTGTTGGGTTAAGCTCGTTGGATCACCGACAATTGCTTCTAATGCATATTGAACCTAGAATTCAAAGAACAAAGTGATGAATAAATATGAAAATTCATATAGAAACAGGAAAAAGTTTCTAAAATTGATGCCAAATGATTTCTTAATTCATTTCATCATAATAAGTAAAAACACATATATAAGATCATGAAAGCACAATAAATCACCTAAACTAGCCTATGAAATAACAACAATATTTACATGCATCAACCACTACAAAATAGGTCTTAGAGTGTATCATCATAGTTTTCTTCATCCAACTCATAAGATGTTTTAATTTTTCTTCAAGGAAACTCCTTTCACAATAGTGAGCAAAGCAATTTTCATAAGTTCCTTTTTTTCAAAATCTATCCCATTTAATAATGTTGAGTGCAATGTTGAAGAGGTAGGGCCATAGTTTCTTCTTCGATTATGCTACAAAGTTTTCACTTGACAACAAGTGGATTGCTTTTGTTACTCTAACTTTTGTCATAATCTACAATATTTAACAAATTTGATTTATTACATTTCCAATTTTCCGATGCATAGTTGTGTCTTGTAGAACTTTGTAGTTTTGAGAAGAAAGTGGGATAAAATGTGGTTGTCCATCGTTTTTTATTCATAGATACAAAGAGAAGGTGACCGGCCTAAATCGCGCATCCTATAATTGGAGGCGAATTTGAGGTAGTCGAGCTTTTACATTTATAACCCAAAACCTTCTAGGCCCCCGCAACTTTGTTTACGGGGTCGAAGTAGATATAAGGGGTCGAACACAGGGACAAGGGTGGTAGTGTTGAGAACGCTGAATCGACACGCTACACTCTGGCAAGGATAAGAGATGATAAAATTCCCAAAAGGGAACATCAGAACAAGATCGATAAAACAAAAGAAAACCCTATCTCCAACTGGAGTTACAAGGAAAACTTAGGTTTTAGGCATTTATCAGTTTTTAGGGATTTTCATGTAACAGAAACAGAGAGATAATACTAAAGCTAAACAAGGTACCAAGGAGAAAACTTCGGTAAAACAAGCGGCAGCAGGAACATCCTGTACCCCTCCTCTCAGAGCGGGTACCTCTAACCAAGCATCAACACCCCTCTCCAGGTTGCTGGACTTAAATTAGAGTGGAAAGGTTACTACTACAACTCCGATTCTGGGCACTCTCGTACTCCAGAATTGGACCAAACACCAGAGCCACAACACCTCTCTCAAGGCTGTTGTGATGGGAAAACACGATTCAGTAGCTAATCGAAACGTGATCCAACGTGCCAGCTAGCATTCAGATATTAAACATAGCAATCATCCAACAAGTGTACCAAGCATAAAGCAGCAGATAATTAAACTCTTCTATTTCTATTAACATATAAAAGGGTTGATTACAAAGCAGTAGCAAAAGAATTAAATGACGGAATTAAAGATAGATATCGCCTTCTTGATATAGAAGTACGACAGACTACAGTGGACCACCCAGCCCGATACCGGTCAGGAGCCTAGCCTGATACCACCGTGTCGGGCGGCACACCCTCTCGGGCCACACACCGTGACGGGCAGATTGCATCGTGCAAGAACCCTTGCCCGATACGCTCATGTCGGGCGGCACACCCTCTCGGGTGGCACGCCGTGACGGGTGAAGTGTATCGGGCTCGGTATTGTGCTGGGCTAACTGCTGTATCTAGTGTCAGTCACATAAGTCAGAGATCCGTGTCGGACGATATTGGCCTGCAGTGTCGCCTGGGATGATACTAAGTGAGCCATTCACCTCCCTCTTGGGATGGGGAAGAGCTCACCTAGGATCGCCCGACACAGCACTGAGGCACGATACACTCTCTCTTGCAACTTTCCTCAGAAGATTGCACAAGGTTCTGAGATGTTCCGACCTGTCTTTTCGGCTTCCTGTAGCTGCTATTTATAGGCAGTGGTTGGGGGAAGTCATGGTGCTCGGGGTGCCACGTGTCCTGCTTTATCATCGTGGAGTTGGTGACGGCCAATGTCGGTATCGCCCGACATAAGGATGTCGGCTATCGGTCACGTGGCGAGAAGCTCCTGCCAGTGGGTGGCCCGTGTCGGGTGACAAGCTTTAGCTGTCGGGCGAGCTTGGGCTCCCTGTCGGGTAAAAGACGTATCGCCTGTAAGTTCCTTCTTGTGCAGTATCGCTATGTCACACGTCGTTGTGTTGCGCTTACCCTGTCGGGCAGTGATCATATCGGCCATCTGGAAGGCCGATGCAGGTGTGGAACTTGTTTGTGGGCCGGGACGGCCTTATTGATGAGAAATGAGTCCAAAATGAAGGAAAACTCTACAAAAGATGGAAATATTGGATTAAGAGTGTCGTTTGGCCAATTATTGCGAAAATACATATAAAAGAGAGGAAAACAGTGTAAAAAGACAGTTTTGATAGCAGAACAATAGTCTAAAACATCACAAAATTTGGCGTTATCAACTCCCCCAAACTTAGCGTTTTGATTGTCCTCAATCAATATTTAAACTTTATTTTGTGATGCTTCTTCTTGCTCGGTGTAGCTTTTAGGCCAAGAGGTAAAAACAAGAATCGTGATGCCTTTAGAGATAATGCTGCCCCACTACGAACGAAAGACCTTGTGTTAGCTTTCACACCAAACAGCTTCGGCGAGACTATTATGCATGATTCTGAAGTTAGCTTCGGAGAGACTTTTATGCATGATTCTGAAGTTAGCTTTCACACCAAACAGCTTGCTTTTTGGGGCAGAAAGTTGTGTATAGGGTAGGCTAAGGCTTTTTGGGGTTTTTCTTATCTCCATCAGTCCATCCAGGTAAGGGTCCGTTAACAGGCAAGTGGTCCCTACAGTCCAAGCCAGTTGGCTTTAGAGCAGTGATTTCACATCCTACATACCACTGCCCCAGATCTACCATGCCTAAAGATGGGTACTTTAGGAAAACAAGCGTGTATATATATATATATATATATTTTTTTTTCTTTTTCTTTTATTGGGCACAACTCTCATGCTTTTATTCACCCTTATAAGGCTACTTTCTCTTTTTGGGATTTTTGTTGGGTGAGGGGAAACAAGAGAGATTTTTGGCTGTTAGGGCAGCTTTTTCCTTCTCCATACAAGTCTCTTAGCTGTTGCGAGATTATTCATTTTTCAAAATTTTGGTGTGGATAGACGTAGTCTTTTTTTATTTGAGGTAGCATTATCAGAAAGATATAACAAAACTTGCATCTCATTGGGCACATAGAGAACAAACTTAGCAAGAAGTCGCATCAGGTTTTTACTAATATAGCGACTTTGTACATGTGTATGGGAATAAGAAATTTTTTTTAAAAATTTTTGGTTTTTCAAAAATTTTGGTAAGATTTTGTTGTATGAGAAAACACATGTACATGTCCACATGATATAGGAAGGAATCAAAAGAATAAAGAATTTTAGTCAGAATAATCAGAATATTTTCAAAAAAATTATACCTCCCTCACTGGTACATGGTACCCCCCCAAACTTACTCCACACTCTATCCCATAGTTGTGAAGTAGATAAGGTAGGGTAATGTTGATCCAGTGAGGGTTAGCCGATGAGTGTGCCTATGTTTGATAGAAGCTCCCACACATATTCTCCTCTTTTGCTGTGATAATTGATGTGGTGGAGTTGATCAGGCGTTGCTTCATTTGCTATCCATTCCAGGACAAAGATGTCACAGTCGTTGGATTGGGGAATCTGATGCGGACTGCGGTGGAAGAACTGGAGTTCATGCCATTTGCTTGCTTGCGTGTTAAGGAATGGTTGGATCATCTTTGACACCTCGTCGTAGTATTTTCGAACTAGACGTTCGAGGGAAGTCAACACTGTCGATGTACACTGTATTGGATAATCTTTGTTGCTGTCCGAACTATTATAGAAAATACCTGCTCGTTGGCGAGTGTACAACGTTAGGAGCATCCAATGGTTGTAATGCAGGATGGGCAGGAAGATTTTGCGTGGAATCCTGTGCTTCAATTCTGCCAGAAAGTATTGCTTTGCTCCTGTTTCATCGACGAGGCATATGTCATTGAACATCATAGGATGAGCTATGTATGCATGTTCGAGCCTTGGCTGTATCGTTTGCATGTAAGCAGCCGCTACAGATACCGCCAAGCATCCTCCTTCTTTTACCATGTCCTTTAGATCATCTACCGGGACTACGACATCGCCTGCCTTGTAAATGACATCTGTCGGGGTGGAATCTGTTAACTTCAAAAGGATTTCATTTACCTGCTCCTGTGTGAGCGTAGTGCACGAGAAGCGGTTGAAATTTTTGATCAGCCCTTCTGTAGTTTTAGGTGCAGCAGTGTCTTCCATCCTGTGCACTTTCCGCAGGGTCTCCAACTGCTTGCCTGCCCCATAGGTGTCAGTTTCTATCTCCGCTTCTCTCTCTGTGGAGCTGCTGGATTGTGAAGATTCATCTTCTTGTTTGCTGTCCAGCAGCCTAACGGGTACCCCTACGTCTCGGAAATAGCACTCGTCTTTAATTAATAGCATGGCGTATGTGCCCCTACGGTGATAGAAACATGTGCCCCTAAGGGCTCCCAAGTTTCCAATTGTGTTGAGCACCTCTATGGCACTTAAGACGACGAGGGCGTTGTTTCTGCTTCCCTCTTCAGTCTGGACAGGGAAGTCGCGGATAGAATAGAAGTTTCAAACGCCACCATGACGTTTGGCTCCTTGCTTGATAGCTCGTAGAAGACGCAGTGGTAGAAGCCTCAAATATTTTTCCTTCAGGCGGATGAAAACATTCCCGGAGCGTAGCACCTCGTTATTGTTGCAGTTCAACAGCCTGGCGTCATGTTTCCTTAGGTCTGCCACGCAGAGAAACCATACGTTGTGGTGCTTGTATAGTGCCAACACGAGGTTTGGGTTATGCTCGTTAATGTGCTGCAGCATGTTGGCCACCGTAGTGGAGTCTGGCTCTCCCCACATCAACCTTCTTGCCAAGGTCGGGGTGGCATTGTATATTGTCTTCCGACCTGTCCTGCTATCGATATTTTCTATTATCGCATTTTCAAGGACCCTAAACAGTCTTTTGCCGACGACAAAAGGTGAGAGGAACATCCCGCGGAGTGCTCCCCGTCGTACGGAGAAGTAACTGTCGCTCCAGACAACGTCTTCTTCATCTACCTGCGATCTTAAGACCTTGTTTAGTAGTTTCTGGTCTCTGATCGTCAGGCAGCCGATGCCCCTTCTGTCGAAGTCGGCCATTTCAAAGGAGGGTATTTCGGATGGCTCACGGAACCTATCTACCATCGAGTGTTTTCCTCGGAGAAGGTGTATTTCATTAGCTGCATAAACGTCCCCCTTTTCTTCCTCTGATTCATCAGAAGGGTCCACCCCGATGCTGATATCTCTGTTATCATTTTCAATTTCATCCAGGGGGACTGAGGGATTTTCTTCCTACAGAACTAGGGAGCTCTCCTATCCCGCTGGAGCTCCGTCGGTCAACCTTGGTTGTGTCCTCTCGTCGGGCATTGTGGATCGCTCGCTGGAGGCAGAGGGGGAAGCTGATGTCGAGGCGGACGTTGACGAAGATGATGGAGAGCCACGACTAGGGGGCGACATCGACCTTCTCGGCTGCCTTCGGTGTGGATGGTCATCCCTCATGTCAAGCCTCTCCTCTATCTTGTCGAGGCGTTGGAGAACTTGCTGAAGCATTGCAGTCAAAGTCTCTAGTCCGCCAGGAAGGCGAGCTAGAGTCAGCAACTCTCGTTCTTAGCTATTTAGCCTGTATTGGAAAGATGCAAACTTGCGGGTTAAGGAAATGCAGGTAGTTGAGTTGTTATCTGTTACCTCCCACAAGTAGTCGAGCTCGTGCCCTAGCATCTTTTCGAGCGACGGAGGGGTTCCAGTCGGTCTCCCTTCCATCCTTGCGACGCCTTCCTCACGTGATGGTCTACCAGACGAGGTAGAGTCTATCTCAATTGTTCGCGAGGCAGATGTCTTCATGCGAGGTGTCGGCCCTCTTGCGGCCGTCTCTGCCTCGCCTTCATGTTGTAGTGAAGATGACCGTAGCGTGGGCGAATGCTGCTCCACCTCTATGCTCTTGATGATCTTTTCAGCAGCTATTACAGGGGACACCGGCGGCGGTGTCAGCGTTAGCTGCGTACCTTCGAGCTCCATCTGAAGGATCGTGGCGAACACCTCATTATTGACGTCCGGGTGTGGTTCTTCCTCTGCCTCTACAGGCCTTACGGGGATGTCGGGAGCTGTGGCTGTCTCTCCCAGAGCAGCTCCTGTAGTTGTTGTCTTGGTGACCTCAACGATCACTAGTTCTTTTTCAGCCACAACAGTCGTTGTTGTGGTCGTGGCCGGTACAGTAGGAGTGACGACAACTCTATTAGCAGCTGTCGTTGGGAGCTCTGGGATTGTCCTTTCCTGCACTCTTGTGGCTACGGCGTGGGCTGCGTCTACCGCCAAAGGTTCAATCTCCGCGGTAGTGAAGACTAGCTTTTCTGCGTCGTAGGTGACGCAGCGAGGGAGTGGGAGTAGTATGTTTGTTCTTGTAAACTTGTAGAAGTAGTTCCTCCCCTCCTTCTTTATGATGTTGGTCCTCATTAGGTATTTGGTGTCGATCAGCTCATCACCTTGCATCCTCGAAAGGCTATGCGGCTCCTTAGGGTACCCGAGCCCTGTCGCAATCAAGTTGATGATGCCACCCATACAATATTCCTTGGTGGCGTCTTTCATCGGGTGCAGTCTGTTCAGCAATAACTGCCCGAGGTTGATCACTCGACCCTCCATCATATGCCACATGACATGGAGTTCTTCTGTGTAGATGTTGCTGGACTCATTCTTGCTGAACATAAAGCATGGCACCAATTTGTGCACTATTCTCCAAAAACAGGAGTGCACTGCTACCACCTTTCTCCCCGGCTTGAATGATGATTCGCCAGTTAGCTTGTTCCAGAGCTCCGCAGGATTGAACCCATCTCCCTCGGTGATTCTTTCACCGTTATTCATCAGGTTCTCCTCCTCCTCGCTGGAAGAGAAAATCTTGTTCAACAACTTCTCAGAGATGGCGTGCTCTGAGTTGTACAGTCGGGCTTGGAGTCTATCTACCCCGCCGCATTCTTTCCTTTCTGCAGCAGAATTCTTTACCCGGCGGAGAGAAGACATTAACTCCTTCGTGAGCCCAGTATAGGAGGAAGATCGAATAAAGAAGATCTTTCTCAGCCCTGCCGCAGCGAGGATGCCTTTCAGCCTCTCAAGCATTCCCAGCTCAGCAAATGAAGATTCGTGGCAGAACCTGCTCGGCCTGTACACCTTGGTTGCTATCTCATCATAACGACGAGTGTGCTCGTCGTCTCTTGGCACGAACCTCCCAGGCGAGTATTCCAGAGGTTCTGCCGCTGCTATCGGTGTTGGAGTTGTAGTTGGAGCCACCACTTCTCCAACCCTAGTCCTCTTCCCTACTGTCAACGCCCCAGCTGCTTCTGTATTCGGATGTTTCTACCCGACAGTGGGTGCTTCAGCTGCTGTCTCGGGGTAGATCCTCCTGCCTTGCTCATCGACACAGACAATAGTTTGCTTGATGCAGGCCATTCTGTTAATTAACAAACAAAATCCTTGGTCAATTAGATGTGTCGATGTTTTGAAGAAGTTAAACTGAATGCTCGATAAGGTATGTCCTGGTACAGAAATGATCCATGCCCCGTATCGGGTGATATGAGGTTTTCAGCTTGAGTCCGACACGAGATATGGGCATCGCCCGGCAGGTCGGAGAATAATGCACGTAGTAAGAACAAGGCGATAAGGTGATAAATATGCGTCTGGTCTGTCGCCCGACAACAAAATAGGCGAGGCGGTGCAGAGATGGGAGACACAACTATCATGAATAAAAGGTATGTTGCACGACATTCGTGTCGGGCGATACAAAGCTGCTCAGCTCAGGAACCGCAAGACCGATAAGTTATTCATTTTAAAAGGAAAAATCGTGTCGGGCGGCACGGTCTGCCGGGTGATAAGGTATGTCGGGCTATACCTTGCTGTGTTCTCAACTTCCTCGCGATACAGGAGCAAATGCATAAGGTCTTAGCACGGCACGGGAGAGTAAAAACACTAAGGCAAGTAGCCCGATACGGTAAAAACTCGGCCCTTTATATATCAATCTCAACCTAAGGTGAAACTTGGTAAATTCGAAGCACGCGTCGGCCGTTGGGGTAACTCGTTCCAACTGCTCGATACGAGTATACGCCGCCCATGCATGCTAACCGACTCGACCCTTGCGATCCCCGAGATTCCACTGCCCGATATGGGTGCGTTTAAAGCGCCGGTTGAGCTGCTGCCCGATACAACTTGTAAACATAGCGGTTTAAAAGCGGCTGATGAGTAAAACATCATTGGCCTAGGACTAAGATCCTGACCTCAGATGGTATTGCCCATCCCGGTCAATAAAACTAAGGCGGTGACCCATAAAATAGAAGAGTCAGCACATGTGGCGCACGCACTGACTCAGGCCTTATTACAGTCCATAATGTTTGTAATGTTTTTCTTGCAGGAAAGTAAAATCATCCTATTCTAGGAATTTAACAGTCAGCTCGGGTTGCCTCCCGAGAAGCGCTGCATTTTCCGTCTTCAGCAGGACGCACTCAGTTTCTTCTTCCTGCATCTTCATCTTCGCCTATGCGGTCACAGACCTGCCTTCTTGGCAGTCTCGGTATTCGATGGTATCTTCCCTGACGGGTTCTTCACGATCTCGGCCAACTGAGCTAGCTACTGGTCAATTTGGCGTTGGTTCGTCTGCATGTCTGCCAATTTTACCTGCAAAGAGTTCAACACGCCAGAATTCGACAGCGCACTTTGCGCTAGCTGATTGTTGATGGTGTCCTGCCTCTTTACGAAGTCGAATAGCTGGCCAATCACGTCTGATTGGCTTGAGCCCTTGTCTTGTTCTTTGTTCGACCCTTAATATTTACCTTGTACCTAGAAATTCCCCTTGGCTGGCTGAAACTGGGTGTTCTTAGCATACTGACTCGGCCCCCCTCTTTTCTCGAAGTCTTGCGATGGCTTGGATGAGGTATGTAGCTGATGAGAGTTCTCAGCCGCATCCTTGTTGCCGTAATTGAAACCGGGGTGGTCTGGCCTGTTAAAGTTCACAAAAGAGACATTTTCAGTCCCCTCAGCCTCAGAGTCAGAATCACTGGACGCATCCGGTCGGGTATAGATGTAACTATCTACCCCATGCCCTCCTTCTCCGCAGGTCACGCACGTCATTACTTTTTCAACAGGCTTCTTCCCCTTACAACCAGATTCCTTTAACTGCTTGACGTCAGTCTCTATCCTCTGTATCTGAGAGGTTATAGACTCCAGAGCCTTTGATTCAAGAGAGGATCCTTCACTGACCTTCTTAGCCTGCCCTCTGTCAGATCTATCATATTCAGCGCCGGCTTGCAGCTCGACCATGTTTTTGATGATCCGCTCAAACTTGCTCGACTTCTTCCCTAGGAAATCACTTCCTGCTGCCGCATTCAGTGACACCCTTTCATCGGGAGTCAGACATTATAGAAGGTAGTTACTAAGAAACCCTTCTTGTAGTTATGATGAGGGCAGTCCCTCTGGTATTCCTGGTATCTTTCCCAGGCATCGTGGAGGTTTTCATTGGGATTCTGCATAAACAAGGTTATCCTCTGTCTGTTCCTCACAGTCCTCTCAGTGGGATAGAATTTGTTCACGAACGCGTCAGCCAACGCTCCCCATCCATTAAGAGCTTGGTGGGGCAACCCAAGGTACCATGATAGAGCTTTGTCTTCCAGGGAGAAGATGAAGCCCTTGCAGTAGATGACATCTTGGGGAACCCCCCACATCTTTAAGGTTTCACAGATGTTCTTGAAGGCATCTAGGTGGTGGTAAGGGTTGTCGTTCTTGGAACTTCCCTGAAAGCTTTTATTTTGGATCATTGAGATCACAAATGGCTTGAGCTCAAAATTTGCGGCGTTGAAACGCGGGATAATGATGGGACACCGGGAATTGTCAGCCTTTGTGGACGCTAATTCCCTCAGAGTTTTCTCCTCTTCATCTGAATCTTCATTGTCACTTTCTTCACGGTGTTGTTCCTGGTTATTGCGATTTCTTCTTTGCCTCTGATGGTGACGGCATCTGTGTCGGTGATGGTCCTCCTCGTACTCTCCCGATTCTTGATCTTCTTGTTGATCATTACCGTCATACCGGTCGTTGCCTTCAGGTGGAGGCGAATCAGGCCTTCCCCCTTGGCGTTCGCCTCCAGAATGGGGTGGCTCCACGCGATGCGGCATGACGGTTGGAGTTGGTGCTCAGTGGAACAGATCACCGTTCTTCAGAGTACCTGAAATAGCACGAAAAATCAAGTTAGAAAATAGAATTATTTATTTTAGGCAAATAATAAGGAAAAAGGAAAAGAAAAGAGTGATGTCAAGCTCATTTCTAAGCTTGAGGCACGGGAGTGTAGTTAGTGGATTCAGATTCGTCAACAGTACTGTCTGCCTTGTCCCCGGCAACAGCGTCAAAAAGTTGACCGGCCTAAATCGCACGTCCTAAAATTGGAGGCGGATTTGAGGTAGTCGAGCTTTTACATTTATAACCCGAAACCTTCTAGGCCCCCGCAACTTTGTTTACGGGGTCGAAGTAGATATACGTGGTCGAACACAGGGACAAGGGTGGTAGTGTTGAGAATGCTGAATTGACACGCTACACTCCGGCAAGGATAAAATATGATAAAATTCCTAAAAGGGAACAGTAGAACAAGATCGATAAAACAAAAGAAAACCTTATCTCCAACTAGAGTTACAAGGAAAACTTAGGTTTTAGGCATTTATCAATTTTTAGGGATTTTCATGTAACAGAAACAGAGAGATAATACTAAAGCTAAACAAGGTACCAAGGAGAAAACTTCGGTAAAATAAGCGGCAGCAGGAACATCTTGTACCCCTCCTCTCAGAGCGGGTACCTCTAACCAAGCATCAACACCCCTCTCCAGGCTGCTGGACTTAAATTAGAGTGGAAAGGTTACTACTGCAACTCCGATTCTGGGCACTCTCGTACTCCAGAATTGGACCAAACACCAGAGCCACAACACCTCTCTCAAGGCTGTTGTGACGGGAAAATACGATTCGGTAGCTAATCAAAACGCGATCCAACGTGCCAGCTAGCGTTCAGATATTAAACATAGCAATCATCCAACAAGGGTACCAAGCATATAGCAGCAGATAATTAAACTCTTCTATTTCTATTAACATATAAAATGGTTGATTACAAAGCAGTAGCAAAAGAATTAAATGACGGAATTAAAGATAGATATTGCCTTCTTGATATAGAAGTACGACAAACTACAGTGGACCACCCAGCCCGATACCGGTCAGGAGACTAGCCCGATACAACCGTGTCGGGCGGCACACCCTCTCGGGCCACACACCGTGACGGGCGGATTGCATCGTGCAAGAACCCTGGCCCGATACGCTCATGTCAGGAGGCACACCCTCTCGGGTGGCACGCCATGACGGGTGAAGCGTATCGGGCTCGATATCGTGCCAGACTAGCTGTTGTATCTAGTGTCGGTCACATAAGTCGGAGATCCGTGTCGGCCGATATCGGCCTGCAGTGTCGCCCGGGACGATACTAAGTGAGCCATTCACCTCCCTCTCGGGATGGGGAAGAGCTCACCTAGGATCGCTCGGCACAGCACTGAGGCACGATACACTCGCTCTCGCAACTTTCCTCAGAAGATTGCACAAGGTTCCGAGCTGTTCCGACCTGTCTTTTCGGCTTCCTGTAGCTACTATGTATAGGCAGCGGTTGGGGGAAGTCATGGTGCTCGGGGCGCCACGTGTCCCGCTTTATCATCGTGGAGTTGGTGACGGCCGATGTCGGTATCGCCCGACACAAGGATGTCGGCTATCGGTCACGTGACGAGCGGCGCATGCCAATGGGTGGCCCGTGTTGGGCGACAAACTTTAGCTATCGGGCGAGCTTGGGCTCCCTTTCGGGTAAAAGACGTATCTCTCGTCAGTTCCTTCTTGCGCGTCATCCCTATGTCGCGCGTCGTTGTGTTGCGTTTACCCTGTCGGGCAGTGATCATATCGGCCATCTGGAAGGCCGATGCAGGTGTGGAACTTGTTTGTGGGCCGGGACAACCTTATTGATGAGAAATGAGTCCAAAAAGAAGGAAAACTCTGCAAAAGATGAAAATATTGGATTAAGAGCGTCGTTTGGCCAATTATTGCGAAAATACATATAAAAGAGAGGAAAACAGTTTAAAAGGGCAGTTTTGATAGCAGAAAAACAGTCTAAAACATCACAAAATTTGGCGTTATCAGAAGGGCATGGGGGTGTGTAGACCTTAGGTGGAGCAATGAGTTTGCAGCACCATGGAATCTCTTGTTGCTCAAATGGACAAGATTCTTAGCCTATATATGAGTAAGATGGGACACGTGCGTGTTTATTACAACCATTACTCAACACGAAAAATTACATGAGAACATGAAAGAAAAATGATATGAATGGTGGACGAGTTAAAGTTTCGGTCTATCATTGTGTGGTCTTCCCCATATCCTTCGTATTTTCCACTAATTGGATGAAGTGGACTAAACAGTTAAAACTCCACGGTTACGTGTTAACCACAACGTGTTATTTATTGTACATTACATATAGCAGGTGAAGCGGTAAGGTGGAACCATGCACCTTCATGGACCAATAATACTTAGACAAAGACAACACACGTGCTCGCTCAAACATCATCAATGTTGAGGTCTTGCTTTGATTTATCAACATATCTGACATAAGCGGTTAGTAGTGGAAACTGCATCTACAACATTGAAAGGCAGCCAATGACTGGCGTAAGATATCCGCCTAAAAAAATGGCACGAGCTGGTCTTTAATGGAAGCATAAGACAGCAACCACAATTAACTATTGCTTGAAATGATGTAGGGGTGATGTTAAGGTAAAGTAAATAAATTTTTAATTAACCGTACTTTTTTAAATATGTTGTCAAACAATTAATAACCTCATTTTTTTTTTCATTTCACGTGAGACGCATGATACCTTTTTATTATATGTAGTGTACATCAATCTCGTGCGAATATGTAATCCTTTTTTTTTCAGCCTTCAAGAAAGGTCGCAACCCATGTGCTCGATTTGTCTAATCAAAATGTTCACCATCAAGGAGATGTTTGTGGTTTGCTTTCCGGATTTGCACATCGTCCTACCAGTCGAAACAAATAGAGTAGATATTGTGTGAGGTCACTTGATACATTCATGGATTTTCTTGGGAGGACAGAGAGAGGGGCAGAACATTTGTATCCTGACGTGATAAGAAGCAATTGTTGGTGTCTCTATCTGTTATATGCAATGCTAGCGAATTTGAAATAGACAGATGGATATGTTAAGAGATCAAATGGAAGAATACGCCAAGTACGTGCGGAAAAATAGGGACGAGAAAAGAACAGTAGCCACAAAACCAACAAATACGAGATTTACGTCGGTCGATTGGGATGATCTACTCGGCGGGAGAGATGAAATATTTATTATATCATAAAAAAGGACATACACGAAGCACTCTGGAAGTAGGCAAAACACACTCCAGAATATGGCCGGTGGCGCCGTCTCAAATACAAAATACAGGATGATAGAAAACCTTAACAAAGGCCGGTATAAATATAGATATAGAACCGTGATTACATCCTTGTTTGATCTAGAAAATAGACTCTACTATACCATGGTTGGCTTCACCCCCACCCATTAATAGGGTTGATAAAAAATCCTTTTAATTTTGTATTGGATTTACTATCAAATCAGCATAATTATCATGGCACATAACTCGATATATTTAAGTAACCATCTGAACTGGCGGTTTCCATCTATAGTACCTATCGCCATCATTAATTATTTATCGAAAACCTCTCCCCCATTGGGTTCGGTGCCTGAATTTGGAAATAGTTTCTAATGTTAAGCTGTCTAATCTAATAATTAAGAAAGTAAATGGCTGCACCGATGCTCCCAAGCGCAAAAAAAACACGATAGAAGCTCTCTCCAAGGAATCATATTTAATTAAGAGGTTTGCAATGCAGAACCGTTTTGGAATCCAAAACGAAACCCGAAGCAATCTCCACCACATGTTTATTTTAGAAAAATTCTACACATAACACCTGACCTACTCGCTGGCCTACCCGGTACTCGGAAATAGGTGATTTTCAATTAATCCCAGCATGCAGCCGGTTTTTGATACTATTACCCATGTAAAAGCATGTAAAATACATGTAAGGTACATATACTATGTTCACTCCATGCAACAGTCATGCACTATAGCTTACAAAAAAAATTTATTACATATTTATCCCCACTGCAGATTACGTAAGTACTGTACCTACAATAAATACATTCAAAAGTGAATTTGAGAGGTACTGTACTTATATTTGACAAATTGGGTTGAAAATTAATAATTGGGTACAATACTTATAGATGCATTTTATAGTTGATTATTGACCAGATGTGCACTACACTTTTGTAAAAAAATTATGTCCAGGTGAAAAATGTTGTTATTGGATTCCGTAGGTACTGTACTTATGCCTCCATATCAGTTATACAATTATGATTAATTTTGTAATTTGTTAGGTACTGTACTAATGCTTAGTTTTATAATTTGGTAAGTACTGTACCTATGTTTGAAAAAACTGAGTTAGAATTAACAATTGGGTACAATACTTATAGATGCATTTTATAGTTGTATGAGATCACGTAGGTACTGTGCTTATACTTCTAGACTAGTTATACAATTATGCTTGATTTTGTAATTTGCTAGGTACTGTACTTATGCTTCAGCAAATGAATTGAAATTAACAAGTGGGTACCATACTTATGGATGTAATTTATAAATAATTTTTAATCTAATGTGCACTATACTTTTGAGTTCATCAACAAATGGGCACTCAACTTATCTCTGTATTTTGTAAAAAAATTATGTCCAGATGACAAATGTTACTACTGGATTCCGTACGTACTGTAATTATGCTTCCAGATCAATGTTGCTATTGGATTCCGTAGGTACTGTACTAATGCGGGAATGCTGGTGGGTGGAATAAAACTGGAGAGAATAATTACAAGAGAAAAAACGAATTAATAAAGATGAATGTTGGAGAGAAGAGAAGAGTGGAGAGAGAATCTCATGAATCTTCATTTGCTGCATGAAATCAATTGGTGGAGGAATTAATTCCAATTAAAAGAAAAGGTTGAAACAGGTTTGTACGAGTTTTCAAGAAACTGGGTGGTGCAGCGGGTAGACGGTAGACTGTGGGTAGCGTAACTCTTATTTTATTTGTTATACCTTCTAACATGTGTAGAAATTGTTTAGGCTTTTGTTTTTGGCTCTAAAATGGTGTCCACCTACCATTTCTCTTTAATTAAAACCCTTTCCAGTTTGGCTATCAAACCCTCGCCTGCCCCGATCGAGCAAGCTTTAAAAGCTAGCAGATCAGCGCTCCTTTTTCGTTGTCCTCTTCTTGCAACTAATATCAAGTAGTAGATTAAGAATAATGGCGGCGACTGTCAGCTTCACCGACGAAATCCCAGCCAAGGTTTCCGCGTCACGCATGTTCGAGGAAGGGGTGGTGCACTTCCCTGACCTGCTTCCCATCCTAGTGCCGGAGTACCTTAAGAGCGCCGCCGTCGTGCATGGTGACGGGAAGGCCGGCTCCGTTAAGCTTTACACCTTTGCTGAAGGTAAGGAATATTGAAGTCATATCAAGCTGTTTTATACAAAGTTATATCTAGTTTCACAATAATAATAATAAAATCTTGTATTGCATGCAGGCACACACTATAGCACCATCAAGGAGCGCATCGACATACTAGACAAGGAGAAGATGGAGGCCCAGTACACCGTCCTTGAGGGAGGACATCTTGGGACCAAGACCACCACTGTGGTTTATAAAATCAAGGTAGTTCCAGGGGCAGGGGATGACACCGCCTCCTCGGTCTTCATAATCACCGCGGAGTACAAGCTCCTGCCAGGCATGGACTACACTAAGGAGATGGAGTCCGATAAGATCTTCATCAGGGACGTGGTAGCTGCTGTGGAGAAGCACCTGCTTGAGCAGTGAGCACCCTGCTTATTGAGTTCGTATTCTGCTCATGATGTTGCACACCCTGCAGAGTGCTGAAGAGCTGGGTTAAAGCTCGTGCATGTGCTTCTCCTGTCCTATTGTTTGTCTTCTCTTTAGTGGCAAAGTGTTTCCATATTGTTGTTGTTTTGTGCATGTATGTCTTAAAATTAAAACTGCACGTAATTATAAAATGTTGTGGCAATTTTTATGCAAAATAATTGTTCGTTAACATATACAATGTTGCGAGCATATATGTATTGAATCACTAATTAGCAACCATTTTTCTCTATCTTTTGTAGTGCATAACATTTTTTTTCTTCATTTCATATAATTTAGGATTGATAGTAGTCCTACAAACGATGCCTCGACAGCTCACAAAATGTCTATCCACAATCTCCTGGAATACAATCAAGATGAACCATCGAAGGACAGGAGTAGCTGGAGTCGTCTTTAAACTTCACAAATGCATCACGAGGTCTAAACCTGACTAGTCAAAAACAACTAGTACATGGTAGTGGATCCAATCAAGAATGAAGGCACGATGAAGAAGAAAACCCATTGAAACAACTTCAAATACTTAGGTGATACGTAGGGAAGAGAAAACAGACTCCACCACAAGTGAAAAAACGAATCACTATATCCATAGTTGTCTACCTAGTGGATACATTCTTATTATCCAGTCTTACAGTAACAAACTAGAATAGAACGAGTCATTCCAGCAAAGTGACTACCACAAGAATGTCGGAGTCATGCAGTTCCAATGTATGCAATAAGCCTAACAAAAAAGTAGTTTACAACAAGAAAAAGACACCAAAAATTAGGGAAACAATGGTTAAAGGAGATAGGGCAGTAGAATCATGAAACTGTCAGAGAAACGAAGAAATCATTAACTTGAAGGCTTCCGCATCCCCAAAATCGGGTTAAAATCCTCTATGCTGGGGACAACGTGCCCAACACATCTTATCAACATACTTCACTATGGGGCCCACAAATCAATGGATCAGATGTGGTGGGCACAGAGGTGGACATAGAGGATGGGCACAGAAGATTTGGACCCCCCTAAACCACAATAAAGCATATTTTGGCATGCAAATTACATGACACAACCACAACCTTGGAGTAGACGGTGAACGAAAATACTAGACACAACCAAATGAAGAATCTTGGTAAAAAAACCAAAATAGTACGTTTGGCCATTTTAATTCTTAGAATAGTGTGTTCTTGAACTTAATTCCCAAAATGACACATTGGGGAGCAATACGTCCCCATCAGAGACGTATTGATCTGTCGTAGAGTAATACGTCCTGGCTGGAGACGCATTGGTCCCACCGTAGAGCAATGCATCCCGCGTCAGGACGCATTGCCCTGCTGTGGGACCAATGTATCCCGTCCTGAGACGCATTGCTCTCTCGCAGAGTAATACGTTCCCAGACTGGATGCATTGACCCCACAGAAAACCAATGTGTCTTGCATGAGGACGTATTACTGCCACATCAGAGTAAAACGTCCCCAAGCAGGATGTATTACAATTTTTTTCAATTTTTTTTGCATTCATTATTATTCTTTCATGCTTATTGATTTGTAGATCAACAATATTGATTATATTTGTACATTTATAATTCGTTCACTTGTATTTGGATGTATATAATATAGTTAATTATTATAAATTTGTTAATTTCAATAGCTCTGAATATGCATATGGATTATAGAAGTATTGTTGCAACCAACACTAGTTGATTCCTAATTGATTATATAAGAAGAAATTAATCCAAAAAATGAGATATCAATTAAAAACAAGGTTAAAATATGAACCAACTTGACGAGAAAATAATACACAACAGAATAATATGATAGATCTAAAATGAACCTATATGATAATATGATAGATCCATATACAAGCCAAATAAATGCCTTAACAAAGGAATATACACAACACAGTACAATATATGAAAAACTAAGCACATCCTCCAAGCCCACGACGTCCTCGCCCACCTCCCTGTACATCTGGCTCCTGAGTACCGAAGTCATCTAGAGACGCCTCAACTAGGGAAAATTGTGTAGCAGCAGCCTAACGAGCACCTGCAAAGTAAGGATAAAATGGCGGTGGGGTG
This sequence comes from Alisma plantago-aquatica, assembly GCA_963693085.1. Lineage (NCBI taxonomy): Eukaryota > Viridiplantae > Streptophyta > Magnoliopsida > Alismatales > Alismataceae > Alisma > Alisma plantago-aquatica. The sequence continues at coordinate 89,881,147 of OY856413.1, read as the reverse complement.
AGGGGTCTCTGAAAAATAGGATGTGAGGTATCAGGAGGGTGTATCCAGAGAAATCTAATGGTGTTACAACCCCAATTTTTGGGTTCATTTGGTGAGAAATGTAATTTCTCATATTAAAGATATTTGAACAAATAATGATATAATTTGTTTTGAATAAATGGATTTCGTTTACAATAGCCTTGTTGGTTGTTTTATGGGCTTGATTGGCTATTGGGCCCAATAACAATGAAATTCAATTAGTAAATAAATAATTGAGAAAAGGAAGATGTGGAAACCTCTGGAAGGAAAGAGAATATATTCCAAAGTGGATTTTGTGCCTTTTGGGTTCCTTGGATACCAAGGAATCCAAAGTTGAAAAGATAAGGCAACAAGAAAAGAAAAGATCAATTAAGTATTTCTTTATTAAGAAAGAAATTAAAAACAATGGTAAATTGTGGAAAGTGAATGGAAAGAGGTATAATTGAGTTATCCTTGGTGGAATTTTGTATCCCAATGATTCCTAACATTAAAAGGAATACCAATAAGGAAAATAGAAGAGAGATAAAGAGAAATCCTCAAAAAGAGATATTTCGATAAGAAATAAATAAGATAATGAGAAAATAATGGATAAAAGATAAGTGAAAGGCTAAGGTATATCCCCAAGATGGGATTTCGAGCCATTAAGGTTCCTTGGGGTTCAAGGAACTCAGAATAATAATTTAATAGCAAGAAAAAGAGAAAATATGTGAGAAATATATATATATATATATATATATATATATATATAAAGTGATATATTGAACTTAAAGAAAAGGAACGTTTTCTTTTAGATAATGAGCCCAATTTTGGTAGAGAGGTATATTAAGTCATTATGGACTATCCCTCAAAATTTGGGAGCAATTGGATATTCGGTTTGGGAGTTATCGCTTTTACAAGATTCCCTAAAGTGTTGTGATTATGGAAAATGTCACATTTATAATTGGAATAGGAATCTTGGGCCCAGCCCATGCACATGTCATGCACGTTGTGGGCCATTGGATTCTGATCCAACATTGATACTTTTGTCTCGTAGCTCGCGGTAAGTTAGCAAACTGGCAGACAAGGGAAGGAATCTTCCAAGGAGTCTTTCTTGTGATTTAATGCATGAGTGGACTTGGAAACTTGCCCATCAAGTTCAGGAGTCCTAGACGGATCGAGCAACCCTAGGTTTTTGGGGGTTTCGTGGTGAGAACAGGAATTCCCAATTCACAAGGAGGGCAATGAAGACCCTATATATATGAGGGGGTACTCCACGATACCTGCACTCCAACAAATCAAACTCGTATGCTCAGACCCCTGAGGTGGTTCCTCCAATACGATCAATTTGGTCAGAGACCTCGATCTTCCCCCTCGTATTAGCAGCAGGCCTCACCGGAGAAGAGCTCCACTGTGTGAGAAACTTGAGCAAGAAGCTGAGCAATTGAGACCCTGGTCTAGTTTGGGGAAGTCGGGCAGAGGTCGTGGTGTCCTTCTCGAGTGCTGGAAGGGGTTGCATCTCGAAGTCAACCATCCAGTTGACCAAGCCAGGAACCTGGATCACAGAGCAGAGCAGCGCGTGGAGTTCTTTGCGAGGTTGAAGAAGAAAGGAGGAAAAGACCTCCTTGTCCCTGGCGCTGGTGAATGAAGGTAAGGGCAAAATCGTCCCGACCCTGGTCGTTGGATCTTGTGTGGACCAACGGACCATCAATCTAACGATCCGTGTTTTTCTAGAATTTTCTAATAATTCAAATAAAAAGTTTTTCTTTATAAAAATCATATCTTGACTAGAAAACTCAGATGAGAAAAACATGTCATGAAAATTGATCAGAAAAATACGAGGGATACATTAAAAATGGTTTGGGAACCTAGATCAGTATCGTTTTGTAAAAGTATATAAATTGGATGGGAAAAGTATTAAATTATGGTTAGAAAACCTAATTGTTGATAAAGGATAGGTTTAATCTTGCAAGTGAGTAAATTCGAGCATTATTAATTGGTTTAATGATATAGATGGATTTTAACCTGTTTTGAAAAGGGATTTGCACGAATTAGGGTTTTAGTCATTAATACCTTTAAAAACCCTAAGTAAGGAAAAGGGGAAGAAAAGATATAATTAATTCAAAAATTAGGGTTTTGTGGTCCAAACTTGATCCTGAGATCTTAATGGAAAATAAAATGAGATAATTATGTTTTAATGGATATTTTGATAAAAATAAAGTAAAAATGGTAAAAAGGAAGTGAAACCCTAATTATGGTCAAAACCCTAAAAAGGGCTAGTACCCTAGGGCACGATTAGGCCTTTTAGACTTGAATACCATGATCCATGATAGAAAAATATTGGATGTATATTTTAGGACTAAATTGTGCTTTCTTGCTTAATTCTGGATTACTTGATTGTTTAGATTAATTCTGCATTCAAGACAACTTGATAGTTATGTGGTTAATTATGATTAATCGCTTTAGTTTTCCGAAGGGTTTCCCGAATGATTCTCAGTATTGAATGCAATTTATTAGTTGTATGTTCATACTTGCAAATTATAAAGTCACTACAATTATCACAATTATATTATAAGTATGTATTCTCACACCTACATGCCACCCTGATGGATGATGCAAAGAGGTCAAGCCCAGGAGGGAAGACCCATGGGCACCAAGAGTGGTGACCCCATGCACCAAGCTCGGGAATGAGAAGGTGGCCTATGATATTGCATGACTAGAGGGCACCATGAGCGGTGACCCTAGGCACCAAGCTGGGGATTGAGAAGGTGGCGTTAAATCAATGGCAAAAGTGAAACCCGAAAGGGGGTATGCCAGGGTTAGGGAAAAAGTGGTGGAGAATGTCTTACTAAAAAGTGTAAATTGGATTGTTAATTAACTTGATTGTGATAATTAGAATGTTATCCATATTTGTGAAATTTTGGTTGTCCCCACATACCAGCATATTTCGATATGCTGACTGACATTTTGTTTGTTGGCATTTTAGGTATAAGATTGAAAAAGGACAAACAGTAAAGTGGCATACGTGGAATTAAATAAGAATTAAAGTACAAAGGAGGATTAGTTAAAATAGACTCCTGAAGCAGATAGAAGTAGATATCCCAGTTTTTGGAAAAGGTATGCAAAGTTTTATTTTATACCAGTTTTCAGTTTAGTTGGAAAAATTTATTAATTATTATTGATTATTTGTCGAACCTTTGATCTTGTTAATTGGGATAATGGCTCTGACCTATGGGTCTCCCTTAATTGGGGGTTATCGGGAGGCGAGGTCATTATAATTGGTATCAGAGCATAGGTTCCTCACTTAATATTTAATACTTATTAAATTTTACAAATTCCATAGAACCGAGGGAGTTATTTGAGGATTGTCCGAAAGATTGAGGTGTCTAGAAAAGGATCACGTCCGGGGGCTGGCAATATTTTCCTCCGCACTGCTATTCGGAATACGAGGACTCTTGGATTGTATGACTGCCTGGCCGATGTCTTAGGATATGACTCGAAATAAGATATATTTAGGACTCTCTCATCTTGTTCATCCATTCTCAACTCAAATTCTGTTAAGGACATTAATGATTAGGGTTTTCTTTCTTCTCCTCACCATCTTGAGGTATGGTTAAGGTTAATAAAGTCTAAGGAATCCTCCACCAAATTAATGAAAAACATGTAAATAAGATGTCATTGACATAAGCTTAATAGATTAACCACAAACTAAAGAATAGATACATGCTTAGGTCATATGACATGAGTTGTCATTGCCCTTAGGAGAGGCCTGAGGCTAGAACCTCCTTGTCAGGAGGATGAGTAGAGAGAGTTAGTCTTAGAGGTAGAGACCTCCATTAAAAGTAGAGACCTAGCACATCCTCTGAGGATGATGTTAACCCTAATCCTAAGTGGAGGTTAGAGAGAGATGACATGATGAGTTAGACGTCATGGTTGACTGGGTGTTTGGTTGGACATGCCTTTGGGATGTCATAAGAGGTTAGATGACCTAGTACCTTTGGCAACACAACCCTAGAGAGGGTCGTGCATGTTAGAGCGAAGGATAGCTCCTTCATGGATGAGGTTAGAGGAGAACCTATAGAAACCCTATGGGCTTAAGCAAGTAGGGTATAGCTTGCACCCAGAGTGCGTCAGTAGTGCTGACAGTAGGTTGAAACCCTATTCAAGGGAGTATGTTGGATAGCTTATGTGATAAGCATAAAGAGCTAACACTACTACAGAAATGGCTTATAACGTCACTTTTAACGGCGTCGGTTGCATAAATACACCGACACCTAAACAATAAAGCGTCGATTTATAAAATAAACTGACATCAATATGTGAAGGGCGACCAGACATGGGTATCACTTTTATTCGGTGTCGGTTCTTTAATAAAAAAAACGACGCCTAAAATTAACCGCCAAATCCAAAATTTCCAGCGAAAAAAATTACCTCCAAAATTTAAAATATGGCATCGGTCATTAACTAATAAACTGATGACTAAAGGTTATTCGCGAAACAGAAATTTGGCACATTTTGATTGTCGGTTTTACAACAATGACCGACACTTATGGGTTTTCCCGCGCTGTTCGTGGGAAATTTTTGACACCCTTTGAGCGTTGAATTTTTAAAAAAACCGATGACTATGGTCTTTAATCGAGAACAAAATTTTTAATCGGTATAAGTAGATAGACGTCGATTTTTTTCTAGTTAAAACTGACGATTATCATTGAGAACATGTGTCAATTTTTGTGGTTTACCGACACCTTTAGTTTTATGTATCAGTTTTGTTTAATAACCGACACTGAATGTTAACTTAATAGCGCGTGAGCGAGCCCGACTCGTCCCCTTTCTCTCTATTTCATTGCAATCAGCTTAGGGCTCTGGCGATTCCGGTGAGCAAGTGACCGGCCTAAATCACGCGTCCAAAAAGGGAGCGGATTTGAAGTAGTCAGACTTTTTAATTTATAACCCGAAACCTTCTAGGCCCCCGCAACTTTATTATGGGGTTGAAGTAGATATACGGGGTCGAACACAAGGACAAGGGTGGTGGTGTTGAGAATGCGTAATCGACACGTTACACTTTGGTAAGGGTAAGGAGATGATAATGTTCCCCAAGGGGAACAACAAGAGAAGATCGATAAAAGAAAACTATCTCCAACTGGAGATACGAGGAAAAATTAAGGTTTTAAGCATTTATCAGTTTTTAGGGGTTTTTGTGCAACAAAACCAGAGAGAATAAAACTATTACTTTAGTAAGCAACGAAGGAGAAAGCTTCGGTAAAACAAGCGGCAGCAGAAACATCCAGTACCCTTTCTCTCGAAGCGGGAACCTCTAACTAAGCATCAACACCTCTCTCGAGGTTGTTGGTCTTAAGTTAGAGTGGATAGGTCACTAAAGCAACTCCGATCATGGGCACTCTCATACTCCCGTATCAGACCAAACACTAGAGCCACAACACCTCTCTCGAGGCTGCTGTAACGGGAAAATGCGATTCAGTAGCTAGTCAAAACGTGATCCAAGCGTACAAGCTAGAGTTCGGATGCTAAACAAAGCAATCATCCAACAAAAGAGACCAAACATAAAGTAGCAGATAATTAAAACTCTTCTAATTCCATTAGCATAAGCATTATATAAAAGGGTTTGGTTACATTTCATAAGAAAGTAAATGACTGAAACAAGTAAAGATAAATATGACCTTCTTGATTTAGAAGAGCGACACGCAATAGCAGATCCCCAAGATCCCTCCAGCCCGATACCAGGTGGGAGCCTTGCCTGATACGCCCGTGTCAGGCGACACACCCTCTCGGGCGACCCTCTCATGACGGGCGGATGTATCGTGTGGGGCGCTCATGCCCGATACGGACGTATCGGGCAGCACCCTCTCGAGCGACACGCCGTGACTGGTGATGTGTATCGAGCTTGGTATCGTGTCGGGCCAGAGTTTTGCTTAGAGTATCGGGTACTCATATCGGGTGTCCTCGTTGGCCGATATCATTCTGCTGTGGTGCCCGAGGCCGATCCTAAGTGAACCATTCCCTCCCTCTCGGGTTGGGGAAGTGCTCACCTAGTATCACCCGGTACACCTCTGAGGCACGACATGCTAGCTCTAGACGCTTTCCCAAGTTGGCTTTCGAGAGGTTCCTACCCGTCCCACCAGAGTCATGTAGCTGCTATTTATAGGCAGCGGTTGGGGGAAGTTGTGGTCCTCCGATTGGTAGGAAGGCCGATGCAGGTAGGACACATTCATTGGCCGGGACGGGCCTTTTTGCTGATAAAAGAGTCGAAAAATGAGGAAAAACTCTGCAAAAAATGATAAAATTGAGTTAAGAGCATAGCGTGGCCTGTTTATTCAAAAACATGACAAAAAGGAGAGGAAAACAGTTTGAAAGAGGAGTTTTGACAGTGAAATAAGGGCCAAAAACATCACAAAATTTAGTGTTATCAACTCCCCCAAACTTAGCATTTTGATTGTCCTCAATCAGTCTTTAAAACTTTGTTTGTGATGCTTCTTCTTAACTGGTATAGTTTACAGACCACAGGTTTGAGTGATCATTGAGATGTCTTACAGAGAATACGGCCCAACCACGAACAACAGACTTTACTTGTCCTGCCTTATTTAAGAAAATTTTTTCTTCACAACTTTGACGAGACTTGGGTGCATGATTTTGAAGTTAGCTTTCACACCAAACAACATTTGGGAATAGAAAGTTGTGTGTTTGGGTAGGTGTTACGACCCCATCTGATCTTAACTGGTAAACTAGGGTTTACCTAGACAATTGCAAAGATTAATTGGAATAATCATTCTTGAAATCTAATGAATGACAATAACACAATTAGGATGTTTTAACTATGATAAGAAGTCTAAATGTTCTTTGGTCTTGAGAATTAGGGTTTGAGAAGCATAAACCCTAATCGGCCCAAATAGGGTTTTGATGATACATGAATACAGAATTTGATAAGTAGAATGTCTCACTAAATGATTTTTAGTATTTTATGTGTAACTATAATTTACTTCACATTTGGATATGATTTGTATATATAAAATTTAAACAACATTGAAAAATATCAGAATTTTTGAAGAATGCTCTGACCTGTTTATCGGTCGAGTTTCAAACTCGGCCGATCATATTTCCAGATTTATACAGCAGTGTGGTAATTGAATTTTATCTTTTTATTGGTATATCCAATTGATCCCAAATTTTAACTGTGCTTGAAAAACACAGTTTTAGACACTCTGTTAAATTGGCATAATTTTTGGATGACTTTTGAATCCTTACAGTAAGGGTGTCGGTCGAGTTTTGTGCAGGACAAACTCGGCCGAATATTCTGCAGACTGCAATATAGCAGTGCATTGTTCTATTTTTAATTATTTATTGGTAACTCGAAATGATCTCAAATTTTAACTGAAGCTCTATAGATCAATTATAAACAACGTGCTAAATTTCCATAATTGTTGGAGAATGTTTGATCTCTGAAATAAACGAATTACAGTAACTTTTGTATAACTGAATATTCAGCCAATATAATTAAAGTTAAGTGTTGGGTCAATATGCAATTGACCCAAGCAGCTCAATTGACTTATATGAGCAACCACACACACACACAGCTCTCATTCTTCGTCATTCACTCCAGAGAAACGAAAACCTAGAGAGAGAGGGAGAGTTAGGGCTTGAGTGGAGAAAGTGGGGGAATTGCTGAATTAGGGTTTTGCGATTCCAGGAAGGGTGAAATCAAGTAAGTTTGAATTCTTTGCATAGAATTTTATGGTGGATCTTCTCTCTCATGTCAAGATTCCGTCCATGCTCTGATTTGATCCAAGATGATGTCGAAATTCCCTCTTTTCTCACCCTTTCTTCATAATCCCTCATTTTCAAGGTTTCCGAGTTGAATGGAAGAAGAATTGGGAGATTTGCTAGGGATTTGATAGGAATTCGAGATTCCCTGAGTTGAGCTGCAGTTGTGAGGTGTTTTCACACCTTAGGGTGAGTGGGTTCTTCCTCTAAACAGTGTAATGCATGAATTTGATTATAGCATTCAAATCCCTAATTGCTTAGTATGTGATTCTAAAACCTGAAATGTCCGTTTGATTTAAGATTGTTGCAAATTGATATGATGTGGATTACTTCTCTGTTTGAATGAATCCTAAATGGTAGATTCATATCAGAAACGTATACAACACTTCCTATTGAGAATGCTTTTTAGATTTATATCAAATGAGGTAATTAGGGTTTAACCTAATTGAGACATCACTAGTGTTTCAACCTTATTGAAAAGGACTAGTAATCCTATAAGTGGTTAGGATGTACCTCATGGGTTATCTTAATTGAATCTTATTCTGGATACATGATATCGCAGTGAATGATATGGAAAACCTAAATTTAGTTAAATTTCCATGGTTTCATGTCTATATTGATTGCATATGATTTGTTGGAAACAATCTTTATTTAGCGAATGTTTATATCCTATGAAATCATTATGAGAGCCATGTGAAAAGGTGAATGAGGCAAATGAAACCCTAAGAGTAGGGTGTTGGCATGTGATGAATGAATAAGGCAAATGAAACCCTAAGGATAGGGTGTTCAATGAATCATGCTATGGTAATATGAAAGGTCTCGATATGAGATGTGGTGATGCTTAATTGTTGAATTGTATGTTTCTAGTGCATTTAACTTTATATGCTTGTTCTCTCTGAAATGATATTTACATACTGCAAGGCTTCTTATATTTCAATACATATCTCGTAAATTGCAGGTGATGAGATATGACATGCCCTAGAAAGGGATGTTACTGAGACATGGTATATGTTGAATACATGAGCTATGCTATTTATATGTTAATTAATTAATAGACCTAAGTGCCCTAACACCGTAGAACCCTTAAAAGAAGGTCTGTTTCTTAGGGGTGAAACTCGTGTTGCAACATCATCCGTGCTTGTGTCACGGACAAACGAGGAAAGAGAGACAGTGTCTAACAACAATCGTGCTTGTGTCACGATGGCTCGTGCTTGTGTCAGAAGGTAACCCTGTGAGACCCTCCGCCGGTGTACTCAGGTTAAAGGAGGAGTCAGGTGCACTCAGAGTAGTGCTTTGAGGCCGTAGAGCCTATGTTTCTGGCCGGAGAGCCAGGGCAACTGTAGCAGAGCAGGGCTGGCGTCAGACTTAGCATTTCCCGGGTGTGTCGCTAAGTCTTGTACGGTGGGGTCGTAGCATGGACTTGTTACGGATCTTTATATGCAGAGTACACTGCATATGATTAGGGCATAAGTTAAAATATGATCATATAGGTTCACAGAATTCTTTATAAATGAAAGAGTTAAGGAAGAATAGAAGCATAGTCTTCTTGTAGTTATTCTTTGGATGCTATATTTACATTCTTTGTTATTTCAATTATATTGTTTTAGAACTGCTCAGTGTAGTAGTTATTGTTGTTAAATTTCATATCGTTTACTTAAATTATATATGTAATCACATTAGTGCATTAGTCTGTTTCCATGAAGTACTCATTCACTGAGCGAGTAGGCTCACCCCTCTACTCAAACATTTTTAGGGTTAACCGCATGGACTTGAAGATGATCAGAGCGTCAGAGTAGATCTGCCACATGAGTCCAATACGAGATTAGTTGAGTCAGTCGGTCCTTGTCACTCTAGGTCCTCAGTAGGGGATAAGAGAAAGAGAGTTGTAATTACGATGTGTAATATTGTTCCTCTTTGATATGTATGCTAATTAGCAAGTTTTATGTGCATAAGATGTGAGAGACATCATGAATGTTTATACATGTATCTTTTCTATTAAAGTCTGATTAGTAAAAGAAATGTTCAGATTCCTTTGTTAGGATGTTATGTGGTTCATTGCAGAGAATCAAGAGTTTAAAGGAAAAGAAAAAGTTAAGGGTGTTCTTTGTGTCACATATAAATCCTATCTTACGCCCTAATCTCATGATTTGTGGAAATTGTGAGATCAGGGTGTAACAGCTTAGTATCAGAGCTTAGGGTGAGTTGTCAAGGACCATTAAGTTAGTAAGTTAGAGTCCTATGTGTGGTAGATAGGAGATGTTTGATGTTAGCTTTGGGGGATTTGAGTATTTGGATATCCTGGCCTGATATCTGAGTACTTGGATCAACCAGTACAAGCTACTCTGTCTATTCTCTCACGTATACCCTGGCCAGGTATACAGTGGAAGAATGGGCTAGAGATGAACCCTAGAAATGTTAGGGTTAGAAAACGAGAAAAGAAACAAGAATTAAGAGCATAAATGTAAAAGGAGATAGGACTTACATTTCATAATGTTGTTTTTGTTGGAAATGTACAGAAATGCTCTTATATGTTTGAATTGAAATATTCAATACTTTGAAATATGGGTCTTTAATATTTGTTGTACACTATGCAATTGTAGCATTTATTGATTTTATTCTTTGTAACAAGTAGACTAGAATTGACCTTTGAATGGGCTTTTGTTTCTATAGTTTTGCCCGCTGATTCGAGTGAAATTGACATCAGTAGGTCTGTTTAGGTTTTCAGTCTGTATGCGATTCGGCCGAGTTGTATGTGATTCGGTCGAGTTTCCTTAATAGGAAATCGAACAGCAAACTGATGGCCGAGTTGTGTGTAATTCGGCCGAGTTTCCTTTTTCAGGAAATCAAACGACAAGTTGATCGGCCGAGTTGTGAAGCAATCGGCCGAGTTTCTGACCAATCGGCCGAGTTTCTGAGCTGTGAGTGGCAGTTCAGGAAGAATGTAATCCTTTGTAGTTCTTGGCTTTAGGACTTCAGGTTTGGCCTGGTCCGGTTGGCAGGATGCGTTACTAGGATCTAATGAATCCTATCAATAGTATAATCAGAATAGAATTTGAATAATTAGACCCACATCAGAGTAAGACTGTATAAACAGTAAGATGTTAAAACAGATGGGCAAGATCTGAACAACTAAGAATTAGTTGAAACTGATATCTGAGGTTCAACTTTGGGGTCTCAAATGTGAAACCCTTAATTGGGAATAATAGAACATGATATGAAGCTCATAATCAGTTTATTGGTTAATTTTGCATGAACTATACATATGAAATATAGAAAAGATATGTGAAATGTATGTATGTATGGTTCAATATAACAAGAATCAATCATGAAGAATGAATCATATAATAGCGTATAATGCTTTTATGAACTCTAAAGCAAAGGCTAAGTAGAGAATAGGGTTGAGCATTCAATAGGTCCATAAAAGTAAAGAGGATCGTATGAACATGTAATTCATACGACTAGAACAACAAACTAGTTTCTAAGCAAAGAACATAGGTGTAGTTTAATGAATGAATAAGTCATACAAAGGTAGACTGTATTCAGGAAGGAAAAACTTGATTGAAAGAGAAACTATGTTTGACCCATGCATGATCCACTTGATGTAAAAATGAAGAATATGTAATGTATTCAACATGAGTAAAAACTAATAGAAGGACTATTAGTTTAGAACGTTAACTTCACAATAGTATAAAGATAAAGGAGGAAATATGTGCAACATGGTATACATGACCATACATATGAATACGCAACATGGTCATAAGAGAAAAATTTAGAATTAAAGATGACGGGTTAAAGAGTAGTATATGGTAAGAGGACTATGAAACATAAGATAGGGTTTGAAATATGATGGAGAAGTTATAAAATAAAGAGGTTGTGAGATTCAAGCAAGTGCTATTTAATCAAATATCTCTGTTGATAACTAAGTAAATCTACATATGAGAATGTATTAAGGGAATGCTTGAATACAAGTATTCCAAGTCTTAAAATCATCTTCTCTTTCATATATTCCTTAATAAGAGCAAGGTGGGAATGAAATGATAAGAGAAAATGAATCATATATGGTGCGTAACTACCTTGGTGGGGTCATCTAGTGAATGTAATAGTGACATACAGTATGATGAAGTGTGATAAGAAATAAGTTCTTGCGTGATAGCAAGAATGATGAATAATTTATTCCTATCTTAAATCCTTCAATGTTAATAATGTTTATTATATATAATCATATGAAAAGGATAGGTAGCAAAAAGTAAAGAAGTAATGAATGAGCAGTGAGATATGGGAAAACACTAGCTTTGTGTAATATGTGAATTTGTTTTTACATGTATAATTTGTTGAAGGCATATTAAGGTATGAAAGTTGGTTCTACATATGATTTCAGGGTATTTGTGTAAGCTATATGTTAAATTAAAGGCGTATGATAGTTGTAGTAATTCATACCTGATATGCATCTTACTATTGTATATTTGTGATATGGTGATACGGTTTGGATGATGTCAGAACACATGGAGGGATATCCTGAATAAGGTAGTTATATCTATTCACTCATATTAATAGAAAGGGATGATAATTAGATTGTTGAACAAGTAACCCTAATGAGGTGTAGCTTGTTATACCTAGCTCTAATATAACTGAGTGATGGTAATTGAATATGATTAATGCTTGAATGACTGATACAATTGTGGATTACCTTATTACTGTTGTTGAAACCCTAAAATGATATAATGCGATGGTTACACTTTGAATTGTGTGTGGGCCCATAACCCACAGGTCCCAGGATCGAAACAGGATAGTATGGAATGAGGTGGTAATGCTTCACCTCATGCATCCATGACCCAATGGGGATGCCAAGAGTAGTATTGTGCAATTGATTGTTGAATCTAGTCTTTTAATTCAAGACTGTTTTGCTATCTGAGCAACATGTTATTAAAGTTTAAAACAACATGGTGAACTTGCTTTTGTCACTTAAAGATGATACAGAACAATAGAACTCTCTGAACAGCGTAAGTTGAGATAGTTGTATCAGAGTATCAGAGTTGTGCAGTGAAAGCGTGGTGGTTTATCTTTGCATTCTATGTTTGACTGTGGCATAAAGAATTTGCTTGATATCATTGAGAACTATTTGAAATATGTTGTGATTTAGTAAAGAATTAAAAGATCTAATGTTGAAAACTACATTCGGGTATGAAATACAAGAATATAATGGCATGGAAGGATTTAGAAGTTTAGAATAACCTTGAATGTATCTTTCTTGTAGGTTCATGTTTCGAGGACGAAACATTCTAAGGGGGGGAGAGTTGTTACGACCCCATCTGAGCTTAACTGGTAAACTAGGGTTTACCTAGACAATTGCAAAGATTAATTGGAATAATCATTCTTGAAATCTAATGAATGACAATAACACAATTAGGATGTTTTAACTATGATAAGAAGTCTAAATGTTCTTTGGTCTTGAGAATTAGGGTTTGAGAAGCATAAACCCTAATCGGCTCGAATAGGGTTTTGATGATACATGAATACAGAATTTGATAAGTAGAATGTCTCACTAAATGATTTTTAGTATTTTATGTGTAACTCGTATTTACTTCAAATTTGGATATGATTTGGATATATAAAATGTGAACAATATTGAAAAATATCAGAATTTTTGAAGAATTCTCTGACCTGTTTATCGGTCGAGTTTCAAACTCGGCCGATCATATTTCCAGATTTATACAGCAGTGTGGTAATTGAATTTTATCTTTTTATTAGTATATCCAATTGATCCCAAATTTTAACTGTGCTTGAAAAACACAGTTTTAGATACTCTGTTAAATTGGCATAATGTTTGGATGACTTTTGAATCCCTACAGTAAGGGTGTCGGTCGAGTTTTGTGCAGGACAAACTCGGCCGAATATTCTGCAGACTGCAATATAGCAGTGCACTGTTCTATTTTTAATTATTTATTGGTAACTCCAAATCATCTCAAATTTTAACTGAAGCTTTATAGATCAATTATAAACAACTTGCTAAATTTCCATAATTGTTGGAGAATGTTTGATCTCTGAAATAAACGAATTACAGTAACTTTTGTATAACTGAATATTCAGCCAATATAATTAAAGTTAAGTGTTGAGTCAATATGCAATTGACCCAAGCAGCTCAATTGACTTATATGAGCAACCACACACACACACAGCTCTCATTCTTCGTCATTCACTCCAGAGAAATGAAAACCTAGAGAGAGAGGGAGAGTTAGGGCTTGAGTGGAGAAAGTGGGGGAATTGCTGAATTAGGGTTTTGCGATTCCAGGAAGGGTGAAATCAAGTAAGTTTGAATTCTTTGCATAGACTTTTATGGTGGATCTTCTCTCTCATGTCAAGATTCCGTCCATTCTCTGATTTGATCCAAGATGATGTCGAAATTCCCTCTTTTCTCACCCTTTCTTCATAATCCCTCATTTTCAAGGTTTCCGAGTTGAATGGAAGAAGAATTGGGAGATTTTCTAGGGATTTGATAGGAATTCGAGATTCCCTGAGTTGAGCTGCAGTTGTGAGGTGTTTTCACACCTTAGGGTGAGTGGGTTCTTCCTCTAAATAGTGTAATGCACGAATTTGATTATAGCATCCAAATCCCTAATTGCTTAGTATGTGATTCTAAAACCTGAAATGTCCGTTTGATTTAAGATTGTTGCAAATTGATATGATGTGGATTACTTCTCTGTTTGAATGACTCCTAAATGGTAGATTCATATCAGAAACGTATACAACACTTCCTAGTGAGAATGCTTTTTAGATTTATATCAAATGAGGTAATTAGGGTTTAACCTAATTGAGACATCACTAGTGTTTCAACCTTATTGAAAAGGACTAGTAATCCTATAAGTGGTTAGGATGTACCTCATGGGTTATCTTAATTGAATCTTATTCTGGATACATGATATCGCAGTGAATGATATGGAAAACCTAAATTTAGTTAAATTTCCATGGTTTCATGTCTATACTGATTGCATATGATTTGTTGGAAACAATCTTTATTTAGCGAATGTTTATATCCTATGAAATCATTATGAGAGCCATGTGAAAAGGTGAATGAGGTGAATGAAACCCTAAGAGTAGGGTGTTGGCATGTGATGAATGAATAAGGCAAATGAAACCCTAAGGATAGGGTGTTCAATGAATCATGCTATGGTAATATGCAAGGTCTCGATATGAGATGTGGTGATGCTTAATTGTTGAATTGTATGTTTCTAGTGCATTTAACTTTATATGCTTGTTCTCTCTGAAATGATATTTACATACTGCAGGGCTTCTTATATTTCAATACATATCTCGTATATTGCAGGTGATGAGATATGACATGCCCTACAAAGGGATGTTACTGAGACATGGTATATGTTGAATACATGAGCTATGATATTTATATGTTAATTAATTAATAGACCTAAGTGCCCTAACACCGTAGAACCCCTAAAAGAAGGTCTGTTTCTTAGGGGTGAAACTCGTGTTGCAACATCATCCGTGCTTGTGTCATGGACAAACGAGGAAAGAGAGACAGTGTCTAACAACAATCGTGCTTGTGTCACGATGGCACTGGGAAAAAGAAAACTTGGTTATCTAACACCATTCATGCTTGTGTCACGAAGGTAACCCTGTGAGACCCTCCGCCGGTGTACTCAGGTAAAAGGAGAAGTCAGGTGCACTCAGAGTAGTGCTTTGAGGCCGTAGAGCCTATGTTTCTGGCCAGAGAGCCAGGGGTCCTGTAGCAGAGCAGGGCTGGCGTCAGACTTAGCATTTCCCGGGTGTGTCGCTAAGTCTTGTACGGTGGGGTCGTAGCATGGACTTGTTACGGATCTTTATATGCAGAGTACACTGCATATGATTAGGGCATAAGTTAAAATATGATCATATAGGTTCACAGAGTTCTTTATAAATGAAAGAGTTAAGGAAGACTAGAAGCATAGTCTTCTTGTAGTTATTCTTTGGATGCTATATTTACATTCTTTGTTATTTCAATTATATTGTTTTAGAACTGCTCAGTGTAGTATTTATTGTTGTTAAATTTCATATCGTTTACTTAAATTATATCTGTAATCACATTAGTGCATTAGTCTGTTTCCATGAAGTACTCATTCACTGAGCGAGTAGGCTCACCCCTCTACTCAAACATTTTTAGGGTTAACCGCATGGACTTGAAGATGATCAGAGCGTCAGAGTAGATCTGCCACAGGAGTCCAGTACGAGATTAGTTGAGTCAGTCGGTCCTTGTCACTCTAGGTCCTCAGTAGGGGATAAGAGAAAGAGAGTTGTAATTACGATGTGTAATATTGTTCCTCTTTGATATGTATGCTAATTAGCAAGTTTTATGTGCATAAGATGTGAGAGACATCATGAATGTTTATACATGTATCTTTTCTATTAAAGTCTGATTAGTAAAAGAAATGTTCAGATTCCTTTGTTAGGATGTTATGTGGTTCATTGCAGAGAATCAAGAGTTTAAAGGAAAAGAAAAAGTTAAGGGTGTTCTTTGTGTCACATATAAATCCTATCTTACGCCCTAATCTCATGATTTGTGGAAATTGTGAGATCAGGGTGTAACAGCTTGGTATCAGAGCTTAGGGTGAGTTGTCAAGGACCATTAAGTTAGTAAGTTAGAGTCCTATGTGTGGTAGATAGGAGATGTTTGATGTTAGCTTTGGGGGATTTGAGTATTTGGATATCCTGGCCTGATATCTGAGTACTTGGATCAACCAGTACAAGCTACTCTGTCTATTCTCTCACGTATACCCTGGCCAGGTATACAGTGGAAGAATGGGCTAGAGATGAACCCTAGAAATGTTAGGGTTAGAAAACGAGAAAAGAAACAAGAATTAAGAGCATAAATGTAAAAGGAGATAGGACTTACATTTCATAATGTTGTTTTTGTTGGAAATGTACAGAAATGCTCTTATATGTTTGAATTGAAATATTCAATACTTTGAAATATGGGTCTTTAATATTTGTTGTACACTATGCAATTGTAACATTTATTGATTTTATTCTTTGTAACAAGTAGACTAGAATTGACCTTTGAATGGGCTTTTGTTTCTATAGTTTTGCCCGCTGATTCGAGTGAAATTGACATCAGTAGGTCTGTTTAGGTTTTCAGTCTGTATGCGATTCGGCCGAGTTGTATGTGATTCGGTCGAGTTTCCTTAATAGGAAATCGAACAGCAAACTGATGGCCGAGTTGTGTGTAATTCGGCCGAGTTTCCTTTTTCAGGAAATCAAACGGCAAGTTGATCGGCCGAGTTGTGAAGCAATCGGCCGAGTTTCTGACCAATCGGCCGAGTTTCTGAGCTGTGAGTGGCAGTTCAGGAAGAATGTAATCCTTTGTAGTTCTTGGCTTTAGGACTTCAGGTTTGGCCTGGTCCGGTTGGTAGGATGCGTTACTAGGATCTAATGAATCCTATCAATAGTATAATCAGAATAGAATTTGAATAATTAGACCCACATCAGAGTAAGACTGTATAAACAGTAAGATGTTAAAACAGATGGGCAAGATCTGAACAACTAAGAATTAGTTGAAACTGATATCTGAGGTTCAACTTTGGGGTCTCAAATGTGAAACCCTTAATTGGGAATAATAGAACATGATATGAAGCTCATAATCAGTTTATTGGTTAATTTTGCATGAACTATACATATGAAATATAGAAAAGATATGTGAAATGTATGTATGTATGGTTCAATATAACAAGAATCAATCATGAAGAATGAATCATATAATAGCGTATAATGCTTTTATGAACTCTAAAGCAAAGGCTAAGTAGAGAATAGGGTTGAGCATTCAATAGGTCCATAAAAGTAAAGAGGATCGTATGAACATGTAATTCATACGACTAGAACAACAAACTAGTTTCTAAGCAAAGAACATAGGTGTAGTTTAATGAATGAATAAGTCATACAAAGGTAGACTGTATTCAGGAAGGAAAAACTTGATTGAAAGAGAAACTATGTTTGACCCATGCATGATCCACTTGATGTAAAAATGAAGAATATGTAATGTATTCAACATGAGTAAAAACTAATAGAAGGACTATTAGTTTAGAACGTTAACTTCACAATAGTATAAAGATAAAGGAGGAAATATGTGCAACATGGTATACATGACCATACATATGAATACGCAACATGGTCATAAGAGAAAAATTTAGAATTAAAGATGACGGGTTAAAGAGTAGTATATGGTAAGAGGACTATGAAACATAAGATAGGGTTTGAAATATGATGGAGAAGTTATAAAATAAAGAGGTTGTGAGATTCAAGCAAGTGCTATTTAATCAAATATCTCTGTTGATAACTAAGTAAATCTACATATGAGAATGTATTAAGGGAATGCTTGAATACAAGTATTCCAAGTCTTAAAATCATCTTCTCTTTCATATATTCCTTAATAAGAGCAAGGTGGGAATGAAATGATAAGAGAAAATGAATCATATATGGTGCGTAACTACCTTGGTGGGGTCATCTAGTGAATGTAATAGTGACATACAGTATGATGAAGTGTGATAAGAAATAAGTTCTTGCGTGATAGCAAGAATGATGAATAATTTATTCCTATCTTAAATCCTTCAATGTTAATAATGTTTATTATATATAATCATATGAAAAGGATAGGTAGCAAAAAGTAAAGAAGTAATGAATGAGCAGTGAGATATGGGAAAACACTAGCTTTGTGTAATATGTGAATTTGTTTTTACATGTATAATTTGTTGAAGGCATATTAAGGTATGAAAGTTGGTTCTACATATGATTTCAGGGTATTTGTGTAAGCTATATGTTAAATTAAAGGCGTATGATAGTTGTAGTAATTCATACCTGATATGCATCTTACTATTGTATATTTGTGATATGGTGATACGGTTTGGATGATGTCAGAACACATGGAGGGATATCCTGAATAAGGTAGTTATATCTATTCACTCATATTAATAGAAAGGGATGATAATTAGATTGTTGAACAAGTAACCCTAATGAGGTGTAGCTTGTTATACCTAGCTCTAATATAACTGAGTGATGGTAATTGAATATGATTAATGCTTGAATGACTGATACAATTGTGGATTACCTTATTACTGTTGTTGAAACCCTAAAATGATATAATGCGATGGTTACACTTTGAATTGTGTGTGGGCCCATAACCCACAGGTCCCAGGATCGAAACAGGATAGTATGGAATGAGGTGGTAATGCTTCACCTCATGCATCCATGACCCAATGGGGATGCCAAGAGTAGTATTGTGCAATTGATTGTTGAATCTAGTCTTTTAATTCAAGACTGTTTTGCTATCTGAGCAACATGTTATTAAAGTTTAAAACAACATGGTGAACTTGCTTTTGTCACTTAAAGATGATACAGAACAATAGAACTCTCTGAACAGCGTAAGTTGAGATAGTTGTATCAGAGTATCAGAGTTGTGCAGTGAAAGCGTGGTGGTTTATCTTTGCATTCTATGTTTGACTGTGGCATAAAGAATTTGCTTGATATCATTGAGAACTATTTGAAATATGTTGTGATTTAGTAAAGAATTAAAAGATCTAATGTTGAAAACTACATTCGGGTATGAAATACAAGAATATAATGGCATGGAAGGATTTAGAAGTTTAGAATAACCTTGAATGTATCTTTCTTGTAGGTTCATGTTTCGAGGACGAAACATTCTAAGGGGGGGAGAGTTGTTACGACCCCATCTGAGCTTAATTGGTAAACTAGGGTTTACCTAGACAATTGCAAAGATTAATTGGAATAATCATTCTTGAAATCTAATGAATGACAATAACACAATTAGGATGTTTTAACTATGATAAGAAGTCTAAATGTTCTTTGGTCTTGAGAATTAGGGTTTGAGAAGCATAAACCCTAATCGGCTCGAATAGGGTTTTGATGATACATGAATACAGAATTTGATAAGTAGAATGTCTCACTAAATGATTTTTAGTATTTTATGTGTAACTCGTATTTACTTCAAATTTGGATATGATTTGGATATATAAAATGTGAACAATATTGAAAAATATCAGAATTTTTGAAGAATTCTCTGACCTGTTTATCGGTCGAGTTTCAAACTCGGCCGATCATATTTCCAGATTTATACAGCAGTGTGGTAATTGAATTTTATCTTTTTATTAGTATATCCAATTGATCCCAAATTTTAACTGTGCTTGAAAAACACAGTTTTAGATACTCTGTTAAATTGGCATAATGTTTGGATGACTTTTGAATCCCTACAGTAAGGGTGTCGGTCGAGTTTTGTGCAGGACAAACTCGGCCGAATATTCTGCAGACTGCAATATAGCAGTGCACTGTTCTATTTTTAATTATTTATTGGTAACTCCAAATCATCTCAAATTTTAACTGAAGCTTTATAGATCAATTATAAACAACTTGCTAAATTTCCATAATTGTTGGAGAATGTTTGATCTCTGAAATAAACGAATTACAGTAACTTTTGTATAACTGAATATTCAGCCAATATAATTAAAGTTAAGTGTTGAGTCAATATGCAATTGACCCAAGCAGCTCAATTGACTTATATGAGCAACCACACACACACACAGCTCTCATTCTTCGTCATTCACTCCAGAGAAATGAAAACCTAGAGAGAGAGGGAGAGTTAGGGCTTGAGTGGAGAAAGTGGGGGAATTGCTGAATTAGGGTTTTGCGATTCCAGGAAGGGTGAAATCAAGTAAGTTTGAATTCTTTGCATAGACTTTTATGGTGGATCTTCTCTCTCATGTCAAGATTCCGTCCATTCTCTGATTTGATCCAAGATGATGTCGAAATTCCCTCTTTTCTCACCCTTTCTTCATAATCCCTCATTTTCAAGGTTTCCGAGTTGAATGGAAGAAGAATTGGGAGATTTTCTAGGGATTTGATAGGAATTCGAGATTCCCTGAGTTGAGCTGCAGTTGTGAGGTGTTTTCACACCTTAGGGTGAGTGGGTTCTTCCTCTAAATAGTGTAATGCACGAATTTGATTATAGCATCCAAATCCCTAATTGCTTAGTATGTGATTCTAAAACCTGAAATGTCCGTTTGATTTAAGATTGTTGCAAATTGATATGATGTGGATTACTTCTCTGTTTGAATGACTCCTAAATGGTAGATTCATATCAGAAACGTATACAACACTTCCTAGTGAGAATGCTTTTTAGATTTATATCAAATGAGGTAATTAGGGTTTAACCTAATTGAGACATCACTAGTGTTTCAACCTTATTGAAAAGGACTAGTAATCCTATAAGTGGTTAGGATGTACCTCATGGGTTATCTTAATTGAATCTTATTCTGGATACATGATATCGCAGTGAATGATATGGAAAACCTAAATTTAGTTAAATTTCCATGGTTTCATGTCTATACTGATTGCATATGATTTGTTGGAAACAATCTTTATTTAGCGAATGTTTATATCCTATGAAATCATTATGAGAGCCATGTGAAAAGGTGAATGAGGCGAATGAAACCCTAAGAGTAGGGTGTTGGCATGTGATGAATGAATAAGGCAAATGAAACCCTAAGGATAGGGTGTTCAATGAATCATGCTATGGTAATATGCAAGGTCTCGATATGAGATGTGGTGATGCTTAATTGTTGAATTGTATGTTTCTAGTGCATTTAACTTTATATGCTTGTTCTCTCTGAAATGATATTTACATACTGCAGGGCTTCTTATATTTCAATACATATCTCGTATATTGCAGGTGATGAGATATGACATGCCCTACAAAGGGATGTTACTGAGACATGGTATATGTTGAATACATGAGCTATGATATTTATATGTTAATTAATTAATAGACCTAAGTGCCCTAACACCGTAGAACCCCTAAAAGAAGGTCTGTTTCTTAGGGGTGAAACTCGTGTTGCAACATCATCCGTGCTTGTGTCATGGACAAACGAGGAAAGAGAGACAGTGTCTAACAACAATCGTGCTTGTGTCACGATGGCACTGGGAAAAAGAAAACTTGGTTATCTAACACCATTCATGCTTGTGTCACGAAGGTAACCCTGTGAGACCCTCCGCCGGTGTACTCAGGTAAAAGGAGAAGTCAGGTGCACTCAGAGTAGTGCTTTGAGGCCGTAGAGCCTATGTTTCTGGCCGGAGAGCCAGGGGTCCTGTAGCAGAGCAGGGCTGGCGTCAGACTTAGCATTTCCCGGGTGTGTCGCTAAGTCTTGTACGGTGGGGTCGTAGCATGGACTTGTTACGGATCTTTATATGCAGAGTACACTGCATATGATTAGGGCATAAGTTAAAATATGATCATATAGGTTCACAGAGTTCTTTATAAATGAAAGAGTTAAGGAAGACTAGAAGCATAGTCTTCTTGTAGTTATTCTTTGGATGCTATATTTACATTCTTTGTTATTTCAATTATATTGTTTTAGAACTGCTCAGTGTAGTATTTATTGTTGTTAAATTTCATATCGTTTACTTAAATTATATCTGTAATCACATTAGTGCATTAGTCTGTTTCCATGAAGTACTCATTCACTGAGCGAGTAGGCTCACCCCTCTACTCAAACATTTTTAGGGTTAACCGCATGGACTTGAAGATGATCAGAGCGTCAGAGTAGATCTGCCACAGGAGTCCAGTACGAGATTAGTTGAGTCAGTCGGTCCTTGTCACTCTAGGTCCTCAGTAGGGGATAAGAGAAAGAGAGTTGTAATTATGATGTGTAATATTGTTCCTCTTTGATATGTATGCTAATTATCAAGTTTTATGTGCATAAGATGTGAGAGACATCATGAATGTTTATACATGTATCTTTTCTATTAAAGTCTGATTAGTAAAAGAAATGTTCAGATTCCTTTGTTAGGATGTTATGTGGTTCATTACAGAGAATCAAGAGTTTAAAGGAAAAGAAAAAGTTAAGGGTGTTCTTTGTGTCACATATAAATCCTATCTTACGCCCTAATCTCATGATTTGAGGTAATTGTGAGATCAGGGTGTAACAGTAGGCTTAAGGCTTTTTGGGTTTTTCTTGTTTCCCATCAGTCTATCCAGGTACGGGTCCGTTAGCGGGCGAGTGGTCCCTACAGTCCAAGCCAGTTGGCTTTAGAGTAGTGATTTCACATCATACATACCACTACCCCGGATCTACCATGCCTAAAGATGGGTACTTTTTGGAAAACAAGTGTGTATATATATTTTTTCTTTCTTTTTATATGGCACAACTCTCATGCTTTTATTCACTCTCATAAGGCTATTCTCTCTTTTTGGGATTTTGTTGGGTAAGGGAAAACAAGAGGAATTTTTGCTGTTTGGGCAGCTTTTTCCTTCTGCATACACGTCTCTTACCTATTGTGAGATTATTTTTCAAAATTTTTGGCGTGGAGAGTCGTAGTCTTTTGATGTTTGAGGCTGCATTATCAGAAAGACATAACAAAACCTGCATTTCCTTGGACACAGAGAAAACAAACTGGCAAGAAGTCGTATCAGGTTTTTACTATATAGTGTCTTTGTACATGTGTGTGGAGACAAAATAAGAAAAATTTTGTATTTTTTATGATGCATGTATATGTATATGTACACATGTTATAGAAAAAAGAACAAAAAGTGTGGAGTTTGAAGAAAAATTTTTTATACCTCCCTCACGGGTACATGATACCCTCCCCAAACTTACTCCACACCCTATCCCAGAGTTGTGAAGTAGATAAGGTAGGGTAATGTTAACTCAGTGAGGGTTTTAGCTGGTGAGCGCGCCTTTTCCAGATAGAAGCTCCCACATATATTCTCCTCATTTGCTATGGTAGTCGATGTGGTGGAGTTGGTCAGGCATCTCTTTGTTTGATATTCATTCCAGCACGAAGATGTTGCAGTCGTTGGATAGAGAAATTTGTTGTGGACTACGGTGGCAGAACTGGAGCTCGTGCCATTTGCTTGCTGTCGTCTCCAAGAATGGTTGTGTCAACGCTGCCACCTCCTCATAGTATTTTCATACTAAGTGCTCAAGGGGTCTCAACGATGTTGATGTACACTACACTGGATGATCTTTGTTGTTGTCTGAGCTGTTGTAGAAGATTCCTGCTCGTTGGCGAGTGTACATCGTCAGGAGCATCTAGTGATTGTAGTGCAGGATGGGTAGGAAGATGGTGCGTGGGACTCTGTACTACAATTCCGCCAGAAAAGATTACTTCGCTCCTGATTCATCGGAAAGGCATATGTCATTGAACATGATTGGATAAGCTATGTATGCGTGTTCAAACTTTGTCTGTAGTGTCTGGATGTAGGCGGCCACCACAGATATCACCAAGCAAACTCCTTCTTTTACCATGTCCCTCAAGTCGTCGACCGAGACTATGACACTACCTACCTCATAGATAACATCTGCCGGGGTAGAGTCGGCTAACTTCAGAAGAACTTCATTGACCTACTCCTGCATGAGTGTAGAGCACGAGAAGCGGTCGAAATTGTTGATCAATTCTTCTGATGTTTCAGGCGAAGCAGGGTCTTCGAATCCGTGCACTTCCCACAGGATCTCTAACTGCTTGCATGCCCCGTAGATGTCTACTTATATCTCAGCTTCCTTCTATGGAGTGCTGCTGGGATGCAAAGATTCGTCTGCTTAATCACTGTCCAGCAGCCTCTCTGGTACCCCTACGTCTTGGAAATATCGCCTTTCTTTGATCAGCAGCAGCGCATAAATGCTTCTGAGCTGGTAGAAGTTTTGGCCCTGGAGATGCCTTATGTATCTGAATATGTTGAGCAACTCCATGGCATGCAAGACAATAAAGGCAATGTTCCCACTCCCCTCTTCTGCTTGGACGGGGAAGTCTCTGATAGTGAAGAAGTTCCAAACGCCGCTGTGACGTTGGACTCCTTGCTTGATTGCTCGAAGAAGACGCAACGGTAGGAGCCTGAGATGTTTATCCTCTGGTCGGCTGAAAATAAACCTGAATCATGGCACCTCATTGTTGTAGCAGCTAAGCAGCTAGACGTCGTGGTTCCAGAGGGCTGCCACATAGAGGAACCATATGTTGCGGTGTACGTGGCCAACACGATATTCGTGTTATGCTCTTCGATGTGTCGCATCATGTGGGCCACCACGATGGAGTCTGGCACTCCCATCATCAATTTTCTTGCCAAGGTCGGGGTGGCATTGTATATTGTTTGCCGACCTGTCTGGGTGCTGATATTTTCTATTATTGCACCCTCTAGGACCCTGAACAACTTTTTTCCGACAACGGAAGGTTAGCGGAAAATGCTTCTGAGTGCTCCCTGTCGTACGGAGAAGTAGTCGTCACTCCAGACGATGTCTTCTTCATCTGCCTGCCACCTTAGGACCTTGTTCAGCAATTTCTGGTCCCTGATCGTCAGGTAGTCGATGACCCTTCTGTCAAAGTCGGCCATCTCAAAGGAAGGTATCTCCGACGGCGCAGAGAATTCATCTTCCATCGAGCTTCTTCCTCTGGGGGGTGTCTTTTATTAGCGGCGTATATGTCCCCCCCTTTCCCTCAGATTCGTCATAAGAGTCCTCCCCGACGTTGATGTCTTCGTTGTCATCTTCAGCTTCATCCAGGGGGACTGAGGGAGCTACTTCTTCCAGACTGTGAGAGCACGCCTATCCTGCTGGAGCTCCGTTGGTCTATCTTTGTGGTGTCCCTTCCTCAGGCGTTGGGGATAGCCCGCTGGAGGAGGAAAAGGACGATTATCTTGACGAGGCTGCTGACGAGGAAGGTTGAGAGCCTGAGCCAAGAGGCGACGAAGACCTTCTCGGCTACCTTGGGCGCGGATGGTCGTCTCCCCTTTTCAGCCTCTCCTCGATCACGTTAAGGCACTGGAGGGTCTATTGAAGTGTGGCGTTGAGTGCCTCTAGTTGGTCAAGAAGGCCAACTAGAGTCAGCAGTTCCCGTTCCTGGCTATTCAGCTTCTGCTGGAAAAATGAAAACATGCGGGTTAGAGAAGTAAATGTAGCTGAGTGGCTTTCTGTTACCTCCCGCAAGTGGTCGAGTTCGTGCCCCATCATTTTCCCGAGTGAGGAGTGGCTCCTATAGATCTCCCTCTCGTCCTCGTGATACTCTTCTCGCACAAGGGTCTACCCGACGAGGTAGAACCTATTTCGATCGTCTGTGAGGTGGATGCTGCTGGGCGAGGCGTCAACACTCTTTTGGCTGTCTCTACCTTTCCCTCTAGTCGGGGTGGAGAAGGCCACGATGTAGGTGGATGCTATTCCACCTCTGCATTGTCGGTGATCTCATTAGCAGCTGCTACGGGAGTCACCAATGGCGGAATTTGCGTGAGCTGTGTAGCTCCGAGCTCCATCTCAAGGATCTCGGCGAACACCTCATTACTGGCGTCCGAATGTTCTTCTTCTTCTGCCACCACGGGCACCACAGAAGTTTTGGGGGCTGCGGCTGTCTCTTTCGTGGCAGCTCCCGTCGGGGTTGGCGTTGTTGTCTTTCCCCCGGTTGTCTTGGCGAACTCAACGATCGCTGGTTCTTCTTCAGCCACGATAGGTGTTGTCGTGATTGTGGCTGGTATAGTAGGAGCGAAGAAAGCTCTATCAACTGCTGTCGTCGGTGGCTCTGGAGTGGCGGCTGGCTTGGCAAAGGTCGTTGAAGTTTTGTCCTGCCTTGGGTCGAGAGGGATTGATTCTCCTCTCACAGCCACCCTCTCTTGAATACTGGTGGTCGCGGCGTAAGCTGCTTTTACCGCCATAGCTTCAATTTTTTCTATGGTGTAGACCAACTTTTCTACGTCGTAGGCGGCGCAGTGAGGGACTGGAAGGAGGGTGTTTGTCGTTGTGAACTTGTGGAAGTAGCTTCACCCCTCCTTTATGATGCTGGCCCTCATGAGGAACTTGAGGTCGATCAACTCGTCGCCCCTTGTCCTCGAAAGACTGTGCGGTTCCCTTGGGTATCCTAACCCAACCGCGATCAGATTGATGATGCCAACCATGCAGTACTCCTTGGTGGCATCCTTTATCGGGTGTAACCTATTCAGCAAGAAGCGCCCTAGATTGATCACCTTGCCCTCCATCATGTGCCACATGAGATGGAGTTCTTCTGTGTAGACATTGCTGGACTCGTTTTTGCTGAAGAGCAGGCATCCTACTCGCTTGTGCACTATCCTCTAGAAGAAGGAGTGCACCACCGCCACCTTGCTTCCCGGCTTGTATGATGACTCACCAGTGAGCCTCCTCCAGAGCTCCACGGGGTTGAACCCGTCTCCTTCGGTGATCTTCGCACCGTTATTCAGCAGTCTCTTCTCCTCCTCACTGGAAGAGAAGATCTCGTTGAGCAGCTTTTCAGAGATGACATGCTCTGAGTTGTATAACCGCCCTTGCAGTCTGTCTGCTCTGCCATATTCTTCAATGTCCTCAGTTGTATTCTTCACTCGGCAGAGAGACGACACGAACTCCGTGGTGAGTTCGGTGTAGGAGGCGGAGCGGCTGAGGTAGATCTTCCTCAGTCCTGCTGCGGCTAGGAAATTCTCCAGTCTTTCGAAAATACCTAATTGAAGGAAGGACGACTGGTGGTAGAATCTGCTCAGCCTGTAGATTTTTGTTGCCAGTTCTGAGTACCGGCGTCCGTGCTCGTTATCTCTCAGCACGAACCTTCCTGGTGTGTGATCCAGGGGTTCTGCTGGTGCAGTTGAAGCAGTTGTTGGAGCCGTTACTTCTTCCGTCTTTGCTCTCTTCTCAGCTGTTGATGGCCTAGCTGCCTCAGGATTCGAGCATTTCTGCCCGACTGTTGTTGCTTCAGCTACGGCCTCGGTGTCGATCCTCCGACCGTGTTCCTCAACTCGAACCACAGTTTTCTTGGTGCGGGCCATTTATGTTATCATCAGATAAGTTTTTTAAGTATCTAAATGTTTAAAAGTTGATATCAGAATCTGGTAAGAAAATTTCAGCTTGATACAAAAGCTACCCGACACCATAGTATCCGGTCTCAACACTGGGCGATATGATGCTTGCACGATATGCTTGTGTCAGGTGATACGAAGCTTTCATAAGCTCATGCCTGATACAATGTTCGGGTGTCGTCCATCTAAAGAACATCTAAGCGATACAAACTGGACGATACGGAGAAAAGCTGTGTGTCATACCCTTTTGCCCGATACGCCATGTCAGGCGATACGGTCACGTGAAGCGAAGTGCCCAACAGGATCTTCCCGATAAAAAAACGTGTCGTCTATCAACAAGAACAAGCGAGGCGACACAAGGATGGGCGACACTATTGTTGCCCGATATAGGGTATCGGGCAAGTGCGCGTTAAAGACCTGTCATGCGACACATGCGTCGGGAAATATGATAAAATCAACTAAAGTCCTCAGCTCGATACGCTGTGCGCGATATGGGGGTCGTGTCGGGCAAACCAACTGAAATTGCTGTCGGGCTATACCTTTGATATCTGAAGTTATCTTGCGTGACATGAGAGAAAAAGTTAGCTGGAAGACACACGAGCAAAAGGGAGAAACTACTACACGATACGGGTAGGTGAAAAGTAAAAGCAGTAGACCGACACGGTAAAACCTCCGTACTATATATAGCAATCCAAACTGGGGGTAAAACGGGTAAATCTGGGGTGCGTGTCGGCCGTTGAGACAATTCATTCCTGAGACGAGCAGTCCCATCTGTCTAATCAAGGGTAATTACTCATGTTGCCCGACACGGGTGCTTGCCGCCCGGGCATGTCGTCTGACACGGCTCATGGCTAGATGCAATGAGCAATATGCTATCTCCCAATACGAGCGCGTTCTGCGTGCCGACTAAGTTTTTGCCCGATACAATCAGGAAAAAAGGTATACTTGCCCGATACAAGGTCCTCAGAACAAAATTCTAGATGAAAAATCCAAAAACAAAGCGAAGGAAAAAGCGATTGATGGGTAAAACATCATTGGACTAAGGTTAAGTTCCCGACCTCAGATAGTATTACTCATCAATGCTCATAAAACAGAGTGGTGGCCCATAAAACAGGAGAGTCAGCGCACGTGACGCATGCACTGACTCAGGCCTTATTACAGTCCAAATGTTCATAGTGTTTTTCGTTCAAGAAAGTAAATAACATCCTATTCTAGGAAAAGTAAAAGCTCGGGCTGCCTCCCTAGGAGCGCTGTAGTTTGCATCGTCAGCTCAACAACTCTAGGTCCTTCACTTTTCGCCTTCAGCTGTTTCCATATCTTGCAAATTGATCTCTGTCCTTCTCACGAACACTTCATCTTCATAAAACCTTTTTACCCTGTGCCCGTTCACTTGAAAAACCTTGTATGGATCATCTTTATCATATAGCTCCATCATTCCGGACGGGTATATCTTTGCTACGGTGAAAGGTCCGGACCACCTCGTTTGTAACTTACCTGGAAAAAGATGAATGGAAGATTTAAATAATAAAACTTTGTCATCTTCACTTACATCCTTCCTCCTCAGGTGGGCATCATGCCACACCTTCGTCCTCTATTTATAGATCTTTGCGTTCTCATAAGCATGCATTCTCAATTCTTCGAGTTCTTCCAACTGCAGATATCTCTTTTCTCCTGCCTTCTCCAGATCCATATTCAAGAACTTAATTGGCCAAAGGGCCTTGTGTTCAAGCTCTAGGGGAAGATGATAGGATTTCCCATAGATCAATTTGTAAGGAGTGGTTCCAATGGGTGATTTATAGGCAGTTATGTAGGCCCAAAGTGTGTCGTCAAGCTTCATTGACCAATCTTTCCTCGTGTGGTTGACAGTCTTCTCTAGAATCTGCTTGATCTGTCTATTTGAAACCTCTACCTGCCCAGAAGTTTGTGGGTGGTAGGGCATAGCAACCTTGTGTTTAACTCCATACTTTCGCAGGAGCGCTTCAAACTGTCTTTCTCCGAAATGCGATCCACCGTCGCTTATTACAGCACGGGGTACTCCGAAACGCGGGAAAATAGTCTTTTCGAACAACTTGATCACTGACTTAGAGTCGCACGTTTGAGTTGCAATAGCTTCTACCCATTTATATACATAATCCACTACCACTAGAATGTACTGATATCCTTTTTATGGGGGAATGGTCCCATATAGTCAACCCCCCATACATCAAAGATCTCCACTTCAACCCAATTTGCCATAGGCATCTCATTTCTTCGTCCAATGTTTCCCGTCGATTGGCACTCTTTACAAACTTTTACATACTTTGCAGCATCCTTGAACAAAGAGGGCCAGTAAAAACCTGATTGCAATACTTTGGCGGTGGTCCTTTCGCTACCCAGGTGTCCTCCATAAGGGGAGGCATGACACTCTTTCAGAATGTTTGGGATCTCTTCTTTGGGAATACATCTTCGGTACAAGTTATCTGCACATCTTCTAAAAAGGAGAGGATCGTCCCAGTAGTAGTTCTTTACATCCGCGAAGATCTTCTTCTTTTGGTTATAGGTTATGTTAGGGGGCAGTTCTCTGCAGGCAAGATAATTACAGATATATGCAAACCAAGGTGAAACCTCTTCCTTGGTTTCAATCATCATCAAAGCTTCGTCAGCATAATTGTCATTAATAGGTGGTACCTTCTACCCTTCCACAACGATCCTTGATAAGTGGTCGGCGACCACATTCTCTGCACCCTTCTTATCAACTATCTTGTGGTCGAATTCTTGTAGTAACAAAGCCCACCTCAACAGCCTGGGCTTTATATCTTTCTTCTGCATGAGATATCTTATAGCCCCATGATCTGTGTAGACTTTAACCTTTGCTCCAATGAGTTAAGATCTGAACTTGTCGAAAGTGAAGACTATCGCGAGCATCTCTTTTTCTATAGTTGTATAATTTACCTGAGCTTCATCCAGTGTATGACTAGCGCAGCAGATTACATGGTGCTTTTTGTCCTTTTTCTGCCCCAGGACTGCTCCTACAGCATATTCGCTGGTGTCAGACATAAGCTCTAAAGGTAACTCCCAGTCTGGATCTTGGAGGATAGGTGATGAGACAAGAGCATCCTTTAAGGCCTGAATAGTGATTATACAATCGTTAGAGAAATTGAATTCAACATCCTTTACTAGAAGGTTGGACAACGGTTTCAAGATCTTTGAGAAGTCTTTTATAAATCTTCAGTAGTAGCCAGCGTGCCCGAGGAAACTCCTCACTCCCGTTACAAACTTTGGTGGAGGAAGTTTGGATATGGCTTCAACCTTGCTAACGTCTACCTCGATGCCACGCCTCGAGACTTTATGTCCTAGTACAATGCCTTCCTGTACCATAAAATGGCACTTCTCCCAGTTCGAAACCAAACTCTTTTCCTCGCATCATTGCAAAACCAGAGAGAGGTTTTTCAGGCAGGCATCGAAGTCTTTTCCATAGACAGAAAAATCGTCCATGAAAACTTCCATGATATCCTCCAAAAAATCTGAGAACATTGATATCATGCAACGCTGAAACGTTGCGGGAGCATTGCACAGGCCGAAAGGCATTCTTATGAAGGCGTAGGTGCCATAGAGACAGGTAAAAGTTGTTTTCTCTTGGTCATATGGAAGGATGGGGATTTGATAAAACCCTGAAAAACCATCCAGAAAATAGAAATAGTCATGATGTGCTAATCTTTCAAGAACTTGATCAATGAAAGGAAGAAGATAATGATCTTTTTTAGTTGCTTGGTTCAGTTTTCGATAGTCAATACACATCCTCCATCCCGTTACAGTCCGAACCGCCACTTCATCGCCTTTATCTCCTTTAACTACTGTAATACCTCCTTTCTTCGGTACTACGTGGATCAGGCTCACCCAATTACTGTCACTGATCGGGTAAATGATCCCAACATCCCTCAGTTTGATTACTTCTTTCTTTACCACTTCTTTTAGCATCTGATTCAATTTTCTCTGGGGTTGAGCAAAAGGTTTGGCAGATTCCTCCAAATTGATGTGATGCATACACAATGTAGGGCTAAGGCCTTTGATATCCTCTACCGAGTATCCTATAGCCTGCTTGTGGAGTCTTAACTCCTCGAGAAGCTTGTCCAATTGATCTCTTGTAAGATGGGCATTGCCGATGACAGGATTCCTCTCCTCTCGATCTAGGAATTCATACTTCAACCCTTCAGGTAACTTCTTCAACTCGGGTTTAGCTTTGGGTGACTTTTCTTCTGGTGCCTCCTCAAGAGAGGCAAACTTAACTGTTTCTACTACCTCTTCCTCGTCGCTCTAGTCTTCATCAGACCGGTTAAGATAGTTGAGAAACTCGACAACTTCTGGATTTTCAAGATCAGAATTGTGATTGCTTATTGCTCTTACAAGAGGGTCTACCATTAGGATATCTTCTTCTACCTCTTCGCAGAACTGGTTGTAGCTTTCCGCAAAGAAAGCGAACTCTAACAGTGATGGTACTTTCATCACATCCTTTACTTTGAAGTTTAAGTGGTTGTTTCCGACCCTTAGAGTGATTATTCCCTCAGCAACATCAATCAACGCCCTTCCTGTAGCCAAGAAAGGACGTCCAAAGGTGATAGTACAACCAGGGTCCTCCACAGTATCAATGACAATGATATCACAAGGAATGAAGAAACTTCCTACATGGATAGGTACATCTTCAACAACGCCAACATGCCTTTTAAAGGTATGATCTGCTAATTCAATCCTCATATTGGTCTGGACCATATTACTCAAACCTAATCACTGCGCGAAGGTTAGGGGCATAAGGCTGATGCTAGCCCCTAAATCGGCAAGACCTTTTCGTTCGACATTATCTCCAATGGAGAAAGGAATGGTGAATTCCCCTGGATCTTTCTTTTTGTTAGGAAAATCTGATTTGACAAAAGTACAGGACATACTTGCTAGATGCACGGTATTGATTCTTCCTCCTCTTCTCTTCTTGGTAATCAAATCTTTGAAAAATTTAGCATAAGTCGACATTTCTTCTAAAGCGTCCAAAAAAGGTACTTCAAGATGAAGTTTCTTTACTGATTCCATGAACTTCTCGTGATGCTTCTTAAGGTGTTCCTTTATCAGCTTGTAAGGAAAAGGCAAGTTGGGAGAGTAAGGATTTCTCTTACCTGACAGTTCCTCAAAGGATCTTGGTTTAGGTTCTCTGTCATGAGCTTGTTGATTGTCTTCTTCTGCGGGATTTTCAGCCGTAGTCCTCGATTTAGGTTCGTCTGGCCTGGCTTCTACATGACGTTCTACTGTCTTTCCTGATCTTATCACTACTATTTTGGCAGATTCGGTGTTGGAGGGTATCTTACCCGAAGGATTCTTTATCAACTCGGCCATCTGGGCCAACTGCTGATCGATTTAGCGTTGGTGTGTCTGCATGTCCGCCATCTGGACCTGCATAGTGTTCAAAACTCCTGAATTTGAAAGTGCACTTTGCGCCAGCTTGTTATTGATAGCATCTTTCCTTTTTACCAAATCGAACAGCTGGCCAACCAAGTCTGGTTGGTTCAAAATCTTATCTTGACCTTGCTCCTTGGCTTGACTTTGACCTTGACTAGTGTTTGCTGCTTGGCGACCTTGGTACTTTCCTTGTCCTTGGAAATTTGCCTTGTTTGACTGGAAAGAAGTAGTTCTGGTGAACTGACTTTATCCCCCTCTTTTCTCGAAACCTTGGGGTTGCTTGGTGGGGTTATTTAGCTGATGCAAATTTTCGGCCGCATCCTTGTTGCCATAATTAAAACCAGGATGGTTTGGCCTCTTGAAGTTCACAAAAGAGACGTTCTCAGCATCCTCTATCTCAGATTCACTTTTGCTCGACCCTTCAGGTCAGGTGTAAACACAATTATCAACCCTGTGTCCACCCTCTCCGCAGGTGACACATTTCATAACTTTCTCAACTTGTTTCTTTCCCTTTCGACCTGATTCTTTTAATTGTTTGACATTAGTGGCTATCCTCTGGATTTGAGAGGTGATAGCTTCCAGAGCCTTGGATTCGACTGAAGGTCCTTCATTAGCCTTCTTAGCATGTCCTATATCAGATCTGTCGTAGTCGGTGCCGGATTGCAACTCGGCCATGTTCTCGATGATCTTTTTGGATCTGCTAGGCTTCTTTCCCAGAAAGTCACTGCCTGCTACTGCATTCAGCGAAACCATTTCCTCAGGGGTTAGACCATTGTAGAAGGTAGTTATCAAGAAACCCTTCTTATAGTTGTGATGAGGGTAGTCCCTCTGATATTCTTGATATCGTTCCCAAGCATCGTGTAGATTCTCATTCGGCTTTTGCATGAAAGACGTGATCCTTTGTCTATTCCGAACAGTTTTATCCTACTGTAGGATAAAACTTGTTTACAAAGGCATCCGCGAGTGCATTCCATCCATTAAGATCTTGGTGTGGTATCCTGCGGTACCAGGATAGAGCCTTATCTTCCAAAGAAAAGATGAAACCCTTGCAATAAATCACCTCCTGTGGGACTCCCCGCATCTTAATCGTATCACAGATGTTCTTGAAGGCATCTAGATGATGGTAAGGATTATCATTATTTGAACTTCCTCAAAAACTCTTGTTCTGGATCATAGAGATGATAGATGGTTTTAGCTCAAAGTTGGTTGCATTGAACCTCGGGATGACAACAGGACATCTCAAATTATTAGCCTTGGTGGCAGCTAACTCCCTGAGGGTCTTTTCTTCTTTGTTGGAATCTTCATTGTCACTGTCTCCCTGGTTCTGATCCTGATTATTTTAATGTCTTCTGCGTCTCTGGTGATGATGACGTCTCTCCCGGCGATGGTCATCTTTGAATTGTTAAGTTTTAGGATCTTCATGTTGATGATTTACGTCATAACGGTCATGGTCTTCAGGCGGAGGCGATTGAGGTCTAACTCTCGCGTGTCGCTCACCATCTAGAAGAGGTGGTTCAATGCGAGGTGGTGTGTCTGGTGACGTTGGTGCTCAATTGAGCAGAATGCTTCCCTTCTGAGTACCTAAATAGCACGTAAAATCAAGTTAGAAAATCTGTATTAATAATACGAACTACTCATTTCAGGTTAAAATATAAAAAAGGAAAAAGAGAGTGCTATCAAGCTCAATTCTAAGCTCGAGGCACTGGAGTGTAGTTAGTGGATTCGGGTTCATCAATAGTACCATTTTTCCTTGTCCCCGACAACGGTGACAAAAAGTTGACCGGCCTAAATTGCGCATCCAAAAAGGGAGCGGATTTGAAGTAGTCGGACTTTTAAATTTATAACCCAAAACCTTCTAGGCCCCCGCAACTTTATTACGGGGTCGAAGTAGATATACGCGTTCTCAACCCACACGATACGTCCGCCCGTCATGAGCGTGTTGCCTGAGAGGGTGTGCCGCCTGACACAGGCGTATCGGGCAAGGATCCCGCCTGGTATTGGGCTAGAGGGATCTTGGGGATCTGCTACTGCATGTCGCTCTTCTAAATCAAGAAGGCGATATTTATCTTTATTTGTTTCAGTCATTTACTTTCTTATGCAATGTAACCAAAACCTTTTATATAATTCTTATGCTAATGGAATTAGAAGAGTTTTAATTATCTGCTACTTTATGTTTGGTCTCTTTTGTTGGATGATTGCTTTGTTTAGCATCCGAACTCTAGCTTGTATGCTTGGATCATGTTTTGACTAGCTACCGAATTGCATTTTCCCGTTGCAGCAGCCTCGAGAGAGGTGTTGTGGCTCTAGTATATGGTCCGATACGGGAGTACGAAAGTGCCCAGGATCAGAGTTGCTCTAGTGACCTATCCACTCTAACTTAAGACCAGCAACCTCGAGAGAGATGTTGATGCTTAGTTAGAGGTACCCGCTTCAAGAGAAAGGTTACTGAATGTTTCTGCTACCGCTTGTTTTACCAAAGCTTTTTCCTTCATTTCTTACTAAAGCAATAGTTTTATTCTCTCTGGTTTTGTTGCGCAAAAACCCCTAAAAACTAATAAATGCTTAAAACCTTAATTTTTCCTGTGAGCGCGCCTTTGCCAGATAGAAGCTCCCACACATATTCTCCTCATTTTCTGTGGTAGTCGATGTGGTGGAGTTGGTCAGGCGTCTCTTTGTTTGATATCCATTCCAACACGAAGATGTCGTAGTCGTTGGATAGAGGAATTTGTTGTGGACTGTGGTGGCAGAACTGGAGCTCGTACCATTTGTTTGCTTCCGTCTCCAGGAATGGTTGTGTCAACGCTGCCACCTCCTCATAGTATTTTTGTACTAAGCACTCGAGGGGTGTCAACGTTGTCGATGTACACTACACGGGATGATCTTTGTTGCTGTCCGAGCTGTTGTAGAAGATTCCTGCTCGTTGGCGAGTGTACATCATCAGGAGTGTCTAGTGATTGTAGTGCATGATGGGTAGGAAGATGGTGCGCGGGACTCTACACTGCAATTCTGCCAGAAAAGATTGCTTCCAACTGGAGCTATGAGGAAAAATTAAGGTTTTAAGCATTTATTAGTTTTTAGGGGTTTTTGCGCAACAGAACCAGAGAGAATGAAACTATTGCTTTAGTAAGCAACGAAGGAGAAGCTTCGATAAAACAAGCGGAAGTAGAAACATCCAGTACCCTTTCTCTCGAAGCGGGTACCTCTAACTAAGCATCAACACCTCTCTCGAGGTTGCTAGTCTTAAGTTAGAGTGGATAGGTCACTAAAGCAACTCCGATCCTGGGCACTCTCGTACTCCCGTATCAGACCAAACACTAGAGCCACAACACCTCTCTCGAGGCTGCTGCAACGGGAAAATGCGATTCGGTAGCTAGTCGAAACGTGATCCAAGAATACAAGCTAGAGTTCGGATGCTAAACAAAGCAATCATCCAACAAAAGAGACCAAACATAAAGCAACAGATAATTAAAACTCTTCTAATTCCATTAGCATAAGCATTATATAAAAGGGTTTGGTTACATTGCATAAGAAAGTAAATGACTGAAACAAGTAAAGATAAATATCACCTTCTTGATTTAGAAGAGCGATAGGTAGTAGCAGATCCCCAAGATCCCTCCAGCCCGATACCAGGCGGGAGCCTTGCCCGATACGCCTGTGTCGGGTGGCACACCCTCTCGGGAGACACGCACATGACGGGCGGATGTATCATGTGGGGCGCTCATGCCCGATACGGTCGTGTCGGGTGGCACCCTCTCGAGCGACACGCCGTGACTGGTGATGTGTATCGAGCTTGGTATCGTGTCGGGCCAGAGTTTTTCTTAGAGTATCGGGTACTCATATCGGGTGTCCTCGTTGGTCGATATCAGTCTGCTGCGGTGCCCGAGGCCGATCCTAAGTGAACCATTCCCTCCCTCTCGGGTCCGGGAAGTGCTCACCTAGTATCGCCCGGTACACCTCTGAGGCACGACACGCTAGTTCCAGATGTTTTCCCAAGTTGGCTTTCGAAAGGTTCTGACCCATCCCATCGGAGTCCTGTAGGTGCTATTTATAGGCAGCAGTTAGGGGAAGTTGTGGTCCTCCGGACGCCAGGTGTCCTTCATCAGCTTTATCATCGCGGATTCGGGGATGCCCGCTATGCGTGTCGCCCAACACAAGGATGTTGGGCTGTAATCGTGTCGGTCATCGTGACGAGTGGCGCCTGTCGGTGGGTAGCTTGTATCACGCGACACGCTTCAGTTGTCGTGGCGAGTACAACTTCCTATCGGGTAAGTGGCGTATCGCCCGCCAGATCCTCCTTGCGCGGCACCCCCATGTCGCTCGGTAGGCATGTCGTGCTGCCATATGTCAGGCAGTGACTGTGTCGACTGACTGGTAGGAAGGCCGATGTAGGTAGGCACGTTCATGGGCCGGGACGAGCCTTTTTGCTGATAAAAGAGTCAAAAAATGAGGAAAACTCTGCAAAAGATGGTAAAATTGAGTTAAGAGCATAGCGTGACCTGTTTATTCAAAAACACGACAAAAAGGAGAGGAAAACAATTTAAAAGAGGATTTTTGACAGTGAAATAAGGGCTAAAAACATCACAATATTTGGTGTTATCAACTCCCCCAAACTTAGCATTTTGATTGTCCTCAATCAATCTTTAAAACTTTGTTTGTGATGCTTCTTCTTAACCGGTATAGTTTTTAGACCACGGGTTTGTGCGAGCATTGAGATGTCTTATAGAGAATACCACCCGACCACGAACAACAGACTTTACTTCTCCTGCCTTATTTAAGCAAAAAATTTCTTCACAGCTTCGGCGAGACTTGGGTGCATGATTTCAAAGTTAGCTTTCACACCAAACAACTTTTGGGAATAGAAAGTTGTGTGTTTGGGTAGGCTTAAGGGTTTTTGGGTTTTTCTTGTTTCCCATCAGTCCATCCAGGTACGGGTCCGTTAGCGAGCGAGTGGTCCCTGCAGTCCAAGCCAGTTCGCTTTAGAGCAGTGATTTCACATCCTACGTACCACTGCCCCGGATCTACCATGCCTAAAGATGGGTACTTTTTGGAAAACAAGTGTGTATATATATATATTTTTTTTCTTTCTTTTTATTTGGCACAACTCTCATTCTTTTATTCACACTCATCAGGCTATTCTCTCTTTTTGGGATTTTGTTGGGTAAGGGAAAATAAGAGCAATTTTTTCTATTTGGGCAGCTTTTTCCTTTTGCATACACGTCTCTTACCTATTGTGAGATTATTTTTCGAAATTTTTGGTGTGGAGAGTCGTCATATTTTGTTGTTTGAGGCTAAATTATCAGAAAGACATAACAAAACCTGCATTTCCTTGGACACATAGAAAGCAAACTGCTAAGAAGTCGTATCAGGTTTTTACTATATAGTGTCTTTGTACATGTGTTTGGAGACAAAATAAGCAAAATTGTTGTATTTTATATGATGCATGTATATGTATATGTACACATGTTATAGAAAAAAGAACAAAAGAACAAAAAGGTGGAGTTTGAAGAATTTTTTTTATACCTCCCTCACTGGTACATGATACCCCCCCAAAGTTACTCCACACTCTATCCCAGAGTTGTGAAGTTGATAAGGTAGGGTAATGTTAACTCAATGCGGGTTTTAGCTGGTGAGCGCGCCTTTGCCAGATAGAAGCTCCCACACATATTCTCCTTGTTTGCTGTGGTAGTCGATGTGGTGGAGTTGGTCAGGCATCTCTTTGTTTGATATCCATTCCAGCACGAAGATGCCACAGTCATTGGATAGAGGAATTTGTTGTGGACTGCGGTGGCAGAACTGGAGCTCGTGCCATTTTCTTGCTGCCGTCTCTAGGAATGGTTGTGTCAACGTTGCCAACTCCTTGTATCATTTTCGTACTAAGCGCTCGAGG
The DNA here is from genome assembly GCA_963693085.1 of Alisma plantago-aquatica. Classification (NCBI taxonomy): domain Eukaryota; kingdom Viridiplantae; phylum Streptophyta; class Magnoliopsida; order Alismatales; family Alismataceae; genus Alisma; species Alisma plantago-aquatica. Next base: position 89,842,244 of record OY856413.1, on the reverse strand, counting down.
GGTGTCAACGCTGTTGATGTACACTACACTGGATGATCTTCGTTGATGTCTGAGCTGTTGTAGAAGATTTCTGCTCATTGGCGAGTGTACATCGTCAGGAGCGTCCAGTGATTGTAGTGTAGGATGGGTAGGAAGATGGTGCGCGGGACTCTGCACTGCAATTCTGCCAGAAAAGATTGCTTCGTCCTGATTAATCGGCAAGGCATATGTCGTTGAACAACATTGGATGAGCTATATATGCATGTTCAAACTTCGTCTGTAGTGTCTGGATGTAGGCGGCCGCCACATATATCGCCAAGCATCCTCCTTCTTTTACCATGTCCCTCAAGTCGTCGATCGGGACTATGACACTACCTGCCTTGTAGATAGCATCTTCCGGGATAGAGTCATCTAACTTCAGAAGAACTTCATTGACCTGCTCCTGCGTGAGTGTAGAGCACGAGAAGCGGTCAAAATTGTTGATCAATTCTTCTGATGTTTCAGGCGAAGCAGGGTCTTCGAATCTGTGCACTTCCCGCAGGATCTCTAACTGCTTGCCTGCCCCTTAGATGTCTGCTTCTATCTCATCTTCCTTCTCTGGTGTGCTGCTGGGCTGTGAAGATTCGTCTGCTTGATCACTGTCCAGTAGCCTCTCTGGTACCCCTGTGTCCTGGAAATAGCACCTGTCTTTGATCAGTAGCAGCGCATAAATGCTTCTGAGCTGGTAGAAGTTTTGGCCCTGGAGATGCCTTATGTATATGAATATGTTGAGCAACTCCATGGCGCGTAAGACAATAAAGGTGTTGTTCCCACTCCCCTCTTCTTCTTGGACGGGGAAGTCTCCGATAGTGAAGAAGTTCCAAATGCCGCTATGACGTTGGACTCCTTGCTTGATTGCTTGAAGAAGATGCAGCGGTAGGAGCCTGAGATGTTTATCCTCTGGTCGGCTGAAAATAAGCCCGGAGTGTGGCACCTCGTTGTTGTAGCAGCTAAGCAGCTGGACGTTGTGGTTCCGGAGGTCTGCTACACAGAGGAACCATATGTTGTGGTGCTTGTACTGGGCCAACACGATATTCGTGTTGTGCTCTTTGATGTGTCACAACATGTTGGCCACTACGATGGAGTCTGGCACTCCCATCATCAATCTTCTTGCCAAGGTCAGGGTGGCATTGTATATTGTTTGCCGACCTGTCCGGGTGCTGATATTTTCTATTATTGCACCCTATAGCACCCTGAACAACTTCTTTCCGACGATGGCAGGCGAGCGGAAAATGCTTCTGAGTGCTCCCCATCATACGGAGAAGTAGTTGTTGCTCCAGACGACGTCTTCTTCATCTGCCTGCGACCTTAGGACCTGCTCAGCAATTTTTGGTCCCTGATCGTCAGGTAGCCGATGACCCTTCTATCGAAGTCGGCCATCTCGAAGGAAGGTATCTCTTACGACATAGAGAATTCATCAGCCGTCGAGCTTCTTCCTCTGGATGGTGTCTTTTATTGGCGGCGCAGATGTCCCCCCGACAACGACGCCAAAAAGTTGACCGGCCTAAATCGCGTGTCCAAAAAGAGAGTGGATTTGAAGTAGTCAGACTTTTAAATTTATAAACCGAAACCTTCTAGGCCCCCACAACTTTATGATGGGGTCGAAGTAGATATACGGGGTTGAATACAGGGACAAGGGTGGTGGTGTTGAGAACACAAAATCGACACGTTACACTCCAGTGATGACGACGTCTCTCCCGGCGATGGTCATCTTCGAATTGTTCTGTTTGAGGATCTTCATGTTGATGATTGCTGTCATAATGGTCATGGTCTTCAGGTGGAGGTGATTGAGGTCTAACTCTCACGTGTTGCTCACCATCTAAAAGAGGTGGTTCAATGTGAGGTGGCATGTCTGGTGACGTTGGTGCTCAATTGAGCAGAACACTTCCCTGAATAGCACGCAAAATCAAGTTAGAAAATCTGTATTAATAATACAAACTACTCATTTCAGGTTAAAATATAAAAAAGGAAAAAGAGAGTGCTATCAAGCTCATTTCTAAGCTTGAGGCACTGGAGTGTAGTTAGTGGATTCGGGTTCATTAACAGTACCATTTTTCCTTGTCTCTGGCAACGGTGCCAAAAAGTTGACCGGACTAAATCGTGCGTCCAAAAAGGGAGAGGATTTGAAGTAGTCAGACTTTTAAATTTATAACCCGAAACCTTCTAGGCCCCCGCAACTTTATTACGGGGTCGAAGTAGATATATAGGGTCAAACACAGGGACAAGGGTGGTGGTGTTGAGAACGCATAATCGACACGTTACACTCCGGTAAGGGTAAGGAGATGATAAAGTTCCCCAAGGGGAACAATAGGCAAAGATCGATAAAAGAAAACTATCTCCAACTGGATCTATGGGGAAAAATTAAGGTTTTAAGCATTTATCAGTTTTTAGGGGTTTTTGCGCAACAAAACCAGAGAGTATAAAACTATTGCTTTAGTTAGCAACGAAGGAGAAAGCTTCGGTAAAACAAGCGGCAGCAGAAACATCCAGTACTCTTTCTCTCAAAGCATGTACCTCGAACTAAGCACTAACACCTCTCTCGAGGTTGCTGGTCTTAAGTTAGAGTGGATAGGTCACTAAAGCAACTTCGATCCTGGGCACTCTCATACTCCCGTATCGAACCAAACACTAGAGCCACAACACCTCTCTCGAGGCTGCTGCAACGGGAAAATGCGATTCGGTAGCTAGTCGAAACGTGATCCAAGCGTACAAGCTAGAGTTCGGATGCTAAACAAAGCAATCATCCAACAAAAGAGACCAAACATAAAGCAGCAGATAACTAAAACTCTTCTAATTCCATTAGCATAAGCATTATATAAAAGGGTTTGGTTACATTGCATAAAAAAGTAAATGACTGAAACAAGTAAAGATAAATATCGCCTTCATGATTTAGAAGAGCGACAGGCAGTAGTAGATCCCCAAGATCCCTCCAGCCCGATACCAGGCGGGAGCCTTGCCCGATACGCCCGTGTCGGGCGACACACCCTTTTGGGGGACACACTCATGATGGGCAGACATATCATGCGAGGCGCTCATGCCCGATACGGTCGTGTCGGGCGGCACCCTCTCGGGCGACACGTCGTGACTGGTGATGTGTATCAGGCTTGGTATCGTGTCGGGCCAGAGTTTTGCTTAGAGTATCGGGTACTCATATCGGGTGTCCTCATTGGCCGATATCGGTCTGCTGCGGTGCCCGAGGCCGATCCTAAGTGAACCATTCCCTCCCTCTTGGGTCGGGGAAGTGCTCACCTAGTACCGCCCGGTACACCTCTGAGGAATGACATGCTAGTTCCAGACGCTTTCCCAAGTTCGCTTTCGAGAGGTTCTGACCCGTCCCATCGTAGTCTTGTAGCTGCTATTTATAGGTAGCGGTTGGGGGAAGTTGTGGTCCTCCGGACGCCACATGTCCTTCATCATCTCTATCATCACGGATTCGGGGATGCCTCTTATGCGTGTCGCCCAACACAAGGATGTTGGGCTGTAATCGTGTCGGTCATCGTGATGAGTGGCACATGCTGGTGGGTGGCTTGTATCATGTGACACGCTTCAGTTGTCGTGGCGAGTACAGCTCCCTGTCAGGTAAGTGGTGTATCTCCCGCCAGATCCTCCTTGCGTGGCACCCCCGTGTCACTCGGTAGGCGTGTCGTGCTGTCATATGTCGGGCAGTGAGTGTGTCGGCCGACTGGTAGGAAGGCCGATGCAGGTCGGACACGTTCATGGGCAGGGACGAGCCTTTTTGCTGATAAAAGAGTCGAAAAATGAGGAAAACTCTACAAAAGATGATAAAATTGAGTTAAGAGCATAGTGTGGCATGTTTATTCAAAAACATGACAAAAAGGAGAGGAAAACAATTTAAAAGAGGAGTTTTGACAGTGAAATAAGGGCCAAAAATGTTACAACCCCAAATTTTGGGTTCATTTGGTGAGAAATGTAATTTCTCATATTAAAGATATTTGAACAAATAATGATATAAATTGTTTCAAATAAATAGATTTCGTTTACAATAGCCTTGATATTTGTGTTGTGGGCTTTATTGGCTATTGGGCCCAAATAATAAGGAAATTCAATTAGTAAATGGATAATTGAATTTTTAAGAAAAGAAATAGGTAGAAACCTCTTGAAGGCAAATCCAAAGAGGATTTCATGCCTCTTGGGTTCCTTGGGTACCAAGGAGTCCAAGGTTGCAAAAATAAAGTAATAAGAAAAGAAAATATTAATTAAGTATTTATTTATTAAGAAATAAATTGAAAATAATGATAAAATGTGGAAAATGAGTGGAAAGAGGCATAAATGAGATTTCTTGGGGAAATTTCATATCCATAAGGTTGCTAATATAAAAAGGAATGCCAATGAGGAAAATAAAAGAGAAATAAAAAGAAATCCTCAAAAAGAGATATTTAAATGGGAAATAAACAAGATAATGTGAAATAATGCATAATGATGCATCTAGTAGGATAATAAGTATCCAATAATTTTTTTTTCGAAATAATGGAGTGTCTTTGGATCCAAGGAGTCCCAATAAAGAGGAAAGAAAGAGAAAATACTATAAAGGCAAAATAAGAGGATAATGTGTTGCATTATTAATGAATTATGTGGTATTGTTTAAAAGGATGATATTTTCTATAAAGGAAAATAGGATTTCGTGGTTAATGGATTAAAATGCAAGAACAATGATGATAAGAGAAAGGATTTTCGAAATCCTAATATCAGAGGAGGAAGGAATAATAAAGGAATATGAAAGAGAGAGAGAAACTTGCTTTTAGTGAAGGAATATAATTCCTATTAGGATTAGGCTTTATTCCTTCGTGGGCAAGCATGCTGGGGTAGAAGGGACCCTCATTTGTAAAAGGGTAGACCTTTTGGATGAGCCCAAGAAGTTTCCTTGCGTCTCTCTCTCCTCTCCGTCTTCTTCTTCATCAAAACCCTAACTAAGAGAGTAAAACGACCATGGGTCCGCTATCATGGGCACGAGACGAGGAGAGATCTGAGCGTAGGAAGGGGCATCGCAGGTGTGGGCATCATCCTGGATGGTTGCTGGTCCCTGGAGGAGAGGGGGCATGTGCATGTGTGCTACAGATCAGTAGCAGGTGCAGAAGTGACCAAGGGATGATCCTGTTGGTAAATGGCCGTAATGGTCGCGATCTAGGGGCGCCATGCGTGCGCCCATGGAGTAGCAGGGAAGGGCGGCCATCTCTGGCCACCCACTGACTGAGAGTAGAGGGGATAACCCCCCTCCCGCAGACCAACCTGGGTGGCGGGCAGTGCAGGGTCGCGCAAGGAAGGAGATGACCTGGTCGTTGGACCATCTTGCCCCTCCACGGGCTGTAGCAGATACAACTTAACTAAGGGAAAGAAGGTCAATTCGAAATGTTTCCAAAGAAAACAATGTTGCATGAAGATAAAGGTGACGTGGCGCCCTCTCATTGGCTGTAGTAAGTGATTTATTGCAAAAATCATATCTTGCTATTCGTAACTCCGATCAAGAGAAATTATATATGTATTTTGATAAAAAAAATGCAAGGAACCCATTAAAAATAGTTTTATATCCTGAATCTGATCATAGTTAGAAATGTAGAGTAAATTATCATCTTTAATGATTCAATTAAGGAAAAACCCTTAGATTTGATGATAGATGGACTTAATGACGTTATTTGGATAATTCAAGCTGATATTAACCTGTTGATAATAAAAGTGAAAATAGGATCTAAAAAGATGATCTTTTTATATAATTGGCTTAATTTAGGGTTTCGTGCATGATTATGCATTAATGAGCTTGAAAACCCTAATTTAGGAGAATATGTCTTTTAGTTGGTTTAAGTGTCCAAATCCATGAATAAATAAGGATGTGATGATCCTAAGTCAATTTGGGTATAAAAGACTATTAAAATGGATAGTTGAGCAATTAAGGTTCATATAAATGGAAAAGAGTATTTTAGGATTTGTTAACCTAAAAGGGATAAAGTTTGAGAAATTGATCTGAAAAACCCTAATGAATATTAATGAAACCTTAATGCGGATTAGAAACCCTAGAAAGTGAATCCAAGTCAATAAAGTAGATTCTTGATAAAGTGTGTAATAAATAGAGTACATATTCTAATCAGGAATTATGTGATGATTGAATTACTAGATTGGATCTGTTGATTGGCTTGATTGTATATACATGAAGTATATGTTGAATAATCTGCATGACTCATCAAATCAGGTATGTGGTTATGCTTATGAATAATTGCTCTAGTTTCACGGCGATTCCCGAAGTTTTAATCGGTTGCTTGAAAATAACTGTTGGATGTTTATTTATTTCATGCAACTATAAAGTGACTATGATTATCACTATAAATGTGCGTATATAACTGAGTAGATCTGGGTCCACCTCTATTGCCTTGAAAAGGCTAAGAAAAAAGGGGTAATCCTAGAGCAAGGTCTAGGTTACCAAGAGTTAGAAACTGGGCTACCTACGTGTAGTGCCATGAGACTCATTAGCCTACCATGAGTTAAAGAGTGGGCTACTTACGAATAGTGCCATGTGACTCAACCCTAGAAATTGGTTCACTTATAGGTGGATCATGAGGGGTTTAATGGGGACAACATAGAGGATAGGGTACTCTTGGATCGTTAAGTTATATCTAAAATGTAATCTGGGTTGTTAAATGATTAATTGAATGATTACATTGTTAACATATTTACATAATTATTATTTCCCCCACATACGAGCTTCGGCTGACCGACGTTTTGTTTGTCGGCATTTTAGATACAAGCCAAAAGGACAAATAGTAAATCGTCATACTATGAAATACATGAAGTAAAATACAAGGAGGATTAGTTAGAGTAGAATCCTTAAGTGGATAGAAGCGTAGAGATCCAAGTTTTCAAAAAGGTATGCAAAAATTTATTTTCTTACAGCTTTTCAGTATAGTATGTTAAAATTTGATAATTATTCTTGGTTAATTGCTGAACCTTTGATCCGGAAGTTATGGGTGCGGCTTCGACCTCTCGGTCTCCCTTAATTGGGGTTATCGGGAGGTGGGGTCGTAACATTTGGTATCAGAGCATAGGTTCCTCATTTAACCATTAATAATTATTAAATTTTACAAACTCCATAGAACCCAAGGGAGTTATTAGAGGATTATCCGAAAGACGGAGGTGTCTAGAAAAGGATCACGACCGGGGGCTGGCAATATTTTCCTCTGCACCGCTAGTCGGAATATGAGGACTCCCGGATCCGTGTGACTACCTGGCCAAAGTCTTAGGGTATGAATCGAAATAAGATACCTTTAGGACTTTCTCATCTTATTCATCCCTTCTCATCACAAATTCTGTTAAGGACCTTAAGGATTAGGGTTTTCTCTCTCTTCCCCTCACCCTCTTGAGGTATGGGTAAGGTTAATAAGGTCTAAGGAATCCTCCATCAAATTAATGAAAAACATGTAAATAAGATGTCATGGACATAAGCTTAATAGATTAAGCGCAAACTAAAGAATAGATACATGCTTAGGTCGTATGACATAAGTTTTCATGTCCTCAGAAGAGACCTGAAGCTAGACCTTCTTGTTAGGAGGATAAGTTAGTCTTGGAGATAGAGATCTCCATTGCAAGTAGAGACCTGGCACATCCTCTGAGGATGATGATAACCCTAACCCTAATTGAAGGTTATAGAGAGATGAGTTGGACCAGGTGTTTGAAAGGACATGCCTTTGGGATGCCATATGATCCATGGGTGACCTAGCACCTTTGGCAACCGAACCCTGGGAAGGGTCGTGCATGTTAGGGTAAAGGATAGCTCCTTAGATGATGATGTTAGTGAAGGACCTTAGAAACCCTATGGGCTTGTGCAAGTAGGGTATAGCTGGCACCTAGGGCACGTCATAGTGCTGACAGTAGGATGAAACCCTGGATAAGGAATCATGATGGAGCACAAAGGGTTATGAACGATCTTGAGCAAACATAAGTTTGAACCTAGGCTTCACCCATGTAGGGCATGCTTTTGAGGTTGATCCTTCACGAAGAGAGAACCTCTAATGGTGAGGTTTGATGTAGGGTTAGCTCTAAAGAGAGAAGGAACCCCAGCAAGAAGGTTGGAAGCCTAAAACCCTAAGATATGAGTAACAATGGATGATAGTGGTTGCCTCATGATCGATCCCTAGAAGTTGATGATATCTTGGTTTCCTTTAGAGGGACCAAACCCTAGAGAGAGAACATGAAGATTTTGGTACCTATGTGCCTACGGTATAGGTGTTTACCTTCTGAGGTAGGAAAAAGAGTTCCTTAGACCTAGAAAGGTTTAGTAACGGGTTATGAGGCCTTGAACCTTGTTGGTTGTCCTTATGAAGGACCCAACTCTAAGTGTTGCTCGAGTTGAAGGATGAAAAGGAGTGCATGTCATGCCTTTTGCATGCTTGGTTCGTAGTTAAGAGACAGAGCATGCAGTTGGACACCTAAAAGTGAACCTAGGGTCCCTGACCTAAGAGGGGAAGTGGTATACCTAATGCTCATGATGAGAATTAAGTTGCCATAGTTTCGAGCATGGTACGCCTCATGTATAAAGGAAAAGGGAAGCCCCTTAAGTTTAAGGTATGTTTGATGAAGCCCTCACAACTAGGTTGATGATAAAGGAAAGTACGATCTTGATCCAACATCGAGGAAAGAGGATAAGTATGACCTAGCATGGTACAATAGGTGATCTTCTTGTGCCTTAATAGCTTACTAGGGTTAAGTAGGCTCATGTGGATGTAAACCCTAGGCCTAAGAGCTTTTGCAACCTTGTTGTCAAGAGATAGTTTTCCTCCCATCCTAGGAGAGGGACCCCTATGGTAGGGTGTATATCAGTTTTGTTGGTTTAAGGTAACCTGAAGAGGTCTCACGGGATCTTTAGAAGCTAAGTGAAAAGTACATGGTATGAGAATGAACCTGTAGACCCATAGATATCCATCTCTAATTGCATATGAATATGTTAACATGGAGGTAACCAGTACGGGGCTTGACCAAGGTAGGTAGGTTGTCATGATCCCTATGAAAGGATGAAAGCCAGCCCATTAATGCAGAAAGAGAGATGATGAAGAATTGGGTAAGGTTCTAAGTGAACATGTACTATAATGGAGAATCCTAAGTCTATCCTAGGGTCAGGTAAGGATAAGACCGATGAAAGTAGGAGTTGCCTAATTCCCCAGTTGTACATGACCATAGGGTCGGGAGGTAACAACTATCATGGTCTGAGGGCCATGTGTTAGGAGATTGATCACCTTCATGAACTCATGGGACCCAAAGGGCAGATGAGTAGGGCACTCCCTTGATGCATGAGGGAAGAGGGATGACCCCAAAAGAGCCGGTACCCTATAGACCTAGAGGAGATGACCAAGGATATAAACCTCAGTAGGTTCAAGACTAGTTTGATATCATGATGTCTGTGATGTAGAGACATCTGTGGCACGTTGTAACTTAGATGTAAAGGTGTATTGGTAAGGTGGGATGTACCATCTCTACTCTTAGAACATGAATAACTTTGTATTTGGACTGTAGCCAAATGCTTATTTCCTCTTGTTATGAGAGTGAGAGATAGGACATTACGCATGCCACACACCAAGGATAAGAGATGATGTAGGTTGGAATGTTGCCATGAGAAATGGGGATAAAGAAGATAACCTACCCTGGTAAAGTGAATGATACATGGATGGTTTGCAAACACTAAGAGGAATGAGGTAGTCACCTTATGAGGAATTTTTTATCATGAGCTATGTAGAACTTACAAGTTATACCAAGTTGAGTTTGATCACCAGGATGATGAAATTAGAGAGTGTTCTTAATGAAGATAGACATAGAGTTTGAGGTGAGATGATAAGTGAAATACATGGAAGTGTATGTCTTCAAAATTACCTAATACCTGAAAAACACTAGGGGGGGGGTGAATAGAGTTTCTAAATTATTTTAACAATTATTTAACTCAAACAACCACAATTGAAAATGGAAGAAGGAGACAAGTGTTTAGAGTGGTTCCAATCTTAGCAAATACTAAGATTGTCAGTCCACTACCCGGTTGCTTACCCAACCGAGATTTTGAAAGTATCAATTTTATTACCTTCACAAGCATTTACACAAAATATAATACTTTCTTACACCCCTTGAACAGCCTTCACTTGAAGTAGATGCACCAACCTGAGGTAGCCTTCTTGAAGTAACTCCAAGCTCCCCCTTGAAGTAGCCTTCCTCTTTAGAAGTAACCTCCCGTTGCATCAGCCTTCTTGAAGTAGTTCAAGGTCCCCTTCTTCACCAAGAAGATCTTCCAACCTCTCCAATCCGCAGCCTCCAACCTAGGAGTAGCAAGGAGAGTACAAACAATAATAGTGAACAAGAAAGGAAAAAGGAAATTACAACTTATCCTTTGAAGCACAAGGCTTGATTTGCCTAGATCAAGCGTATAGATCTCCTAACCAATGTGTATGGAATTGTGATTGCTGTGGATAGGAGATGCTAGCCTATAGGACACGAAATTTGAGCTGAGAGAAGAAGTAGCCAGTTGTCAATATGATCAATTTCTCACAAACAGATTGCTCAATGTAAGTGTATGCTCAAAGATTGCTCAAGTGTGAAAACAAGTAAGTTTAGGTGTCCTAAGGCATGTCCTATTTATAGGAATGTCCTACAAGTGCTTAAGGACGTTCTAGACACTTTCTAGGGGTTTCTAAGTGCTTAACTAGCCATTAGATATAAGTTAGTTGCTTTAACAACAGCTAGTTAATTAATTCTGCAGTTGCTGTCAGAGACCATCTCGGTCGAGAAATGGTCGACCGAGACTCCTACTCGGTCGATGTTTTGTCGACCGACAGGCTCTCTGGATCAAGTGTTTGCAACATTTATCTCCAACTGCCAACTACCTTGTCAGCTGTGTCTAACGACTACTTGGGTCTTTCTCGGTCGAGAAGTTTGTCGACCGAGAGTGTCTCAGTCGAGGATTTTGTCGACCGAGATAGACCCTGTTTCAAATGAAGACATTAAGTGTGTGTATGAGTGTGCATGTGTGACACTGTTGAAGGATATGACCTATCTAAATGTGGTGTTTAGCTAGGGAAGATCTTAACACTTGATTTACATGAAGTCTAAGTACTTGTACATTATATATTTGTACAAGTTTACAATTGATTACATTTCATGACATTTACAATCATTCAAGCATATAGATTCCCTAGTGCTTTGTCATCCACCTTATTCCTGCAACACTCAAGTAGCACGTTAGATTAACAAGAATGAAATGTTTGTCATTATCAAAACAAAGGGATTTACAGATGTCCATTTAGCCAACAATCTCCCCCTTTTTGAAGATGACAAACATTTCCTAAATATAAAATATGAAAATATAAAACATGTGAGTTTCATACCTGAAGATTACGTTTGTGAATTTCTTCTCTTGTTTATAAAATGTGTGATTATTATTCCCTATTAATTATGGAACATGAAATCCAATTCTTTAGGGAATATAGCAACTTTCAATGTAAAGCCAAGAGTTTATGAAACTCATTGATTGAGTTTTGCACAATTACTAAGTTTTGTATTTATTTCTCCCCCTTTGTCATTTCAAAAAGATATCCGATTAAGAACAAATATTATATGAAAAGTATTGCTCCCCCTTAACTAGATATCCTTCTTCAATAGATGGTCAATTTAGCCATAATTTTAAGTTTCAGGTATTTTTTAATGATTTCATCCTTTTTGATTTATGACATATTTATTACTCCCCTTACTTTGTATGCTCTACTAGAATAGTCTTGTAAGACATGTTCAAATGATGCCATAGAGGAATATCCTATTATAATCAGTAAAGATAACCAATTCATTAGAATCATGGAATTATTACAATCATGCAAAGATGTAAAGATAACCATTTCATTACAATCATGCAAAGATAACCATTTCATTTCAACTAATACAACGGACCCTCCAAATCTCACTGGAAAGACTTAAGTATTACATCAATATCAGGGTCTTTTCCAAGAAATGGCTCAGCTCCATAATACTTGACTAAAGTTTGCCACTCCAAAGCACCTGTCTTGGTTAAGGCATATGCTTCCAAGAAGGTAGGAACACAATCAAAGAAGAAATGAGCAGCAATGTCTTGTAATTGTATTGAGGAAAACTGAGTATGTGTGAGATCTGTAGATGGTGGAGGTGGAGTTTGGTAGTAGTTGTAAGATGGATTATATGGGTTGAGCATGCCAGGATTTAAAGAATAAGGATATTCATCTGGTTGATTTGGAGAGAGGGTTTGCATCCTTTGATTTAGGTAGGTCATGGCATGGTGACTATAATCTAATTGTCTGCTTAGATGATATTGTGACCCAGCAACATAGGTTAGGGTGTTTTGGATGGGATCATAGGATGGGTTGGTAGGAGGAGGTGGTGGTGTTATATCTTGACTAGATGTCTCACCTTCCGTCTTAGCCCTCTTGTGACTGAAATCAATTCCCATCTTTTCTACTGTGTTTTTGCTTATTTTTTGTGGTCTTCTTTCCCAAGTGTACCCCATGTCCTCAATTTGTGTCTTAAGAAAGTGTTGAGTGATTTGGCATACAAAATCGGCATATGGGGGATTGCCAAAAAACTCAAGCATGTTCTTAAGGATTATGCGGATAAAATTTATGGGAATACGGTTGATAATGGCATAAATTAGACACATGAGAAAAATAGGGACTTCAGACTTGTTTGCTCTAGGATGTATGTTTGTGGAAACAATAAGGTTGACAATCCTAGCTGCATGTTTGAGATTAATGGCATAGTAGGTACCCCTATCTTCGTGACATGTTGTATTAGATTGAAAAATGGCTCGTTTAATGTCACTAAGACTGACGGTATTATCACCTTGGGAAAATGTATTGAGTGGATTTCCAGTGGTAAGGTCAAGAGTGTCTTGATATTCATCTAAGTCGATGTTGAGCATGTCAAGAATATCCTCCTCAGTAAATCGAATGCTATGCCCATTGACCATAGAGTAGAAAATGTTATTTTCATTTTCGGAATGGGAGATTAGGTTTGCATATAACTCATTTACCAATTTGGAAGAGTAGGAAGGGAAGGAAGGGTTAAGAAATTCTTTCAAATTTTGCACCTCAAAAAGATCCTCCAGGTCGACGATGTTGAGGAAGTCTATGACGTCAACCGGCCGTCGTGGAAGAGGAGTTTTGGAGGAGAGCCTGAGATAGTGATCACCAACATCTGCGTCGACGAAGGGGATGTTGTTGATGATCGTCAATGGTGGAGAAGCCGCCCTTCCTTTCCTACCGGCAACTTTCTTCTTTCCACGTGTAGATGATGAAGCCATTTCTTTGTTTTAAGGTGGAGAAGAAGCAAGAAAGTCTTGGGGATGAAGAAGCTAAAGAATTGCACAAGAATGCACTAGAGAGAAGCTATGGAAGTAAGAATATGAGAATGTGAAACAATGACCCATTTTTTGTCCTTTTTATAGCAATCCAGTGACCAGGTCGGTCGACAATTTGTCGACCGATCGACCGCAACGGTCATATCCTAGACGCGCCACTCGGCCCCCCAACGGTCGATTGATAACAGTCATAAAATGATCGGATTGCAACGGTCATATCCCAACAGTCAATTCTCGATCGAACAATTGTCGACCGACATCGGCTCGGTCGAGAAATTGTCGACCGGAAGTGTGTCTGATGTAATTTTTATTTGAGGTCTGTCGGTCAAAAGAGATAGGCTGACCGAGATGTTTTCGGTCGAAGAATTCGTCGACCGACAGACTTTCTGTGAATGAATTTTAAGCTGATTTTTAATGTAAATGATAGACTGAATTTGTAGAGCATATATATATTTTCTAAGGGAGTAATATTGTGATCATTATTACCAATATTTGGACAATTTTGTGATCATAAATTAATTGTTCTTTTGATCACAATTTTTATATAAAAAAATGATATTCAAATAAGTATTGTGCCAAACTTATTTTAGGTCGACTTTGACTACGACCATAGCGCCCCTTGGTCAAGCTTGATTTTAACCAAGAGGCAATTTTGAGTGATACTCAATATGAAGATTTCCGGCCGTAATTCTTCTAGAATATTTATATAAGCTTTGTTGTAGGTACATAAATATCAAATTCTATTTCTTCTTATACCCTTGTTTTCATGTAAGATTCTCCAAGAAAATATATATCCTTGAAAGCAATATCTCACGTTCTTAATTGAGAAATTTTTATCTTATGTGTTGCAAGCCTTAAAGTTCTATATCACAAATGAATCATTTTGCTTGCCAATGTGTCATCAAGGATCCATGTATACAATAATCATTTTCTATCATCTTTATGAGCTGAATGAAAGCATGTCCATGATGTAATGATAGAGCATATAGTGATAATTCCATGAAATACCATGATCATTAAACTAGATGTCATAACACATGATTTTTATATGAATAGATCAGGAGATGCAAAATCATGTGAATAAGAACAGTAATTTCTTTTTATTAAGTTAAATATGAGAATCAATTGAATTTATCTCATTCATATTTATAAGTTTTTTCAGAAATGGTTTTCAACTTGTTTTGCAAGTCATTATCAATAGATAGCAATTTGATCAATTGAATATACATTCATCAGATTTATTTTAGTTTTGACAACAGGGACCAGATCGGTTGATCATTTCTCGACCGACTATTGTTCTCGGTCGACAGATTCTCGACCGAGAATGGTTCTGCATTATTTCAGATTTTTTTTTAGTAAGAATTATATATATCACAGTTAGATGTTTTAGATACTTGAACTAATTTGTTATGCCACTATGTTGAGTTGAGATAGACATAGAAATATGCAACTAAGGTCCTTGGTCATATCTCAACTTAATTCCGTTCATTTAGTTTGGAGGTTTTGGAACCCAAACTAACTCGACATCCTTTTTCTTATAAGGACATGAAAAGGAATAGTGACCAAGGCGCAAACAATAATGACAACATATAGAATCAACCTCATATCTCTTTCTATGATTTTGGTCTAGGTTGTTCTTGGGTATATTTGTATTTGTGCTTTTAGGTATATATATAGATTGATGTGCTTGTGTCTTTCTCCAACTAGGTTTATGATAAGATTTTCCCTTAGGCTTGTAACCTAGTCCTCTCCTTCCAACTTGATGGTAGGAATCATTTAAGATTTGATCAAGAATGCCATTATTATTTAGACTACTAACTTTTTGTTGTAACTTAGCAATCTCATCCATTCTCTTCTTGATATCTAGCTTTGCTTGATCTAGATTAGATGATAATGAATTTCTTTCTTTCACGTAGTATCATAATCTAGATGTGAGCACAAAATAGGTTGTTTTTGAAGATCGTTCACTTGAGTTTGCAAATTTATCTTTTCTTGGGAAAGAATATTGCAATTTGCCTATATAGATTTTATCATAATATTATGATCTTCAATAATCTTTTTAAGATCTTCATTTTCAGAGGTAATAGCAAGAAGCTTAGCATGTAATTCATCATTTGTTTTATTAGCTTTCTTTAACTTCTTCTTGTACTCAATATATTTATTATGTGTCTCTTCAAGACTATCAACTAGCTCTTCTTTAGATAAATCAAAAAGACTTACCTCTTCTTCCTCTTCACTTGTTGTAGCAATAAGACAATCTTTATGCTCATCTTCCTTCTTTGATTTCCATGGGCAGCTAGATGTTGTGTGGCTTGTTCCTAAGCACCAATTGCAACATGTTGTAGATTGGTCCAAGCTGCTCTTTTTATTGCGGTTGTAATTACCATCACCCTCCATTCTTCAAGACCTGGTTTGGGTTCCTTGAAGCCTGCTCTGATACCAATTGAAAAACACTAGAGGGGGGTGAATAGAGTTTTTAAATTATTTTAACAATTATTTAACTCAAACAACCACAATTGAAAATGGAAGAAGGAGACAAGTGTTTAGAGTGGTTCCAATCTTAGCAAATACTAAGATTGTTAGTCCACTACCCGGTTGCTTACCCAACCGGGATTTTGAAAATATAAATTTTATTACCTTCACAAGGATTTACACAAAATACAATACTTTCTTACACCCCTTGAACAACCTTCACTTGAAGTAGATGCACCAACCCGAGGTAGCCTTCTTGAAGTAACTCCAAGCTCCCCCTTGAAGTAGCCTTCCTCTTTAGAAGTAACCTCCCGTTGCACCAGCCTTCTTGAAGTAGTTCAAGGTCCCCTTCTTCACCAAGAAGATCTTCCAACCTCTCCAATCCGCAGCGTCCAACCTAGGAGTAGCAAGGAGAGTACAAACAATAATAGTGAACAAGAAAGGAAAAAGGAAATTACAACTTATCCTTTGAAGCACAAGGCTTGATTTGCCTAGATCAAGTGTATAGATCTCCTAACCAATGTGTATGGAATTGTGATTGTTGTGGATAGGAGATGCTAGCCTATAGGACACGAAATTTGAGCTGAGAGAAGAAGTAGCCAGTTGTCAATATGCTCAATTGATCACAAACAGATTTCTCAATGTAAGTGTATGCTCAAAGATTGCTCAAGTGTGAAAACAAGTAAGTTTAGGTGTCCTAAGGCATGTCCTGTTTATAGGAATGTCCTACAAGTGCTTAAGGACGTTCTAGACACTTTCTAGGGGTTTCTAAGTGCTTAACTAGCTGTTAGATATAAGTTAGTTGCTTTAACAACAACTAGTTAATTAATTATGCAGTTGCTGTCAGAGACCATCTCGGTTGAGAAATGGTCGACCGAGACTCCTACTCGGTCAACGTTTTGTCGACCGACAAGCTCTCTGGATCAAGTGTTTGCAACATTTATCTCCAACTGCCAACTACCTTGTCAGCTGTGTCTAACGGCTACTTGGGTCTTTCTCGGTCGAGAAGTTTGTCGACCGAGAGTGTCTCGGTCGAGGATTTTGTCGACCGAGATAGACCCTGTTTCAATGTTTCAAATGAAGACATTAAGTGTGTGTATGAGTGTGCATGTCTAACACTGTTGAAGGAGATGACCTATCTAAATGTGGTGTTTAGCTAGGGAAGATCTTAACGCTTGATTTACATGAAGTCTAAGTACTTGTACATTATATATTTGTACAAGTTTACAATTGATTACATTTCATGACATTTACAATCATTCAAGCATATAGATTCCCTAGTGCTTTGTCATCCACCTTATTCCTGCAACACTCAAGTAGCACGTTAGATTAACAAGAATGAAATGTTTGTCATTATCAAAATAAAGGGATTTACAGATGTCCATTTAGCCAACAATACCTAAGGATGTAAAGTAGTAATGGATGATCTGGTTGAGATATATCTGACTTGAAGCTATAAAGGTTGTTTGGCTAACCCTAAGTTTGAAAAGGAGAGGTGTTTGGATAACACTCAGATGTCACAAGATTTGTTGAAAAGTTAAGGGTTGTTTGGGTAGCCAGTCTAGTCCTTGATGCAATGAAAGGGTGGTGGTAGAACCTCAGATGCACTTCTTTGGAAAAGAAGGTGATGAAACCCCGACTAGAGTGGTTTAGGGTTTCGGAGGAATCAATCTTGAAGAATCATGACATACAGGAAATCATGATTGAAGATCACCATACACCGTGGTAAATGGCAATAGCACTTTGGATGCTTAAGATAAAGTTGCATGTGGTTTATGGCCATGTAAGCCAGGAGGTAAAGGACAAACCCCAGTAACCCAGTGTATCGATATAGAGGAAAAAAGAGTCCTTGAGAGGGAATGGGAGTTCATCACTATGGATGTTGTGATAGGTCTCTCCTAGACCAAGGAAGGTCGAGATGCAATATGGGTTATGGTAGATCGCCTTACCTAGATGACATAAGAAAGAAAGAGTACTGTCAAGGGACAGATCGGGTTGAACTACATATGAGATAGATGGTTCAACTACACCATGATGTGAGTTCAAAAGTTCATGAGTATGACTTAAAGGTTCACTTCCATAAGGTGAAAGTAGGTACAGGAAGAACTCGATGATAGTACAATTTATCACCCCTAACCAATGGTTAGTATAATCCAGACTAAAGGGGTCTGATGAGAGCATGTGTGCTTGTTCAAGGTGATATCTAGAGATAGATCTTATCTTATGAAAGATGTGACAATGACCACCATAGCCGGTATCAGGTTTTATAAGAAACTCTGTAAGAGATGTTGTGTCGGTCACCACTTCAGTAAGGTGATGTTGGTGAAAGGACCACATGATGGTTAGAAAAGGACCACAGTGCGTGTAGATGAAGTTTCTTTGATCGTGTAATGGCTGAAAGGAGCCTAGAGATGATGAGAGTCATGAGCAGATGCAAGGTAGACTGACATGCAGTCCACTGTGGGAGAATATGTGACATGAAAATCCAACCCCTCTAAGTTATAACTAAGAGAGATGAGTCCCCGATGCATGGGTTCTTTTGACATGGTTTGGTGGAGAAGGTTAAGTTTGACCTTACCCCTCAGGATAAAGTAATGTGTGATGAGTTCCATGTGTCCAATTTAGAGCACTATGTGAGGTACCCGACCATGTGCTGAGCAATGAACCTAGTGAGCCCCAAGGGAGGCTGACATGGCCTGAGTCACCTGTGCAGTTTATAGACGCCGGGATGAAAGAACTCAGAGAAAAGAATATGTGATGATAAAGGTTATGTGGAAGTACCACGAGTACGGTAAAGCCACATAGGGGCCAATGATGGACATGGAAAAGTCTTATCCTGAATTGTTTGGTTGCTTGATAAAATTCTGAGGACAAAATTCCTATAAGAGGGGAAGGATGTTACAACCCAAAATTTTGGGTTCATTTGGTGAGAAATGTAATTTCTCATATTAAATATATTTGAACAAATAATGATATGCATTGCTTCAAATAAATGGATTTCGTTTACAATAGCCTTGATGTTTGTGTTGTGGGCTTTATTGGCTATTGGGCCCAAATAACAATGAAATTCAATTAGTAAATGGATAATTGAATTTTTAAGAAAAGAAATAGGTAGAAACCTCTTGAAGGAAAATCCAAAGAGGATTTCGTGCCTCTTGGGTTCCTTGGGTACCAAGGAGTCCAAGGTTGCAAAAAGAAAGCAATAAGAAAAGAAAAGATTAATTAAGTATTTCTTTATTAAGAAATAAATTGAAAATAATGATAAAATGTGGAAAATGAGTGGAAAGAGGCATAAATGAGATTTCTTGGGGAAATTTCGTATCCATAAGGTTGCTAATATAAAAAGGAATGCCAATGAGGAAAATAAAAGAGAAATAAAAAGAAATCCTCAAAAAGAGATATTTAAATGGGAAATAAACAAGATAATGTGAAATAATGCATAATGATGCATCTAGAAGGATAATAAGTATCCAATAAAAAGAATTTCGAAATAATGGAGTGTCTTGGGATCCAAGGAGTCCCAATAAAGAGGAAAGAAAGAGAAAATACTAAAAAGGAAAAATAAGAGGATAATGTGTTGCATTATTAATGAATTATGTGGTATTGTTTAAAAGGATGATATTTTCTATAAAGGAAAATGGGATTTTGTGGTTAATGGATTAAAATGCAAGAACAATGATGATAAGAGAAAGGATTTTCGAAATCCTAATATTAGAGGAGGAAGGAATAATAAAGGAATATGAAAGAGAGAGAGAAACTTGCTTTTAGTGAAGGAATATAATTCCTATTATGATTAGGCTTTATTCCTTCGTGGGCAAGCATGCTGGGGCAGAAGGGACCCTCATCTATAAAAGGGTAGACCTTTTGGATGAGCCCAAGCAATTTCCTTACGTCTCTCTCTCCTCTCCGTCTTCTTCTTCATCAAAACCCTAACTAAGAGAGTAATACGACCATGGGTCCGCCATCATGGTCACGAGACGAGGAGTGATCTGAGCGCGGGAAGGGGCATCGCAAGTGTGGGCATCATCCTGGATGGTTGCCGGTCCCTAGAGGAGAGGGGGCACGTGCATGTGTGCTGCAGATCGGCAGCAGGTGTAGCAGCGACCAAGGGATGATCCTGCTGGTAAACGGTTGTATTGGCCGCGACCTAGGGGCGCCATGCGTGCTCCCATGGTGCAGCAAGGAAGGGCGGCCATCTCCGGCCACCCACAGACTGAGAGTAGAGGGGATAACCCCCCCCCCCCCCCCCCCCCCCCCCGCAGACCAACCTGGGCGGCGGGAAGCACAAGGAAGGAGATGACCTGGTCGTTGGACCGTCTTGCCCCTCTGCGGGCTATAGCAGATATAACTTAACCAAGGGTAAGAAGGTCAATTCGAAATGTTTCCAAAGAAAGCAATGTTGCATGAAGATAAAGGCGACATGGCCCCCTCTCATTGGATGTAGTAAGTGATTTATTGCAAAAATCATATCTTGCTATTTGTAACTCCGATCAAGACAAATTATATATGTATTTTGATCAGAAAAATAAAAGGAACACATTAAAAATAGTGCTATATCCTGAATCTGATCATAGTTCGAAAGGTAGAGTAAATTATCATCTTTAATGATTTAATTAAGGAAAAACCCTTAGATTTGATGATAGATGGACTTAATGACATTATTTGGATAATTCAAGCTGATATTAACCTATTGTTAATAAAAGTGAAAATAGGATCTAAAAAGATGATCTTTTTATATAATTGGCTTAATTTAGGGTTTCATGCATGATTATGCATTAATGTGCTTGAAAACCCTAATTTAGGAGAATATGTCTTTTAATTGGTTTAAGGTTGCGTTTGTTACGTAGTGAATCATGGTGATAGGGAATGATGGTGAAACAAAAATGTTGTTTGTTTGCCATGGTGATAGGGAATCATGGTGAATCCATGGTGAATCCGTGGGGAATTTTGATCTATTTTTGTCCCCATGAAAAAACATGGTGAATCGTGGTGAATCATGGTGAAAGAAGTTTCCGGTCAAGACTCCACTACTTATTTAGACAAATGTGCAAAAAAACATTCTAATAAATATGATTCTTACTTGTGTAGGGTGTTTTTTATAAAAAAAATTCCCCTCCCCATCACTATAACCATGTAACAAACAACAATTTTTAAGTTTTTCACCATCACCATCCCAATCACCATACACATGTTACCAAACAACATATTTTAATAATTTCCCTATCACCATCACCGTCCCTATCACCATCACCGTCACCATCACCATCACCATTAATTTTATCACCACGTACCAAACACAGCCTAAGTGTCCAAATCCATGAATAAATAAAGATGTGATGATCCTAAGTCAATTTGGGTATAAAAGACTATTAAAATGGATAGTTGAGAAATTAAGGTTCATATAAATGGAAAAGAGTATTTTAGGGTTTGTTAACCTAAAAGGGATAAAGTTTGAGAAATTGATCTAAAAACCCTAATGAATATTAATGAAACCTTAATGCAGATTAGAAACCCTAGAAAGTGAATCCAAGTCAATAAAGTAGATTCTTGATAAAGTGTGTAATTAATAGAGTACATATTCTTTTCATGAATTATGTGATGATTGCATTACTTGCTTGGATTTGTTAATTGCCTTGATTGTATATACATGAAGTATATGTTGAATAATCTACATGACTCATCAAATCAGGTATGTGGTTACACTCATGAATAATCGCTCTAGTTTCACGGCGATTCCTGAAGTTTTAATCGATTGCTAGGAAATAACATTTGGATGTTTATTTATTTCATGCAACTATAAAGTGACTATGATTATCACTATAAATGTGCGTATATAACTGACTAGATCCGGGTCCACCTCTATTTCTTTGAAAAGGCTAAGAAAAAAGGGGTAATCCTAGAGCAAGTTCTAGGTTACCGAGAGTTAGAAACTGGGCTACCTACGTGTAGTTCCATGAGACTCATTAGCCTGCCATGAGTTAAGGAGTGGGCTACTTACGATTAGTGCCATGTGACTCAACCCTAGAAATTGGTTCACTTATAGGTGGATCATGAGGGGTTTAATGGGGACAACATAGAGGATAGGATACTCTTGGATCACGGAGTTATATCTAAAATGTAATCTGGGTTGTTAAATGATTAATTGAATGATTACATTGTTAACGTATTTACATAATTATTGTTTCCCCCACATACCAGCTTCGGCTGACCGACGTTTTGTTTGTTGGCGTTTTCAGTACAAGCCAAAAGGACAAACCGTAAATCATCATACTATGAAATACATGAAGTAAAATACAAGGAGGATTAGTTAGAGTAGAATCCTTAAGTAGAGATCCAAGTTTTCAAAAAGGTATGCAAAAATTTATTTTCTTACAGCTTTTCAGTATAGTATGTTAAAATTTGATAATTATTCTTGGTTAATTGCTGAACATTTGATCCGGAAGTTATGGGTGCGGCTTCGACCTCTCGGTCTCCCTTAGTTGGGGGTTATCAGGAGGTGGGGTCGTAACAAAAATATCACAAAATTTGGTGTTATCAGCAAGCAAACTCCCTCTGCGCCGTCGCCCACCGCCGTCGTTCTCCTTGCTCGCCTCTGCCGCCACCATTCTCCTTGCTCGCCGCCGGCCACCTGCTACTCGCTGCTTGCTGGTCTCTGTTCCTCTGCCACCGCCGCTCCTTGCTCCAACGACCTGGTCTCCTGTTCTCCGGCGGCCTGCTCTCTTACTACTCTGGTGCCTTCAGCGGCCTGCTCTCTCACTGCTCTGGCCAACTCTGGTGGCCTGCTCTCTAACTGCTCCAACTCAGGTGCCTCCTTCCCACTGCCTTCCGTCACCGCCACTGCTTCTGTCGCTGCTCCGACTAATCAAAGGTAATGGAACCATCTCCGTTTCTACATGTGTGCTATGTGTGTGACATGTAGGAGTATCTTATAGTCTGGTCTCCATCTCTATTTCTACTATGGTTGATCCACTGGTTTCCATGTGTGTGCTATTGCAACTAGGAGTACCGTACAGTCTGGTCTCCATCTTCATTTATTGTATCCAATGTTGATTTCTGTAGGATTGTTGTCTGAATCGACTCTAGTATTGGTGTCATTTTTACTTGATTAGTCCTTTAATACATTGTTAAGAGTGGATTTCAACAAATACATATATTGAGGAACATTGATATAACATTGCATTGTGAATTATTATTTTTATCAGTAGCATTGCGAATTATTGCATGTTTGAAACTATTGAATTCTTGATTTATTATTTAATAATTCTCTATAGATTAGGATTAACCATGTTTCCTGTAGTTTATACACATTTATTATATATAAGAATGACATCACATGTATTTGTTGGCCTAGAAACCCGTCCAAGATTTACTCATTAGGAGTAAATCTTGGATAGTCCCCGATTTGGGACTATTCTTGAACACCTAATCTCACTTAGGATGTAAGTGTATAATGTGTATTGGGTTTTCAAGGAAATTTCGGTAGCATTTGTCTGTTTGTTCTCTAAGTACATATGTACTTGGAGAACAGCGGGGAAATGCTACCAAAATTTTCTTGAAAACCCAATACACATTATACACTTACTAGTGAGATTAGGTGTTCAAGAATGGGATAGGTGGTACACATTTATTATATATAAGAATGAAAACACATGTATTTGTTAACCCTATACCCTAATCTTGTTGTAATATATACTTATTTTCTCTTTGATCATAGAATGGATAGATCATGGATGTCCATTCCCAATCGCTGCACCCCAAAGTTTATTTCTGGTCTTGATCTATTTATTAGATTTGCCGAGGAAAATAGGAAACAACCTGGAGATAGGTTCTACTATCCATGTAGGCATTGCGGTAACAACTTGAAAGTCAGTACTTATAACATACTAGATCTAGAACCCTACCCTAGAACTTTGACCTTTTGGGTTTTTCCAAACAAGGTTAAGGTTAGAGTGATCCTAATAATCTAATGCATGAATAATGTAATATAATACGTCATTTGGTGATAACAAGATGATAAATAACTTAATTGGATGCATAATGATGTTAATGGGCCTCTAATGGGCTAGATGTTATAACCCATGTAAGAAAGCATCAAAATATATAATAGACTTCAAATTCGTAATCTATACATAAAAATAAGCTTACATGTCAATTTTCATTTAATTTGGACAATCTTGAAATAATATGGTAAGTTAGGAGAGAGAAATTGCCTAAAAGGTGTAATTAATAAATAAATATAATAAATGACTCCAAAAGAAGAAAATAATCTTATATTCATAATCTACATAATAAATATAGCCTTTGGGTAAATTTTCATCCAATTTGGAGAAAGTTTGCTTAAAAGGTAAAATCAGGAGAGAGAAAGTGTGTAAAACCTTCAAGATACTAAATAAATATGCAAATATATCCAATATGTAAAATTGAATGCACATTCGTGTCCAACACATTAAATATGACTTGTGGGTCAAGTTTCATCAAATTTGGTTAATCCATGTGTCATTAATGCATTAGGAAAGAGAAATAAAGAATATATTAAATAATACATCTAAAGTTTCCACAAATGAAATCTAATTGGAGATTCAGAATCTACTTGTTTGATTTAGCTTGTGTGTCAAGTTTGGTCTAATTTGGTTAAGTATAGAACCCTTAAAAGAGGAAAGATAAAAATATGTACATCAAATTAATCTCACTTTAGTTTTAATCGTATTTGTATTGTCACGCTTGCTTTCCTATTTTAGATATCTCGGGTTCAATTCTGACCCTTGGATTTTGATCGAGCACCATCTATTTCTTCTCCTTCCTCCGCTTTCCCCCTTCTCATGATTTTGTTTCCCGTTTGAACCTGTTCCTTTTTCCCTCGATTTCTTCTCGCGATTCCTTCTCTTTTCTTTCCTTGTTCTTCTCTGATTTCTTCACCTCTAGGTTCCCCTAGCTTTTCCGCACTGATGGACCCTATATAAGTTATGGTTTCACACAAGATCTCGAATTCACACCTGCCGTCAGATTTCCTCTGTTCTTCCTCTGTTCTTCCTCTGTTCTTCTCTCCCTTGCCCTCTCCCAGCAAGTCTATATCATCAGACCTCTGTATTCTTGCACAATGATCTCCGCAACTGTGCTCTCGCTCATCCGCCAGTGGCAGTTTGGTCTCATTGGGCCCGAGAACCTTTCCCCTAAAACTCAAGCTTCGAAAACAGCTCTGTGATCCCGCTTTCGCTCACGGATGAAGCTGATGGCTTCATTGAGAGCTTGTTTCGTTCCGTGGAGTTCAAATGAAGGTTCTTTATGCTTCCAATTTGGGGTTTTGGCTATGATTCCAGTTTTCCCCTAATCCCTCGCATCCTGCAGATCGCAGGGTGACGGCCATGGCGTGGCCTGGGAAGGAGAAGGTTTGCCCGCTGGTTTCCCTATTTTACCCTCCTACTTTTCTCTTCCGCTTTGTTTTTCTATGGAGGGTAGAATCGTCTTTTTGCCCTATCATACGTTGCATTGAACGAGACGAACTAGCTTTTTACTCGGTGACATGTCTGTTTGTTAGTGGGCCAAGTCATGCGGGCCCGGTCTGTTTTTATGGATTTTCTCCCCTATGTGGCACTAAGTAATTACCTGATTGATCGGATTTATAAAATCAATAACTAATGATTTACTGATCAGAAAAATATAAATAAATAGTCGTTGGATTCAGAAAAATGCAAGCTTTCTAATGATATGGGTTTTGTCACCTGAATTTGATGTTTTAAAAGGGTGATTTAATGGATCTAATTAAATAAGATAATAACTTGTATAATTCATAGCTAATTATCTATAAGTAAGAAAAATACAATAAAATATGTTTTGAGTTCAGAAAGATATAACCTAAAATATGGCATGGTTTTGGAAACCTAATTCATATATTAATAAAAAGGTGGTTTTTAGGGTTTATGAAATCAATATAAAACCTAACCCTAATCCCATATATATGTTAATAGGTGCTTTGGATGTCTAGGCTTGGACCTAGATGTGACTTTGGATGTTTGGCCTTGAAGTTGAGGTATGTTGTATCCCCTATTTGTCCATATTGAGCAATTCACCTACTTTATCATCTTTTTGACTGTTGCCTATACACATGTCTATTCTCTTGTTATCATAGTTCATGTGAACTATCCTGGTTATTGTGATCTTGGATAATTTCTTGGAATCTTTTGTTGTGATATGGAAACATGATGATATTGTTGATGGTATCTACCACTATGATGTGGGAGTTTATTGATGTTTCATATGTTGACCATTGTGGAAAATCTTATTCGATGTTTGACTATACTTTCCTACTTGCCTCTACATTTTCCTGCTATGTGATTTAGTAACCCTAGAGTAGTATAATTGCATTGGTTTTGTCTCATTATAATATTTTGGATGGTGGATGTGTGATTCCCCATACCCGGGAAGGATGTGTGATTCCTGGCCCATGTTATATATATTTGGATGGTGGATGTGTGATTCCCCATGCCAGGGCAAGATGTGTTATTCTTGGCCCATGTCCCACCAGGTTCAAGATATGTGATTCTTGACCACCATTGTTATTTATATTGTTCTAGGGTTATGTTTATCTCACATGCATGCAGGTTGATGATGATACGTGCTTTGTTTCCCACCATGGTAGTGGATGTTTATATTGATAGCACATTCTTATTATTTGTTGATTATGTCAAGTATCCCTTTGGTTATGATTCTTTTCTCTTGATACCCGTTTGGGTGATACTTATCTCTTGCATGGGAAGCCTTTACATTTGATGTCCTTTATATCCTTACATTGCTCAAGTTGCTTTTTAGTATGCACATACCAGCCTTGCTGATGTCTCCTTTTGCTTCTCTTTTGTTGGGGTATGCTTCCAACCCTAGGTGGAAGACTTGGATGCATGGCATGGTGACCTGGACTTAGTTTGTGATGATGAAGCTTGGAGACAATCTTGAGGTGGTTTAGATTTCCTCTACATGGATGTAAGTTTAAGTTGTAACCCTTTGTTTTATAATTGAATATAGTCATGTTTTTCTTCCGCTACTATACATTGGTCTTTTGATTACCATTATATAAAGATTTGAAAATTTTACACCCACTCCATCATACCTTCTGAGTGTGTTTGGACTGGAGGTTTTATTGTTCAAATTTTTAGTAAGGAGGTGTTTTCACTTCTTTACAACATGGTATCAGAGCCCATGGTAGTCAGAATCGACTATTTCAATTTTGTCTCCTTTTAGAACCCTTGACTTAGTTAGTTACCTTTAAGTGAGATGTTGACCCTAGATCTGATATATGATTATCTTTATGCAATAAGGTTTGGTTTGAGGACAAGAATAGGTTATGAGGCAAGAATAGGTTATGAGGAAGTGTTCATATGGACATATTGTGACTTGGTTTTCGCTTTGATTTCGAGCTCACCATTGTTTCATATCATATGATTCTTCGAAGGAAAATATATTTTCAATTGTATTAATATATGTACAAAAATTTCTCAGATTTAACGATGTTTTCTTGAACTAAGTCACAATGAAGAAAAACTCTAGTTTGAGTAGAATCTAACCCTAGTTGGTACTAGGATTGATATAATGGTGTAGTTGACCTACCCTATGACTTTTTGATGATCATGTAGGGTTGATAGGTTAGAGACACGTGTACCTAAAGCTCAACCCTAGATGGTGACCATTAGTTGGATACATGAGAAATATTAATCTCTAAAAACTTTCATAACTAAGAGATGTGGGTAGTTCTAAAAAGTTGTTTAGTTTGACTTGTTAGGTTGAACCCTTTAAGGGGTGGAGAGTAGTTAGTTTTTGATGTTTGGATCAATAGATTTCGAGGATGAAATCCTTTTTAAGGGGTGGAGTGTTGTAACATACTAGATCTAGAACCCTACCCTAGAACTTTGACCTTTTGGGTTTTTCCAAAAAAGGTTAAGGTTAGAGTGATCCTAATAATCTAATGCGTGAATAATGTAATATAATACGTCATTTGGTGATAACAAGATGATAAATAACTTAATTGGATGCATAATGATGTTAATGGGCCTCTAATGGGCTAGATGTTATAACCCATGTAAGAAAGCATCAAAATAAATAATAGACTTCAAAATAAGCTTACATGTCAATTTTCATTTAATTTGGACAATCTTGATATAATATGGTAAGTTAGGAGAGAGAAATTGCCTAAAAGGTGTAATTAATAAATAAATATAATAAATGACTCCAAAAGAGGAAAATAATCTTATATTCGTAATCTACATAATAAATATAGACTTTGGGTAAATTTTCATCCAATTTGGAGAAAGTTTGCTTAAAAGGTAAAATCAGGAGAGAGAAAGTGTGTAAAACCTTCAAGATATTAAATAAATATGCAAATATATCCAATATGTAAAATTGATGGCAAATTCGTGTCCAACACATTAAATATGACTTGTGGGTCAAGTTTCATCAAATTTGGTTAATCCATGTGTCATTAATGCATTAGGAAAGAGAAACAAAGAATATATTAAATAATACATCTAAAGTTTCCACAAATGAAATCTAATTAGAGATTCAGAATCTACATGTTTGATTTAGCTTGTTTGTCAAGTTTGGTCTAATTTGGTTAAGTATAGAACCCTTAAAAGAGGAAAGAGAAAAATATGTACATTAAATTAATCTTAGTTTAGTTTAGTCGTATTTGTATTGTCACGCTTTCTTTCCTATTTTAGATATCTCAGGTTCAATTCTGACCCTTGGATTTTAATCGACCAACATCTATTTCTTCTCCTTCCTCCGCTTTCCCCCTTCTCACGAATTTGTTTCCCGTTTGAACCTGTTCCTTTTTCCCTCGATTTCTTCTCGCGATTCCTTCTCTTTTCTTTCCTTGTTCTTCTCTGATTTCTTCACCTCTAGGTTCCCCTAGCTTTTCCGCACCGATGGACCCTATATAAGTTATGGTTTCACACAAGATCTCAAATTCACATCTGCCATTAGATTTCCTCTGTTCTTCCTATGTTCTTCTCTCCCTTGCCCTCTCCCAGCAAGTCTATATCATCAGACCTCTGTATTCTTGCGCAATGATCTCCGCAACAGTGCTCTCGCTCATCCGCAAGTGGCAGTTTGGTCTCATCGGGCCCAAGAACCTTTCCCCTAAAACTCAAGCTTTGACAACAGCTCTGTGATCCCACTTTTGATCGCAGATGAAGCTGATGGCTTCATTGAGAGCTTGTTTCGGTCCGTTGAGTTTAAATGAAGGTATTTGTGCTTCCAATTTGGGGTTTTGGCTATGATTCTAGTTTTCCCCCAATCCCTCGCAACATGTAGATCGCAGGGGTGACGACCATGGCGTGGCTTGGGAAGGATAAGGTTATCCCACTGGTTTCCCTATTTTACCCTCCTACTTTTCTCTTTCGCTTTGTTTTTCTGTGGAGGGAAGAATCGTCTTTTTGCCCTATCATACGTTGCATTGAACGAGACGAACTGGCTTTTTACTAGGTGACATGTCTGTGTGTTAGTGGGCCAAGTCATGCGGGCCCGGTCTGTTTTTGTGGATTTTCTCGCCTATGTGACACTAAGTAATTACCTGATTGATCGAATTTATAAAATCAATAACTAATGATTTACTGATCACAAAAATATAAATAAATAATCGTTGGATTTAGAAAAATGCAAGCTTTCTAATGATTTTGGTTTTGTCACCTAAATTTGATGTTTTAAATGGGTGATTTAATGGATCTAATTAAATAAGATAATAACTTGTATAATTCATAACTAATTATTTATACGTCAGAAAAATACAATAAAATATGTTTTGAGTTCAGAAAGATATAACCTAAAATATGGAATGGTTTTGCAAACCTAATTCATATATTAATAAAAAGGTGGTTTTTAGGGTTTATGAAATCAATATAAAACCTAACCCTAATCCCATATATATGTTAATAGGTGCTTTGGATGTCTAGGCTTGGACCTAGATGTGACTTTGGATGTTTGGCTCTAAAGTTGAGGTATGTTGTATCCCCTATTCATCCATATTGAGCAATTCACCTACTTTATCATCTTTTTGACTGTTGCCTATACACGTCTATTCTCTTGTTATCATGGTTCATGTGAACTATCATGGTTATTGTGATCTTAGATAATTTATTGGAATCTTTTGTTGTGATATGGAAACATGATGATATTGTTGATGGTATCTACCACTATGATGTGGAAGTTTATTGATGTTTCATATGTTGACCATTGTGGAAAATCTTATTTGATGTTTGACTATACTTTCCTACTTGCCTCTACATTTTCCTGCTATGTGATTCAGTAACCCTAGAGTAGTATCATTGCACTGGTTTTGTCTCATTATAATATTTTTGATGGTGGATGTGTGATTCCCCATACCCGGGCAGGATGTGTGATTCCTGGCCCATGTTATATATATTTGGATGGTGGATGTGTGATTCCCCATGCTAGGGCAAGATGTGTGATTCTTGGCCCATGTCCCACCAGGTTCAAGATGTGTGATTCTTGACCACCATTGTTATTTATATTGTTCTAGGGCTATGTTTATCTCACATGCATGCAGGTTGATGATGATACGTGCTTTGTTTCCCACCATGGTAGTGAATGTTTATATTGATAGCACATTCTTATTATTTGTTGATTATGGCAAGTATCCCTTTGGCTATGATTCTTTTCTCTTGATACCCGTTTGGGTGATACTTATCTCTTGCATGGGAAGCCTTTACATTTGATGTCCTTTATATCCTTACATTGCTCAAGTTGCTTTTTAGTATGCACATACCAGCCTTGCTGATGTCTCCTTTTATTTCTCTTTTGCAGGGGTATGCTTCCAACCCTAGGTGGAAGACTTGGATGCATGACATGGTGACCTGGACTTAGTTTGTGATGATGAAGCTTGGAGACAATCTTGAGGTGGTTTAGATTTCCTCTACATGGATGTAAGTTTAAGTTGTAACCCTTTGTTTTATAATTGAATATAGTCATGTTTTTCTTCCACTGCTATACATTGGTCTTTTGATTACCATTATATAAAGATTTGAAAATTTTACACCCACTCCATCATACCTTCTGAGTGTGTTTGGACTGGAGGTTTTATTGTTCAAATTTTTAGTAAGGAGGTGTTTTCACTTCTTTACAGTACTGGTGACAAAATCAGAAGTCATGTCATGTGCAACGGGATTGTACAAGGCTATACAGAATGGCACTGGCATGGAGAGATTTCAAACCCGAAACCAGTGGATGTCGATAGCAATGATTTTGTGGAAGAAGAAATTGCCTTCGATGACGTAGATGTGAACGAATCAGTTCTAGTAGACACCATTGATGTGATGCTGGATAGTTGTGGGGTAGAGCACACCAAAACTGATCCACCTCCCATGTTTAGAAACATTGTGCATGATGCTGAGATACCGTTATACACGGGTTGTAAGTTTACAAAGCTTAGCGCTGTGTTGAGATTGTATAAATTGAAAGCTAACAATCGATGGAGCGAAAAAAGCTTCACGTCATTGTTGTCTTTGTTGAAAGAAATACTTCCTAAAGGAAATGAGTTGCCGATCTCAACATACCAGTTAAAGAAATTGTTGTGCCCAATGGGAATGAAGGCCAAGAAAATACACGCATGCAAGAATGATTGTGTATTATTTCAAAAGGACTATGTGGATTTGAAAGATTGTCCAAAATGTGGTGCGTCAAGGTATAAATTGATGACTTCGGGGGAGTCCAAAACTAGTTCTCCCACCAAGGTGATGTGGTATCTACCTATAATACCATAGTTTCAACACTTGTTTGCCAATCCTATAGATGTGAAGAATTTGAGGTGGCATGCAGATGTTAAGAAAAATAATGATGGGATCCTACGACATGCGTCTGATTCCCCACAGTGGAATAAGATTGATTTATTATACCCTGAATTCGGTGAAGAGGATAGGAATGTAAGACTTGGGCTTTGTACAGATGGGATGAATCTGTACGGGACATTGAGCATCCAACATAGCACTTGGCCAGTTATGCTTGTTATATACAATCTTCCTCCCTGATTGTGTATGAAAAATAAGTATGTTATGTTGTCGTCTTTGATATCGGGCCCTAAACAACCTGGAAATGATATCGACGTTTATCTTGAACCTATGATTGATGACTTGAAGAAGCTCTAGGGTGAAGGTGTGATGACCTATGATGCTTCACGAAGAGAGACATTTTGTTTGCATGCTATGTTGTTTTGCACTGTGAATGACTTTCCAACATATGGGAATTTATCTGGATATAGTGTCAAAGGATCTAAAGCGTGTCCTATATGTGAAGAGAACACTGATTCAATACGACTAAAACACAAAATCAAGACTGTATATCTTGGTCATCAAATGTTTCTTCCAAAATTTCATCCGTATCGTAGGTTGCGCAAATCATTCAATGGACGGAATGAGGAGCGTAGTGCACCTAAACCTATATCAGGGCAGGATGTTTATGAAAGAGTGAAAGACATCGCCAATGAATTTGGTAAGAGATCACAATGTAGGATGGCCACAAGGAGTGACAAGTCTTTATTAAAAAAGAAGTCGATATTTTGGGATCTTCGTTATTGGAGTTCTTTGACAGTCAGACATTGTATCGATGTCATGCATGTTGAGAAAAATGTATGTGATAGCGTCATCGGTACTCTGTTGAATATACCAGGTAAGACTAAAGATGGGATAAAATCCAGAATGGACCTACGTGAAATGGGAATAAGGCCAGAATTAACAGAAGTAGTTAGTAGCGATCGGAGAACATACTTACCTCCCGCTTGTTACACATTGTCTAGAAAGGAGAAGAAAGCATTTTGTGAATGCTTTGGTAAATGTTAAGGTGCCACAGGGTTACTCATCCAACATCCGTACATTGGTATCAATGAAAGATCTGAAGTTGATAGGTCTTAAATCTCATGATTGTCACACTCTAATGCAACAAATATTGCCTGTGGCAATTAGATCTATATTGCCGAAGCATGTAAGGTTTGCAATCACCATACTTTGTTTCTTTTTCAACAGTCTGTGCAGCAAAGCTATTGACCTTGATACTCTTGATAATTTGCAATGAGAAGTGGTTGTTACCCTATGTCAGCTTGAGATGTATTTTCCTCCGTCGTTCTTTGATATCATGGTACATCTTGTTGTCCACTTGACTGGGGAAGTGAAAATGTTGGGACCAATTTTCTTGCATTGGATGTATCCCTTTGAACGATACATGAGAATTTTTTAACGTGATGTTCGAAACAGTTATCGGCCTGAAGGGAGTATTATTGAGGGTTATGTGGTGAGAGAGGTTATGGATTTTTGCAATGACTTTCTGAGTGGTAATGATGCTCCCGTGAATGACAAGAATATTGAGGAGCATTTTGGCAAAGGAGTTTTGGGATCACGGGTGAAAGTAATCAGCCGTGAGCAGTTGGAGCAAGGTCACTTGTATATTTTACACAACATGGATGAAGTGAGTGTTTATATCGAGGAACATACCAATTTCATCAAGAGACAATATCCTCGAGCCAATACAATGTGGCTTGCTAGAGAGCATAACAAGACATTTATTAAGTGGTTTGAAGATAAAGTATTACATCAACTATCTCAAACACCAGATAATCTTACTGAAATCATCAAATGCCTTTCCTTAAAACCAAAATTGAATGTTATGTCTTATGAAGGGTTTGACAAAAATGGTTTCTCATATTACACAAAGCGTCAAGATGATAAGAGTGTCGTCCAAAACAGTGGGGTCACCCTTCAAGCGTCTTCATTGTTTTTTGCAAGTGCAAAGGATAAAAGTCCACGTGAAGCTAAAATGTCATATTACGGTGTCATTAAAGACATATGGGAGTTTGACTATGTAGATTTCAGAATTCCGCTCTTTAAATGTAATTGGGCCGACAACAACAAAGGAGTTATAGTGGATGAATTGGGTTGACAGAATTCCGCTCTTTGAAAAGATTGGCGAGAAGGGTGAACCATTCATATTGGCATCACAGGCAAAACAAGTATTTTATATCGATGATCCTACAAATGATAAATGATCGGTTGTTCTTCATGGTAAAAGACAGTTCATTGAAGATCGTATATGTGACGTCAGTCTCAGAAAACGAGATCAACGAATGCAGAAGCGATTAATTAGCAGCAGAATTACTGAAAATCACTAAAAATTAAAAAAATTTTGTTTGAGATGTACAAATTGTGAAACTCTTTCATAAAGAAGCAAGGTAAGTTATTTACAAACTGATTCATCATCACATCTCTGTAATTTCTCATCTCGAGAGTCTCAACATCAACTGCCCTATTAACTGTACAAGGCAAGATACAAAAAAAATCTCGAGGCATTACGCCAAAATCTCAGATCTATATTAAACATCTACTGACTCCTAGGACCTATGAGTACAGAGACGACACATAGGACTTTCTATAAACAAGACCTAATAGACAGTGTCTCCACCTAAGGATCACTGTTGTCCCTGGTGTTGTTGCTGCTACTCACCCACTGATGGATTCCTTCATCCTCGACGTCTACCTAAAAAGTTGAATCCCACGGGGGTGAGACAATTGGATAATTGTCCCAATGAGAGTTATAACTCTCTGCCAGAAGCATTGTTATTGCAAATAATTGAATGACGCTAAGCAGTAGAATTATAATTATTTAACAACAGACATTCATTGAATAAACCAAGTAGAGCAGTATTCTCTAGGCAATCATTTCAATTATAACTTGATTGAACATCAAAACATATAATCAATAAGGTATATGAAGAACATGTATACTAGTTATTCAACTAGAGCACTATAAACAATGTATCATCAATCATTATTTCTCGTAGTTCAACCTAAGCAATTATGTTATATGGCTAATTACATTTTTCAAACATATTTATGCCCTGAGGAGATGAGGTATACCACTCATACTCCAACCGGCCATTACGAAATTGCAATCGGTACCATACATAGGTCATCAGAAGAGTCGGATTTCTATGACCTCATCTTCCTCAGTCAGTGTGAGGTACAACATACAGGACATCTTGTGTCTCTACCATAATAGCTTTCCAGGGTATTCTGGCAACTTTGCTATTAGAGTTACAGTGGCAAGATGTACTCTCTTCGCCATCGAGGGATTTCTTGTTTATCTCTCATCGATGCGGCATTAACAACATCATCGGGAGATTAGTGATACATCATCCCCGCATATACATATAATGAAGGATTGAGAGATTAAATGTACATCTCACATCAATTCCCTCATTAGGACGTAAGGATATTCACATCCATAACCCCCACATACTCAAAAGTATGCTCTCCAAGAGTTCCCTTAGGAAAACCTATTTCACCATCATTTAATTTCTGACAATGATGGATCTATGGTCAGGGTTCTACATGATATCATTATACTTGATTATTTAAGTACATTATAGCATTCTTTTAACATCAGACATGTTTTCAAACATAGACCAATAAGACAATTGCTATAAAGAAAGAGTACTACATGTACCAAGTTCATTTCACATCTAGTTAACATTGGGATATCAATCCCTGATCATCCCATTATTATGATTCAAGAATATGGGTGTTCAAACCCTTAAATCATCAGAACACTTATTACCAAGTACATATTTCCATCAAGTTATTTAACAGTATGAACATGATTGTAGCAATGCAGGTATTTCTCATGGCTCATACAGCCTATCAATCTCATATGTTACCTCTCACTAGGTAACATAGCATATCATTACTTTCAAGCTTATAAAGTGCTTTCAATGAATATGACATCATAGCTCTTACCTGGCTATGTTCCCTATTTCATAAGAACCTACATGATTAATACAAATGTTAACAGACACATTATCTCTATATCAGCACAATGCAAAGCATATATAACTTTACTATTCAAGGGTTGTATCACTATGCTTTTACTAGGGTTAAGGTTTACTTGCAATTCAATTCCAAGTCAAGCTTGGAGCACCAAGACCGTGCTGCCTTGCACAGTCTTGCTATAGAAGATCATCACGACCATTTTACATCACCACAGCTAGTTTCTAGGGTTAGGGTTTTCTATTCAATTCAAACAGGGTAATCCAACCCCCTTTAGCTTAATTAGGAATAGTGTTTCCTCATTTCATATTTCAGTCATAGAGTTTCATGCTTAAAAGCATAACCCAGAATTAAGGTTTACTATTCATAACATTACATTACCCTAGATTAGGGTTTACTATTTATATTATTACAATGAATTAAGATCATACCATCATCATGTATGAGGATTGCTCCCATTAATGCCCTTAATTAGGGTTATGATTTATTAACCATCACAATTAGGGTTTCATGATCTCACTATCATGGGTCATACCCTAATTAGGTATTCATTCATATTGGGAGTCCAATACTTGATTAACATTCATATAATAAGTCTTCTCTCTCATCTTTCTATAGGTTAATGTTTGCATCACCTTGATTAGGCTAAGTCAACTCAATATTGACATCATAGGTTATGTCATTACCATTGTAAACATTAAGGCTTACTCATTCAAAGAGTACTAATCACTCTATCCCATCAAGGGTACCTTTGTTATGGTCACCATTGATTACATCATATCTTAATCAACTAATTACTTGGTCCTTTAATCACATTAGGTATCCATGAGGTTTACGTTAATAAACCACCAAACCATCTTGACCTCTAAGGCATCAAACGATCTTGACCTTTTTAGACCTCAAACGGTCTTGCACACTAAACCCCCAAACGATCTTGGACAGACCTTGAAACTGTTTGGTGTTGAAGACCGTTTGCTCTTGTTGACTTTTGAAACCATTTGGTAAAGTGCATACTCAAGACCGTTTGCCCAAAATGGGGTGAAGATTGTTTGGTCATGAAGACCGTTTGGTCAAGTTTGACTTTGAAACCGCATGGACATAACTAATCTTGAAACCGCATGAGACTAAACGGTTTGGGATCATTCGGTCCCAAATGGTCTTGAGACCGTTTGGACTCAAACGGTCTTGATACCATTTGGACCCAAACGGTCTTGAGACCGTTTGGTCCAAACCACCTCAAAACTGCAAGGACCAA
The DNA here is from genome assembly GCA_963693085.1 of Alisma plantago-aquatica. Taxonomy (NCBI): domain Eukaryota; kingdom Viridiplantae; phylum Streptophyta; class Magnoliopsida; order Alismatales; family Alismataceae; genus Alisma; species Alisma plantago-aquatica. Next base: position 89,805,328 of record OY856413.1, on the reverse strand, counting down.
AAAGTGTCTCAACCACTTCAATTGAGTTAGGGTTTCCAATGTTGAACCCCTCAATCGATCATGTACTTATTAGCCACTCATCAATTAAGTCAATTAGGTCAACCCTCAACTGATTTGACACTCAATTGACCCTCAATTGATCATCAATTAGGTCTTGGATCAATTGGATTAGGGCTTGAAATTGATGACCCTTCAACATACTTCAAGGTGAGTCTTATTGATTTGAAATCATTGAACCATCATCCAATTTGATCATGACCTGACCCCAAACGGTCTTGGGATCATTTGGATGACCTCCAAATGGTCTTGAGACGGTTTTCCCATATCAACACAAAAAACTAACTCGATCAATTAAGGTTTGGATCATTGGATTGATCACTAGGTTAACAATCAATTGCACTTCAACTTATTACCTTTAGATCTTCAACCACTTAACCATAGTCTACCCTAGACCTCCAAACGGTCTTGGGTGACCCCAAAACGGCCTTGGGATCATTTGAATATCCTCCAAACGGTCTTGAGACCGTTTGCCCATTATTTTATCAAAAACCAAGTTATTCTTTTAGGGTTTGGATCCTAGGTTTGGTCATCAAATCAACAATCGGTTATACATAAACTTGTTATCATTAGATCCTCGATTGGTCAACCCTACATAACCCTAGACCTCCAAACGGTCTTGGGTGATCACCAAAAGGTCTTGAGACCATTTGGGTGATCCCCAAACAGTTTTGAAACCGTTTGGCTCACTCAACTCAATCTTCAACTTAATTCAATTATTGAAATCAACAAATTACCCGATTAGGGTTTTGATGATTGTTGGACCTTCAATTGGTGAACCACTTAGAATTTATTAATGATTTTTGGTAGGAAATTAGTATAAATTATTATAAACAATCCTCCAAATGGTCAACGCCTGGTAAACGCCTCCAAACGGTCTTGAACCATTTTCTTCCATGTGTTCTTGTAAAACCGTTGGCATTCAAACGATTTGAAAACTGTTTGCTAAAGTTGGGAGACCGTTTGTTAAAGTAAAATCTTGGAAAAAACATAGCAATTAATGTCAACTTCTTTGAGATCTATTCATCCAAGAACAGGGGTGGTTCCTCATGGAATTGCTAGCAAGAACACAAGAATATCTAAAGAAGAAGAAGATCAAACGACTTTTCATGGAGATGAAGATGCATTAACAAAGCTCAAGGTTTAGAGTTATAAAACCCGCCTCTAGGACTGATCCAGAGCTCCAAGATCCGTAGCTTTAATGTTGGATGAAGCTCTAGTAGTTGTCCAAGGTCCGTTCTTCAAGTTTTGGATGGAGAAGACGGCTAGAAAGAAGAATTGTGTGAAGAAAACCACTAGACCAACCTTGTTTTATGGTTTCCACCATGAATTCAAGGTAGATGATGATCAAAGCTTACCAAACTAGCTTGGTCGTCCATCCTATGGTCCAGATCTCTTCTGTGGTCGGCCAAAGCAAGAAGATAAGGAAAAGAACTAAGGGAAACAATCCCTTGCTTTGGTGAAAAGGATTCATTTATATATATATGGGATTTTAGGGAAAAAGGAAAAAGAGAATTATTTCCTTTTATCTCTCAAGTATATCCACCAAGTCCTCCTCCACTTCTTAGCTACGTGGACACCTTCTAAAACCTTGCAATACTTCTCAATTATCCAAGGTTATAGGAAAAGAGACCAAACATCTTAATAAGTTGTATATTAATATCCATCCTTATTGGATATTACTTAATATATTATTATTTATGAGTAATTTTCCACTCCTACCATGATCATTCAAAAGAGGCACCCATCTCATTTTCTTTTCTCCACTTGATGACAAGAAACATGAGAGATCCTCTAGAGGGTACATTTTTCATGTTGAACCCTAGGTTTTGGGTAATTTGCATATTACACCAAAACTAGGTTGTAAAGCACAAGGATTGCTTTACAAACTATATCTTGGTGCCCAAGCTTGTGAAAACTGTATCACTTCATCATATACATTAATATGATATATCAACATTAGAGGAACATCTTAACATGTGCAATTTGCAAGTTAACCCCTCTACTTGGGTAATTTGCACTTCAATCCATTATTAACAAAACAATGTTTCAACATGATTTAAAAAGGACTGAAATTGAAATATAAGTTCCTCAAAAGCTTTAATTATTTTTCAAGGAATATAATTAAGCATATAATCAACTTTATTAGGAAAAACACCTAGGGTTAGTACATAACCTAGGTCAGGGATGTTACAAATTATCCACCCCTTACAAGGATTTCGTCCCCGAAATCATTACAAAAGCATATTAAGAGAAAAGAGCAGAGTATTTCCTCCTCATCTCTTCCTCTAGTTCCCACGTAGCTTCTTCAATGCCACAGTGATTCCAGAGAACCTTTACAAGACTTATGTCTTTCTTTTTCAGCTTTTTAATCCTTCTGTCAAGGATTGTCACATGTCCTTCAACATAAGATACATCATCATTCAATTCTACTTCCATAGGTTGCAGAATTGATTCTATGTCAGGATGACATTTCCTTAACATGGAAATGTGGAACACTGGGTGTAACTTCTGCAACTCTAATGGTAACTCTAGCTTATAAGCTACCTTTCCAATTCGTTCAATGATTGGATAAGGCCCCATAAACCTAGGAGCTAACTTTCCTTTCCTTCCAAATCTAAGAACTCCCTTCCAAGGTGAGACTTTGAGGTACACTCTGTCTCCAACCTAGAATTCTAAAGGTCTACGACGCTTATCAGTGTAAGATTTCTGTCTATCCTGTGTAGTCTTCAACTATTGTTGTATTATTTTAATCTTCTCCGTGGTCTACTGCACAAGATTAGGACCTAAAAATTGATATTCACCAGTTTCATACCAACATAAGGGTGATCTAAAACGTCTACCATACAAAGCTTCATAAGGTGCCATGTCAATGCTATGTTGATAGCTATTATTTTAGGCAAACTCTATCAAGCTTAGGTGCAGATCCCAACTTCATGTAAACTGAAGAACACATGCTCTAAGCAAGTCTTCTAAATTCTATATAGTCCTTTCTCATTGTCCATCAGTCTGAGGATGAAAGGTTTTACTAAACCTTAACTTTGTGCCTAAAGCTTTATGAAGTCGATCCCAAAAATGACTAATAAACTGGGGACCTCTGTCAGAGACAATGGTAACTGGGACCCCATGTAGCCACACTATCTCTTCTACATATAACTGTGCCAACTTCTCAGTAGAATACGTTGTTTTGACAGGCAAGAAATGTGCTATCTTTGTCAACCTATCAACTATTACCCAAATGGAATCATGTCCTTTGGCTGTTCTGGGTAAACCAACCACAAAATCCATGGTTACATGATACCACTTCCACTGTGGTATGGGTAAAGGTTGCATTGTTCCTACAGGCTTCTGGTGTTCAGCTTTAACTTGCTGACACACCGGACACCGCATAACAAAATCAACAACGTCTTTCTTCAATCCAGGCTACCGATACATATTTTTCAAGTTACGATACATCTTGGTGCTTCCTGGATGCATAGCATACATCGAAGAATGAGCTTCTTCCAGGACTAACTTCCTTAAGTTATCCACATCCAGCACTATCATTCTACCATGATAACAAGCTACTTGATCATCTGAATCATGGAACCCTTCTCATTTCTCACTGCCATATTCTGACCTAATCAGTTGAACTGCAGCATCAACTTGCTGTGCCTCCTTAATCTACTATCTCAGAGTAGGTTTTATGTGTATCTTAGCTAACAACCCTACTAACAACGACACTTTAAGTTGTACATTGTTTTGCCTCAAAGAGATAAGCATATCTCTCCTAGAGCATACCAAAGAATTCAATTGTGCTCTGTCTAAGGCTGGTGTTGCTGATTTCCTACTCAAAGCATCAGCAACCACATTGGCCTTCCTTGGATGGTAATCAAATGTACAATCGTAATCCTTGATTAACTCCATCCAGCGACGTTTCCTCATGTTAAGATCATGCTGAGAAGAGATATACCTAAGGTTTTTGTGGTCTGTGAAAATATGGAATGTCTCACCATAAAGATATTGTCTCCAGATCTTCAAAGCATGCACTACAACAGCTAGTTCTAGATCATGTGTCAGATAATTCTCCTCGTGTTTCTTAAGTTGACGAGAAGCAAAAGAAATCACTTGTTTATCCTGCATCAACACACATCCTAGTCCATTCTTGGAGGCATCAAAGAAAACTATATATCCTTTCCCTTGCTCAGGTAACATAAGCACATGTGCACTTGTTAACCTTTCCTTCAACATCTAAAATGATTGCTGACACTTGTCACTCTAGGTAAAAAGAACATCTTTCCTGGTCAACTTAGTCAAGGGTAAAGCTATCGAACTAAAGTTCTTAATGAACCTCCGGTAATAGCCTGCCAACCCTAAGAAACTTCAAATCTCTGTCGGTGTCTTCAGCTGTTCCCATTGCAGGACAAATTATACCTTTTTAGGGTCAACACGAATGCCTGAGGCAGATATTACGTGTCCAAGAAAAGAAACTTATGGTAACCAAAACTCACACTTGCTAAATTTAGCATATAACTTATGCTCTCTTAACAAAGTTAGAGCCTGATGAAGATGCTGCTCATGCTGCTGGGCATCTCTACTGTAGATCAGAATGTCATCTATAAAGATAACAACACACTGACCGGGAAAAGGTCAGAAGATTCTATTCATGAGTTCCATAAATGCAGCTGGTGCATTAGTTAGTCCAAATGACATAACTGTGAACTCATAGTGACCATACCTTGTTCTAAAAGCATACTTAGGTATGTCACCATCCTTAATATGTAACTGGTGATATCCTGACCTCAAATCTATCTTTGAAAAGACAATTGCACCATGTAGCTAATCAAAGAGATCATCAATCCTCAGCAAATGGTATTTATTCTTTATTGTTACTTTATTTAACTGTCTGTAATCAATGCACAACCGCATTGACGCATCTTTCTTTTTAACAAAGAGGACCGGAGCACCCCAGGGTGAAGTACTCAGTCGGATGAAACCCTTCTCAAGCAACTCTTGCAGCTGTTTCTTAAGTTCTACCATCTCACCAGGTGCCATCCTATACGGTGTTTGTGCTATTGGCTGCATGTTTGGGATTAGATTAATTTCAAAATCAATCTCCCAGGGCGGTGGTACACCTGGAAGTTCTTCAGGAAATACATCTTCAAATTCCCTAACTATCGGAACTTCGGCAGGGTTAAGACTCTCCATGGTAGTATCTACCACATGGGCTAAGAATGCATAACATCCTTGCCTCATAAGCTTCTCAGCAACCATAGATGACACCAAACAGGTTGGTAGAATCTTTCTATCTTCTTGAAAGATCCATGTGTCACTTTCATAAGTGAATACAGCCTGCTTGGACTCACAATCCAAGATAGCCTTATACCTTTCTAAGGTATCCATCCCAAGGATTACATCGAATCCATGCATCTCAAGTGGTATAAGATCCATTTGAATGCGGTGTTCAGAAAAGAAGAGAATGTAGGGAGAACATACCTCCCGCAGTACAACAGATTCCATTAAAGGAGTTTCTAGCAACAAACTATCCGTTCTATGATTAGTAGTCAGGTTGCAGTCAACAATCACTCTTCAAGTGATAAAGGAAGGAACTATGCATGAGTTATTATTATTTGTAATTCTATTTGTGTAGATTACTAATTTTTAGGATACTAGTTAATAGCAATTCTATTTAATTTGCAGAGCATATTTGATCTGGATGAAAAGATGCATCGTTAATATGTGATGCAATGTTGTGGGAGGGTCCTAAGGAACTATAGGACCAATCTCACCCGAGATTATATACGCGATGCTGAGAATAGGTTCTTGATTGATTCCTATTCTAGACATTGATCAGTATTTCACTAACTCTACACTAATAATTTTTGTTGGTATTCTCTTTGAAAAATAAATATAGGAAGAAGGAAGCCACACAAAAATGGAACTACTTGGACCCCAAAGAATGGGAGGAGTTTGTCACCCAAAGAAAAATAGATGAATTCAAGGTATTAAGCGCCACTCCCAATTTAATTAATATACATTTTTATGTATTCACCTATTCAAGATTAACCTTTAGTGTTACTAACCAAATCAATGTGCTAACTAACTAGGCTATCAACGATGCTTAATGAGAAAGGCGTGCACTGAATGTGGACGACCACACAATGGGTCCAAGAGGATATGTAGGCGTTCGCCAAAGACTACAGGCTGAGTCTACTCAACCTACTGCTACTCAGGAGACTGCAGAGTCCTCTACTTCTGCTCCTGCATCTCTACCTCATCATGTTATGTGGATAGCTGGGAGGCAAAACAAGAAGGGAGATATACCGAAGCCCGCAACCGCTGAGGCGGCTGCAAAAATGGTAAAAATCAACTCTTAGAGCAATCTATCGATATTGATTATTGTTATGTTTACTTATGAATTTTTGTTGATGGTGATTAGCGGGAGCTGCAGGAGCAGAGGAAGGAAGGAAAGTTCATCCCTCAGGGCACAAGGGATGAACTGACAGTTTCTCTGGGTAACCCAAAGCATCCTGGACGTGTAAGGGGTGCAGGCACTGGTGTGGGCATCAAAGCGTTCTTTGGGCCATCCCAGCGCAAACCTGTCCCAAAAGCGGGACTTTCACAAGCTGAGGTAACTTATTCTTATTTTAGAACGTTATTGCGAATGGGAATTCAATAATCATAAACTAGCATTTCTTTTATCCATGTATAGGTAGATTCCTTAATTGATAGGAGAGTCGAGGAAGTAGTTGATAAAAGACTCCCGGAAGCATTTAACAAGTGGCAGGCGTCTCAGACTGCCACTCAGATAGTACATGTGGCAAACCTCTCTTCTCCTACTGCTCGTACTGTAGAGGTTGGGAGTAATCCTATAGACCCACAACCTAGCACGTCCCCTGTAAGTATTTTTATGACATATATAATAGCTAGTCTGTTCAAGATGATCATATGTTTGTGTATATATGCATACAACATTCTTTATGTAAATTTGTAGGGGTTGAAGCCATTCCGACTACAAAGTGAAGGATATATTGTTGCAGATGCATCGGCTTACCCACCCCTTAAAGGGTGCATGTTTCATGGGAGTCCAGTACCAGATGGCATGGTACGTGTGAGCCTGATACATATACTCGCTGGCTGGATGAATCTTGCACTGCCTCATACACACCCAGATGCTGAAACACTTGGTGAGGCAGTAGGTAGAGTGATAATGTGGCCCGAATCGGATGTCCTCTATACTGATATTGTATGATAATTTTCATTACTTTAATTTGTTAGTGTGTATATATATATGAGTCAATTGATATGAAATTATATATATAGGTCAAAAAGACGAGACCCGCTACATCTCGGCCTCCACCTCCTCGACTACCAAGTTGGCTTCCAGGGGACCTACACACCTCGATAGGTCCTAATTGTAGGAGTGTGGCAGTATGGATCGACGAACATAATCCAAATTTCCCTATAAATGTTACTATTCCGGAGAATGTTGCAGGTAAATTATACGATAACAATCTATTTATACAAGTTTAGCATACGTATTAATGCATACGTAATAGAAGTTCTGGATACGTATTAATGCATGTCAAACTTCAGAAACAACATATTTATACAAGATATTTTGGAGTTGTTTAGTTATGAATGGCTGAACACTTGTATGATAGAGCTGTGGATATGGTGAGATTAATTCATACGGACAATCTGGTTTATACATCCATATACCTTGTTTTATATACAGAAATCTAGTTTCTTATATATTAATGCATACGTAATACATGTTTTGCAGCCACTTATACAAGACATGTATAGATTTTGGGTTTTCCCATGTAGGATTTTTGGTTCCATCTTTGATTAGTTTTGTAGATACATACCCTTCTTCAGTTACTTCATACTGCTATGATGCTTTTGAATATTTTGTTAAAAATAATAAGACAGTGATAATAGCTCCATTCAATGTCGAGTAAGTTTACTTTGCTTGTAATTTGGACTTAAGCAAATTATATTTTTATTGCGGATATTGAGTTATTAATTTTCTACTTTCTTACCTGTAGTAATAAGCATTGGGAGTTATTAGTTATTGTCCCCAAGACATTCACCGTCTATTATCTAGATCCTGCGGGGAGTGAGTTGGATGTATTATATGGACATGCAATTAAAAGGCCATTATTCTCATGAGAAATATTTTATGTTTTTATATATGTTAACATCTGTTACTACATTACTATTTAATTATGCAATTTAATGTGTTACATTAACATATATAGGGCTTTACAAGAGTACAAAAAAGCTGGAGGAAAGGTCCCCAGAAAAAAAAATCTGACACTCATTTGGGAGAATGTGAAAGTAATTTCCTGATTCCAATGTATATATTATTTATGTGAACTGTGCTTATTTGTATTTTTGAATATTTTTTATGTTTCAATTTATAGTGTGCTATACAAGACAACGGTTGGGCATGTGCCTACTATGTGATGTGATTTATGGACCTAATCATCAAACATGCCATATTGGAAATCGATAATATACAACAGGTATTATACATAGTCACGTTAGATAATATGAAATATATGAATCTTATAATATATTATTATAATTATGTATGTACGTCATTCTCTTTGTAGGTCTTTAAAACTAAGGACTTCAACACAGGTGCAAAGCTTTTCGATGTACATGCTCCCTATACGAGAGATGAATTAGATGTTGTAAGAGAAGATTGGGCAAAAGACCTGCAAAGAGTGGGAATTTTTCAATATGATTTTGTTGACAATGATGACAATGATGAATAAAGAATAACTTTGTTCTCATAATTAATTTTGTGTGAATGTGAATGAATTTTTATGAATTGTCATATGTGTGTGAAAATCATCAATACATGAATGTTTCTACATGTGTCTTAATGTGAAAAGAGATGAAATAAATGGAACTACAGGTTGCTACTAGTTTCTACATGTGTGTGATGAAAAAATAATATGAATTAAATGTTCTTATACATAAGTGTGAATCACATATATATAATATTGTCCATCATGTTAATTTTGCAGGTTTGTGGTCTGTTGTTGGCTGATATCAATGGATGTCATAAAACCTACAGTTCATAACTGAACTGCATGTTTCTCATCCTACGACCAGCCACAGTAGGTTTGTAGACTGATAGAAAAAAAATCAAAACATAGGCGTCGGTTATTTGAACAAACCCGACACCTATGTTATACAGCGGCGGTTTTCCACCTAAAAATGACGTCTATGTGACCAGGTACCATGGTCGTGCTGGGAAGCACTGTCGTGGTGGCAGACAGGGGATAGGGCATCAGTTATTATCACAAAACTGACGTCAGTTCAGATGATGTGGCATAGGTTTCTCTTAGAAAACCGACACCTATAATCCCTTTTCTAGCATGTTTTTGGTGGCAGGAAGAGTTTTGGCGGCAGTTGTTTAGTAAACATCTGATGCCTATAGTCCCTTTGCTGGTGCATTTTCAGTGGCGGGAAGAGTTTGGGCATCGGTTTTTACTAAACAACCGACACATATAGTCCCTTTGCTGGCGCATTTTCGGTGGCGAAAACGTTTTGGCGTCGGCTGGGATCCGACGCCGAAGGTGTCCCCCTTTAGCGGCGCCCACTTGGGTGTCACTTTGAAACCGACACTAAAGAGCTTAAATAACCGATGCTAAAAGGCTTTTATGTAGTAGTGTAAGGATAATCTTGAGCAAAACACGAGTTGAGCATAGGCTTCACCTAGGTAGGGATATGCTTGTGAGCTTGATCCAACTTCATGGAGAGAGGACCTCTAGTAGTAAGGCTGGATGTGGAGTTAGATCTAGAGAGAGAAAGTAGGATCCAAGAAAGAAGGTTGGAAGCTTAGATTATGAGACATGAGGAATAGTGGGGATTAAAGGATGATGCAACCTAAGTAGATGATAGTGGATGCCCTATGTTTGACCCCTGGAGGCTAATGATATCTTGGTTATCTTTAGAAGAACCAAACCCTAGAGAGAGAATGATGCTTTTGGTACCTATGGTATAAGTGATTACCTACTGGATGAGATAAAGGGTGCTTCAGACCCTGAGGAGGTTTAAGTAACCAGTTGTGAGGCTTTATACCTAGTTGGTTGTCTTGGAAGAGGACTCAACTCTTAGGTGTTGCTCGAATAAGAGGATCATGGGAGTACACGACCTACCTTGTACATGCTTGATTCGTGGTTAAGAGATTGAGCATGCAGTTGTACACCCAAAGGTGAACCTAGGGGTCCTAGGTCTATGAGGGGAAGCAGTGTACCTGATGCTCATGAGGAGATTTGAGTCTCTATAGTTTTAAGCATGGTACTCCTCATGTATGGAGGTAAAGGGAACCCCTTAAGTTAAAGGTATGTTTGATGAACCCCTCACAACTAAGTCAGTCTAATGTTGAGGATGAGAACAAGTGTGACCTAGCATGGTTTTTTAGGTGTCTTCTTATGCCTTAGTAGCTTGCTAGGGCTAAGCATACTCATGTGGATGTTGACCTTAAGCATATGGACGCTTGTGACCTTTTTTTATCAAGGTGTAGTTTCCTCCCATCCTAGGAGAGGGACCCTTTTGTAGGGTGTATACTAGTTTTGTGGGTTTTGAGGAAACCTAAAGAGGTTTCATAGGATCATGAGAAGCTAAGTGAAGAGTACATGGTAAGATAATGAACATGTAGACCCATAGATAACCATCTCTAAGTGCTTGTGCAGGTGTTACCATGGAGGTAACTAGTATGGGGCTTGACCAAGGTACGCATGTTGCTATGACCCCTGTGAAAGGATGAAAGTCAACCCATGAATGCAGAGAGAGATGATGAAGGCTTGGGTAAGGTTCTAAGTTGGACATGTACTATAATAGAACCCTAAGTCTATCCTAGGGTCAGGTGGGGATAAGATCGAAGGAAGTGGGAGTTGCCTAATTCCCTAGTTGCACATGACCATAGGGTCAGGAGGTAACAACTATCATTGTTTGAGGGCTATGGGTTAGGAGATTCATCACCTTCATGAACTCATGGGACCCAAAGGGTAGATGAGTAGGGAACTCTCTGGATGTAGAAGGGAAAAGGGATGACCCCAAAGGTGCTGACACCCTATAGACCTAGAGGAGATGACGAAGGATTGTGTGGTGACCCAAGTAGGTTCGAGGTCAGTTTTTCATGGAAGTAATTTTTGGTGTCATGATGTTTGTGATATAGAGACGTATGTGGCACGTTTCAACTTAGATTTGAAAGTGTACTGGCAAGGTGGGATGTACCATCTCTACTCTTGGAACATGAAGAACTCTATATTTGGACTACAGCCAAATGCTTATTTCCTCTTATTATGGGAGTGCGAGATAGGACAGTATGAATGCCATACACCAAGGATAAAGATGATGTGAGTTGGAACGTTGCTATAAGATATGATGATAGAGATGATAACATACCTTTATGGATCGAATGATACATGGATGGTTTACAAACACTAAGAGTATTAAGGAAATCATCTTGTGAGGATGTTTTATCATGAGCTATGTGGAACTTGCAAGTTATACCAGGTTGAGTTTGATCACCATGATGATGAGATCAGAGAGTGTTCTTGATGAGTACAGACTTAGAGTTTGAGATGAGATGATAAGGGGAATACATGGAAGTGTATGTCTTCAACATTACCTAATACCTAGGGATGTGAAGTGGTAATGAATGCACTAGTTGAGATATAGCTGCCTAGTCTAACTAGCGGCTAGAAGAGGTTGAGGTTGCTAGGCTAACCTTAAGTGGAAAAAGAGATAAGTTTGGCTAACATTCAGATGTATCAATTAATCAAGTTAATGGTTGTTTGGTTAGCTAGCCCAGTACTTGATGTGGTAGAAGGATGGTTGTAGAACCTCGAATACACTTCTCTGGATAGGAGGGTAATAAAACCCTGATGAGAGTGGTTTAGGGTTTTTGAGGAATCGATCTTGAGGAATCATGACATACACAAGATCATACATTGTGATACTACAAAGATAGTAAGTGATAGTAGCACTTTGGATGCTTTATATGTAGTTGCATGTCACATGTGGCCATGCAAGTCAGGGGTGAAGGACGAACACCAATAACCCAGTTCTCCAACTTTAAAGAAACCTCAAGAGGGAATGGGAGTTCACCACTATGGATGTTGTGGTAAGTCAACCCTTGACCAAGGAAGGTCAAGATACAATGTGGGTTATGGTAGATCATCTTACCTAGATAACAGGACAAAGAAAGAATGCTGTCAAGGGAAAGATTCTGTTAAAATACATAAGAAATAGAGATGGCTCAACTACACCATGATGTGAGTTCAAAAGTTATTGAGAATAACCTAAAGATTCACTTCCATGAGGTGGAAGTAGATACAGGAAGAACTCAATAATAGTACAGTTTATCACCCCTTACTAATGGTTAGTATGATCCAGACTAGAGGGTCTGATGAGAGCATGTGTGATCATTTGGGGTGATACATGGAGATAATTCTTAAGATGTGATGTTAACCACTATAGCCTTTATCGGGATGAAAGAAGTTTTATAGAGAGGTTGTGTCGGTCACCGCTTCATTAAGATAATGTTGGTGAAGGAGACCTCACGAAGGTCAGAAAAGAACCACAGTGTGTGCAGATGAAGTCGCTTTGATTGTGCAATGGCTGAGAGAGAGCCTAGAGGTGACATGAGTCATGAGATGATGCAAAGCAGACTAACATACAGTTCACTGTAAGAGAGTGTGTGATGTGAAAATCCGACCCCCCTAAGCTACAACTGAGAAAGCGGAGTCCCCGATATATGGGTCCATTTGAGATGGATTGGTGAAGATGGTTGTGTTTAGCCTTACCCCTCTTATATAACATGATGTATAAGTAGTTCCATATGTCTGGTCTAGAGTACTATGTGAGGTACCCAAGCCATGTGCTGAGCCCTGAACCTATTTAGTTTTATGAGAGGTTGAATTGTCCTGAGTCACCTATGAGGGTATGATATACCAAGGTAAGAAAGAACTCAGATGGAAGAATATTAAATAATGAAGGTTCTTGGAAAGTACCATGGAAAGGGTGAGGCTACATGGGAGCCATGATGGACATAGGAAAGGCCTAACCTGTTTGTTTGTTTGCTTGGTGGAATTTTGAGGGCAAAATTCTTATAATAGGGGAAGGATGTTACAACCCCAATTTTTGGGTTCATTTGGCAAGAAATGTAATTTCTCATATTAAAGATATTTGAAAAAATAATGATATAATTTGTTTTGAATAAATGGATTTCGTTTACAATAGCTTTGTTGGTTGTTTTATGGGCTTGATTGGCTATTGGGCCCAATAACAATGAAATTCAATTAGTAAATAAATAATTGAGAAAAGGAAGATGTGGAAACCTCTAGAAGGCAAAAGAATATATTCCAAAGTGGATTTCGTGCCTTTTAGGTTCCTTGGGTACCAAGGAGTCCAAAGTTGAAAAGATAAGGCAACAAGAAAAGAAAAGATCAATTAAGTATTTCTTTATTAAGAAAGAAATTAAAAACAATGGTAAATTGTGGAAAGTGAATGGAAAGAGGTATAATTGAGTTATCCTTGGTGGAATTTCGTATCCCAATGATTCCTAACATTAAAAGGAATACCAATAAGGAAAATACAAGAGAGATAAAGAGAAATCCTCAAAAAGATATATTTCGATAAGAAATAAATAAGATAATGAGAAAATAATGGATAAAAGACAAGTGAAAGGCTAAGGTATATCCCCAAGATGGGATTTCGAGCCATTAAGGTTCCTTGGGGTTCAAGGAACTCAGAGTAATAATTTAATAGTAAGAGAAAGAGAAAATATGTGAGAATATATATATTAAGTGATATCTTGCACTTAAAGAAAAGGAACATTTTCTTTAAGATAATGAGCCCAATTTTGGTAGAGAGGTATATTAAGTCATTATGGACTTTCCCTAATCATTTGGGAGAAATTGGATCTTTGGTTTGGAGTTATGGCTTTTACAAGATTCCCTAAAGTGTTGTGATTATGGAAAATGTCACATTTATAATTGGAATAGGAATCTTGGGCCCAAACCTTGCGCATGTCACGCACGTTGTGGGTCGTTGGATTTAGATCCAATGTTGGTACTTTTGTCTCCTAGCTTGCGGCAAGTTAGGAAACTGGCAGACAGGGGAAGGAATCTTGCAAGGTGTCTTTCTCCTGATTTAATGCACGAGTAGACTTGGAAACATTCCCATCATGTTCAGGAGTCCTAGATGGATCGAGCAACCCTGGGTTTTTGGGGGTTTCATGGCGAGAACAGGAATTCCCAATTCACAGGGAGGGCGATGAAGACCCTATATATAGGAGGGGGTACTCCGAGGTACCTGCACTCCAACAAATCAAACTCGTATGCTCAAACCCCTGAGGCGGTTCCTCCAATACGATCAATTTGGTCAGAGACCTCGATCTTCCCCCTCGTATTAGCAGCAAGCCTCGCCGGAGAAGAGCTCTGTCATGCGAGAAACTTGAGCAATAAGCTGAGCAATTGAGACCCTGGTCCAGTTCGGGGAAGCCGGGTGGAGGTCGTGGTGTCCTTCTCGAGTGGTGGGAGGGGTTGAATCTTGAAGTCAACCATCCAGTTGAACAAGCCAGGAACCTGGATCGTAGAGAAGAGCGGCGCACAGATTTCTTTATGAGGTTGAAGAAGAAAGGAGGAAAAGACCTCCTTGTCCCTGGCGCTGGTGAATGAAGGTAAGGGAAAAACCGTCCTTCGCAACTTAAAACAAAAGTTAGTCATGCGCGGCCCTGGTCGTTGGATCCTGAGTGGTCATATCCAAGACGCGCCACTCGGCCCCCCAACATTTGATTGATAACGGTCATAAAACGGTCGGATTGCAACGGTCATATCCCAACGGTCAATTCTTGGTCAAACAATTGTCGACCGACATCGGCTCGGTCGAGAAATTGTCGACCGGAAGTGTGTATGATGTAATTTTTATTTGAGGTCTGTCGGTCGAAAGAGATAGGCTGACCGAGATGTTTTCGGTCAAAGAATTCGTCGACCGACAGACTTTCTGTGAATGAATATTAAGCTGATTTTTAATGTAAATGATAGACTGAATTTGTAGAGCATATATATATTTTCTAAGGGAGTAATATTGTGATCATTATTACCAATATTTGGACAATTTTGTGATCATAAATTAATTGTTCTTTTGATCACAATTTTTATATAAAAAAATGATATTCAAATAAGTATTGTGCCAAACTTATTTTAGGTCGACTTTGACTACGACCATAGAGCCCCTTGGTCAAGCTTGATTTTAACCAAGAGGCAATTTTGAGTGATACTCAATATGAAGATTTCCGATCGTAATTCTTCTAGAATATTTATATAAGCTTTGTTGTAGGTACATAAATATCAAATTCTATTTCTTCTTGTACCCTTGTTTTCATGTAAGATTCTCCAAGAAAATATATATCCTTGAAAGCAATATCTCATGTTCTTAATTGAGAAATTTTTATCTTATGTGTTGCAAGCCTTAAAGTTCTATATCACAAATGAATCATTTTGCTTGCCAATGTGTCATCAAGGATCCATGCATACAATAATCATTTTCTATCATCTTTATGAGCTGAATGAAAGCATATCCATGATGTAATGATAGAGCATATAGTGATAAATCCATGAAATACCATGATCATTAAACTAGATGTCATAACACATGATTTTTATATGAATAGATAAGGAGATGGAAAATCATGTGAATAAGAACAGTAATTTCTTTTTATTAAGTTAAATATGAGAATCAATTGAATTTATCTCATTCATATTTATAAGTTTTTCAGAAATGGTTTTTAACTTGTTTTACAAGTCATTATCAATAGATAGCAATTTGATCAATTGAATATACATTCATCAGATTTATTTTAGTTTTGACATTAGGGACCAGATCAGTTGATCATTTCTCGACCGACTATTGTTCTCGGTCGACAGATTCTCGACCGAGAATGGTTCTGCATTATTTCAGAATTGTTTTTAGTAAGAATTATATATATCCCAGTTAGATGTTTTAGATACTTGAACTAATTTTTTATGCCACTATGTTGAGTTGAGATAGACATAGAAATATGCAACTAAGGTCCTTGGTCATATCTTAACTTAATTCCGTTCATTTAGTTTGGAGGTTTTGGCACCCAAACTAACTCGACATCCTTTTTCTTATAAGGACATGAAAAGGAATAGTGACCAAGGCGCAAACAATAATGACAACATATAGAATCAACCTCATATCTCTTTCTATGATTTTGGTCTAGGTTGTTCTTGGGTATATTTGTATTTGTGCCTTTAGGTATATATATAGATTGATGTGCTTGTGTCTTTCTCCAACTAGGTTTATGATAAGATTTTCCCTTAGGCTTGTAACCTAGTCCTCTCCTTCCAACTTGATGGTAGGAATCATTTAAGATTTGATCAAGAATGTCATTATTATTTAGACTACTAACCTTTTGTTGTAACTTAGCAATCTCATCCATTCTCTTCTTGATATCTAGCTTTGCTTGATCTAGATTAGATGATAATGAATTTCTTTCTTTCACGATAGTTTCATAATCTAGATGTGAGCACAAAATAGGTTGTTTTTGAAGATCGTTCACTTGAGTTTGCAAATTTATCTTTTCTTGGGAAAGAAGATTGCAATTTGCCTCTATAGATTTTATCATAATATTATGATCTTCAATAATCTTTTTAAGATCTTCATTTTCAGAGGTAATAGCAAGAAGCTTAGCATGTAATTCATCATTTGTTTTATTAGCTTTCTTTAACTTCTTCTTGTACTCAATATATTTATTATGTGTCTCTTCAAGACTAGCAACTAGCTCTTCTTTAGATAAATAAAAAAGACTTACCTCTTCTTCCTCTTCACTTGTTGTAGCAATAAGACAATCTTTATGCTCATCTTCCTTCTTTGATTTCCAAGGGCAGCTAGATGTTGTGTGGCTTGTTCCTAAGCACCAATTGCAACATGTTGTAGATTGGTCCAAGCTGCTCTTTTTATTGCGGTTGTAATTACCATCACCCTCCATTCTTTAAGACCTGGTTAGGGTTCCTTGAATCCTGCTCTGATACCAATTGAAAAACACTAGAGGGGGGTGAATAGAGTTTTTAAATTATTTTAACAATTATTTAACTCAAACAACCACAATTGAAAATGGAAGAAGGAGACAAGTGTTTAGAGTGGTTCCAATCTTAGCAAATACTAAGATTGTCAGTCCACTACCCGGTTGCTTACCCAACCGGGATTTTGAAAGTATAAATTTTATTACCTTCACAAGGATTTACAAAAAATACAATACTTTCTTACACCCCTTGAACAGCCTTCACTTGAAGTAGATGCACCAACCCGAGGTAGCCTTCTTGAAGTAACTCCAAGCTCCCCCTTGAAGTAGCCTTCCTCTTTAGAAGTAACCTCCCGTTGCACCAGCCTTCTTGAAGTAGTTCAAGGTCCCCTTCTTCACCAAGAAGATCTTCCAACCTCTCCAATCCGCAGCCTCCAACCTAGGAGTAGCAAGGAGAGTACAAACAATAATAGTGAACAAGAAAGGAAAAAGGAAATTACAACTTATCCTTTGAAGCACAAGGCTTGATTTGCCTAGATCAAGCGTATAGATCTCCTAACCAATGTGTATGGAATTGTGATTGCTGTGGATAGGAGATGCTAGCCTATAGGACATAAAATTTGAGCTGAGAGAAGAAGTAGCCAGTTGTCAATATGCTCAATTGCTCACAAACAGATTGCTCAATGTAAGTGTATGCTCAAATATTGCTCAAGTGTGAAAACAAGTAAGTTTAGGTGTCCTAAAGCATGTCCTATTTATAGGAATGTCCTACAAGTGCTTAAGGACGTTCTAGACACTTTCTAAGGGTTTCTAAGTGCTTAACTAGCCGTTAGATATAAGTTAGTTGCTTTAACAACGACTAGTTAATTAATTCTGCAGTTGTTGTCTCGGTCGAGAAATGGTCGACCGAGACTCCTACTCGGTCGATGTTTTGTCGACCGACAGGCTCTCTGGATCAAGTGTTTGCAACGTTTATCTCCAACTGCCAACTACCTTGTCAGCTGTGTCTAACGGCTACTTGGGTCTTTCTCGGTCGAGAAGTTTGTCGACCGAGAGTGTCTCGGTCGAGGATTTTGTCGACCGAGATAGACCCTGTTTCAATGTTTCAAATGAAGACATTAAGTGTGTGTATGAGTGTGCATGTGTGACACTGTTGAAGGAGATGACCTATCTAAATGTTGTGTTTAGCTAGGGAATATCTTAACGCTTGATTTACATGAAGTCTAAGTACTTGTACATTATATATTTGTACAAGTTTACAATTGATTACATTTCATGACATTTATAATCATTCAAGCATATAGATTCCCTAGTGCTTTGTCATCCACCTTATTCCTGCAACACTCAAGTAGCACGTTAGATTAACAAGAATGAAATGTTTGTCATTATCAAAATAAAGGGATTTACAGATGTCCATTTAGCCAACAATACCTAAGGATGTAAAGTAGTAATGGATGCTCTGGTTGAGATATATCTGACTTGAAGCTAGAAGAGGTTGTTTGGCTAACCCTAAGTTTGAAAAGGAGAGGTGTTTGGATAACACTCAGATGTCACAAGATTTGTTGAAAAGTTAAGGGTTGTTTGGGTAGACAGTCTAGTCCTTGATGCAATGAAAGGATGGTGGTAGAACCTCAGATGCACTTATTTGGAAAAGAAGGTGATGAAACCCCGACTAGAGTGGTTTAGGGTTTCGGAGGAATCAATCTTGAAGAATCATGACATACAGGAAATCATGATTGAAGATCACCATACACTGTGGTAAATGGCAATAGCACTTTGGATGCTTAAGATAAAGTTGCATGTGGTTTATGGCCATACAAGCCAGGAGGTAAAGGACGAACCCCAGTAACCTAGTGTATCGATATAGAGGACAAAAGAGTCCCTGAGAGGGAATGGGAGTTCATCACTATGGATGTTGTGATAGGTCTCTCCTAGACCAAGGAAGGTCGAGATGCAATATGGGTTATGGTAGATCGCCTTACCTAGATGACATAAGAAAGAAAGAGTACTGTCAAGGGACAGATCGGGTTGAACTACATATGAGAGAGATGGTTCAACTACACCATGATGTGAGTTCAAAAGTTCATGAGTATGACTTAAAGGTTAACTTCCATAAGGTGAAAGTAGGTACATGAAGAACTCGATGATAGTACAATTTATCACCCCTAACCAATGGTTAGTATAATCCAGACTAAAGGGGTCTGATGAGAGCATGTGTGCTCGTTCAAGGTGATATCTAGAGACAGATCTTATCTTATGAAAGA
The DNA here is from genome assembly GCA_963693085.1 of Alisma plantago-aquatica. Classification (NCBI taxonomy): domain Eukaryota; kingdom Viridiplantae; phylum Streptophyta; class Magnoliopsida; order Alismatales; family Alismataceae; genus Alisma; species Alisma plantago-aquatica. Next base: position 89,785,951 of record OY856413.1, on the reverse strand, counting down.
TGTGACAATGACCACCATAGCCGGTATCGGGTTTTATAAGAAACTCTGTAAGAGATGTTGTGTCGGTCACCACTTCAGTAAGGTGATGTTGTTGAAAGGACCACATGATGGTTAGAAAAGGACCACAGTGCGTGTAGATGAAGTGGCTTTGATCATGTAATGGCTGAAAGGAGCCTAGAGATGATGGGAGTCATGAGCAGATGCAAGGTAGACTGACATGCAGTCCACTATGGGAGAATATGTGACATGAAAATCCGACCCCTCTAAGATATAACTAAGAGAGATGAGTCCCCGATGCATGGGTTCTTTTGACATGGTTTGGTGGAGAAGGTTTAGTTTGACCTTACCCCTTAGGATAAAGTAATGTGTGATGAGTTCCATGTGTCCAATTTAGAGCACTATGTGAGGTACCCGACCATGTGCTGAGCAATGAACCTAGTGAGCCCCAAGGGAGGCTGACATGGCCTGAGTCACCTGTGCAGTTTATAGACGCCGGGATGAAAGAACTCAGAGAAAAGAATATGTGATGATAAAGGTTCTGTGGAAGTACCATGAGTATGGTAAAGCCACATAGGGGCCAATGATGGACATGGAAAAGTCTTATCCTGAATTGTTTGTTTGCTTGATAAAATTCTGAGGACAGAATTCCTATAAGAGGGGAAGGATGTTACAACCCCAAATTTTGGGTTCATTTGGTGAGAAATGTAATTTCTCATAATAAATATATTTGAACAAATAATGATATACATTGCTTCAAATAAATGGATTTCGTTTACAATAGCCTTGATGTTTGTGTTGTGGGCTTTATTGGCTATTGGGCCCAAATAACAATGAAATTCAATTAGTAAATGGATAATTGAATTTTTAAGAAAAGAAATAGGTAGAAACCTCTTGAAGGCAAATCCAAAGAGGATTTCGTGCCTCTTGGGTTCCTTGGGTACCAAGGAGTCCAAGGTTGCAAAAAGAAAGCAATAAGAAAAGAAAAGATTAATTAAGTATTTCTTTATTAAGAAATAAATTGAAAATAATGATAAAATGTGGAAAATGAGTGGAAAGAGGCATAAATGATATTTCTTGGGGAAATTTCGTATCCATAAGGTTGCTAATATAAAAAGGAATGCCAATGAGGAAAATAAAAGAGAAATAAAAAGAAATCCTCAAAAAGAGATATTTAAATGGGAAATAAACAAGATAATGTGAAATAATGCATAATGATGCATCTAGAAGGATAATAAGTATCCAATAAAAAGAATTTCGAAATAATGGAGTGTCTTGGGATCCAAGGAGTCCCAATAAAGAGGAAAGAAAGAGAAAATACTAAAAAGGAAAAATAAGAGGATAATGTGTTGCATTATTAATGAATTATGTGGTATTGTTTAAAAGGATGATATTTTCTATAAAGGAAAATGGGATTTTGTGGTTAATGGATTAAAATGCAAGAACAATGATGATAAGAGAAAGGATTTTCGAAATCCTAATATTAGAGGAGGAAGGAATAATAAAGGAATATGAAAGAGAGAGAGAAACTTGCTTTTAGTGAAGGAATATAATTCCTATTAGGATTAGGCTTTATTCCTTTGTGGGCAAGCATGCTGGGGCAGAAGGGACCCTCATCTATAAAAGGGTAGACCTTTTGGATGAGCCCAAGCAATTTCCTTACGTCTCTCTCTCCTCTCCGTCTTCTTCTTCATCAAAACCCTAACTAAGAGTAACATGACCATGGGTCCGCCATCATGGGCACGAGACGAGGAGTGATTTGAGCGCGGGAAGGGGCGTCGCAAGTGTGGGCATCATCCTGGATGGTTGCCGGTCCCTAGAGGAGAGGGGGCACGTACATGTGTGTTGCAGATCGGCAGTAGGTGTAGCAGCGACCAAGGGATGATACTGCTGGTAAACGGCTGTATTGGCAGCGACCTAGGGGCGCCATGCGTGCTCCCATGGTGCAGCAAGGAAGGGCGGCCATCTCCGGCCACCCACAGACCGAGAGTAGAGGGGATAACCTCCCCCCTCGCAGACCAACCTGGGCGGCGGGAAGCGCAAGGAAGGAGATGACCTGGTCGTTGGACCGTCTTGCCCCTCCGCGGGCTGTAGCAGATATAACTTAACCAAGGGCAAGAAGGTCAATTCGAAATGTTTCCAAAGAAAGCAACGTTGCATGAAGATAAAGGCGACATGGCCCCCTCTCATTGGCTGTAGTAAGTGATTTATTGCAAAAATCATATCTTGCTATTCGTAACTCCGATCAAGACAAATTATATATGTATTTTGATCAGAAAAATAGAAGGAACCCAGTAAAAATAGTGTTATATCCTGAGTCTGATCATAGTTCGAAAGGTAGAGTAAATTATCATCTTTAATGATTTAATTAAGGAAAAACCCTTAGATTTGATGATAGATGGACTTAATGACATTATTTGGATAATTCAAGCTGATATTAACCTATTGTTAATAAAAGTGAAAATAGGATCTAAAAAGATTATCTTTTTATATAATTGGCGTAATTTAGGCTTTCGTGCATGATTATGCATTAATGAGCTTGAAAACCCTAATTTAGGAGAATATGTCTTTTAATTGGTTTAAGTGTCCAAATCCATGAATAAATAAAGATGTGATGATCCTAAGTCAATTTGGGTATAAAAGACTATTAAAATGGATAGTTGAGCAATTAAGGTTCATATAAATGGAAAAGAGTATTTTAGGGTTTGTTAACCTAAAAGGGATAAAGTTTGAGAAATTGATCTAAAAAACCCTAATGAATATTAATGAAACCTTAATGCAGATTAGAAACCCTAGAAAATGAATCCAAGTCAATAAAGTAGATTCTTGATAAAGTGTGTAATTAATAGAGTACATATTCTTTTCATGAATTATGTGATGATTGAATTACTTGCTTGGATTTGTTGATTGGCTTGATTGTATATACATGAAGTATATGTTGAATAATCTACATGACTCATCAAATCGGGTATGTGGTTACACTTATGAATAATCGCTCTAGTTTCACGGCAATTCCTGAAGTTTTAATCGGTTGCTTGGAAATAACATTTGGATGTTTATTTATTTCATGCAACTATAAAGTGACTATGATTATCACTATAAATGTGCGTATATAACTGACTAGATCCGGGTCCACCTCTATTTCTTTGAAAAGGCTGAGAAAAAAGGGGTAATCCTAGAGCAAGTTCTAGGTTACTGAGAGTTAGAAACTGGGCTACCTACGTGTAGTGCCATGAGACTCATTAGCCTGCCATGAGTTAAGGAGTGGGCTACTTACGATTAGTGCCATGTGACTCAACCCTAGAAATTGGTTCACTTATAGGTGGATCATGAGGGGTTTAATGGGGACAACATAGAGGATAGGGTACTCTTGGATCATAGAGTTATATCTAAAATGTAATCTGGGTTGTTAAATGATTAATTGAATGATTACATTGTTAACGTTAGAGTAGAATCCTTAAGTGGATAGAAGTGTAGAGATCCAAGTTTTCAAAAAGGTATGCAAAAATTTATTTTCTTACAGCTTTTCAGTATAGTATGTTAAAATTTGATAATTATTCTTGGTTAATTGCTGAACATTTGATCCAGAAGTTATGGGTGCGGCTTCGACCTCTCGGTCTCCCTTAGTTGGGGGTTATCAGGAGGTGGGGTCGTAACAAAAAAATCACAAAATTTGGTGTTATCAGCAAGCAGACTCCCTCTGCGCCGCCGCCCACCGCCGTCGTTCTCCTTGCTCGCCTCTGCCGCCACCATTCTCCTTGCTCGACGCCGGCCACCTGCTACTCACTGCTTGCTGGTCTCTGTTCCTCTGCCACCGCCGCTCCTTGCTCCAACGACCTGGTCTCCTGTTCTCCGGCGTCCTGCTCTCTTACTACTCTGGTGCCTTCAGCGGCCTGCTCTCTTACTGCTCCGGCCAACTCTGGCGGCCTGCTCTCTAACTGCTCCAACTCAGGTGCCTCCTTCCCACTGCCTTCCGTCGCCGCCACTGCTTCTGTCGCTGCTCCGACCAATCAAAGGTAATGGAACCATCTCTGTTTCTACGTGTGTGCTATGTGTGTGACCTGTAGGAGTATCTTATAGTCTGGTCTCCATCTCTATTTCTACTATGGTTGATCCACTGGTTTCCATGTGTGTGCTATTGCAACTAGGAGTACCGTACAGTCTGGTCTCCATCTTCATTTATTGTATCCAATGTTGATTTCTGTAGGATTCTTGTCTGACTCGACTCTAGTATTGGTGTCATTTTTACTTGATTAGTCCTTTAATACATTGTTAAGAGTGGATTTCAACAAATACATATATTGAGGAACATTGATATAACATTCCATTGTGAATTATTATTTTTATCAGTAGCATTGCGAATTATTGCATGTTTGAAACTATTGAATTCTTGATTTATTATTTAATAATTCTCTATAGATTAGGATTAACCATGTTTCCTGTAGTTTATTCACATTTATTATATATAAGAATGACATCACATGTATTTTTTGGCCTAGAAACCCGTCCAAGATTTACTCATTAGGAGTAAATCTTGGATAGTCCCCGATTTGGGACTATTCTTGAACACCTAATCTCACTTAGGATGTAAGTGTATAATGTGTATTGGGTTTTCAAGGAAATTTCGGTAGCATTTGCCTGTTTGTTCTCTAAGTACATATGTACTTGGAGAACATCGGGGAAATGCTGCCAAAATTTTCTTGAAAACCCAATACACATTATACACTTACTAGTGAGATTAGGTGTTCAAGAATGGGATAGGTGGTACACATTTATTATATATAAGAATGACAACACATGTATTTGTTAACCCTATACCCTAATCTTGTTGTAATATATACTTATTTTCTCTTTGATCATAGAATGGATAGATCATGGATGTCCATTCGCAATCACTACACCCCAAAGTTTATTTCTGGTCTTGATCAGTTTATTAGATTTGCCGAGGAAAATAGGAAACAACCTGGAGATAGGTTCTACTATCCATAAAGGCATTGTGGTAACAACTTGAAAGTCAGTACTTGTAACATACTAGATCTAGAACCCTACCCTAGAACTTTGACCTTTTGGGTTTTTCCAAACAAGGTTAAGGTTAGAGTGATCCTAATAATCTAATGCGTGAATAATGTAATATAATACGTCATTTGGTGATAACAAGATGATAAATAACTTAATTGGATGCATAATGATGTTAATGGGCCTCTAATGGGATAGATGTTATAACCCATGTAACAAAGCATCAAAATAAATAATAGACTTCAAATTCGTAATCTATACATAAAAATAAGCTGACATGTCAATTTTCATTTAATTTGGACAATCTTGAAATAATATGGTAAGTTAGGAGAGAGAAATTTCCTAAAAGGTGTAATTAATAAATAAATATAATAAATGACTCCAAAAGAAGAAAATAATCTTGTATTTGTAATCTACATAATAAATATAGCCTTTGGGTAAATTTTCATCCAATTTGGAGAAAGTTTGCTTAAAAGGTAAAATCAGGAGAGAGAAAGTGTTTAAAACCTTCAAGATATTAAATAAATATGCAAATATATCCAATATGTAAAATTGATGGCAAATTCGTGTCCAACACATTAAATATGACTTGTGGGTCAAGTTTCATCAATTGGTTAATCCATGTGTCATTAATGCATTAGGAAAGAGAAATAAAGAATATATTAAATAATACATCTAAAGTTTCCACAAATGCAATATAATTGGAGATTCAGAATCTACATGTTTGATTTAGCTTGTTTTTCAAGTTTGGTCTAATTTTGTTAAGTATAGAACCCTTAAAAGAGGAAAGAGAAAAATATGTACATTAAATTAATCTCACTTTAGTTTTAATCGTATTTGTATTGTCACGCTTGCTTTCCTATTTTAGATATCTCAGGTTCAATTCTGACCCTTGGATTTTGATCGAGCACCATCTATTTCTTCTCCTTCCTCCGCTTTCCCCCTTATCATGATTTTGTTTCCCGTTTGAACCTGTTCCTTTTTCCCTCGATTTCTTCTCGTGATTCCTTCTCTTTTCTTTCCTTGTTCTTCTCTGATTTCTTCACCTCTAGGTTCCCCTAGCTTTTCCACACTGATGGACCCTATATAAGTTATGGTTTCATACAAGATCTCAAATTCACACCTGCCGTCAGATTTCCTCTATTCTTCCTCTGTTCTTCTCTCCCTTGCCCTCTCCCAGCAAGTCTATATCATCAGACCTCTGTATTCTCGCACAATGATCTCCGCAACTGTGCTCTCACTCATCCGCCAGTGGCAGTTTGGTCTCATTGGGCCCGAGAACCTTTCCCCTAAAACTCAAGCATCGAAAATAGCTCTGTGATCCCGCTTTCGCTCGCGGATGAAGCTGATGGCTTCATTGAGAGCTTGTTTCGTTCCGTGGAGTTCAAATGAAGGTATTCGTGCTTCCAATTTGGGTTTTTGGCTATGATTCCAGTTTTCCCCTAATCCCTCGCATCCTGCAGATCGCAGGGGTGACGGCCATGGCGTGGCCTGGGAAGGAGAAGGTTTTCCCGCTAGTTTCCCTATTTTACCCTCCTACTTTTCTCTTCCGCTTTGTTTTTCTGTGGAGGGTAGAATCATCTTTTTGCCCTATCATACGTTGCATTGAACGAGACGAACTGGCTTTTTACTCGGTAACATGTCTGTGTGTTAGTGGGCCAAGTCATGCGGGCCCGGTCTGTTTTTGTGGATTTTCTCCCCTATGTGGCACTAAGTAATTACCTGATTGATCGGATTTATAAAATCAATAACTAATGATTTACTGATCAGAAAAATATAAATAAATAGTCGTTGGATTCAGAAAAATGCAAGCTTTCTAATAATATGGGTTTTGTTGCCTGAATTTGATGTTTTAAAAGGGTGATTTAATGGATCTAATTAAATAAGATAATAACTTGTATAATTCATAACTAATTATCTATAAGTAAGAAAAATACAATAAAATATGTTTTGAGTTCAGAAAGATATAACCTAAAATATGGCATGGTTTTGGAAACCTAATTCATATATTAATAAAAAGGTGGTTTTTAGGGTTTATGAAATCAATATAAAACCTAACCCTAATCCCATATATATGTTAATAGGTGCTTTGGATGTCTAGGCTTGGACCTAGATGTGACTTTGGATGTTTGGCTCTGAAGTTGAGGTATGTTGTATCCCCTATTTGTCCATATTGAGCAATTCACCTACTTTATCATCTTTTTGACTGTTGCCTATACACATGTCTATTCTCTTGTTATCATAGTTCATGTGAACTATCCTGGTTATTGTGATCTTGGATAATTTCTTGGAATCTTTTGTTGTGATATGGAAACATGATGATATTGTTGATGATATCTACCACTATGATGTGGAAGTTTATTGATGTTTCATATGTTGACCATTGTGGAAAATCTTATTTGATGTTTGACTATACTTTCCTACTTGCCTCTACATTTTCCTGCTATGTGATTTAGTAACCCTAGAGTAGTATAATTGCATTGGTTTTGTCTCATTATAATACTTTGGATGGTGGATGTGTGATTCCCCATACCCGGGAAGGATGTGTGATTCCTTATTATTTGTTGATTATGGCAAGTATCCCTTTGGTTATGATTTTTTTCTCTTGATACCCGTTTGGGTGATACTTATCTCTTGCATGGGAAGCCTTTACATTTGATGTCCTTTATATCCTTACATTGTTCAAGTTGCTTTTTAGTATGCACATACCAGCCTTGTTGATGTCTCCTTTTATTTCTCTTTCGCTTTGTTTTCTGTGGAGGGAAGAATCGTCTTTTTGCCCTATCATACGTTGCATTGAACGAGATGAACTGGCTTTTTACTAGGTGACATGTCTCTGTGTTAGTTGGCCAAGTCATGCGGGCCCGGTCTGTTTTTATGGATTTTCTCGCCTATGTGGCACTAAGTAATTGCCTGATTGATCAGATTTATAAAATCAATAACTAATGATTTACTGATCAGAAAAATATAAATAAATAATCGTTGGATTCAGAAAAATGCAAGCTTTCTAATGATGTTGGTTTTGCCGCCTAAATTTAATGTTTTAAATGGGTGATTTAATGGATCTAATTAAATAAGATAATAACTTGTATAATTCATAACTAATTATCTATACATCAGAAAAATACAATAAAATATGTTTTGAGTTCAGAAAGATATAACCTAAAATATGGCATGGTTTTGGAAACCTAATTCATATATTAATAAAAAGGTGGTTTTAGGGTTTATGAAATCAATATAAAACCTAACCCTAATCCCATATATATGTTAATAGGTGCTTTGGATGTCTAGGCTTGGACCTAGATGTGACTTTGGATGTTTGGCTCTAAAGTTGAGGTAAGTTGTATCCCCTATTCGTCCATATTGAGCAATTCACCTACTTTATCATCTTTTTTACTGTTGCCTATACACATGTCTATTCTCTTGTTATCATGGTTCATGTGAACTATCCTGGTTATTGCGATCTTAGATAATTTATTGGAATCTTTTGTTGTGATATGGAAACATGATGATATTGTTGATGGTATCTACCACTATGATGTGGAAGTTTATTGATGTTTCATATGTTGACCATTGTGGAAAATCTTATTTGATGTTTGACTATACTTTCCTACTTGCCTCTACATTTTCCTTCTATGTGATTCAGTAACCCTAGAGTAGTATAATTGCATTGGTTTTGTCTCATTATAATATTTTGGATGGTGGATGTGTGATTCCCCATACCCAGGCAGGATGTGTGATTCCTGGCCCATGTTATATATATTTGGATGGTGGATGTGTGATTCCCCATGCCAGGGCAAGATGTGTGATTCTTGGCCCATGTCCCACCAGGTTCAAGATGTGTGATTCTTGACCACCATTGTTATTTATATTGTTCTAGGGCTATGTTTATCTCACATGCATGCAAGTTGATGATGATACGTGCTTTGTTTCCCACCATGGTAGTGGATGTTTATATTGATAGCACATTCTTATTATTTGTTGATTATGGCAAGTATCCCTTTGGTTATGATTCTTTTCTCTTGATACCCGTTTGGGTGATACTTATCTCTTGCATGGGAAGCCTTTACATTTGATGTCCTTTATATCCTTACATTGCTCAAGTTGATTTTTAGTATGCACATACCAGCCTTGCTGATGTCTCCTTTTATTTCTCTTTTGCTGGGGTATGCTTCCAACCCTAGGTGGAAGACTTGGATGCATGACATGGGACCTGGACGTAGTTTGTGATGATGAAGCTTGGAGACAGTCTTGAGGTGGTTTAGATTTCCTCTACATGGATGTAAGTTTAAGTTGTAACCCTTTGTTTTATAATTGAATATAGTCATGTTTTTCTTCCACTGCTATACATTGGTCTTTTGATTACCATTATATAAAGATTTGAAAATTTTACACCCACTCCATCATACCTTCTGAGTGTGTTTGGACTGGAGGTTTTATTGTTCAAATTTTTAGTAAGGAGGTGTTTTCGCTTCTTTACAGTACTGGTGGCAAAATCAGAAGTCATGTCATGTGCAACGTGATTGTACAAGGCTATACAGAATGGCACTGGCATGGAGAGATTTCAAACCCGAAACCAGTGGATGTCGATAGCACTGCTTTTGTGGAAGAAGAAATTGCCTTCGATGACGTAGATGTGAACGAATCAGTTCCAGTAGACACCATTGATGTGATGCTGGATAGTTGTGGGGTAGAGCACACCAAAACTGATCCACCTCCCATGTTTAGAAACATTGTGCATGATGCTGAGATACCGTTATACACGGGTTGTAAGTCTACAAAGCTTAGCGCTGTGTTGAGATTGTATAAACTGAAAGCTAACAATCGATGGAGCGAAAAAAGCTTCACGTCATTGTTGTCTTTGTTGAAAGAAATACTTCCTAAAGGAAATGAGTTGCCGATCGCAACATACCAGTTAAAGAAATTGTTGTGCCCAATGGGAATGAAGGCCAAGAAAATACACGCATGCAAGAATGATTGTGTATTATTTCAAAAGGACTATGTGGATTTGAAAGATTGTCCAAAATGTGGTGCGTCAGGGTATAAATTGATGACTTCGGGGAGTCCAAAACTAGTTCTCCCGCCAAGGTGATGTGGTATCTACCTATAATACCATAGTTTCAACACTTGTTTGCCATTCCTATAGATGTGAAGAATTTGAGGTGGCATGCAGATGTTAAGAAAAATAATGATGGGATCCTACGACATGCGTCTGATTCCCCACAGTGGAATAAGATTGATTTATTGTACCCTGAATTCGGTGAAGAGGATAGGAATCTAAGACTTGGGCTTTGTACAGATGGGATGAATCTGTGCGGAACATTGAGCATCCAACATAGCACTTGGCCAGTTATGCTTGTTATTTACAATCTTCCTCCCTGATTGTGTATGAAAAATAAGTATGTTATGTTGTCGTCTTTGATATCAGGCCCTAAACAACCTGGAAATGATATCGACGTTTATCTTGAACCTATGATTGATGACTTGAAGAAGCTCTAGGGTGAAGGTGTGATGACCTATGATGCTTCACGATAAGAGACATTTTGTTTGCATGCTATGTTGTTTTGCACTGTGAATGACTTTCCAACATATGGGAATTTATCTGGATATAGTGTCAAAGGATCTAAAGTGTGTCCTATATGTGAAGAGAACACTGATTCAATATGACTAAAACACGAAAGCAAGACTGTATATCTTGGTCATCGAAGGTTTCTTCCAAAATTTCATCCGTATCATAGGTTGCGCAAAGCATTCAATGGACGGAATGAGGAGCGTAGTGCACCTAAACCTATATCAGGGCAGGATGTTTATGAAAGAGTGAAATACATCGCCAATGAATTTGGTAAGAGATCACAATGTAGGATGGCCACAAGGAGTGACAAGTCTTTATTCAAAAAGAAGTCGATATTTTGGGATCTTCGTTATTGGAGTTCTTTGACAGTCAAGCATTGTATCGATGTCATGCATGTTGAGAAAAATGTATGTGATAGCGTCATTGGTACTCTGTTGAATATACCAGGTAAGACTAAAGATGGGATAAAATCCAGAATGGACCTACATGAAATGGGAATAAGGCCAGAATTAACAGAAGTAGTTAGTAGCGATCGGAGAACATACTTACCTCCCGCTTGTTACACATTGTCTAGAAAGGAGAAGAAAGCATTTTGTGAATGCTTGGTAAATGTTAAGGTGTCACAGGGTTACTCATCTAACATCCGTACATTGGTATCAATGAAAGATCTGAAGTTGATAGGTCTTAAATCTCATGATTGTCACACTCTAATCCAACAAATATTGCCAGTGGCAATTAGATCTATATTGCTGAAGCATGTAAGGTTTGCAATCACCATACTTTGTTTCTTTTTCAACAGTCTATGCAGCAAAGCTATTGACACTGATACTCTTGATAATTTGCAAAGAGAAGTGGTTGTTACCCTATGTCAGCTTGAGATGTATTTTCCTCCGTCGTTCTTTGATATCATGGTACATCTTGTTGTCCACTTGACTAGGGAAGTGAAAATGGTGGGACCAATTTTCTTGCATTGGATGTATCCCTTTGAACGATACATGAGAATTTTTTAACGTGATGTTCGAAACCGTTATCGGCCTGAAGGGAGTATTATTGAGGGTTATGTTGTGAGAGAGGTTATGGATTTTTGCAATGACTTTCTGAGTGGTAATGATGCTCCCGTGAATGACAAGAATATTGAGGAGCATTTTGGCAAAGGAGTTTTGGGATCACGGGTGAAAGTAATCAGCCGTGAGCAGTTGGAACAAGGTCACTTGTATATTTTACACAACATGGATGAAGTGAGTGTTTATATCGAGGAACATACCAATTTCATCAAGAGACAATATCCTCGAGCCAATACAATGTGGCTTGCTAGAGAGCATAACAAGACATTTATTAAGTGGTTTGAAGATAAAGTCTTACATCAACTATCTCAAACACCATATAATCTTACTGAAATCATCAAATGCCTTTCCTTAAAACCAAAATTGAATGTTATGTCTTATGAAGGGTTTGACAAAAACGATTTCTCATATTACACAAAGCGTCAAGATGATAAGAGTGTCGTCCAAAACAGTGGGGTCAGCCTTCAAGCATCTTCATTGTTTTTTGCAAGTGCAAAGGACGAAAGTCCACGTGAAGCTAAAATGTCATATTACGATGTCATTAAAGACATATGGGAGTTTGACTATGTAGATTTCAGAATTCCGCTCTTTAAATGTAATTGGGCCGACAACAACAAAGGAGTTATAGTGGATGAATTGGGTTGACATAATTCTGCTCTTTGAAAAGATTGGCGAGAAGGGTGAACCATTCATATTGGCATCACAGGCAAAACAAGTATTTTATATCGATGATCCTACAAATGATAAATGGTCAGTTGTTCTTCATGGTAAAAGACAGTTCACTGAAGATCGTATATGTGACGTCAGTCTCGGAAAACGAGATCAACGAATGCAGACGCGATTAATTAGCAGCGGAATTACTGAAAATCACTATAAATTAAATTTTTTTTGTTTGAGATGTACAAACTGTGAAACTCTTTCATAAAGAAGCAAGGTAAGTTATTTACAAACTGATTCATCATCACATCTCTGTAATTTCTCATCTCGAGAGTCTCAACATCAACTGCCCTGTTAAATGTACAAGGCAAGATACAAAAACAATCTTGAGGCATTACGCCAAAATCTCATATCTATATTAAACATCTACTGACTCCTAGGACCTATGAGTACAAAGACGACACATAGGACTTTCTATAAACAAGACCTAATAGACAGTGTCTCCACCTAAGGATCACTGTTGTCCCTGGTGTTGCTGCTGCTACTCACCCACTGATGGATTCCTTCGTCCTCGACATCTACCTAAAAAGTTGAATCCCACGGGGGTGAGACAATTGGATAATTGTCCCAATGAGAGTTATAACTCTCTGCCAGAAGCATTGTTATTGCAAATAATGGAATGACGCTAAGCAGTAGAATTATAATTATTTAATAGCAGACATTCATTGAATAAACCAAGTAGAGAAGTATTCTCTAGGCAATCATTTCAATTATAACTTGATTGAACATCAAAACATATAATCAATAAGGTATATGAAGAACATGTATACTAGTTATTCAACTAGAGCACTATAAACAATGTATCATCAATCATTATTTCTCGTAGTTCAACCTAAGAAATTATGTTATACGACTAATTACATTTTTCAAACATATTTATGCCCTGAGGAGATGAGGTATACCACTCATACTCCAAATGGCCATTACGAAATTGCAATCGGTACCATACATAGGTCATCAGAAGAGTCGGATTTCTATGACCTCATCTTCCTCAGTCAGTGTGAGGTACAACATACAGGACATCTTGTGTCTCTGCCATAATAGCTTTCTAGGGTATTCTGGCAACTTTGCTATTAGAGTTACAGTGGCATGATGTACTCTCTTTGCCATCGAGGGATTTCTTGTTTATCTCTCATCGATGCGGCATTAACAACATCATCGGGAGATTAGTGATACATCATCCCCGCATATACATATAATGAAGGATTGAGAGATTAAATGTACATCTCACATCAATTCCCTCATTAGGACGTAAGGATATTTGCATCCATAACCCCCACATACACAAAAGTATGCTCTCCAAGAGTTCCCTTAGGAAAACCTATTTCACCATCATTTAATTTCTGACAATGATGGATCTATGGTCAGGGCTCTACATGATATCATTATACTTGATTATTTAAGTACATTATAGCATTCTTTTAACATCAGACATGTTTTCAAACATAGACCAATAAGACAATTGCTATAAAGAAAGAGTACTACCTGTACCAAGTTCATTTCACATCTAGTTAACATTGGGATATCAATACCTGATCATCCCATTATTATGATTCAGGAATATGGTGTTCAAACCCTTAAATCATCAGAACACTTATTACTAAGTACATATTGCCATCAAGTTATTTAACAGTATGAACATGATTGTAGCAATGCAGGTATTTCTCATGGCTCATATAGCCTATCAATCTCATATGTTACCTCTCACTAGGTAACATAGCATATCATTACTTTCAAGCTTATAAAGTGCTTTCAATGAATATGACATCATAACTCTTACCTGGCTATGTTCCCTATTTCATAAGAACCTACATGATTAGTACAAATGATAACAGACACATTATCTCTATATCAGCACAATGCAAACCATATATAACTTTACTATTCAAGGGTTGTATCACTATGCTTTTACTAGGGTTAAGGTTTACTTGCAATTCAATTCCAAGTCAAGCTTGGAGCACCAAGACCGTGCTGCCTTGCACAGTCGTGCTATAGAAGATCATCACGACCGTTTTACATCACCACAGCTGGTTTCTAGGGTTAGGGTTTCCTATTCAATTCAATCAGGGTTATCCACCCCCCTTTAGCTTAATTAGGAATAGTGTTTCCTCATTTCATATTTCAGTCATAGAGTCTCATGCTTAAAAGCATAACCCAGAATTAAGGTTTACTATTCATAACATTACATTACCCTAGATTAGGGTTTACTATTCATATTATTACAATGAATTAAGATCATACCATCATCATGTATGAGGATTGCTCCCATTAATGCCCTTAATTAGGGTTATGATTTATTAACCATCACAATTAGGGTTTCATGATCTCACTATCATGGGTCATACCCTAATTAGGTATTCATTCATATTGGGAGTCCAATACTTGATTAACATTCATATAAGAAGTCTTCTCTCTTATCTTTCTATAGGTTAATGTTTGCATCACCTTGATTAGGCTAAGTCAACTCAATATTGACATCATAGGTTATGTCATTATCATTGTAAACATTAAGGCTTACTCATTCAAAGAGTACTAATCACTCTATCCCATCAAGGGTACCTTTGTTATGGTCACCATTGATTACATCATATCTTAATCAACTAATTAATTGGTCCTTTAATCACATTAGATATCCATGAGGTTTAGGTTAATCAACCACTAAACCATCTTGACCTCTAAGGCATCAAATGATCTTGACCTTTTTAGACCTCAAACGGTCTTGCACACTAAACCCCATAAACGATCTTAGACAGACCTTGAAACTGTTTGGTGTTGTAGACCGTTTTCTCTTGTTGAATTTTGAAACCATTTGGTAAAGTGCATACTCAAGACCATTTGCCCAAAATGGGGTGAAGATTGTTTGGTCATGAAGACCGTTTGGTCAAGTTTGACTTTGAAACCGCATGGACATAACTAATCTTGAAACCGCATGAGACTAAACGGTTTGGGATCATTTGGTCCCAAATGGTCTTGAGACCGTTTGGACTCAAACGGTCTTGATACCGTTTGGACCCAAACGGTCTTGAGACCGTTTGGTCCAAACCACCTCAAAACTGCAAGGACCAAAAAGTGTCTCAACCACTTCAATTGAGTTAGGGTTTCCAATGTTGAACCCCTCAATCGATCATGTACTTATTAGCCACTCATCAATTAAGTCAATTAGGTCAACCCTCAACTGATTTGACACTCAATTGACCCTCAATTGATCATCAATTAGGGCTTGGATCAATTGGATTAGGGCTTGAAATTGATGACCCTTCAACATACTTCAAGGTGAGTCTAATTGATTTGAAATCATTGAACCATCATCCAATTTGATCATGACCTGACCCCAAACGGTCTTGGGATCATTTGGATGACCTCCAAATGGTCTTGAGACGGTTTTCCCATATCAACACAAAAAACTAACTTGATCAATTAAGGTTTGGCTCATTGGATTGATCACTAGGTTAACAATCAATTGCACTTCAACTTGTTACCTTTAGATCTTCAACCACTTAACCATAGTCTACCCTAGACCTCCAAACAGTCTTGGGTGACCCCAAAACGGCCTTGGGATCATTTGGATATCCTCCAAACGGTCTTGAGACCGTTTTCCCATTATTTTATCAAAAACCAAGTTATTCTTTTAGGGTTTGGATCCTAGGTTTGGTAATCAAATCAGCAATCGGTTATACATCAACTTGCTATCATTAGATCCTCGATTGGTCAACCCTACATAACCCTAGACCTACAAACGGTCTGGGGTGATCACCAAACGGTCTTGAGACCATTTGGGTGATCCCCAAACGGTTTTGAAACCGTTTGGGTCACTCAACTCAATCTTCAACTTAATTCAATTATTAAAATCAACAAATTACCCGATTAGGGTTTTGATGATTGTTGGGCCTTCAATTGGTGAAGCACTTAGAATTAATTAATGATTTTTGGTAGGAAATTAGTATAAATTATTATCAACAATCCTCCAAATGGTCAACGCCTGGTCAACGCCTCCAAACGGTCTTGAACCATTTGCTTCCATGTGTTCTTGTGAAACCGTTTGCATTCAAACGATTTGAAAACTGTTGGCTAAATTTGGGAGACCGTTTGTTAAAGTAAAATATTGGAAAAAACATAGGAATTAATGTCAACTTCTTTGAGATCTATTCATCCAAGAACAGGGGCGGTTCCTCATGGAATTGCTAGTAAGAACACAAGAATATCTAAAGAAGAAGAAGATCAAATGACTTTTCATGGAGATGAAGTTGCATTAACAAAGCTCAAGGTTTAGAGTTATAAAACCCGCCTATAGGACTGATCCAGAGCTCCAAGATCCGTATCTTTAATGTTGGATGAAGCTCTAGTAGTTGTCCAAGGTCCGTTCTTCAAGTTTTGGATGGAGAAGACGGCTAGAAAGAAGAATTGTGTGAAGAAAACCACTAGACCAACCTTGTTTTATGGTTTCCACCATGAATTCAAGGTAGATGATGATCAAAGCTTACCAAACTAGCTTGGTCGTCCATCCTCTCGTCCAGAGCTCTTCTGTGGTCGGCCAAAGCAAGAAGATAAGGAAAAGAACTAAGGGAAACGATCCCTTGCTTTGGTGAAAAGGATTCATTTATATATATATGGGATTTTAGGGAAAAAGGAAAAAGAGAATTATTTCCTTTTATATCTCAAGTATATCCACCTAGTCCTCCTCCACTTCTTAGCTACGTGGACACCTTCTAAAACCTTGCAATACTTCTCAATTATCCAAGGTTATAGGAAAAGAGACCAAACATCTTAATAAGTTGTATATTAATATCCATCCTTATTGGATATTACTTAATATATTATTATTTATGAGTAATTTTCCACTCCTACCATGATCATTCAAAAGAGGCACCCTTCTCATTTTATTTTCTCCACTTGATGACAAGAAACATGAGAGATCCTATAGAGGGTACATTTTTCATGTTGAACCCTAGGTTTTGGGTAATTTGCATATTACACCAAAACTAGGTTGTAAAGCACAAGGATTGCTTTACAAACTATATCTTGGTGCCCAAGCTTGTGAAAACTGTATCACTTCATCATATACATTAATATGATATATCAACATTAGATGAACATCTTAACATGTGCAATTTGCAAGTTAACCCCTCTACTTGGGTAATTTGCACTTCAATCCATTATTAACAAAACAATGTTTCAACATGATTAAAAAAGGACTGAAATTGAAATATAAGTTCCTCAAAAGCTTTAATTATTTTTCAAGGAATATATTTAAGCATCTAATCAACTTTATTAGGAAAAACACCTAGGGTTAGTACATAACCCAGGTCAGGGATGTTACAAATTATCCACCCCTTACAAGGATTTCGTCCCCGAAATCATTACAAAAGCATATTAAGAGAAAAGAGCAGGGTATTTCCTCCTCATCTCTTCCTCTAGTTCCCACGTAGCTTCTTCAATGCCACAGTGATTCTAGAGAACCTTTACAAGACTTATGTCTTTCTTTTTCAGCTTTTTAATCCTTCTGTCAAGGATTGTCACAGGTCCTTCAACATAAGATACATCATCATTCAATTCTACTTCCATAGGTTGCAGAATTGATTCTATGTCAGGATGACATTTCATTAACATGGAAATGTGGAACACTGGGTGTAACTTCTGCAACTCTAATGGTAACTCTAGCTTATAAGCTACCTTTCCAAATCGTTCAATGATTGGATAAGGCCCCATAAACCTAGGAGCTAACTTTCCTTTCCTTCCAAATCTAAGAACTCCCTTCCAAGGTGAGACTTTGAGGTACAATCTGTCTCCAACCTAGAATTCTAAAGGTCTACGACGCTTATCAACGTAAGATTTCTGTCTATCCTGTGTAGTCTTCAACTATTGTTGTATTATTTTAATCTTCTCTGTGGTCTACTGCACAATATTAGGACCTAAAAGTTGATATTCACCAGTTTCATACCAACATAAGGGTGATCTAAAACGTCTACCATACAAAGCTTCATAAGGTGCCATGTCAATGCTATGTTGATAGCTATTATTGTAGGCAAACTCTATCAAGCTTAGGTGCAGATCCCAAATTCCTGTAAACTGAAGAACACATGCTCTAAGCAAGTCTTCTAAACTCTATATAGTCCTTTCTCATTGTCCATCAGACTGAGGATGAAAGGTTGTACTAAACCTTAACTTTGTGCCTAAAGCTTTATGAAGTCGATCCCAAAAATGACTAATAAACTGGGGACCTCTGTCAGAGACAATGGTAACTGGGACCCCATGTAGCCACACTATCTCTTCTACATATAACTGTGCCAACTTCTCAGCAGAATAGGTTGTTTTGACAGGCAAGAAATGTGCTATCTTTGTCAACCTGTCAACTATTACCCAAATGGAATCATGTCCTTTGGTTGTTCTGGGTAAACCAACCACAAAATCCATGGTTACATGATACCACTTCCATTGTGGTATGGGTAAAGGTTGCATTGTTCCTACAAGCTTCTGGTGTTCAACTTTAACTTGCTGACACACCAGACACCGCATAAAAAAATCAACAACGTCTTTCTTCAATCCAGGCTACCAATACATATTTTTCAAGTTACGATACATCTTGGTGCTTCCTGGATGCATAGCATACATCGAAGAATGAGCTTCTTCCAGGACTAACTTCCTTAAGTTATCCACATCCAGCACTATCATTCTACCATGATAACAAGCTACTTGATCATCTGAATCATGGAACCCTTCTCATTTCTCACTGTCATATTCTGACCTAATCAGTTGAACTGCAGCATCAACTTGCTGTGCCTCCTTAATCTGCTGTCTCAGAGTAGGTTTTATGTGCATCTTAGCTAACAACCCTACTAACAACGACACTTTAAGTTGTACATTGTTTTGCCTCAAAGAGATAAGCATATCTCTCCTAGAGCATACCAAAGAATTCAATTGTGCTCTGTCTAAGGCTGGTGTTTCTGATTTCCTACTCAAAGCATCAGCAACCACATTGGCCTTCCTTGGATGGTAATCAAATGTACAATCGTAATCCTTGATTAACTCCATCCAGCGACGTTTCCTCATGTTAAGATCATGCTGAGAAGAGATATACCTAAGGTTCTTGTGGTCTGTGAAAATCTGGAATGTCTCTCCATAAAGATAATGTCTCCAGATCTTCAAAGCATGCACTACAACAACTAGTTCTAGATCATGTGTCAGATAATTCTCCTCGTGTTTCTTAAGTTGACGAGAAGCAAAAGAAATCACTTGTTTATCCTGCATCAACACACATCCTAGTCCATTCTTGGAGGCATCAAAGAAAACTATATATCCTTTCCCTTGCTCAGGTAACATAAGCACATGTGCACTTGTTAACCTTTCCTTCAACATCTGAAATGATTGCTGACACTTGTCACTCTAGGTAAAAAGAACATCTTTCCTGGTCAACTTAGTCAAGGGTAAAGCTATCGAACTAAAGTTCTTAATGAACCTCCGGTAATAGCCTGCCAACCCTAAGAAACTTCAAATCTCTGTCGGTGTCTTCAGCTGTTCCCATTGCAGGACAAATTATACCTTTTTAGGGTCAACACGAATGCATGAGGCAGATATTACGTGTCCAAGAAAAGAAACTTATGGTAACCAAAACTCACACTTGCTAAATTTAGCATATAACTTATGCTCTCTTAACAAAGTTAGAGCCTGACGAAGATGTTGCTCATGCTGCTGGGCATCTCTACTGCAGATCAGAATGTCATCTATAAAGATAACAACACACTGATCGGGAAAAGGTTGGAAGATTCTATTCATGAGTTCCATAAATGCAGTCGGTGCATTAGTTAGTCCAAACGACATAATTGTGAACTCATAGTGACCATACCTTGTTCTAAAAGCATACTTAGGTATGTCACCATCCTTAATACGTAACTGGTGATATCCTGACCTCAAATCTATCTTTGAAAAGACAATTGCACCATGTAGCTAATCAAAGAGATTATCAATCCTCAGAAAACGGTATTTATTCTTTATTGTTACTTTATTTAACTGTCTGTAATCAATGCACAACCGCATTGACGCATCTTTCTTTTAACAAAGAGGACCGGAGCACCCCAGGGTGAAGTACTCAGTCGGATGAAACCCTTCTCAAGCAACTCTTGCAGCTGTTTCTTAAGTTCTACCATCTCACCAGGCGCCATCCTATACGGTGTTTGTGCTATTGACTGCATGTTTGGGATTAGATTAATTTCAAAATCAATCTCCCAGGGCGGTGGTACACCTGGAAGTTCTTCAGGAAATACATCTTCAAATTCCCTAACTATCGGAACTTCGACAGGGTTAAGACTCTCCATGGTAGTATCTACCACATGGGCTAAGAATGCATATCATCCTTGCCTCATAAGCTTCTCAGCAACCATAGATGACACCAAACAGGTTGGTAGAATCTTTCTATATCCTTGAAAGATCCATGTGTCGCTTTCATAAGTGAATACAGCCTGCTTGGACTCACAATCCAAGATAGCCTTATACCTTTCTAAGGTATCCATCCCAAGGATTACATCGAATCCATGCATCTCAAGTGGTATAAGATCCACTTGAATGCGGTGTTCAGAAAAGAAGAGAATGTAGGGAGAACATACCTCCCGCAGTACAACAGATTCCATTAAAGGAGTTTCTAGCAACAAATTATCCGTTCTATGATTTGTAGTCAGGTTGCAGTCAACAATCACTCTTTGAGTGATAAAGGAGTGTGTAGCACCCGGATCAATTAAAACAGATACGACGCAAGATGTAGACATATCAGAATATAACAATTCCATATGACCTGCCACAACCCGAGGGTTGATCACTGCATCAGGTGGATTCATCACATATAATCTCACTATTGCCAGTGGTTGATTCGGTGCTCGATGACTTGGTGCCGATGATCCATCTTGGGATGCTTGTCCACATCCACTAGCTCCTCCTGGAAACTATCTCCTTTGAGAACCTTGCTGACTCTGCCTTTGAGGTTGAGTCACACTGACTTCTTTGGCTCGGCAATCCACATATGTAACAGCTTTTATTCAGTTGTTGTGGTCTGGGTGGTCCTGTAACCGACATAGATGTTGAGCTACGAGCTCCTTCTAGTGGTAAGCTTCGTACTCTACCCCTATTTGATGTCCATTGCGTCTGGGTTCTGAATCTAGGTGGTGGTGTAGGTCCAGAAAACCTTGGTTTCGTAAAACCTTTAGATGAGGATCCTTGGAACTGGGGATACATATTCTTGTTCTTGGTCTATCTCTTTTCTGGTACAGACCTCTCTACCCTTCTAATAGATTCCACAAAAGTAGCAAACCTTTCCCTGTTTTCTAGAGCAGACACATGAGTAGTCAACTCAGCGTTTAATCCTTTCTCAAAATGCCTAATCCTTTCTTCGTCTGTAGTTGCCATGTGCGGACAGAACCGTAAAAGCTCCATGAACTTAGCCTCGTACTCGCTAATGTTCATTAGTCCTTGTCTTAACCTCTCAAAATGAGAGATTTTCTCATGCAAGAATGTCTTAGGAAAGTATCTGTTGACAAATTCTCATCGAAATACTTCCCATTCGATCTCCACACCTGGCCTTTTCTATTCTTCCATGGTCCACCAATGACCATCACTTCCCTTAAGAAGATACACAACATGTCTAACCTTCTCAGCTTCTGGGATGTTCAAGATTCTAAAGGCCTTCTCTAGTTCAGTTAACCACAAGTCAGCATCTGCTGGGTCAGCTGTTCCAGCATACTCTGTGGCTCCAACTCGGCGAAGTCGTTCAAACGTCTTGCCAGATCCTTGTCCTTCTGGGTGGGTAGGTGCCCTAGGTACATGTATAGGCATCCTATCAGTCATGTGTGTCATGGCAGTCATGAACTGCCCAAACATGGCTTGGACAGTTGGGTTCCCCATGTTAGCTAGATTGAACTGGGGTGGTTCAGGTACAGGTTCCTCTCTTTCTTGGTTTCTTGCACCTCCCCTGGGTGCATCGACACTACTTTTAGCAACGTGTTCCTCGTGTCACCCAGACATCTTTAGTTTTATCTTCTCCTCCTAGATGAGCAGAAGACACTATGAGATATACTAGAAGACACTAGAACAGACTCAACAACCTAAGTCCTATGTCTCTGTAGACTCAGCGAACCTAGAGCTCTAATACCACTAAATTGTGATGTCAGTCTCAAAAAATGAGATCAACGAATGCGGAAGCGATTAATTAGCAGCGGAATTATTGAAAATCACTAAAAATTAAAACTTTTTTTTAGATGTACAAACTGTGAAACTCTTTCATAAAGAAGCAAGGTAAGTTATTTACAAACTGAGTCATCATCACATCTATGTGATTTCTCATCTCGAGAGTCACAACATCAACTACCCTATTAACTGTACAAGGCAAGATACAAAAAAAATCTTGAGGCATTACGCCAAAATCCCATATCTATATTAAACATCTAATGACTCCTAGGACCTAAGAGTACAGAGACGACACAGGACTTTTTATAAACAAGACCTAACAGACAGTGTCTCCACCTGAGGATCATTGTTGTCCCTGGTGTTGCTACTGTTGTTGCTGCTGCTGCTCACCCACTGATGGGTTCCTTTGTCCTCGACGTCTACCTAAAATGTTGAATACCACGGGGGTGAGACAATTGGATAATTGTCCTAGCGAGAGTTATAACTCTCCGCTAGAAGCATTGTTATTGCAAATAATTGAATGACGCTAAGCAGTAGAATTATAATTATTTAATAGCAGGCTATTCATTGAATAAACCAAGTAGAGAAGAATTCTCTAGGCAATCATTTCAATTATAACTTGATTGAACAACAAAACATATAATCAATAAGGAATATGAAGAACATGTATACTAGTTATTCAACTAGAGCACTATAAACAATGTATCATCAATCATTATTTCTTGTAGTTCAACCTAAGCAATTATGTTATACGGTTGATTACATTTTTCAAACATATTTATTCCCTGAGGAGATGAGGTATACCACTCATACTCCAACCGACCATTACGAAATCGCAATCGGTACCATGCATAGGTCACAGTCAGTGTGAGGTACAACATACCAGACATCTTCTGTCTCTGCCATAATAGCTTTCCAGGGTATTCTGGCAACTTCACTATTAGAGTTACAGTGGCATGATGTACTCTCTTCACCATTGAGGGATTTCTTGTTTATCTCTCATCGATGCGGCATTAACAACATCATCGGGAGATTAGTGATACATCATCCCGACATATACGTATAATGAAGGATTGAGAGATTAAATGTACATCTCACATCAATTCCCTCATTAGGACGTAAGGATATTCGCATCCATAACCCCCACATACTCAAAAGTATGCTCTCCAGGAGTTCCCTTAGGAAAACCTATTTCACCATCATTTAATTTCTGACAATGATGGATCTATGGTCAGGGCTCTACATGATATCATTATACTTGATTAGTTAAGTACATTATAGCATTCTTTTAACGTCAGGCATGTTTTCAAACATAGACCAATAAGACAATTGCTATAAAGAAAGAGTACTACATGTATCAAGTTCATTTCACATCTAGTTAACATTGGGATATCAATCCCTGATCATCCCATTATTATGATTCAGGAATATGGATGTTCAAATCCTTAAATCATCAGAACACTTATTACCAAGTACATATTGCCATCAAGTTATTTAACAGTATGAACATTATTGTAGCAATGCAGGTATTTCTCATGGCTCATACAGCCTATCAATCTCATATGTTACCTCTCACTAGGCAACATAGCATATCATTACTTTCAAGCTTATAAAGTGCTTTCAATGAATATGACATCATAGCTCTTACTTGGCTATGTTCCCTATTTCGTAAGAACCTGCATGATTAATACAAATGATAACAAAGACATTATCTCTATATCAGCACAATGCAAAACATAGATAACTTTACTATTCAAGGGTTGTATCACTATGCTTTTACTAGGGTTAAGGTTTACTTGCAATTCAATTCCAAGTCAAGCTTGGAGCACCACGACCGTGCTACCTTGCACGGTCGTGCT
Organism: Alisma plantago-aquatica; assembly: GCA_963693085.1. NCBI lineage: Eukaryota > Viridiplantae > Streptophyta > Magnoliopsida > Alismatales > Alismataceae > Alisma > Alisma plantago-aquatica. The sequence goes on along the minus strand of OY856413.1, from coordinate 89,761,559 downwards.
ACAGAAGATTATCACGACCATTTTACATCACCATGACTGGTTTCTAGGGTTAGGGTTTCCTATTCAATCCAATTAGAGTTATCCAACCCCCTTTAGCTTAATTAGGAATAATGTTTCCTCATTTCATATTTCAGTCATAGAGTTTCATGCTTAAAAGCATAACCCAGAATTAAGGTTTACTATTCATAACATTACATTACCCTAGATTAGGGTTTACTATTCATATTATTACAATGAATTAAGATCATACCATCATCATGTATGAGGATTGCTCCCATTAATGCCCTTAATTAGAGTTATGATTTATTAACCATCACAATTAGGGTTTCATGATCTCACTATCATGGGTCATACCCTAATTAGGTATTCATTCATATTGGGAGTCCAATACTTGATTAACATTCATATAAGAAGTCTTCTCTATCATCTTTCTGTAGGTTAATGTTTGCATCACCTTGATTAGGCTAAGTCAACTCAATATTGACATCATAGGTTATGTCATTACCATTGTGATCATTAAGGCTTACTCATTCAAAGAGTACTAATCACTCTATCCCATCAAGGGTACCTTTGTTATGGTCACCATTGATTACATCATATCTTAATCAACTAATTACTTGGTCATTTAATCACATTAGGTATCCATGAGGTTTAGGTTAATCAACCACCAAACCATCTTGACCTCTAAGGCATCAAACGATCTTGACCTTTTTAGACCTCAAACGGTCTTGCACAGTAAACCCCCAAACGATCTTGGACAGACCTTGAAACTGTTTGGTGTTGAAGACCATTTGGTCTTGTTGACTTTTGAAATTGTTTGGTAAAGTGCACACTCAAGACCGTTTGCCCAAGATGGGGAGAAGACCGTTTGGTCATGAAGACCGTTTGGTCAAGTTTGACTTTGAAACCGCATGGACATAACTGATCCTGAAACCGCATAAGACTAAATGGTTTGGGATCGTTTGGTCCCAAATGGTCTTGAGACTGTTTGGACTCAAACAGTCTTGAGACCATTTGGACCCAAACGGTCTTGAGACCGTTTGGTCCAAACCACCTCAAAACCGCAAGGACCAAAAAGTTTCTCAACCACTTCAATTGAGTTAGGGTTTCCAATGTTGAACCCCTCAATCGATCATGTACTTATTAGCCATTCATCAATTAAGTCAATTAGGTCAACCCGCAACTGATTTGACACTCAATTGAACCTCAATTGATCATCAATTAGGGCTTGGATCAATTGGATTAGGGCTTGAAATTGATGACCCTTCATCATACTTCAAGGTGAGTCTAATTGATTTGAAATCATTGAACCATCATCCAATTTGATCATGACCTGATCCCAAACGGTCTTGGGATCATTTGGATGACCTCCAAACGGTCTTGAGACTGTTTTCCCATATCAACACCAAAAACTAACTTGACCAATTAAGGTTTGGCTCATAGGATTGATCACTAGGTTAACAATCAATTGCACTTCAACTTGTTACCTTTAGATCTTCAACCACTTAACCATAGTCAACCCTAGACCTCCAAACGGTCTTGGGTGACCCCCAAACGGTCTTGGGATCATTTGGATATCCTCCAAACGGTGTTGAGACCGTTTTCCCATTATTTTATCAAAAACCAAGTTATTCATTTAGGGTTTGGATCCTAGGTTTGGTCATCAAATCAGCAATCGATTATACATCAACTTACTATCATTGGATCCCCAATTGGTCAACCCTACTTAACCCTAGACCTCCAAATGGTCTTGACTGATCACCAAACGGTCTTGAGACCGTTTGGGTGATCCCCAAATGGTTTTGAAACCGTTTGGGTCACTCAACTCAAACTTCAACTTAATTCAATTTTTGAAATCAGCAAATGACCCGATTAGGGTTTTGATGATTGTTGGACATTCAATTGGTGAACCACTTGGAATTAATTAATGATTTTTGGTAGGAAATTATTCTACATTATTCTCAACAGTCCTCCAAATGCTCAATGTCTGGTCAACGCCTCCAAACGGTCTTGGACCGTTTGCTTCCATGCATTCTTGTGAAACCATTTACATTCAAACGGTTTGAAAACCGTTTGCTAATGTTGGGAGACCGTTTGTTAAAGTAAAATCTTGGAAAAAACATAGGAATTAACGTCATATTCTTATACCTATGTTCATCCAAGAACAAGGGTGGTTCCTCACAGAATTGCTAGCAAGAACACATGAATATCTAAAGAAGAAGAAGATCTAACGATTTTTCATGGAGATGAAGATGCATTAACAAAGCTCAAGGTTTAGAGTTATAAAACCCGCCTCTAGGACTAATCCAGAGCTCCAAGCACCGTAGATTTAATGGTGGATGAAGCTCCAGCAGTTGTCCAAGGTTCGTTATTCAAGTTTTGGATGGAGAAGATGGCTAGAAAGAAGAATCATGTGAAGAAAACCACTAGACCAGCCTTGTTTTATGGTTTCCACCATGAATTCAAGGTAGATGATGATCAAAGCTTACCAAACTAGCTTGGTAGTCCTTCATCTGGTCCAGAGCTCTTCCTTGGTCAGCCAAAGCAAGAAGATAAGGAAAAGAACTAAGGGAAACAATCCCTTGCTTTGTTGAAAAGGATTCCTTTATATATATATGGGATTTTAGGGAAAAAGGAAAAAGAGAATTATTTCCTTTTATCTCTCAAGTATATCCACAAAGTCCTCCTCCACTTAATAGCTATGTGTCCACCTTCTAAAACCTTGCAATACTTCTCAATTATCCAAGGTTATAGGAAAAGAGACCAAACATCTTAATAAGTTGTATATTAATATCCATCCTTATTGGATATTACTTAATATATTATTATTTATGAGTAATTTTCCACTCCTACCATGATCATTCAAAAGAGGCGCCCTTCTCATTTTCTTTGATCCACTTGATGCCAAGAAACATGAGAGATCCTCTAGAGGGTACATTTTTCATGTTGAACCCTAGGTTTTGGGTAATTTGCATATTACACCAAAACTAGGTTTTAAAGCACAAGGATTATTTTATAAGCTAAAACATGGTGCCCAAGCTTGTGAAAACTATATCACTTCATCATATACATTAATAGGATATCTCAACATTAGAGGAACATCTTAACATGTGCAATTTGCAAGTTAACCCCTCTACTTGGGTAATTTGCACTTCAGTCCATTATTAACAAAACAATGTTTCAACATGATTTAAAAAGGACTGAAATTGAAATATAAGTTCCTCAAAAGCTTTAATTATTTTTCGAGGAATATAATCAAGCATCTAATCAACTTTATTAGGCAAAACACCTAGGGTTAGTACATAACCCAGGTCAGGGATGTTACACTATAGATGAAGAAGAGTACTATGATAAATATGATGACTCTAGTCCATTCTCAGTTGGGTTGCCAACACCACCAAACATTGAAGCTGGGGATCACAATGACTTGTATGTTCATGGGGATCATAATGAAGGATTGCTAATTGATAAAATATCACAATATTAGAGGCATGGATGTTTATATTTTTATTATGTTTAATTTTTCTGAATGTGAACTTTACAATGTGAATGTGGACTTTACAATGCAAATTACTTTACAATGTGAATGTGAACTTTACAATGTGAATGCGAACTTTACAATGTGAATTACTTTACAATGTGAATGCGTACTTTACAATGTGAACTTTACAATTAGTGTTACTTTACAATGTGAAATTTATAATTTGAATGTGAACTTTCAGATGGATGATCAGGACCGTGTTGATGATCACCGTGAGGGTGAGGACGTGCTTGCACCGCCTGACAATGTACGTTTTAATTAGAATATATCCCTGAGGTTTCTATCTATATGTTCATTTATAATTATATTATGTAAGTGTGTTTTTTATCGAATTTTAGGTTGGTGATGTACCCCCTGAAGAAATTACAACACTTGATGAGCAACAAAAGAAAATTGAGAAAGTGAGGGGCATCACAATGATGAACAAGTTAATACATCAAAGGGGCAATGGACCCAAATTGGCTATGGATTTCGATCAGGCAGGAAATCCATATGGAGTGAACCGCAACTCATTTGTTTCATATCTTGGGGTTCTTACTCACAGCCATTGCAGTCCTATCCTAGAATCATGGCATAAAGTTCCTAAGGGGAAAAAAGACCCCATATGGAAGGAACTATGCATGAGTTATTATTATTTGTAATTCTATTTGTGTAGATTACTAATTGTTAGGATACTAGTTAATATCAATTCTATTTAATTTGCAGAGCATATTTGATCTGGATGAAAAGATGCATCGTAAATGTGTGATGCAACGTTGTGGGAGGGTCCTAAGGAACAATAGGACCAATCTCACCCGAAATTATATATGCGATTCTGAGAATAGGTTCTTGATTGATTCCAATTCTAGACATTGATCAGTATTTCACTAACTCTACACTAATAATTTTTGTTTGTATTCTTTTTGAAAAATAAATATAGGAAGAAGGAAGCCACATAAAAATGGAACTACTTGGACCCCAAAGAATGGGAGGAGTTTGTTACCCAAAGAAAAATAGATGAATTCAAGGTATTAAGCGCCACTCCCAATTTAATTAATATACGTTTTTATGTATTCACCTATTCAAGATTAACCTTTAGTGTTACTAACCAAATCAATGTGCTAACTAACTAGGCTATCAACGATGCTTAATGAGCAAGGCATGCACTGAATGTGGACGACCACACAATGGGTCCAAGAGGATATGCAGGCGTTCGCCAAATACTACAGGCTGAGTCTACTCAGCCTACTGCTACTCAGGAGACTGCAGAGTCCTCTACTGCTTCTCCTGCATCTCTACCTCGTCATGTTATGTGGATAGCTGGGAGGCAAAACAAGAAGGGAGATATATCGAAGCCCGCAACCACTGAGGCGACTGCAAAAATGGTAAAAATCTACTCTTAGAGTAATCTATCGATATTGATTACTGTTATGTTTACTTATGAATTTTTGTTGATGGTGATTAGAGGGAGCTGCAGGAGCAGAGGAAGGAAGGAAAGTTCATCCCCCAGGGCACAAGGGATGAACTGACAGTTTCTCTGGGTAACCCAAAGCATCCTGGACGTGTAAGGGGTGCAGGCACTGGTGTGGGCATCAAAGCGTTCTTTGGGCCATCCCAGCGCAAGCCTGTCCCAAAAGCGGGACTTTCACAAGCTGGGGTAACTTATTCTTATTTTAGAACGTTATTGCGAATGGGAATTCAATAATCATAAACTAGCATTTATTTTATCCATGTATAGGTAGATTCCTTAATTGATAGGAGAGTCAATGAAGTAGATGATAAAAGACTCCCGGAAGCATTTAACAAGTGGCAGGCGTCTCAGACTGCCACTCAGATAGTACCTGTGGCAAACCTCTCTTCTCCTAATGCTCGTACTGTAGAGGTTGCGAGTAATCCTATAGACCCACAACCTAGCACGTCCCCTGTAAGTATTTTTATGCCATATATAATAGCTAGTCTGTTCAAGATGATCATATGTTTGTGTATATATGCATACAACATTCTTTATGTAAATTTGTAGGGGTTGAAGCCATGCCGACTACAAAGTGAAGGATATATTGTTGCAGATGCATCGGCTTACCCACCCCTTAAAGGGTGCATGTTTCATGGGAGTCCAGTACCATATGGCATGGTACGTGTGAGCCTGATACATATACTCGCTGGCTGGATGAATCTTGCACTGCCTCATACACACCCAGATGCTGAAACACTTGGTGAGGCAGTAGGCGGAGTGATACTGTGGCCCAAAGCGGATGTCCTCTATACTGATATTGTATGATAATTTTCATTACTTTAATTTGTTAGTGTGTATATATATATGAGTCAATTGATATGAAATTATATATATAGGTCAAAAAGACGAGACCCGCTACATCTCGGCCTCCACCTCCTCGACTACCAAGTTGGCTTCCAGGGGACCTAGACACCTCGATAGGTCCTAATTGTAGGAGTGTGGCAGTATGGATCGACGGACATAATCCAAATTTCCCTATAAATGTTACTATTCCGGAGAATGTTGCAGGTAAATTATACGATAACAATCTATTTATACAAGTTTAGGATACGTATTAATGCATACGTAATAGAAGTTCTGGATACGTATTAATGCAGGTCAAACATTCGGAAACAACATATTTATACAAGATATTTTGGAGTTGTTTAGTTATGAATGGCTGAACACTTGTATGATAGAGATGTGGATATGGTGAGATTAATGCATACGGCAATCTGGTTTATACATCCATATACCTTGTTTTATATACGGCAATCTAGTTTCTTATATATTAATGCATACGTAATACATGTTTTGCAGCCACTTATACAAGACATTTATAGATTTTGGGTTTTCCCATGTGGGATTTTTGGTTCCATCTTTGATTAGTTTTGTAGATACATACCCTTCTTCAGTTACTTCATACTGCTGTGATGCTTTTGAATATTTTGTTAAAAATAATAAGACGGTGATAATAGCTCCATTCAATGTCGAGTAAGTTTACTTTGCTTGTAATTTGGACTTAAGCAAATTATATTTTTATTGCGGATATTGAGTTATTAATTTTCTACTTTCTTACCTGTAGTAATAAGCATTGGGAGTTATTAGTTATTGTCCCCAAGACATTCACCGTCTATTATCTAGATCCTGCGGGGAGTGAGTTGGATGTATTATATGGACATGCAATTAAAAGGTCATTATTCTCATGAGAAATATTTTATGTTTTTATATATGTTAACATCTGTTACTACATTACTATTTAATTATGAAATTTAATGTGTTACATTAACATATATAGGGCTTTACAAGAGTACAAAAAAGCTGGAGGAAAGGTCCCCAGAAAAAAAAAATCTGACACTCATTTGGGAGAATGTGAAAGTAATTTCCTGATTCCAATGTATATATTATTTATGTGAACTGTGCTTATTTGTATTTTTGAATATTTTTTATGTTTCAATTTATAGTGTGCTACACAATACAACGGTTGGGCATGTGCCTACTATGTGATGTGATTTATGGACCTAATCATCAAACATGCCATATTGGAAATCGATAACATACAACAGGTATTATACATAGTCACGTTAGATAATATGAAATATATGAATCTTATTATATATTATTATAATTATGTATGTACATCATTCTCTTTGTAGGTCTTTAAAACTAAGGACTTCAACACAAGTGCAAAGCGTTTCGATGTACATGCTCCCTATACGAGAGATGAATTAGATGTTGTAAGAGAAGATTGGGCAAAAGACATGCAAAGAGTGGGAATTTTTCAATATGATTTTGTTGACAATGATGACAATGATGAATAAAGAATAACTTTGTTCTCATAATTAATTTTGTGTGAATGTGAATGAATTTTTATGAATTGTCATATGTGTGTGAAAATCATCAATACATGAATGTTTCTACATGTGTCTTAATGTGAAAAGAGATGAAATAAATGGAACTACAGGTTGCTACTAGTTTCTACATGTGTGTGATGAAAAAATAATATGAATTAAATGTTCTTATACATAAGTGTGAATCACATATATATAATATTGTCCATCATGTTAATTTTGCAGGTTTGTGGTCTGTTGTTGGCTGATATCAATGGATGTCATAAAACCTACAGTTCATAACTGAACTGCATGTTTCTCATCCTACGACCAGCCACAGTAGGTTTGCAGACTGATAGAAAAAAAATCAAAACATAGGTTTCGGTTATTTGAACAAACCCGACACCTATGTTATACGGCGGCGGTTTTCCACCTAAAAATGACGTCTATGTGACCAGGTACCATGGTCGTGCTGGGAAGCACTGTCGTGGTGGTAGACAGGGGATAGGGCATCAGTTATTATCACAAAACTGACGTCAGTTCAGATGATGTGGCATAGGTTTCTCTTAGAAAACCGACACCTATAATCCCTTTGCTAGCATGTTTTTGGTGGCAGGAAGAGTTTTGGCGGCAGTTGTTTAGTAAACATCTGATGCCTATAGTCCCTTTGCTGGTGCGTTTTCAGTGGCGGGAAGAGTTTGGGCGTTGGTTTTTACTAAACAACCGACACATATAGTCCCTTTGCTGGCACATTTTCAGTGCCGAAAAATGTTTTGGCGTCGGTTGGGATCCGACACCGAAGGTGTCCCCCTTTAGCGACGCCCACTTGGGTGTCGCTTTGAAACCGACACTAAAGAGCTTAAATAACCGATGCTAAAAGGCTTTTATGTAGTAGTGTAAGGATAATCTTAAGCAAAACACGAGTTGAGCATAGGCTTCACCCAGGTAGGGATATGCTTGTGAGCTTGATCCAACTTCATGGAGAGAGGACCTCTAGTAGTAAGGCTGGATGTGGAGTTAGATCTAGAGAGAGAAAGTAGGATCCAAGAAAGAAGGTTGGAAGCTTAGATTCTGAGACATGAGGAATAGTGGGGATTCAAGGATGATGCAACCTAAGTAGATGATAGTGGATGCCCTATGCTTGACCCCTGGAGGCTAATGATATATTGGTTATCTTTAGAGGAACCAAACCCTAGAGAGAGAATGATGCTTTTGGTACCTATGGTATAAGTGATTACCTACTGGATGAGATAAAGGGTGCTTTAGACCCTGAGGAGGTTTAAGTAACCACTTGTGAGGCTTTATACCTAGTTGGTTGTCCTGGAAGAGGACTCAACTCTTAGGTGTTGCTCGAATAAGAGGATCATGGGAGTACACGACCTACCTTGGATATGCTTGATTCATGGTTAAGAGATTGAGCATGCAGTTGTACACCCAAAGGTGAACCTAGGGTTCCTAGGTCTATGAGGGGAAGTAGTGTACCTGATGCTCATGAGGAGATTTGAGTCTCTATAGTTTTAAGCATGATACTCCTCATGTATGGAGGTAAAGGGAACCCCTTAAGTTAAAGGTATGTTTGATGAACCCCTCACAACTAAGTCGGCTAATGTTGAGGATGAGAACAAGTGTGACCTAGCATGGTTTTTTAGGTGTCTTCTTATGCCTTAGTAGCTTGCTATGGCTAAGCATACTCATGTGGATGCTGACCTTAAGCATATGGACGCTTGTGACCTTTTTTATCAAGGTGTAGTTTCCTCCCATCCTAGGAGAGGGACCCTTTTGTAGGGTGTATACTAGTTTTGTGGGTTTTGAGGAAACCTAAAGAGGTTTCATAGGATCTTGAGAAGCTAAGTGAAGAGTACATGGTAAGATAATGAACATGTAGACCCATAGATAACCATCTCTAAGTGTTTGGGGAGGTGTTACCATGGAGGTAACTAGTATGGGGCCTGACCAAGGTACGCAGGTCGCTATGACCCCTGTGAAAGGATGAAAGTCAACCCATGAATGCAGAGAGAGATGATGAAGGCTTGGGTAAGGTTCTAAGTTGGACATGTACTATAATAGAATCCTAAGTCTATCCTAGGGTCAGGTGGGGATAAGACCGAAGGAAGTGGGAGTTGCCTAATTCCCTAGTTGCACATGACCATAGGGTCAGGAGGTAACAACTATCATTGTTTGAGGGCTATGGGTTAGGAGATTCATCACCTTCATGAACTCATGGGACCCAAAGGGTAGATGAGTAGGGCACTCTCTGGATGTAGAAGGGAAAAGGGATGACCCCAAAGGTGCTGACACCCTATAGACCTAGAGGAGATGATGAAGGATTGTGTGGTGACCCAAGTAGGTTCGAGGTCAGTTTTTCATGGAAGTAATTTTTGGTGTCATGATGTTTGTGATATAGAGACGTATGTGGCACGTTTCAACTTAGATTTGAAAGTGTACTGGCAAGGTGGGATGTACCATCTCTACTCTTGGAACATGAAGAACTCTATATTTGGACTACAGCCAAATGCTTATTTCCTCTTATTATGGGAGTGAGAGATAGGACAGTATGAATGCCATACACCAAGGATAAAGATGATGTGAGTTGGAACGTTGCTATAAGATATGAGGATAGAGATGATAACATACCTTTATGGATCGAATGATACATGGATGGTTTACAAACACTAAGAGTATTAAGGAAATCATCTTGTGAAGATGTTTTATCATGAGCTATGTGGAACTTGCAAGTTATACCAGGTTGAGTTTGATCACCATGATGATGAGATCAGAGAGTGTTCTTGATGAGTACAGACTTAGAGTTTGAGATGAGATGATAAGGGGAATACATGGAAGTGTATGTCTTCAACATTACCTAATACCTAGGGATGTGAAGTGGTAATGAATGCACTGGTTGAGATATAGCTGCCTAGTCTAACTAGCGGCTAGAAGAGGTTGAGGTTGCTAGGCTAACCTTAAGTGGAAAAAGAGATAAGTTTGGCTAACATTCAGATGTATCAATTAATCAAGTTAATGGTTGTTTGGTTAGCTAGCCTAGTACTTGATGTGGTAGAAGGATGGTTGTAGAACCTCGAATACACTTCTCTGGATAGGAGGGTAATAAAACCCTGATGAGAGTGGTTTAGGGTTTTTGAGGAATCGATCTTGAGGAATCATGACATACACAAGATCATACATTGTGATACTACAAAGATAGTAAGTGATAGTAGCACTTTGGATGCTTTATATGTAGTTGCATGTCACATGTGGCCATGCAAGTCGGGGGTGAAGGACGAACACCAATAACCCAGTTCTCCAACTTTAAAGAAACCTCAAGAGGGAATGGGAGTTCACCACTATGGATGTTGTGGTAAGTCAACCCTTGACCAAGGAAGGTCAAGATACAATGTGGGTTATGGTAGATCATCTTACCTAGATAACAGGACAAAGAAAGAATGTTGTCAAGGGAAAGATTATGTTAAAATACATAAGAAAGAGAGATGGCTCAACTACACCATGATGTGAGTTCAAAAGTTATTGAGAATAACCTAAAGATTCACTTCCATGAGGTGGAAGTAGATATAGGAAGAACTCAATAATAGTACAGTTTATCACCCCTTACTAATGGTTAGTATGATCCAGACTAGAGGGTCTGATGAGAGCATGTGTGATCATTTGGGGTGATACATGGAGATAATTCTTAAGATGTGATGTTAACCACTATAACCTTTATCGGGATGAAAGAAGTTTTATAGAGAGGTTGTGTCGGTCACCGCTTCATTAAGATAATGTTGGTGAAGGAGACTTCACGAAGGTCAGAAAAGAACCACAATGTGTGCAGATGAAGTCGCTTTGATCGTGCAATGGCTGAGAGAGAGCCTAGAGACGACATGAGTCATGAGATGATGCAAAGCAGACTAACATGCAGTTCACTATAAGAGAGTGTGTGATGTGAAAATCCGACCCCCCTAAGCTACAACTGAGAAAGCAGAGTCCCCGATATATGGGTCCATTTGAGATGGATTGGTGAAGATGGTTGTGTTTAGCCTTACCCCTCTTATATAACATGATGTATAAGTAGTTCCATATGTCTGGTCTAGAGTACTATGTGAGGTACCCAAGCCATGTGCTGAGCCCTGAACCTATTTAGTTTTATGAGAGGTTGAATTGTCCTGAGTCACCTATGAGGGTATGATATACCAAGGTAAGAAAGAACTCGGATGGAAGAATATTAAATAATTAAGGTTCTTGGAAAGCACCATGGAAAGGGTGAGGCCACATGGGAGCCATGATGGACATAGGAAAGGCCTAACATGTTTGTTTGTTTGCTTGGTGGAATTTTGAGGGCAAAATTCTTATAATTGGGGAAGGATGTTACAACCCCAATTTTTGGGTTCATTTGGCGAGAAATGTAATTTCTCATATTAAAGATATTTGAAAAAATAATGATATAATTTGTTTTGAATAAATGGATTTCGTTTACAATAGCCTTGTTGGTTGTTTTATGGGCTTGATTGGCTATTGGGCCCAATAACAATGAAATTCAATTAGTAAATAAATAATTGAGAAAAGGAAGATGTGGAAACCTCTAGAAGGCAAAAGAATATATTCCAAAGTGGATTTCGTGCCTTTTAGGTTCCTTGGGTACCAAGGAGTCCAAAGTTGAAAAGATAAGGCAACAAGAAAAGAAAAGATCAATTAAGTATTTCTTTATCAAGAAAGAAATTAAAAAGAATGGTAAATTGTGGAAAGTGAATGGAAAGAGGTATAATTGAGTTATCCTTGGTGGAATTTCGTATCCCAATGATTCCTAACATTAAAAGGAATACCAATAAGGAAAATAGAAGAGAGATAAAGAGAAATCCTCAAAAAGATATATTTCGATAAGAAATAAATAAGATAATGAGAAAATAATGGATAAAAGACAAGTGAAAGGCTAAGGTATATCCTCAAGATGGGATTTAGAGCCATTAAGGTTCCTTGGGGTTCAAGGAACTCAGAGTAATAATTTAATAGTAAGAGAAAGAGAAAATATGTGAGAATATATATATTAAGTGATATCTTGCACTTAAAGAAAAGGAACATTTTCTTTTAGATAATGAGCCCAATTTTGGTAGAGAGGTATATTAAGTCATTATGGACTTTCCCTAAACATTTGGGAGCAATTGGATCTTTAGTTTGGAGTTATGGCTTTTACAAGATTCCCTAAAGTGTTGTGATTATGGAGAATGTCACATTTATAATTGGAATAGGAATCTTGGGCCCAACCCATGCGCATGTCACGCACGTTGTGGGTCGTTGGATTTAGATCCAATGTTGGTACTTTTGTCTCCTAGCTTGCGGCAAGTTAGGAAACTGGCAAACAGGGGAAGGAATCTTCCAAGGTGTCTTTCTCATGATTTAATGCACGAGTGGACTTGGAAACATTCCCATCATGTTCAGGAGTCCTAGATGGATCGAGCAACCCTGGGTTTTTGGGGGTTTCATGGCGAGAACAGGAATTCCCAATTCACAGGGAGGGCGATGAAGACCCTATATATAGGAGGGGGTACTCCGAGGTACCTGCACTCCAACAAATCAAACTCGTATGCTCAAACCCCTGAGGTAGTTCCTCCAATACGATCAATTTGGTCAGAGACCTCGATCTTCCCCCTCGTATTAGCAGCAGGCCTCGCCAGAGAAGAGCTCTGTCGTGTGAGAAACTTGAGCAATAAGCTGAGCAATTGAGACCCTGGTCCAGTTCGGGGAAGCCGGGTGGAGGTCGTGGTGTCCTTCTCGAGTGCTGGGAGGGGTTGAATCTTGAAGTCAACCATCCAGTTGAACAAGCCAGGAACCTGGATCGTAGAGCAGAGCGGCGCACGGAGTTCTCTATGAGGTTGAAGAAGAAAGGAGGAAAAGACCTCCTTGTCCCTGGCGCTGGTGAATGAAGGTAAGGGCAAAACCGTCCTTCGCAACTTAAAACAAAAGTTAGTCATGCGCGACCCTGGTCGTTGGATCCTGAGTGGACCAACGTACCATCAATCTAATGATCCGTGTTTTTCTAGAATTTGCTAATAATTAAAATAAAAAGGTTTTCTTTATAAAAATAATATCTTGAGCTAGAAAACTCGGATGAGAAAAATGTATACATGAAAATGGATCAGAATAATATGAGGGATACATTAAAAATGGTTTGGGAACCTAAGTCAGTATCATTTTGTAAAATTATATAAATTGGATGGGAAAAGTATTAAATTATGGTTAGAAAAACTAATTGTTGATAAAGGATAGGTTTAATCTTGCAAGTGAGTAAATTCAAGCATTATTAATTGGTTTAATGATATAGATGGATTTTAACCTATTTTGAAAAGGTATTTGCAAGAATTAGGGTTTTAAACCTAATTTTGTCATTAATACCTTTAGAAACCCTAAGTGAGGAAAAGGGGAAGAAAAGATATAATTAATTCAAAAATTACGGTTTTTTAGTACAAACCTGATCTTGAGATCTTAATGGAAAATAAAATGAGATAATTAGGTTTTGATGGATATTTTGATAAAAATAAATTAAAAGTGGTAAAAAGGAAGTGAAACCCTAATTATGGTCAAAACCCTAAAAAGGGCTAGTAACCCTAGGGCACGATTAGGCCTTTTAGACTTGAATACCATGATCCATGATAGAAAAATATTGGATGTATATTTTAGGACTGAATTGTGATTGCTTGCTTGATTCTGGATTACTTGATTGTTTGGATTAATTCTGCATTCAAGACAGCTTGACATCTATGTGGTTAATTATGATTAATCACTTTAGTTTCCTGAAGGGTTCCCCGAATGATTCTCTGCATTGAATGCAACTTATCAGTTGGATGTTCATACTTGCAAATTACAAAGTCACTATGATTGTCACAATTATATTATAAGTATGTATTCTCGCACCTACATGCCACCCTGATGGATGATGCAAAGAGGTCAAGCCTAGGAGGGAAGACCCATGGGCACCAAGAGTGGTGACCCCAGGCACCAAGCTCGGGAATGAGAAGGTGTCCTATGATATTGCATGACTAAAGGGAACCATGAGCGGTGACCCTAGGCACCAAGCTCGAGATTGAGAAGGTGGCCTTAAGTCAATGGCAAAAGTGAAACCCGAAAGGGGGTATGCCAGGGTTAGGGCAAAAGCGGTGGAGAATGTCTTACTGAAAATCATAAATTGGCTTGTTAATTAACTTGATTGTGATAATTAGATTGTTATCCATATTTGTGAAATTTTGGTTGTCCCCACATACCAGCATATTATGATATGTTGACTGAAATTTTGTTTATTGGCATTTTAGGTACAAGATTGAAAAGGACAAATAGTAAAGTGGCATACATGGAATTAAATAAGAATTAAAGTACAAAGGAGGATTAGTTAAAATAGAATCCTGAAGCAGATAGAAGTAGATATCCTAATTTTTGGAAAAGGTATGCAAAGTTTTATTTTATACTAGTTTTCAGTTTAGTTGGTAAAAGTTATTAATCATTATTGATTATTTGTCGAACCTTTGATCCTGTTAATTGGGATAATGGCTCTGACCTCTGGGTCTCCCTTAATTGGGGGTTACCGGGAGGTGGGGTCGTTACAAATGGATTCGGTGAGTATGTGGCATAGGGTGGTAGTCGAGTCTCATGAATAATAGGTGGTAGAACTGGAGTGTATGGAATAGAAGAAGAACCTGCTCCGTAGTAGGATGACAGTGGAGGTGGGGTGATGAATGAAGAAAATGAACCAACTCCTATATAGTATGAGCCTGTCGGTCCCCATCCCATGAACTGAGAAGTGGGATTGGGCTCAGGAGCAGTAAGCACATGAGTAGGAGTAGGAGTAGTGGTGCGATTCTGCTAGAGGTGCAACACACTAGCCGATTTGACCCGACTAGATGCACCCTATGAGGTCGAAACACACAAGATGGGATTATGCTTTCGAAATTTATAAACCTAAACTAGCTACCTACATCTACTAAAACAACTACACCCTCAAGCGCACAGGGTCGTGTCGTAGTATAGGAAGGTGGCAAGTATAGGGTCGATCCACAGTCAATAGAGGGGGCACTACATCTAGGTTAGTTTTGCTGGGTTCCTACTGTGGAGACTAGGGTTAATGGTTTAAACGTTTTTTTTGATTGTTAACTATTATGAACAAGCAAGCAATTAAAGGCAAGAATGAAATCTATGTTAACCCTAGGTTAGATTAAGACTAAGCAAGCAAGGTAAGACTAAGCTAGGTATGAAAAGGCAAATTACACTAAGGCAAGCAAGAGAGAACCAAAAGAGAAATTAAAGAGATAAGCTAGCATGAACAAGATAAGAGAAAGTAAAGAAGCTAACTAAGCAAGAAAAGAACTAATCAAGCTAAGCAAGAACAAAACTATGATTTTCAGCAATAAAGAGAGGTGTGGGCTGTTTAGGGGTATGAACTTATCACTTAAGTTTGGGGTGACATATGAACATTATGATTCCATTTAGATTAACCAAACCAAACAACAAGTTAGAGTCTAATGAATTAACCTATGCTACTAACTGGCCATGGATATGCTAGGTTGTGCATAGGGGAACTAGTCCCTAACACCCCCTATTACCCTTACGAGGCTCAATTGGGTTAGGGATTAGGTTCAATTCAATTAGCATCTAATCAAGTCTAGGTTTCTATATTAGGCATTCCTAGGGCAATTAGGGGCCGAGGGTAGTAATGGGGAGGTGAGATTAGGGTTTTGGACCCCAATTCCCCCACATTCTAGCCTTGAGAAGGCTCCATGCTAATTGCAATAGAATTACCTAATCCAGCTACTTAGATCTCTCACTTAGGTTTAGGGAGATTGATTAGGATGTAGGAAGATGGGAGGCAACCTAGGGATCCAAGAATTGGACCTAGGGGCAAATCCCAAAATTCACACATATAAGCAATTTGCCTAAATTCCTAAGTGATTTCACACACAAACCAACAAGCAATCCATGGAGAATGAGATAGAAATAGAATATAATCATTAAAAAATGAAATTACAACGTTTACATGTCATTTGCCCCCAACATGGTATCAAAGTAACATAATTTCCCCCAAACAGCCCACCCACAGGGGCCTAGCTACTCATAGAAATGGAAAATACAAAAAGAAAGGAGAAAGAGGTAGAAGAAGCCATGGAGCTCGGTGTAGATGAAGAAGTCCTCCTCTGCAGCAGCTGTAGGGGCGTCCTCCTTCTTCTCCTTGGATGAAATGGTGTGGAATGATGGAGGGAAGTGGATGGAAGGCTTAGATATGGGGGTTATGTGGTGGAAATGGTGAAATGGAGTGGATTTGAGGTGGATATGGAGTGGAATGGAGGGGATGGTGATTTGGGGAGCTAGGAGGTGGTGGAAGGTAGCTAACCTCGTGCTCCAACCACCACCTAGGTATATATAGGTGTGGGGAGGAAGCACTAGGTCAAGTAGGGGCAAAATGGGCAAAACAGTGAAAACTAGGTGAGTTTTGTGAGTAGCACGGCCGTGGTGGGTCACCATAGTCGTGGTGGATAGGGTAGGCCATGACCGTGGTGTATGGGCACGGTCGTGGAAATTAAAATGGCTAAATGTCAGGTTGGTGGTCAAATTTGGGTTGAAAAGGCCACGGTCGTGGTGGTCACCACGTCCGTGGTGGGTTGAGGGTAGCACGGCCGTGCCGCGTAGCACGGCCATGGTGGGATCTGGTAGCACGGTCGTGCTATGTGGCACGACCGTGGTGTAAGATGGTAGCACGACTGTGCTGCATGGCACGACCGTGGTAGGTGGTCGCAACACGGCTGTGCTGCGTGGCACAGCCGTGGTAGAGTATGCTCTACAGCTGCTTCAAAATTGAGATTTTTCCTGTGATTTCTTCATTTGCAGCACGACCGTTCTATGTTATGACGGCTGTGCCGGGGGCTTTGCTTGCACTTTGAGCTTCAAACTTTGTTATCCATGGACTTCTTTGCTTAATCTTGACTCTTAGCCACTAGGGGTAGGTTGGGGGAGCTCTGGGGCCTTCTTTGGGCCCCTCCATCTCTCTCGTCCATCCAAGTGTGGTCCAAGTACCTGAAAAACATGCAAAAAATCTCCATAAGTGCATTTTACACAAATATGCATATTAAGGGAAATAACATGTAATCTAATAGGTATAGATGTGATTGAAGAGCAAAAAGACACAAGAGTAAGCCCTAAAATAGGGCTGAATCACCACCCCAAACTTGAAACATACTTGTCCTCAAGTATGCTCCAACTCAATCTCTACAAATCTTCCACAAATAAGAAATGAAAAATGCAATGTAAAAGGTGATTATCACTGAATGGGATCAAAGATGACTAAGTACATGCATTTCACCTCACTCCTCTCCTTCTTTCACAATCCAATCATGAAAAGAGCAAAAAGCATATGAACTTCAAGTATAGCGCATAGAATACACAAGTTATCCATATTTCTTCCATTAAGTTCCGGGTAAACCGTTTCATGGTGGCGTTAATCAAGAATGACTAGGAGTGTTGTTTCACATTCATGCGTTCAATCTTATATTTCAAATCACACCAAAAGACAGACGTGGCTGCGGAAAAGGGCAAAATGAGCTAAGTTTGATGTTTCCTAGCTCAATGGGTATGAAAGTGGAAGAAAGGGTTGCAGTTAGATTTTTGGAGTGTTTTTACACACTCATCTTTTCTTTATTTGAATGCTATTAAACAGGAGCATCCTTTTATTTTGTTTTTGCTTTTCTTTTTCTTTTCTTTTCTTTTCTATCTTGCCCTTAGTGTAGATAGGGCATATGGTGGATAGAGTGAAGCGGGGAGGTAGAGATGTGGCCACCTCAAACTTTTGGAGGTGGCCAAGGCTGATTATGTGCACTAGGGCATCTTTTTATGAGGCGGAGGGGTATGAAGATGGTGGAAGAAGAGTCGGGTCAAAGAGGGGTCATTGGTATGATTTTCCACATAAGACATCCTGCATGAAAGTTAATCCAATACTTCATCCTAGATATCACACCACATGAATGAACAAGATGAAATTGATATATCAAACAAGTGATTCCACAAACACTAAGCTTTCAAAGCTTGCTCAAGTTCACAATTCATCCAAATCAATCACAATCATGAGAGAGGTGATGCACATGTAAAAAGTCAAACATTGATACCACTTAGCAATAAAGCATGACATTTCACTTGCACTAGTAAAAGGTCATCATTTTTACCCAAAACAGTAGAGATTGGGTCAAAACATACTTTTTAGACAAGAAATCTCAAATTTGGGCTAAATTGGCCAAAATGGTGCCAAGTTGCCTCCAATCACATCTAAACCTATATTATTGAACTTAAAACAGCAAACAAGCAAATCCTAGCTAAAACATGCAAAAATTACCAAAAATATACATGATATGCAATGCATGGCAAAAAGAGCAAAATTTTTGAAAATTACACAAAAATGACAAGAAAGTAAACGACATGGCATGCATGTATGCAAAGCAGTAAAGATGACTAAGGTAGATAGCAAAAGAAAGAAAACAAAAGTGGATGTGGCAGGTGAAATGCAAAGTGAAACTAGGGCATACCTGCCCTACCACCCCAAACTTTTGAATCATGCTGTCCTCAGCATGGTCCTAGAGTCTACGATGATAGGGTAGACGATCATGGCTCTCTCAAGGCTCTGGCAGTGTTCCTCCCTGTGGTGGAGGATATGCATCATAGCTACCGCACTAATCTACCTTCATTGGATAAAATTGGTCTTCAGCACGGCCGTGCTGCGTAGCACGGCCGTGGTCGCTTCAAGTTGCGCGGCCGTGCTGCCTGGCACGGCCGTGGTGCAGTCCTTTGGCAGCTTTTCTCAATTTTGCTTCTGAATCCAGGAATTTGGTGTGTTTTTCATGCAAATGACCATGGTCGTATTGATGTGCCATGGCCGTGGTGGTCCCTGTAGATGCTACTCTCAAAATGAGGAACATCAAACACTCAAAAACTTGACCCAAAGTGATTTTTCTTTGAGTCCTTCTCTCAATTGTACTAAAATTTCCTTCATTTCACCCTGTTACCACCTGCACATCTTAAAACTAGACAAAAACTATTAAACACAAGTGTGTGTGTGTTTTCTTGGAAAGTGTAAAAACAAAGCAATTGTATCAAAAAGTGAAGGTTGGGTCAAAATTTCCCAAACCTATGTGGGTTGCCTCCCACAAGCGCTAAGTTTCATGCCTTCAGCCAGGCTTCTTGTTCTTTCACCATCAACCATGGTCCAAAAACAAAATGTTTTCACCCCCATCATAAGCAATCCTATCAAATGCTTTCCGTGATTGATATTTCTCCCAAGGGTCATGCGAGCTTCGTAAGTCTTTTCCAGCAATTCTCTCTCCTTGGCGATCATCATCATAGATCTTAATCAGCCTTAAGACCCTCATAAATCTCATGCCATAGGTTTTCTCTCTCTTGAGGAACGGGTCTTCATAGGCACCAAAGAGAGGGGTCTCAATCATATCCATTTGCTCATGGGAAGTAGGGGGAGCATGTGATAGTTGTGGTGGTGGCATCGGTGTTGATGGCCGTTGGACTTTAGGTGGAGGAGGGCTTTGAGGTTGGAAGGTGAATTGGTGGGAGGGTTGTGGTGATGGAGGTGGTAGAATGAATTGAGGTTGGAAGGTGAATTGGTGGGAGGGTTATGGAAATGGAGGTGGTGGTAGTATGTAAGGCTTAGGATAGCCTTGGAGGTAGGGTAGTGGAGGAGGGAATTGAGGTTGGAAAGTGAAGTGGTGGGAAGGTTGCAGCCATGGAGGTGGTGGAGGTGTGTAAGGATTATGGTAGCCTTGGAGGTAGGGTGGTGGAGGAAATGGATGGGTTTGTGCATTTTGGCCTTCCATCTTATCTTCTCCGAGTGGCTTGTCACATGCACAAGGCACAACCAAACAAAAGAGAACAAGTTAGTAAACCAATATACACAAAGAATGCAAAGAATGATGAATAAAGAATAGCAATGATGAGGGCAGTAGGAAAAGTCAAAGCAAAACTAACTAGCTAGGCCGAGTGCCTCTAATCCCCGGCAACGGTGCTAGAAAGCTTGGTGCGATTCCGCTAAAGGTGCAACACACTAGCTGATTTGACCCGACTAGATGCGCCCCACGAGGTCGGAACACACGTGATGGGTTTTTGATTTCAAAATTTATAAGACCTAAACTTACACACCTATGTCTACTAAAACAACTACACCTGCAAGTGCACGGGGTCGTGTCATAGTATAGGAAGGTGGCAAGTATAGGGTTGATCCATAGGGAAAAGAGGGGGCACTAGAGCTAGATTAGTTTTTGCTGGGTTCCTACTGTAGAGACTAGGGTTAAGGGTTTAAATGTTGTTTTTTTATTGTTAACTATTATGAACAAGCAAGCAATTAAAGGTAAGAATGAAATCTATGTTAACCCTAGGTTAGATTAAGACTAAGCAAGCAAGGAAAGACTAAGCTAGGTATGAAAAGGCAAATTACACTAAGGCAAGCAAGAGAGAACCAAAAGAGCAATTAAAGAGCTAAGCTAGCATGAACAAGGCAAGAGAAAGTAAAGAAGCTAACTAAGCAAGAAAAGAACTAATCAAGCTAAGCAAGCACAAAACTATGATTTTCAGCAATAAAGAGAGGTGTGGGCTGTTTAGGGGTATGAACTTATCACTTAAGTTGGGGGTGACATATGAACATTATGATTCCATTTAGATTAACCAAACCAAACAACAAGTTAGAGTCTAATGAATTAACCTAAGCTACTAACTGGCCATGGATATGCTAGGTTGTGCATAGGGGAACTAGTCCCTAACACCCCCTACTACCCTTACGAGGCTCAATTGGGTTAGGGATTAGGTTCAATTCAATTAGAATCTAATCAAGTCTAGGTTTATATATTAGGCATTCCTAGGGCAATTAGGGGCTGAGGGTAGTAATGGGGAGGTGAGATTAGGGTTTTGGACCCCAATTCCCCCACATTCTAGCCTTGAGAAGGCTCCATGCTAATTGCAATAGAATTACCTAATCCAGCTACTTAGATATCTCACTTAGGTTTAGGGAGATTGATTAGGATGTAGGAAGATGGGAGGAAACCTAGGGATCCAAGAATTGGACCTAGGGGCAAATCCCAAAATTCACACATATAAGAAATTTGCCTAAATTCCTAAGTAATTTCACACACAAACCAACAAGCAATCCATGGAGAATCAGATAGAAATAGAATATAATCATTAAAAAATGAAATTACAATGTTTACATGTCATTTGCCCCGAACATGGTATCAAAGTAACATAATTTCCCCCAAACAGCCCACCCACAGGGGCCTGGCTACTCATAGAAATGGAAAATACAAAAAGAAAGGAGAAAGAGGTAGAAGAAGCCATGGAGCTCGGTGTAGATGAAGAATTCCTCCTCTCCAACAGCTGTAGGGGTGTCCTCCTTATTCTCCTTGGATGAAATGGTGTGGAATGATGGAGGGAAGTGGATGGAAGGCTTAGATATGGGGGTTATGTGGTGGAAATAGTGAAATGGAGTGGATTTGAGGTGGATATGGAGTGGAATGGAGGGGATGGTGATTTGGGGAGCTAGGAGGTGGTGGAAGGTAGCTAACCTCATGCTCCAGCCGCCACCTAGGTATATATAGGTGTGGGGAGGAAGCACTAGGTCAAGTAGGGGAAAAATGGGCAAAACAGTGAAAACTAGGTGAGTTTTGTGAGTAGCACAACCGTGGTGGGTCACCACGGTCGTGGTGGGTAGAGTAGGCCATGACCGTGGTGTATGGGCACAGTCATGGGAATTAAAATGGCTAAATGTCAGGTTGGTGGTCAAATTTGGGCTGAAAAGGCCACGGTCGTGGTGGTCACCACGGCCGTGGTGGGTTGAGGGTAGCACGACCGTGCTACGTAGCACGGCCGTGGTGGGATCTGGTAGCATGCCCGTGCTGTGTGGCACGTCCGTGGTGTAAGATGGTAGCACGACCATGCTGCATGGCACAGCCGTGGTAGGTGGTCGCAGCACGACCGTGCTGTGTGGCATGGCTGTGGTAGAGTATGCTCTGCAGTTGCTTCAAAATTGAGATTTTTCCTGTGATTTCTTCATTTGCAGCACGACCGTTCTGTGTTACCACGGCCGTGCTGGGGGCTTTGCTTGCACTTTGAGATTCAAACTTCGTTATCCATGGACTTCTTTGCTTAAGCTTGACTCTTGGCCACTAGGGGTAGGTTGGGGGAGCTCTGGGGCCTTCTTTGGGGCCCTCCATCTCTCTCGTCCATCCAAGTGTGGTCCAAGTACTTGAAAAACATACAAAAAAGTCCATACGTGCATTTTACACAAATATGCATATTAAGGGAAATAACATGTAATCTAATAGGTATATATGTGATTGAAGAGCAAAAAGACACAAGATGAAGCCCTAAAATAGGGATGAATCAAGTAAGAGTGGGCTCAGGGGCTATAGTACGAGTGGGTATGGGATCATACGGGCAAGCATAATCAGGAAGACTGTCAAAGTAAGTCCCCTGGATGCCATAAATGTGATCTTTGATCTGTAAAGGGGCATGCTGCAAAGCCGCTTAGATCTGCACATGTGATTCCACCTATTGAAACAAAGTTTGTACTAATAATAAAGACTGATTATGTATATTACAAATAATAAAGATAAATAAGAACAGTTTGTAAAATAAATAATAATGATACTCACAAATTGTTGTTGACGATAACTTTGTAGGTAGTATGTGGTCAGAGGCTGAGTTGGAGGGGGCAGTACATATTGGGGATGATACCATGCGTAGTATACCTGTGGACTGAAGTCTGTCTCTGCTGGTGGAGGGGGAACTAAGCTCTTATGTCTATTATTCTACAGTTGCACCTCCCACCTATAATGATGCAACCAATCCTCAACCACATGACCCCTCCCATCTATCCAACTAAGGTGTGGCAACTCCAGAGTAGGTTGTACTTGAACAAATCTGAATTGTCTAAGTACTCTGTCAGGGAAGTGCCACTCTACTACTGTGTAGCACACTCAAATCAAATATCACAACCCTCTCAACACAAGGCTGGAAGTCTCTCTAGAATATCAGCAGTGTAAGGAGCTAACTATATTTGTTATTCAAGTAGATACAACATGTACCATATAAAATGAAGTAAATTGCATAAAAATACAACATATATCATACAACATGTTAGTAGAAGTAAGTAAGTTATACATGAGAGGGAAAAATCTGGTCAAATGATGTATCATAAAACTAGATCGATCCTCTCATAGTATCACTCCTTTGAACAAATGTAGGCCACCTATTAAATTGACAAACTAAATTTAGATAAACATTACAAAATATTTGGACAAATGTATAAATAAATTGTGTAAATCTTTACCTATAACCCAAGGGAACATCTTCTGGCCACTCTCCCAGTTCATAACCAATGAACCTGGGCGTCCAATTCCTAACCTCTCCCAACACCACATCTATAGTAGACATACACAACCAGACGGGTGGGCAGTTTTCCTAGAATGGGTGGTAGCCTTGTATAACTCCCTATATAAGTATGCTAGAGTTGCAGCACCCCAAGATAGAGTGCTACAACTTGCAAAGTCAGACACAAGCGGGATGTACCGTACATGAACTATGTCCCCAATACTATCTGGAATAAGGTAACTACCTAAAAAGTATAGGAGATATGCTCTAGTATACCTTATCCTCATTTGTCTTTGTTGTTCTTCATCTCTCAAGGTGAAATCCACCCCCCTAAAGGTCTCACACAACCATATCAAGGGGATATGCCCCTTAGACATCCCATATATTGCATCTCCTAAGAAACTCTCACAAAGGTGAGACCATGAAAAAATTGCCCCTCATCTATGCCTAAAGGATATGAAGCTATAACCGGTGGACCATCAATACTAAGACGTAAAAGAAATGCGACATCCTGAAGGGTTACACTCATCTCAAAAGGGGGAAACCTAAAAGTATTGCTAGAGTTGTCCCACCGGTTAACTAAGGGAGTGATTATATTGGGATCAAGGTGGATAGGTTGTAGCTTATGAACAAGCCCAAAACCAACCAAAGAAATGTTTTTCAAAACACCCGGGTTA
This sequence comes from Alisma plantago-aquatica, assembly GCA_963693085.1. Taxonomy (NCBI): domain Eukaryota; kingdom Viridiplantae; phylum Streptophyta; class Magnoliopsida; order Alismatales; family Alismataceae; genus Alisma; species Alisma plantago-aquatica. The sequence goes on along the minus strand of OY856413.1, from coordinate 89,737,157 downwards.
GTAATAGGCCACTATGACAACATGAAGTGGTGATGGGAGAGTCAGAAGGATGCTTATCTAGGATCCATATCTATGAAAAGTGCAAATATTACATTAAATTAAAAGTGCAAATATTACATTAAATTGAAATTGCAAACAATACATGACTTGGACAAATTGAAATTGCAAACAATACATGACTTGAACAAATTGAAATTGAAAACATAACATGACTTGAGTAAATTGAAATTACAAACATTACATGACTTGAACAAACTGAAATTGCAAACAATACATGACTTAAACAAATTGAAATTGCAAACATTACATGGCTTGAGTAAATTGAAATTGCAAACATTACATGACTTGAGTAAATTGAAATTGCAAACATTACATGACTTGAACAAATTGAAATTGAAACATTACATGACCAGACATCATATTACATTAGGACAAGTGTGTCTATTATGGCCCCTTCTACCACACTTATGACAATGATATGTATATTGATTTGGATCAACATCCATAGTTGAAGGCCTTCTATTTTTCTTTGGTCTTCCAGTGTGCCTTCATTTCCTAGGTGGTAATAAGGGATAAATACCTATGCTTTTATAAAATTGAGGCCAATACCTCTTGTCGGGAATACCACAAAATTCAGTTCTATATGCATTCAAATAAGCATCATTTGTGAAATATGGGTTCACAAGTCCATCAGTATCATAATTGACAGATCTTGCAGCTACCCAAACATGAGAACATGGAAAATTCCATTATTGTGGAAAACCACAACTACCTTTACTTGCACCATTTGGACGCATTATGACTTGAAATTTATGTCGTTCCATGTCATCAACAAGCCATTAATCATTGTTCACGCGGAGTTTTACTCTTAGTTTATTTGCATCCTGTGATACATTAAAAAGCTTATTATGAAACCTGAAGGGCCATTTATGTCCCTGTTGTGCACGACCATATACTTAATTACGCCTCTCCAACCACATTGTAATCGAGCGATAATATGTGCCAACAATTAGTGCCTGTATTGGTAAACCCCTAACACCTTTTAAGACTCCATTTAACCCTTCAACATGATCGCTAGACAATGACCCATACTTGTAACCTCTGTCATATGTGAGAGACACTGTACTAGATTTTGGGCTATCGGATACTCCTTAGCAGCTGGTTCTATGGTTTCTATATCAGCCATTAGACGATCAAATTCAAGTTTATCAGTTGGGGATCCCACCTTCCACAAAAGTTTCTTTTACTCCTGCGACTTGAACTTTTTATGGAAGTTCTCACAAAGTTGTCGAAGACAATAATGATGTTGAGCACAGTCAAATTGTGACTTAAGTGCTGGAAAAATGCCACTCATTCGATAAGAAATAATACACATATTTGTACGACATGGAATGATTGGAATAAAATTTTGTAGATAACCATAGAACCACTCCCATGAGTCTTTATTTTTTGCCTCGACAACAGCAAAAGCAAGTGGAAATAGACCATTATCAGCATCTATGCCACATGCAATGAGAAGTGTGCTATAAAATTTTCCTGTTAGAAATGTGCCACCAGCAGTAAGAATGGGCCTGCAATAGGCCCAACCCCTCACAGCTGGACCAAATGCCCAAAAAACCTTCTTGAATCTACATGTGCCTTCAGTTTGAAGGGTATAATCATCCACAAGGTGGGAATATATAGTTCTTGGAATATATTGTGATAGAGAAATCAGGAACGAAAACAAATTATGATATGATGATTCCCAGTCTCCAAATATTTTATAGACAACCTTCCTCCTCGCTAGAAATGCCTTCTTGTAAGATATATGGAGGTTTAATTCAACATTCACCTTGTCATGAATTTCTCATGTGGACATATCCAATCGTCATACTAGGATTGGCATTATCATACGAGCAATATAAGATGATGTGACTTGACAATGGTTCTGATTCAGAATAGTTAGTTGACAATTGTGGTTTGTACTATAACATTTTACCTTCCACATGCCACCTTCTCTTTTGGACTGGTAAGCGGTCAAACTCCAAGGACATCGTTGGTCATGGATACAAACAAATATAAGATGATGATTATTTGAGCGTTGTGTACGATATTGGACATTGTTTTGTACTGACCATTTTTGGATTGTCTCAATCATTACAATTTTGGATGCAAATAAAGCACCCTCATATATTTCAGTGCTGGAAGGGTTGCAATTGAGATGGAATTCCTGACGAAAATCTTCCACCCATTCTTCATCTTGAAAAGCTTCATAGTTGGTATCAATGTGTTCATGTCGGGGCCATTGTTTATCAAATATGGATGGAACATAACTCAATGCTGTAATAGAGTCAGGGAATGGATGTTCATGCCCATCATCAGTTTCAGTCAATGACTCACTATCATGATCACTATTATTATCACCTTCCTGATCACTATCATTATCACCTTCATGATCACTATTATCATCACCTTCTTGTTCAATATTTTGTTCTCCCTCCTCAACCTCAAGACCAATATTCTCAATAGTAGGATTTTGAGATAATTCAGGTGGTTAATTCCATTCAGCAGTTACATTACTATTACATGGTTGGGATTGAAATTGATTCAATAGACTCATGAAACTACAATGTTGGTGGAAAGATGTTTTTTCAAGAAACACATCAATATAGGCATCAGATGAAAGTGAGAATAAGGTTCTGTATGCATCATCATCATCAACTTGTATGAGCTTATGATCTTCTCCAGGGAAAAGATAGGATATATTGATAGAGAAGTGGTTGGGATTGATGTCAAGTATTGTATGGATATACGATTTTAGTTCGGATAGGGTATTGATAAGTGAAATATTTATGGGTCTAACAGATCGACTAGAATAAGACCCATTAGAGAGAAATAGACCATCATATCGAAGCTTGACAATTCATGAATGTAAACTAGATGCCATGTTCCTATCATTGTAAAATAGTAATTTGTATTTTAGAACATTAAATTAACTTTGGAACAATAATTAATATTGTAGAACATGAATTTATATTTTAGACCATGAATTAATATTTTAGAACATTGACATCATTTTTAGAAGAGTAGTTAAGATTTTAGAACAATAAATTTGAATTTGGAAAAAAATTGGAACAATATTTTTTCTATAACATTAACATTTTAGAACAATAATTTTGGAATTTGGAACAATAATTTTTTTAACAGTAATTAACCATCAAGTGTCATTGTCTATAAAATTATTTTAGTAATGTGGAATTAAATAGTAGCAATGCAATTATTTCATTTTTAATATTGCATAGTAATTTTAGGTCCAAATTTTTTAATCTAAAAATATAGTAGAAAAAATACCTCAAATGGCGGGATCCCCCTTGTCAATCAGAATAGATGAGAAGAGAAAGAAGAGAAGCAAAATCTTTCTTAGACAGCGAAAGAAGAAGAGAAGAAGAATGTAGCTCCAAGGTCGCCCAAAATCAGCTCCAAGATTTTCAAAAATCACCTCCAAGCCATAGACATTCGGGTAGGGAACTCAAGAGAAATGGCAATAGAGAAGAAGTTGAGGAATGGTGTGGGTTTAGGGGGCTGATCTCAGCTCCTTTATATAGGAGAGAAATGTGTCCCCGTTGAGGATGCATTGCCCCCATGTGGCACCGCACTGCGCCCCCCAATGGAAACATAGCCGTTGGGTGGCAACGGTCGACAATTGTGTGGAAACAATGTGTCCCCAGTAGAGATGCATTGCCAACGTGGCACCAAAGAGCAGTTGGGCCATCTTAGGGAGAGACGCATTGGTCCCACAATAGGGCAATGTGTCCCACTTTAGGATGCATTGCTCTACAGTGGGACCAGTGTGTCCCGTCTTGAGATGCATTGCTCTCTCAAAAAGCAATATGTCCTGACCTGAGACGCATTGCCCTGTTGTGGGACCAATGCATCTCCAGCCGGGACGCATTGCTCTGCGACAGAGAAATACATCTCCGATGGGGACATATTTCTCCCAAATGTGCCATTTTGGGAATTAAGTTCAAGAATGTGCTATTCTGGGCATTAAAATGGCCTAACATGTCATTTTGGTTTTTTTTGCCAAGAATCTTCTCTTTCTCAACCTCAAAAAAAAAATTCAGCTTCAGTTATGAGGATTGAAGGGTACAACGTAACATTACTCTCCAAACTAGTAGGCATTTTGGTTTCCTTTAGAGAGAGTGCATACGACAAACATCAACCCTGAGTATATGTGCGTCAACAATGTGAGCTCTTACTACTATGTGTGGTTGACTTAGCATAATCTTACAAATACAATATCAGTGCAGGGTTGTGTTAGACTCTTTTTTGACAATGTTGTTCTCCACATTCCTCCTCTAATTCTTTATTGTGGGATCAAACTTACTCATTAACTAACCAAATTGGATATAGATACAGTCTAAAGAGATAAAGCCAAAGCTAATTCTAAAGGAAACTAAAACTAGAGCTACTGCTTCGAGATTGATCAATAGTTTCATCTGCTAAAATATTTGACATATTCCCTAAAAACTAGCAAAAGAAGAAACGGACTAAGGGGCATAACACTTTGATATCATCTACTATCAACCCGAGAGGGTATTTAATATTTTCTCTAACTAACACAACCTTTGTGAGGACATGAACATCTAACTTAAGGAACTCTTTCTATAAGTTCATTAATCACATCTACTTTAACGCTAGTCTTAGAAAGGGCTTCCACAAGGTCTAGTTGCAACATGTTATTTATGAACTCACCACGAATGGAGAGTATACTCCCTAGAGATCATGAATTGTAACATCAATACCGTACTATTTAATATAGGAGAGCTGGGGAACATTCATCACATCCACAATACGATAAGAAGAGGAAGACTATGTGCATGGTGTTACTAACTATCCCTAATAACTCTTCAAAGAACATCCGAGTTCATTGGGAGTTGCCTAAGGTGTCTCAACAACTACCACAACATTTGATACCAATGAAAAAATATGGTAATGGTAATTTATATACGAATGGATTAAAGCTGGCAGAAAAACTCATTTTGCCAAGATTGTTATAGAACTAGATGCAAATGAAAAGGCCATGGAAACATTGCTTGCTGTCTAAAATTTGTAATAACTCTAGAGGGTATGTCACTCTACAAATATTTGTTCATTCAATCTAAAGAAAAACAACTCATCTGCCTCATTTCATCTTATACACCATGCTAAGGTGCTTAGAATTAGTTTCCCCTTTATACGACATCTGCAAAAGTATGAAGAGTACAAAGTATCAAAATGATTTGAATTGACACAATTGAAGCCCATAGTCAAATATATATTTAAACTCAATACTCCTGTCAATAAAATTACCTCACCTCAATAGTTAACAATTTTTTACATTGAAAAAACCTTTCAGTGGAATGGGAAAACTAACTCCTTAATATAGCCAAATTGGAACATCAATGGCATTTATGGTGCACAACAACTACTTTTCAACACATATATGGTCTAATTAGTTTCTATATGTTGGTATGCATGCCCAGAGAGCCAATCATATGATGATTGTAGTGGGGCATTAGATACCTGATTTGATAATGATGAAGGTAATTATGTCAATTATGTTTGTATCAATCGTGAGATGATGACACAAATAATATATGTTTAAGGAATAATGCTACTTAATGGTGTATATCTCCAAGTTGAGGACTTGAACAATAAGATCATATGTATGATAAGAGTACATACAATTATTGTTATGTCCCTAGTCAGATTACATAAGACTAGAATGTGTGTTGACTAATGACATAGTCTCATTAGTCATGACATGGGGTATCAAGTCAAACACATAGATACATGTTAGAGAACAGTGTACCAGACAGACCCACCTTGTGAGTGATACATGGAGATCATGGAATGGTAGTTAGAACCAACTCTCATAGTGATAGTGGTGATTGTGGTTCTAGACCAGAACCCACTACTGATGTGCGTCGTTTAGCACACCAATCACTAGGAAAATTATCCTAGAGTTTATCCTTTTTCTACTTTCTGATAAAAGCTTGTATAGAAGGGTCAATCGATAGAGATGAAGATGAAGATTTTTGAGTTTCAAATCAGATTGCGAGAACAAGAATGTAAAATCTATTTTAGGATTTTGTTAAAACTAAAACAAAATAAAATAAAGATGCTAAATTAAAGATCAACTAATAAAAAGAAAGAAACACAAAAGCTAAGGGATTTCACCACCCTAGACGATGTGAAACAAGACTGAAGAAATTACATGATAAGAAAGATAAAAGAAGGTATGTGAAATATTCGTAAATGAGTCACAAAAGATTAACTCCCTGTGAACCCATTGGTCCTGGCGTTCACAGATCCTAGTTCAATCATCCTAATGGGGACTTTTCTGAGGTCTCATCCAAATTCCCATGAAATTGATTTGGTAGTTTTAAATCTTGGGTTCCACAGTCGCATATGCCAAGATTAGCAAGAAATCAAAATGAGAGATCACTTTGTTAAAATCGTCAAGATCCAAGTCAAAGACCATATATCTAAAAAATTGTGTAAAATTTGATCGAATCATCACATTACTAAGGGGTTTCTCCCCTCACCTTGGTAAGAAGACTACTCACTAGACATAAGAGATGAAGCAAAAGTAAGAAGGAAAGAAGCCATAGACCACATGAAGAATCTTCAAGGAGATCTAGGTAGTTCCAGTTAAATGGCTTGATCCCTTAATCCTCCGTTCCAAGAGAAAAGAATGAGAATAACCAAGATCTAGAGATGAAGAATTGAATTTGTATTGCAAAAGTGAAAGATTACAACTATGAAATAAAATGCGAATACAAAATTGAGGACTATAAACTAAGACTCCATTACAAGTAAGACTTGATTTACAACTAAGACTCGATGATTTTTCTTATGGAGTCGCCCCTCCTTTTATAGGGGAAGGAGGGGTGGAAAAAGGGGAGAAGAAGGAATAGAAGAGACGACTTTTGTTTGTCTTTATCAAGAGAAATATCTTCCTTAATAGGCAATAAACAAAATCATTGATTGCCTTCTTTTGACCCTTCAAATTCTGACTCTCTCTCTGTAGATTCCAATTTCTGAAGTTTCATGCAAATTTCGGATGGTAAATAGCTTTAAAGTGTAATCAAAAATATATTTTTCATATAGGCCTTGGAATTTTCTTCCTAACTCATATTTAAAAATCAACTTCTGCCTTCATACGTGAGAGTTATGACTATTTTGGTGCTAGGTATATATTTAAACTAGGCACTACGAGAAAATGAATAGGCACGTTGATTGGTTGGTTGGATAGTCAAATGAATACTAAAATCATCTAGAAATATATTTTTCTTATAGAAATTGAAATTATATTTTCAAAACATATACAAACTCCAATTGTGGAATTTGAATGTGGGAGTTATGACTATTTTTGGTGTTGTCCATACATGAATTTCAGGAACTACGGGAATTGTGCAACACATCTTCCAAGAGAAATTAATGATTGGAGTGATTAGGTCATTTTCCTAAAAAAATCCAATAAAATATAATTAAAACTCCAAATAAAGAGAGAAAATCTAATCTAATACAATTAATCACAAAATTTAAAAAATAAATAACAAAACAATCCTAAAAAGATATTTAAAAGATTAAATTAAAAAGGATAAATACACATATATCAAGATACCTCAGACTTGAATCTTTGTTTGTCCTCAAAAAAATAAAATCACAAATAATTCAAATTTATACTAACAACATGTCTATCCTCACCCTTGTAACATCACTTCATTACTTACCTCCAAATTTGGCCAAGCAACCCAATATCCAAAAACCACCAAACACAAAATTCTATATTCCCTATCAAAAACAAATATCATATCATGATTTTAAATCAAGACTTTGTAGATAAAACATACTTCATCTTACTTTTTCTTTGACACTCTCATCTTTAGTATTGTATTTTTTTATGTGAGTTGTTGAATAAGAACAAGATGAAATTTGGGGGTGTGAAAACAAAGAAGGAAGTGATGATTTTTATCCCTCTATTCCATTTGAGATTTGAATTTGTTGAGTTGTAGGTACATTGGTCACAATTTTTTCATGTGCACTTTTAACATATTTTGATGGTACACCCCTTTGTGGGGTATGGAATTTTTAATATGGGAAACATGTCACCTTAGACTTGATTTTTTTCCGGTGGTGATTCTTTGCTTCTCTTTTTTAGAAAGAAAATACAGGGGAAACAAAAGGTGTCCTTGTGCTTATAACTTCACATGATTACTTTCTCCTTTTTTTTTCTTCGAAAGTTTCATTACATCAGAAAGAATATTCATGTCAGTCACATTATACAAGATTTATAACAAGTTAATCCATAGTTTAAAAATAGATAAAAATTGTATTTGGTTTTGAATGATTCCACACGACTCACCAACTATTCCAAGAAGTGATGTTATTTTGGGGTCCTAGGTGACATGATGGTTTCATACATGAAAACTTGTGAAATTATTTGCAAATGATTTTCTCTATTCAAGGGGTACAATGATAAACAACTATTTATATTGGTTGACAAGATAAAGGCAATTATGCAACTAAAAAAATACAACATGGTTGACTAGATAATGGCCATGAACAAAACAACTATATGCAAAACTAATAAAAAGGCATAGATAGTGTAAGAATAAAAAATATAAGGGGGTGGAAAAGAAACATACCACCCACCTCCATCCTGAACTTAGAGTTTTTCTTGTCTCGATCAACATCGAAACTCAAGATGGAAGGAAGAGAAGAGTGAGGATTTCCAGGTGGCCCTGGTAGCTCGAAGAATGTCCAGCTAAAGTGTATGTGTATGAGGGTTGGGACCTTCAATAGAGGAGCTTCATAGTGTACCCAATGATAGGGAAGTTGTGGAAGCTCAATGGGGTGTTCATATTTTCTTTCACCTCACATTCCCTCCAATAAGATCCATAGATCTTTCTTTAACAGCAAAGGAAGTGCTGAAGATGGATGTGGATTGGAAGAGGTTGGTGGGTACAGGACCAGTAATGTCGCTAGAGAAGGATGTATATATTTAAGTGGAGGATCTGGCTCTAGTTTTCCACCATCACAATGACCTTCATATGGGAGAATTGATGCTGATACAAAAGATTTCAAATTATATACAAAGGTGTTTTGCTTCTCTTGAAAAACAATGCCATCAATATTGGGTTTGGTAAGTTTCATTGTTGATATGACATATGGCTCTAATTCTTTTGTATAAGGGGTCCCCAAGGATTTAGTAGGAATGAGGATGTCTTCCTGGTAAACAATAGAAGCGGGTGTATGGGATTCTTCTAAGGGTGGTATCTCCCCTTTTACATTATTCTTATGTGGAATGAGAACTGGCTGTGTCAAAAAGGGGTCCAAAATAGACTAAAAAAAAGGGTATTGGTCTATGGTATCATTCAAATTTATGTTTAGGATGGGAGGGCTTGTTAGATCTTAAGAATGAATCTCCTACTTTGACTTTTAATATTCCAATAATAGAGTCTCTAAAGGAAAGATAGGGATACCAACGTCCTCATCACATGTAAAATATGGCTTCATGGTTTGCTTAATTTCTTTAAAATCCAACACATATGACACAAAAATAGGATCATTGTCATCATCATCGAGAATAACTATCTTGCAGTGATCAAGCTCTATAGAGAGATTTTGTGATGAAGCCTCTAGTAAGTTAGCTAACATGTCTTGACTAGATTCAAGTTTTACTTGTCCTTCTACTGCCATCTTCTCTACGGCCTTAAGTCTCTCTTCCAGTTCATGATTAAATTGCATTTCACCATAGGATTTATACTGTAACATACTGAATCTTGGATTCAATTGCTATTTAACCATTTTCAAGATTTTAATTCCTTCATGTCCTTTTTGTCCTTTTCCCTAAATTTTCCTATCTTTTCTATCCTCATTGTCCTTAATGTTGAAATTGAGATATACTAGATGGCTTGAATTATATTTACCCACATTCATTTCAATGAATGGGTTTTTGCACAAATATCTCAACTAGTGTGTTAATTGGAGTTTAATAATGCAAAATAACCATTTATGAGAGATAATTAGTGGGTTATGTTTATTTAGAGTTTTAATGGTTTTTTGGGACAAGAAATGATAAATAATAAGGTTTTGGGTTAGTTAATGATTCCTTTCCTTTCTCCCTCCTCCTAAATGTTATTAAAGCAATAAAAAGGAGAATAGGAGGTGTGACATGAATCTTGTATGATTTTATAATATCCATCACAAAATTCTATTTAAGGATTCATTAAGAAATGTCTTTTGATTAATTCACCCTTAAAATGCATTAATATACATATCAATGGACAATATGGTGATTAAGGGCCAAAGCTTTTGCAAAACAAAAATCTAATTTTATAGAATAAATCTAGGAATTAATATTAACGTATGGTCCAAATTTGAGGTTATTTAGACTATGTTTAAGACTACAAATTAATTTGGGAAGTTTTTGCTAAACTTTTGACTAAGTTTTCATCGAAATGATCAATAATGTGCGAGTAACACTATGATTCTATCATTTAGTCACTGTCACACTCCTATTTCCTCTCAAGCATGCCATCTGATGGCTGCAATCTATTCATCTATGATCTAACCAGATCCAATGGCTGGGAACTCATCCCTAACCTCGTGTCAGGTAGCCGTTTCACAAGCTTCACTTTCCCGATCCATTTCTCCCCATTCAATGAGCCTTTTTGCAAGTTTTCTCTGACTTTAGTTTCATCTCGTCGTTGTGAATCCAATGATCCTTGACTCACCTTCCCTCTTTCATTGATGATGAAACACCCAAATTAGGGCTCGATGGCATCTCCACTTCCATTTTATAGAGGTAGCTATAACACCCCTCTCACCTATATAAGGTCGGGGCGAACACCCTCAATCACCACACAATTCTCCTCCTCTTCTAATTTTTCCTACAAAGCACCGAGACTCCCTAACCCACTCAAATTCCATCTCTAACTACCACCATCATTCCACAACCCTCGCCTCCTTCTTGGGTTCAATTAGGGCATCAATGAGCATCCACAGAGCCTCGTCTTCGATTCCTCTTTGTCCATTTGCTCTGCGATGATCCCAGTAGTTGGGTCCTATAGACCAGTTGTTGCTCATCACCGACGATCATACAGGTGGTCCTCCGATGGCTCGTGATCAAGAGCGAGGATACTGAATGGCCCAACTAACTCCCAAGAACCTCCCCAACCTCTCAATTTGATCTCAGGATATGTAAATCTTCATTTACCCAATATCGAGCTTACACAATTTTCTCCTGCATTTTCTGATTTCCGGTCTTCTTCTTTACCTCTATTGGATCTCGTTGACATTGATGTGACCCGTGAAGTCAGACGCATGGTTAGTTATATGAAGATCCATGATTTGGCCAAAGTTTGAACCAAGACCTGGAAGCAACAACTTATGGTGGCCACAACAGGCTGCACCAGCCACTGCTGGAGATGAGCCAATACTCGGTTGATCCATCTTGATCTCGAGCAGAGACCTAGGTGCTTGGTTTTGTGCAAATTGTCTTGTAGATCAATTGAGAATCCATCAAAATGGATTCCAAGATTCTGGGAGCAGAGAACGAACCCTCACCTGTGATTAGAGAAGAATCCAAGTCACAAGATGAATGTGGTTACCCTACACATTTAATCAACTGATCAAAATCCCAAGGGTATTCTCGAGTTTTCACTCCCTATTTGCTTTAATTGCCTAAATGATAAGGCGAGCCCTATTGTGCTAGTTGGCAGTTGCCGATTGGCCCAAGTCAGCGCAGGCCCAAGCCCTTTCACCGTTGACTAGGGTTTTGATATACACACATGGATTTTTCTCAAATTGTGATTGGACGATTTTCAATAATTCCTAGTAAATCATAGGTTTATCGAAAAAATATGAATAAATAGTCATTGGAGAATTTTTTTTGTGTAGAATATGATTTTGTGGTTTTTAAGTATTGATTTGTATCCCTATTATAATGTTTGTCATAAATACCATTTTAATTATATAAAAAGCCTTAAAATATGTAACTAATTCATTTTAACTCCAAATTTACAAAATAAATATGTTTTCTTAATCAAGAGAATCTAAGTAATCGATTGGTCCAAGTTTTTCATACCAATTCAATGGTTTTCATAGGAGGCCCTAAATTAGGGTTTCTCATATAATATGCTGTATAAACCCTAATCCATGTGTATAAACTTGTATCTAGGACAAAAGTGACATTGGACACATTTAATTGATGAAAGGTCTTCTCTAGGAGTCTCAAGTGAGGTATGCATGTGCAACCATTTATGTTTATGAGTATGAACACTTGTCCTTTAGTTGGGCATTTGATATCCAACCCTAACTTATCCAGTGAGGCATTGCTTAGCTTTTATTCTATTTATTGCCTTCTTGTGGCATTTTTACTTCAATTATTATAGGGTCTTGGACCCCACTTGGAAAGTTAGTAAATTTCTTAAATATTCCATTGGATTATTCTAGCATGATGATGTAAATGACTAATTAACTGATGCAGTGTACATGACTACAAACCACCCATAGTGGGCATGTGTAAATTCACCTAGGGGAATGTGAACACTCTCCCCATTTTAAAAATATATTTGGGTGCTTGGGAATGTGTTACTCTCCCTCACCCAGAGGTTGAGGTCCGGTAGGTGCCTCAACCCTATATTAGTTTAATTGTTGTCATATTAAATCATGCATGGAACTTTATTATTATTTGACTTGGCAGAATTCTTATTTATTTACTCGCCTCATACTTTTGACCCTCTTAGCATAGTAGTTCTTTTTCATGCAATACTTTACTTTATTTTTGTCCTTATGCACCTTCCATGATGTGAAAGAGGATCTTTCCTACTACAGCCTCTGAGAGGAATATTCTTTTAAGAAATCGACATTGTAGGGAGAAGTAACTGTTGTTCCAGATGACAATCTTCTTGTCAAGCTGTGGTCTAAGAACCATGTTCAGATGGCGTTAGTCGTAGGCAGTTAGGTAACCTATGGTGCATCTGTCAAAATTAGGCATTTCAAACATTAGTATTTCAGATGGCTCAGAAAATCGATCAACTGCTGAGTTCTTCCCTCGAGGGGATTGTGCTACTAGTGAGCTGTATAGGTCACCTTCTACTCCTTCAGAGGGATCATCTGTCAGACTACTGAAAAGGTCTTTTGTGGCATCGTTTGGATCAAGTGGGTATTGTGGAGTTGTCATATCATCTGTTATTGGCTCGCTCCCTATCAAATGTATCCACTCATGCATATCTGGAAAGATGTTGGTGTGGAATTTGAAGCCCTCTAGATCTCTGGAATCTATTGCAGGCCCCACTCTGGGTTGCTCATATCTGTGTCCTTGTGTGCTTCACCCATTACCGTTATTGTGACATCACTTGGAGGGTGAGTTGTGTTGTCGATGTCGTGGCTGCTTCCTTTCTCTTTAGGGGACCCGTCGGCGATATTCTTGGTCACCTCCCCCTCGGGCATTGCTAATACTTTCGAGGGCCCACTAGAGTTTGAGGATGGTGAAGATGAAGAATAAGATGATGGCGATGTTGATGACGGTGGCAGTGATGGTGATCTTTGAGACCACCTTGAGTGGCAGCGTGTGCTGCTTTTCTCGAGCCTGTGCTAGATAGCATCCAGGCACTGGAGTGCAGCCTCCATTGTTTGGTTCATTTCATCTAGCCGGTTGGGTATACTAACCATAGTTAGAAGTTGACACACCGGCGCTGCCAGTCGCTGTTGGAAAGCCTGAAATTTGCCAGTGAGGGAGTAAAAAGTAGCACTATGATTACGAGTTACCTCCCTCATGCTATCAAACTCATTGCCGAAGGCATGCCCCAAAGAAGGAGGAGCAGGTGAACGAAGATGGCTTCTGGAGTGCTCCTTGTTCTGGCGGCATGGCCCGTGGAATGCACGCCTTCAGATGGAGGTGATTCTAGCACCACGATGCCTGCAAGCGTGGTCTCCAAGCACAATGTAGGTGCCTTTGTCGTGGTAGCTTCCACTTCAACATGGGGATGTGGGGAGAGTAGTTGTGTTTGAGGATGGTGAACGACCGCATGACTCTCAGCCTCATCCCCTAATGAGGCGATCTCCCTCGTTGTCGGTTGGGTGGGAGTTTGTTGAGTGGACCAGAGCTCGTTGTTCAAGAGCTGGATGAGGGCCTCCTTGCCATTTGCGAGAGGTGTCTGGTTGTGCTATGGAAGGTTCAACCGCTGCCATTGTGACCGACACTACTATTACAGTGGGTGTAGATGTCGTTGTGACTATGGTGATTTTTGCGAATGTGGTTGTGCTTGTTGGCACAGTTGTGCTCGTTGGTACAACTACTTCGATTGGTACAACTACTTCAGTTGGTGCAGCTACTTCGGCCTCGAGGTGGTCGTTGGTGTTGGCTACCTGGGACCTTTGTCGATGAATAGCCTTGGAGGCCCCCTTCTTCTTTGCAAACACATTCTTATGAATGGTGGGTGTGGATGTGTAGGCTGTGTCGACTACTAGAGCCTCAATCTCTGCTGGCATAAATACCAACTTCTGTGCATTGTAGTTGATGCAATTTGGCAGTAGGAGTAGAATGTTGGTTCTTGCAAACATATAGGAGAGTTGAGAGCCTTCTTTCTTTAGAATGATGGCCCTTGTGAGTAACTTGATATCTATCTTGTCATCTCCCTGAGTTCGCGATAGGCTCTGAGGTTCCTTCGGATATCTGAGCCCTACTATGATCAGGTTGACAATGCCTCCCATGTGATACTCGTTGGTGGCATCTTTGATTGGATGAAGCCTGTTAATGAGGAAGCACCCCAAATTGATTGGCTTTCCCGCCATTATGTACCAGATCATGTACAACTCTTCAGTATAAAGATTGTTGGTTTCAAATTTGTTGAAGATGAGGTTGACCACTATCTTGTGGATGATCCTCCAGAAGTAACAGTAGACTACAACCACTTTGCTTCCAGGCTCAAAGGAAGACTCACCTGTCAGCTCCTTCCACAGCTTTAATGAGGTGAAGCCGTCATCCTCACTTATCCTGGCTCCATCGTGAAGTAGTTTCTGCTCATCTTCATTTTTGGAGAAGATTTGGTTGAGTAGTTTTTTGGCAATCTTGTACTCCATGTTGTATAACTGGGCCTGCAACCGATCACCTCCAGTACATTTTTGCTCTCTTCAGGGATGTTTGGAACCCGTCGGAGGGAGAAGATGAATTCTTTGGTCAACTATGTGTAAGAGTTGGAGAAGTCGAAGAAAATGTCATAAAGCCTGACAGCGTCGAGAATGTTTTTTCATCCTTTCAAAAATCCCAATCTACCGGAAAGAGGCTTCATGGCAGAACCTCATTGGGTGGTAGACCTTCACTGCCAGTTCAGTATATCGGCGATGATGATCTGCATCTCTTGGAGTGAAGCTCCCTTGAGAGTGGGTTAGAGCTTTGGGCTTTGCCGCTGCAAGTTGAACGGTTGCATCTGCTTTCATGCAGGGCTTTTAGTCAGTAGTGGAAGGCTGAGCTGTTGCTGGGTAGGGCGTTTCTACTCTATAGTGGCCCCTATGGTGTCTTCATAGGGGATCCTATTTCCGTGCTGGTCGAATTTGGACAACCGTATCCTTGGTGCGTGCCATTATCTGCAAAATAAAGAAATCAACACATTAAGTGACATTTTGTATCGTGTATCGGGTTAGGCGCTTGAAAGAAGAGGAGGCCAACTCAACACATGAAGGCAACAGAGGTGAAACTCAACATGATACAGTCAGCCCAATACGGGTTGGGCGATATGGCTAAATTGATATTAGTTTTCGAAAGAAAGCATGGTGCTGGATTGGTATTAAGCCAGCTTGGTATCCTCTCTGTGCGATACATGTGTGCACGATATGGTTAACATGATATGGAGGACGTGCAGAAAGTCGGTGCGGCTATCAAAACTCGATATGCATTGCTTGCTCAATACCTGTAATTTGGAGTAGCCTGTCACGTTTGGGCATGATGTAGATGTAAATCGATAGGCCAAAACCCAGTACAGCTAGGTGGTGCATGATATGGCAACGCGATACAATTACGCGATACGCCCAATGTTGCATGATATCGGGTTTTACCTTATCGGGGAAAGGAAGTCTGAACAC
This sequence comes from Alisma plantago-aquatica, assembly GCA_963693085.1. NCBI lineage: Eukaryota > Viridiplantae > Streptophyta > Magnoliopsida > Alismatales > Alismataceae > Alisma > Alisma plantago-aquatica. The sequence goes on along the minus strand of OY856413.1, from coordinate 89,721,041 downwards.
GTCACATGAAGGAGAGTAGCTGGGAACCCGAGACGGGAGAGGAGCTTGCTCTGGGCGATACGGGAGCTTGCACGATATGAGAGTGAAAGCTGGTAACCCATCACAGTTAACATCTCAAGGCTTATATAGTCATCTGCAAAGAGTGGTGCAAGCCGAACGACGGGGGCACGTGTCGTGTGGCTATGCAAATCGTCTTCCTAAGCAAGGAAAAAAGGACTAAACATGTCACATCATGAGACTGAGAGAGTGACACATTACCCGATACACGGAACCTGATATCACACTGGATGGCGTGTTCTACATGACACACATTCTATGTGACACAGGTACAAGAAGGTTTGCAACCCGACACACGTATAAGCGATACGTGAAGAAGGGCAATACATCCTGCTGCCCGACATAGTTAACTGATATCGCCTAACACTCGTATCGGGCTGAGCACTTGACCAATCGCCCGATAACATGTAATCACTAAGCTTTTGGGTGACATAGGGAAAGTGACCGATATGCCTCTGTGCGCGGCAAGTTCATGGCCAAACATGATATATACTTGCCCGGTATGCGTAAAAACTGATATGGAGCCTCTTTAGGTGCCACCTCGCCTTGATCGTCTAGAACCATGCTGATTAAATAAGAAATAAAGTAGAACCCTCTTTATTTGTAAGACATTACTGTCCTAAGTCATAAATCTCCAGCCTCAACTAGTATTATAGATCAAGGTGATAAAAAAAAAGTTGGTGGCCCAAAAAATGCGAGAGTCAGTGCACATGGCATATGCATAGACTCGGGCCTTATTACAACAATAGTGTTTAGAATGTTTTTCATAAGAAAAGGAAATAGCAGTTCTATTTTAGGAAAGTAAACTTGGGCTTCCTTCCAAGGAGTGCTATGGTTTTTGTCGTTAGCTCGACATCTTCAATCCTGCTTAGGCTTCTTCTTCGGGTGCAGCTTCAGCATCAGTCAGGTCCAATTTGAAACATCTTGTGAAATATTCATCTTTATAAAATCTTTTCACACGGTATCCATTGATTGAGAAGACTTTTGTTGGGTCATCCTTAACGAACAACTCCATCATTATGGATGGGTATATCTTTGCTACCACAAACGGTCCTAACTATTGAGTTTGTAGTTTCCCTGGAAGAAGTCAAATGGAAGATTTAAAAAGTAGAACTTTGTCACCTTCTTTGGCATCCTTCTTCTTCAGGTGAGAATCGTGTTAGACTTTGTCCTTTTCTTATAGATCCTCACATTCTAAGAGGCATGAAGCCTAAGCTCCTCGATCTCCTAGATCTAAAAGAATCTTTTCTTACACGCCAGGGTTGGGTCCATAATCAATCATTTGATGGCCCAAAAAGCTTTATGCTCTAGCTCGAAGGGGAGATGACATGCTTTCCCATAAATCACACTACTACAGAAATAACTTATAATGTCACATTTAGAGACGTCAGTTATTATAAAAAACCGATGCCTAAAACCTACAACGTCGGCTAACTATAGAGACCGACATCTATATTTGAAGACCGTCCAGAAACGAGTATCACTTTTTATTTAGCGTCGTCTCCCTATCATGAACTGATGCCTAAAATAGCCCGCCAAATACAATTTTTCGAGTGAAAAAAATTTCCCCACATACGGGTCGATGTTTTACCTACTAACCGATGCCTAACGATAAAAAAAATTCCTCCAAAGTTTCAATATGGTCATCGGTTTTTGTGGAAAAACCAACGCTGATAAGATTTCGTCCGTCGTCCCCGCAAAAAATTTTAGGGTTAAGATTGTCCAATGGACGTCAGTTTTTTCTGACAACCGATGTTGATGGTTATTAGGTGTCGGTTTCTGAGACAACTGATGCCTTTGTTAACTTAATAGCCCCCGCAAGAAATAGTCTTCTCCCCATTCTCTGTTTCATCGTGAAATTAGGCCCTGAAGCTATTGTTCCCCTCTCGACGTCGCCACGCCTGTGGTCATGCTCCAGCCTACTCTTGTGGTTGACGTCACCTTCTCCTGTGGTCGTCGTCGTTGCTGCCACCCCCTACTCTCTTCTTCCTCCTACCCGCTGCTCCTCACACCGGCCGCCGCTGCCGCTGCCGCTGACAGGGACGCTGCTAGCTGCTCTCTTCTTCCTCCACACTGTTGACAGGTAGGCCGCTGCTGCTGCCCTTGCTTGCTCATTTTGTTCCCACTTACATGTATGGCCATCCTATAGGGACGCCGGAGGTGGCTGAAATATGCCACCTCTTCTTCTTCCTGCTCCCTCCTTACCAAATAGATAAAAGCAAGGCCACGACAGTGGTTGTGTTGGCCGACCATGGCCATGCTGGCCAAATCCCTGCTGGCCAGCACGACCGTAGTCGGCCAATACAGCCACGGTCGTGGCCAGCCCACACGGTCGTGGCATTGCTTTTATCCATTTGGTAAGGAGGGAACAGGAAGAAGAAGATACATTTTCAATTGAATACTAATGCTTGACCTAATTCTGTAAATTTTGATGCATGTTAAAATAAATATTAAAACCCTAATGTTAAAACCGTAATACGTATTTCACCATAATCTTGTATTAACTATATTGCTGAAATCTTGTGATCAATCTATCTAAGATATTAAATATCTAATGTTAAATCTCTGATTTTGTAGTGATGTGTCTCCCTAACATCTACATGAATCCCTATTGTAGATTGATGATAATGTATGAGCTAGTTTGAAATTTTGAAATCAATTATGAATCTCTCCATCCCTAGGTATACTAATTTCCGTGTAATCTTTATCTTGATGATGAACATGCATGGACACTCGAAATGTTGAAATCAATGTTATAGAATATGATACCTAGATTAAATGATGTTACATGAAACCTAGGATATGAATGACGAAACTAGGATTGTAGGTATTGGAATGACAACATACATGTATTTTTTGGCCTAGAAACCCATCCAAGATATACTCATTAGGAGTAAATATTGGATAGTCCCCAGTTTGGGACTATTCTTGAACACCTAATCTCACTTAGGATGTAAGTGTATAATGTGTATTGGATTTCAAGAAAATTTTGATAGCATTTCCCCATTTGTTCTCTAAGTACATATGTACTTGGAGAAAAGTGGGGAAATGCTGCTGAAATTTTCTTGAAAACCCAATACACATTATACACTTATTGGTGAGATTAGATGTTCATGAATGGGATAAGTGGTACACATTTATTATATATAAGCAACGACGTGGATGTTGGGTGTGCGACGGCATGAACATAGATGTGGTGGTAGCAAGAGCACAAGGATGATGGGGCATAGGCGGCTTGACCGCAGTTGTTTGATCTTGATGACCACCAGGTGCGGATGTGGCAGAGCGTGATGACAACTATGGCATGCGACGTGGTGGGTGCGACTTCAACCCAGGAGTGGTGGTAGATCGGGAGTAAGCTGAGCGCATCTTCAGCATGGGCACCACGGCGGGCTAGCCATTGTGTTGGTCATAGAGGTAGAGGGGGAGTGGCCACGCTTGATGCTGGCCTTGAGTGGGAGACACCATCGGTTAAAAGTGGGACAAAATGGGAATGGGTTGGGTTTTTATAGCCCCAGCTGGTTGTTAGTCTCCTCACACTGTGCTTGTTTTAGTTTAGCAATGTGCGAGCGTGCCTTCTCAGTACTATGTACGAACAATTGGATTGAATGCTTGTCACAAGTCTCGAGGTTGGGGTGGAGAAGTTGGTGTAGATATTGTGCTATATACAATACTCATATGCATACCTCACTCAATATCATCACAATCAGTCACGATCTCATCTTACTATGACCATAACCTAGTTTTCTAGCCCGAAGATTATATGAAGATGAAGATATGTTTATTCATGATCTTGGTGTAGTGTTTTCCTAGATCCACACAAGATTTCCTACTGGAGGAGAGCTAACATTTCTTCTACATGAGAAAGAACCAAGTGACATAATCTTGAGTTAGTTCTTTATATCTTGGTGCAATTCATCAGATCCAACAAAGATTGATAGTTCTTCCTTTTTTTTAGGGTAAGGCCTTTAAATCTCATTAATCTAATAAATATGTCTCAGCATAGCTTGTTACAAATGAAGGGAAAGAAGAGATGCAAATAAAGTGTTCGCTACTTGAGACTGCCCTACGAGCTAGCTGATGTGCTAATTCATTTGCTTGTCTCCTAAAAAACAAAAAGGATATGCTATGGAAAAACTTAATTGACCGAGCAATGTCGTTAAGAATAGTGCCCAAGAGATCCCTCCGTTTGGCTTCTCCCTTAATGAGGTTTATGATTGACTTTGAGTCCAATTCCACTATCAGATTGTTGACATTGATATCTGCTAATTGCTTGATGGCCTCCCTCACCGCCCATGCTTCTGTACATCTGGCCTCCATGAGTGACGGCCTTCTGAGACGTACAGTCTTCAAAACATTGCCCTTGATGTCCCTCCAAACCATTCCCACACCGTTGTATCCTTGTATGTTTACTGCTACATCACAATTTACCTTGACGACGTCTAGCGGCAGAGTTGACCATCTCGGTGTAGTTGCCGGTCTCACTGGTGGGACACTGCTATCTCTGGCCTCACGGTGACCTCAGATTAGCTCCAGCAATGATCTTTGTGTAATAGCGTGTGGGTGCACCTTATTTCTAAAGATCAGATCATTCCTTCACGTCCAGATTGCCCATAAGGATGCGACCAATCCTTCAATTTCCTCTTCCCCGCTTGGCTGCAAGAACTCCACTATGGCATCGTCATCTCGGATGCGTTCAACCTGTCAAATATGTCTTTGTATGTTCACATGTCCCTCCATCCATAGCTCCCATGCTTGTGGGCATCTGAATAGCATGTGGTTTATATCTTCGTTCTCCGTATGGCAGATGCTGCACACTCCTATGATGTGGAAGTGTCAGTCATAGAGCCTACCAAGCGTTGCTATAGCCCACGTCACACAGTGCCAAAGAAAGTCTGCTGCCTTAGGGAGCAACCCCCTCTGCCATATCGTCCTCCATACACTATTGCCTTGGATGGTGATGCGACCTTCATTGGACGTCGTTGGCTGAGCAACCATCCAATAGTCTGACCGCACTGTATAGTCTCCACTTCGGCTGTGAATCCAAAAAATATTATCTTCTTAGACCTCCTCTCCCAATGGTATCACAAGGATCATGTGAACCACCTCTGCCGTGAATAGATTGGTAACATTGTCTTCTTACCACTTGTGAGTCATCGGGTTAATAACTTGCTGGACTCTTTGGACAGTCGGGCTTGAGATCCCAAGCATGGACTCCAAGATGCCCCCCATATTTGGTATCCACTGATCAGACCATATGTTAATATTTTCCCCGTCCCCCACTCTCCAATGCATTCCTTCAAGGACCAGATGTTTTGAGTTCCATACGCTGCGCCATGTGAAGCTCGAGTTGTGTCCGCGTCTTGCTTCAAGGACTGACTGCATTGGGAAATATCTTGCTTTGAGGACTTTATATACCAGTGTGTCCCTTCTATGGAAAAGGTTCCATACTTGCTTTACTAATAAGGCCTGATTGAAGATGTGAATATTGCAGAAACCCATGCCTCCTTGATTTTTTGGCTTGCAAAGACTCTCCCAACTGATCCATGCTATCTTCCGCTCTATACCTTTGGATCCCCACCAAAACCTTGAGATTGTGCTGTTGATGGAATCAAGTAGGTATGATGGAAGTTGGAAAATACTCATAATATATGAGGGGATAGCTTGTGTAAGCGCCTTAATGAGAACTTCCTCTCTCACCTTAGATAGTATCTTTTCTTTCCACCCTTGAAGTTTCCTCCAAATTTGTTCTTAGACATAGGCAAAGACTTGCTTTTTTGATCTTGCCACTGCCATTGGGAGTCCCATATATTTCCCGTGCCTATCTACCTCCTTGACCTGTAGCAGCCAAACTAGCTCCTCCATTCTTTCCCTACTGACCCCTTCACTAAAAGCCACCTTAGTCTTAGATAAGTTAATTTTCTATCCGGATGTCCGTTCATATTGGTTGATGATGTCAGCTACTTTCAAGCATTCTTCTTTGGTTGCTCTTACAAAAAGGATGGAGTCATCTACAAAGAAAAGGTGATAAATGCACGGGCCGTGGCGACTCACCCATGCTCTGTGGATAAAGTTATGTTGTGATGCAAAAAGAATAGAAGTAGAAAAAGCTTCATCTCATAGGATAAAGAGATATGGTGAAAGAGGATCTCCCTGACGTAGCCCTCAGGACGGTTGAGTCTTCTTGGTGCGGTCACCATTGATAGTGAAAGAGTGAGTTATAGTTGACATGCAATCTAAAGTCTTCCTCCTCCATATCTCTCCGAAGCCTAGCTTTCCCTGAATGTAATCCACAAAGCTCCATTCCACTCTATCATATGCCTTTGACATGTCTAGTTTCAAAGCAATCTGCCCTTCATAGAGTGAAATATTTAATATGCAATGAGTGCATTGTCAGTTATAAGTCTGCCCAGTTTGAACACACTCTGCTACTCAGACACTATCTTGTCCATAAGCGGTCTTAGCCTATTTGCAACTACTTTACCACTATTTTTTAGATAATGTTACATAGGCTAATAGGTCTGAATACACCAATCTCTGTTTGTTTTTTCTTTTTGGGAATCATCACCACCAGTGTAGAGTTCAACTCAACAATGCTTTTGTCAAATTTCCACCACCCTTTGATGTAGGAGGACACATCCTCTCCTACTATGTGCCAAAACTTCTGGAAAAAGATTGCATTCACACCGTCCGGACTAGGTGCTTTGTTAGGATGCATGCTGCTGAGTGCTTCACAGATTTCTTTTGATGAAATATCCTTTTCTAGATTTTGTTTTTCTTCCCCTCCAACTTTCGTCTTGATCCCCTATGTTTCCTCTTCCCATCCCGACATATTGGATGTTTGAAATAAATTCTGGAAGAAATCAGTAATGGTCTTCTCTATGTCCTCCTCTTTTGTCATCCACTGCCCCTCCACATTTTTCAGCCCTTCTATTTTGTTCCTTCTCCTTCTCTGAGATGCTTTATGGTGGAAATAGGCTATGTTCCTGTCATCGGACCTCATATCGTCTATCTGGGACCTCGCATGCCAGAAAGCCTCATCTCATCGGTGCCACATTTGCATCTCCGTAGCCAGAAGTGTGCATCTATCAAGATTTCCTCTATCTGGTGGTAAAGATTGGACCTCACCCAGTTGTGCTTCCAGCTCTTTAATTCATCTTTTCATTTTCCCAAACTTTTCATCTGCCCAGATCTTTAGTTTTCCACCACATATCGTCATTTTTTCCTCCAAGCTAAAAGTTTGTCGTTCTTCCCACACTGTCTTCACTACCTGCTCACATTCCTTCTCCTCCACCCACATTGGTTCAAAAAAAAATAACTTTGTCTCCTTCTCCTATCTTTCCTCCTCTGTTCAGTATGTATAATGATAGGCACATGATCCGACTCGTATCTCGTAAGGTGAATAACTCTGGCCATGTGGATTCTGGAAGACCAATCTGAACAAGCTAGGGCTCTATCTAGTCTTTACTGGACAAGGGTCTCTAGTGTCAAACCCCTTCGCCACATGAAGATGTTACCACTGAAGCCCAGATCTGTCAAATCACAATGGTCTATCACATCTATGAAGTCTTGGATGTATCTCGTCAGCTTTGGCAGGACCCCTTGCTTCTCAGAATTTGAGGTGATTTCATTGAAGTCCCCAAAGAACACAGTAGGTAGATCTAAACCTACTTTCAGTTCCCTCATCAGGTTCCACATCTTGTATTTTTGTTGTTGGTCTTCCCATCCATAAATGCCCACAACTCTCCAGATGTCATTTGTGCCTTCGGTGATCACTTCACGACTACAGTGGTGGTGCGAGTAAGATACAACACTGAGATACACATCTTTCCACCATAAACTAATGTCACCTTCTCTTCCCTCGCTTACAATGTAGATTCCCTGATTAAAGCCACATTTTCTATTGACATTTTCTAAGTTAGCACTAGAAAACATAGTCTTCATAAGAAAGACTATGTTCGGGCTCTCCCTCTAGCACCACAATCGGAGGGCATTCATCGTGTCATGGTGGCCCAGGCCCTAACAGTTCCAGCTCATGATTTTCATTGATGTTCAGGGGGCTGGTTCGACCTAGCCTCTACTACTTGAACTGAACAGTTGCAATCTTCCGATCAACTTCCCCTACTGCCCGTGCCTTTTTCCGCAGTTCCTCTCTTGGGTTCTGGTCATCTAGCTCCATGTCACATAGCTCAGAATGCCTTTGGCTTTTCCCCACCATTGAGATCCATTCAACCTCAGACTCAGCCACCCCCAGTCTTTGGGCTCGACTCATCTTATACACCCATGGCGATTCTTTCTTTTTCTTCAGGTCTTCCTTTTCTTTCTTCAGAGATTTTCTCCTACTCTCTTTTTCCTTTTGGGCTCATGTTCTGACAGATGTTGGGTTTTTCTTGTCGGAATGGATTTGCTACCTTGCTAATCTCTTTGCTCCTCTGCTTGTGTAGGGTATTGCTCTCTCCCTTCTGTCTCATCACATACTTCCTCCCCACCATTCTGGCTTTGTTGTACTTTGCACTTCCATTTTTGAATGTGTTCTCTTCCTCCGTTGGTCTACTGATCGCTCCCTCCTTGCTAGTTCTTGTGTGGCCCTTTCCTGCTCACCCTCGATGCCCTTCCTCCCTTTGTCTTCCTCCCCCTTTCAGTGCTTATATCAGGTGTCTACAGTTTCTGGGAAAAAGTCGTGTAGATCATAATTAGAATCACTTCTGCCTCCATGAAGATTGGTTTGTGCATATTTCCTATCGAGCACGCCCCTTGGGTGTTCCTCACCTCCCTTGTCCCTCTTGACCTCCTTTCCTATGGCTGAGCTTCCACTGTGTGATTGTGTTGTGTTTTTTGATTGATATGGTTTTGGTTTATTGATAAAAAAGATGCCTTGTTTCTTTCTTACATTACCATGGATCTCCTTGTAGAGAGGGACCCTCGGCTTCCTCGGCGATGCCTTCAACCATGCTCCCCACTCCCGGCCCTGATCATCGTCCTCATCCCATTCACCACAGTCCTTGTCTACATGTCCAATTCATACGTAGCAATGGCAGAAGTTTGCTAATCTCTCATACTTGATATCTAGGTTCATAACTTTCCTCTGGCTATTTTGGATCTGGATCACCCTCTTTAAGGGTTTGGTGATTTCTAGCCAGATGTAGACTCTCGCGGAAGAGTTCCATCCCAACTTGTCGACATCCCGGTCAAGAACTTCTTCGATCCTACATGCAATCTCCCTGATAGCTTTCTTTGAACGAAACCCTAGCGGTAGTCTATAGATCCGCACCCAGAAAGGGCTGTGCGTGATCACTATCTCGCTCGGCTGCTTGTCGTCGTCAATTTCCTTGAAAAGGAGGAGCTTTTTGTCAAAGTTCCAGGGAGCCTCGTCCATAAGCTTCTATTTGTCTTGCCAATCCAAAACCTAGATCACGAAGATGTCTCCGTCCAACTACTTGAACACCACCTTGTTCACGAGGCCCCAAGCCTGTGTTAATGTCCTTTTCATGGCCCAGAAGTTGCTTGCTCTATCCAATAGTATGCGTGCTACTAGCGCCAGCCTAAGGTGTCTCGCTTCGTCATCCTCCATCAGCCCCTGAATCTCTACTGGTTCTTCTTCCTCTACTGTCTACTGCAACCTAGCATAGTGCTCTGCTAGCTCTTCCTCCATGACAGTGATGGCACCAAGATGCTCGTCCTATTCCTTAGACATGTAAGAGAGAGATATCGTGCAGTAGGAAGGTGTCCCACTCGTGGAAACCCTAATCGCTAGAGTGCTTAGGCTTAGCCGTGGGGAAGAGTAGCAAATTATCATTAGTTCTTCCTAGTTCATAGGTTGGTAACGATTTTCTACACATTGGATGTAGAACTTGGTAGAGGATAATATGCTTAATGGCATATGGGATGGTAATGATGATTAGAGTATCTTGAAGATATTGCATAATAGTAGTATCTTAATTGGTAGGATGTGTCATATCAATGCCATAATAGTAATACTTATACATAAAATTAATGTCATTTTAAATGAAAAATGGGATCTAAGTTGTATACTTATCAAGATTGAAATATTTTGTATAAGATGGTATATTAGAGAGAGAACATGTAAAGAAAATTTATTATATGACTATCAGAATGGATTCCACATGAATATATAGATAACATGTAATCTTAGATTGTCATTTAATTAAATGAGTAAGTATGCATATGTACATCATAACATACATACAATTGACACAAATTTTGGCATGATGAATATAGGGCCCATGAATTATTTCAAGTAGTGTGCTTATTAGTCGATTTACATGCTCAATATGGTGAATCCTAATGCAATATAATAATCAAGAAAGACACATATTAAGGCCTTAGCACATGAACGTAGAATCATAACTTTACATAAAGGAGAACCTAGGATTTGAAATAATAATGGCTATAATACTCTATTGGAAAACTAAAACCCTAGAACTAGATAGAGAATATGTTTAGGAGAACTTTAGGAACATAAAAAAGTCATTTGAAACCAAATGGACACCTGATATAATCCACCAATTCTATAATCCCTATCGATATAGTTATATATACATATATACATATATAGGGCCCCATTTGTACATAATAAGATAAACAACCCTAATATTCCTCTAGGTAAAAGGAACGAGTATAAGAATAATATATATGTAGCCTATTAAGGTATACACACATTCTCTTTAGTCTTACATACATACCAAATATGTTCCTAGGATGAATACTCAACTTTTGGGACCTAATTTTTCTGTTGAGTTAACCATTATCTATGATGACCAGGTATTTACAAATTGCTATTTATGTTTGGAAGTTGACTATAATTCCGAATATCATAAAATGAGACAATTATCGATTATTTGATTCTTCATATTATTCCATTTAGAAATTCTAAATTTATCTATTGTTTATCTAATTTCATTGAACATTGGGACTATTACCCCACTTACCTAGCTACATGGAAATTGTAATACAAGTAAACTATCTATCTTGTTTCTCAATTTATTCATGTTAAATATTAGACTATTTATCTAGAGTAGTGGTGCATGGGCACAAGCATTTACATACAAGGATGTGTATATGTAGTTTGGAGTGTGCACTTTCGCCCTTATTTTTTTTAGGCCACAATCCAATGGTATTATCGCCTCATTTTAGATATTTTTTCTATATGCATGCAATTGTTTTATTTGTGATATTACTCTTTAATGCCTCATGCTTTTGATTATTTAGTTTGGAACTCACCTACATGATGAAATACTCCTCCTTGTTTGGAATAACCCTTTTTGTGAAAGATCTAGAGAGGGGTGAATTGAGCTTTTGGTATTTTTAAAATTTAATTAAAAACTTAAGGCAAAGAAGTAGGAGGAAACAAGGAAGTCACTTCAATTTAGAGTGATTCCAACCTTGGAATAAAAGGTTGTCAGTCCACTACCCAATTATTTCCAAGTGATTTATTTTATTTACCTCGCAAGGATGTTACAACAAAATACAATCACCTTCAACTCGAAGTAGCCTTTACCTTGAAGTAGCCTCAACCTCCTTGAAGCAGCCTTCCTGAAGTAACCTCAAGCAACCTTGGTGCAGCCTTCACCACCTTGAAGTAGCTCCACCACCTTGAGATAGCCTTCACCTAGAAGTAGCTCCAACCTCCTTTGAAGCAACCTTCTTGAAGTTACCTCAAGAAAACTTGGAGCAGCCTTCACTTCCTTGAAGTATCTCCACCTCCTTGAGATAGCCTTCACCAAGAAGTATCTCCAACCTCCTTTGAAGCAACCTTTTTAAAGTAACCTCAAGCACACCTTGGAGCAACCTTCACTTTGTTGAAGTACCACCAAGAAACCTCCTTTCAACAACCTCCAACCCTAGGAGTAGTCAAGGAGAACAAAGTACAATATAAAAGAAATAGATTGGAAGAAAGAAATACTTAACCAATGAAGTACAACGCCTTCATTCCTATATCAAGTGTTTCAATCTCCTATCCACTTAATATGGACGTTGCTATGTGGTGGATAGGAGATAGTAGTTATAGGACACAACTTTGGAGTACAAGGAGGAAGATAGCAAGTTAATCTCAACTTTGTTGCTCTCTAAAATGGTTGCTCAAGTGTAGCTTGTGTGTTTTAGGTGTCCTAAGGCCTATAATATTTATAGGAATGATTTGCAAGTGTCTAGGGACGTTTAAGGGAGTGTCTAGAGTGTTCTTAGTGCTTAACTAGATGTTAGGTAGAAAGTAGTTGGGTCGTAATGGCTAAAATGTTCGTTAAATGTGAAGTTTCTAGAACTTTTCTCAGTCGAAAATATTGTCGTCCGGATGACTCTAGGTCCACAATATTGTCAACCGGATGACTATCTAGGTTTATCTATATATATGTCTATTTCTCTCTCGTTTAAACCTATTACAACGGCAATATATTGGTCCACAATATTATCGATTGAGAAGGACTTTTTGCAAGGATTTGCAATGTAGATGAGGTCTTATTGATGACTCATATGAAACCTATCAACCCTAAAGTCTTCCTATGATTGTAAGATAGGGTTTTGGGTTAATAGGCAAATCTAACACTTGATTTACATGATATCTAAGTACTTATACATTATATACCTGTATAAGTTTTTACATTGAGTACAATCATAAAAATATTAAACATTTAAGTGCATTCTTAATTAATTTGTATTGATCTTCAATTATCCACTTAGTAAGATCTCCTTATTTCGTTGAAACCTAAAATACTCAAGTATCACATTAGATCCACAAGAATGAAATGTTTGTCATCATCAAAACAAATGGTATGCTAATGTCCAATTTAGCCAACAATCTCCCCCTTTTTGAAGATGACAAACATTCCCAAAATATAAGAAAAATATTTGAAATGAAATGAGTTTCATACCTGTGATGTACCTAATGAATAGATTCTTTTGATCTCATAAAATGAGTGCTAATATACGTAAAGAGATAAGAAACATGATATCCATCTCTGAAGGCAATATAGCACCAATTAATGTCAAGCCAAGAGATCATGAATCTCATGAGAATATTTTACTTTATTTTGTATTATTTTATTTCCCTCTTTTGTCATTTCAAAAAGATAATCATATGTGTCAGTTAATAAGACTCCCCCTTAATTGATTACTCCCCCTTAATTATTTACTTCAAAAAGAATGTCAAATTTATCCCCAATTCAAAAACCAAGATTAATTTCTCAAGCATTTGCAAGGGATGTTTAGCAGTGAAATGATATGAAATTTCTTTAGACTCATGGTGGGATCAATAAATGTATTTTTATATTAGATTATCAACCATTTACAAGGGATGTTGAGCCCTGAAATGATATGAGATTCCTTTAAGCTCATAGTGGAATCAATAAATGTATCTCTTAACAAAATATAAGGGATGTTAAGCCCAAATTGGTGTATATAATCCAATTAAGAGAAAAAATATATGCACATTATATCCAAGAATTTTTGTGAGATCCCCATTAATCTCATAATAAAAGTGAGTTAAAAAATACTAAGGTATTTCAAATCATGATCAACTTTAAAATCAATTACGTAAGACTATGAGTCAAAAAATTTTTTTATAAGCAATCTTGTTTCTTGCACTATTTATAAAAATTTCTCTTATTCTAAGAATTTAACATAATGAGCAAATTACATATTTAATATACCAATGTTGGGTGCAAGTGAATGATTTGATTTAAAAATAAACATTTCTGTCTGGCTTATTTTTGGTCGACCATGACTTCGATCGGGCCATCCCTCAGTCGAACTCCTTGTCGACTGAGAGGTAGTTCTGTAGAGTTTCAAAATTTGTAACTTATCTAGTATGATTGGAAGGCCCCTAAACTTGCTTAATGAGTTGAATAAGCTTAATTATCATAATTGAATTCTTATTTCCCTAATATAACCTTTTTATATGCTTTGAAATCATAACATAGACTTAAGTTTCAAATTCAATCCAATTTGGACCAGGTTGAGCAAGTTATACAATCTTTTGCACATATTGGACTTTTCTGCAATTTACCCAATTGAGAGGTTTTATTTGCAATTTATCACTTTCATTATGTTCCTTGGATATTCTCTCATCATACTTGAGATTTTTGAGCCATGGGGAGCCTATTTAAACCTTGATTTGAAGGTGTTTTCCTCAAGGGTATTTTAGGATTTACCCCTTCTTGGATGAGCTACCTTTAGTAGCTATCAACTAATGACTTATTTGTTTTGCTTGGAAATTCAAGAAACGAGGGATAAGCATGTCTATATGAATGGTGGGGTAGATGCTTGTGTGTGTGTGTGTTCTTGTATATTGTTAATAATTTTAAGGCCATGGGCACTTGGATAGATACTAGAACTTCAACTTTTTCTTTTTCTTTATCTTAAATTTATGTATACTTATCCCTAAGCACCAAAACAAGCCATTTTCGCTCCACCACTTCCCTCCTTGTACAAACCTCATTCTCCCTTTGTGCTTCTGCGAATTTCCTATCCAAGGAAGAAGAAAGAGGGGACCTTCTTCGAAAAAGAATCTAGGGTTGCAATTGACTTCTTTTTTGGGTTTAAAAAGCTTCTTTCTAGTGATGTTGACCTAAAAGAGTAAGAATTCCCTTCTTTCCTCCATTTATTTGTTTGATATCCTTCCTACTACCTTTCTCCTGGTCATAACTTTTCTGTTCCATGGTATAAATTTCTCTAAAGCTTTAAAACCCTACCTTTCTTGCTCCTTGTGCTTAGGGTTTGCTCATTTGATGAAGAAAGGTGCTAGATGGACGAGTTTACAACTTATGATGGGATTTTCTACCCTACCTGCTCGAGTTTTCTTCTGTTTGGTATTTCATCTTCTCATTAAGGGCAAGTTTTATAACTTTCTCCACATTTATTGCTTACCTTAAGCTTGTTATCTCATGTTCTTTCTAGAAAATGATGATTCATGCACTAAAAAGCTATGCTTGACTTGGATTTCGATTTTTATAATGTTCCTTGTTCTGATTTCAGTTCTAGATGAACCTTTGATCATTTGTACGTTATTCCTAAGGTATAATATGACTTGGATCAGGTTGGTTTGATAACCTATGGTGCTAAGCACCTATCAACCAATGGTCAATTTTAAGGTTTAAAGCTTATTTCTTCTATAAACCCATGACCCGATGATAGTACCATTGCAAAAACCCTATGGTGTTGTCTTTGTGACAACTAATGGTCGAGATCAAAGGTGTCAGATGATGGTGACAACCTATGGTCACCCCCTTAGGTCAGGTTTTGGATCAGTTAGAAGTTTAATGATCAACCTTTAAGTACCCTACTGATGTTATCAATCAATGATGACATTAGCTTAATATTAGATGTTGATTAATGAATATAGTGTTGATCTAACAACCTATGGTGATTTAATGGTCACTAATTATGGTGTATCAGGTCTCTACAACCTATGGTGAGTTAATCATATAGTTGTATCATCAATTAAGCCTTAGACCAATGGTTTCTTGGGTCACTTGATGCAATGGTCAGACCTATACTGTAATTGATGGTTTTAACATATGAACTTGACCCAATGGTCAAGATCTAATGTTTATTCCTCCAATAAAGTGGAATTATGGCTAATGTAATATGTTTGTCCTAATAATGTGATTTATATGGTTTCCTTTATATGATCAACTTAAGGAGCTTACTAGCTGACAATGGATGGCTTGTTTGAAATGAATAGTCGATTGTGGGTTTTACCCTATTCTCAATGGAACATTTTGTGTTGTTAATCAAGGGATGTCTAGGGTTAGATGGTGACTATTTATAGAGAAAAAATCAAGGACTTCATAGGTGGTTTATCCAAGGTGTTTACTTATGTAAACAACTAATGGTCTTACCTTTTAAACATCCAATGGTTCTGGGTGATATTGTGGTATGGTGATATGGGTTGAATGATGATGGAACAAATGGAGGGTTATCCTTAATAAGGTAGTCTTACCTATTCACTCATATGAATAGAAGGGATGATAACCATATTGTGTTGATATGTAACCCTAATGAGGTATAGCTTGTTATACATAGCCTTAATACAACTAAATGTTGGTAATTGGGTATGAATAGTCCTTGAATGACTAATACAATCATGGAGTAATCTGTTACTATTGTTGAAACCCTAGTATGCTATAACCCAATGGTTACACCTTGATTTATGTGTGGGTTCATACTTGAGAATAGTATGGAATGTGATGGTGATGCTTCACCTTATGCATCCATGATCTAATGGGGATGTCGTGAGTTAGGGTTTGGGTATGAGTGATGATTAGTAACATTAATTTAATTGATCTTGTTGAACCTATCTCTAATGCAAATAGATAAAGATGAGTATTCATGTTTAACATTCTTATATGATGGAATGATGGTGGAATAACCTCCTTAAAATGATCATAACCTTAATATGTTAAATTGTGGTTATCATAGCGACATGGTTGATACTTTCTTATGCTAAACGTGTGCATTATGAATATGATTAGGGTTAATCATATCTAGATTCCTTACATGTTGATGTGATAAAGGAATGTTCTTAATGTAAATATAACCCTGCTATGATTGTTTATGAATATCTCCCAACTTATTAATGCAATATTGTGTTGATACGGTGTATTGATAACACCCATTTTATGGTTGTTAAGGCCTATGTTATATTATCAAATCTGCCTCCTAAACTACCTTCCTCTCTATTTTATCTCATCATTTGTACGTAACTGACCCACATTATGATCCTAACAATATTTCCCATCTTTTGTAGAGGTTCCCTCATTTTTCTACCCAAAGAATGCTAAAGCACCCACCCCGGCCCATCTACAACAAGGGAACTGCCCCTGCCCTTCCAATTGGTGCATGACACAACCCTTCACCCACCGCAGTTACTGCCCGATATGACAGGAACCCGACACAGGAGTTTTGTGCAAGGAGTTATGACGGGCGACATGCTACTTACCCGACACAGAGTGTTGCCCATCATGATACGACCGACAAGGCCACCCTCCGGTGCAGCAACCCGGTAGAGCTTTTACCCATCACGATCTTGCAAGACTCACTCGCAACTTGGCACACGACGGCCCCTGCCAACTCGTGTCGAGCAATAGACATATCGGCCCTCTCCCAAAGCCAGGAGAGCAAAGAAGATGAAGGACACGTCACCCAATGAGGACCGCAACCCCCACCAGCCGCTGCCTATAAATAGCAGCTACATGACTTCGATGGGATGGGTTGGAACCCAATGAGAGCTAACTTTGGAAGCAGAGCTAGTGCGTCAAGTTCCCAGGTGTGATAGGTGATACTAGGTGAGCACACTCCCAACATGAGAGGGGCAGGAGGAGTTCACTTAGAACCCATCCCGGTAGATGCAACATCATGATACGATCAAGAAGGCCACCCCAATGTGTTGGGTTCCTAGATGGGTCTCAACCTAAGATGGCTCGCCCTTCTACACCCGATACAAGGAACCCGAGAACCTAAGTGATTCCTAACCTGACACGATACTAAACCCAATACGGACCAATCGTCAAGGCATGTCGCCCGACAGGGTTGGCAACCCGACACGACCGTATCGGGTAGGTAGTCCTTCTTGATACGCCCCCAACTGTAACGACTCAAAACCCGACACAGTCAAGAGCCCGACACGACTGTATCTGGCAGAGCTCCTGACCAGTACTGGGTTAGGGAAACCTTAGGGGTCTACTGATGTATATCGACCTCCTAAATCAAGGAGGCTGATACCTATCTTCCTTCTTTTTTAGCATTTTACTTTCTTTTACTTATGCATTGTAACTAAAACCTCATCGTATATCTATGCTTATTGGAATCTTTGAAGTTTATCTTATGTTTTTCTATGTATGGTTCCTTTTTGTTGGATGATTTCTTTATAGCATCTGAACTCTAGTCTCTTCTTTTGGATCGCGCTTTTAACTAGATATCGAATCGTGTTTCCCATTTTGACACCCTTGAGGGGGGGTTGTCGCAACTCTAGAGTTTGGTCTGATCTGGGTGTACGAGAGTACCCAGGATCAGGGCTGCCCTGGCTTTCCTTTCCACTCTGACCCATGTCCACTACTCTCGAGAGGGGATTGGTGCATGGTTAGAGACATTCTCTTTAAGAGAAGAGAATGTTGGATGTCTTCCGCTGCCACTTGTTTTCATCCTTCGTGCTTTACCTCAAAGACAGTTTTATCTCCTCGGTTTCTTATATATACAAAACCCCTATAAAAATTGCTAAACCCTAAAACTATAATCTTTCTAGTAACTCTAATTGGAGATAGTATTTTAGTTTAATTTCTTTATGGTGCTTTCTTGTTACAACCAAAACCTATTATTTTACATGTTTGATGTGCTCAGACAAGTGAACTCAAGTTCCGAAGTATTGTTCTTCCTATCCTTATGTTCAACCCCAAACTACTTCAACCCTGTGCTAGTTGCAGGTGTCTTAAACATTCGGGTATTATAAATTTCTAAAGTTTGATAACCTAGACATGACTCCATTTTTGGACCCACGTTTAAGGCTCATCAACTTTTTGGCACTGTTTTCAGGGATAGGCAATGAAAACCATTCTATGAACTTGAGTTTTGCTTACACTTTGCCAAAAACCCTATACATATGCATATAACACTACAAATACTTACTACACATAATATTTACTGTGCATAGTTTATACTACACACTAATACCTTTTACGTCTTTCTTCCTTTCTAGGTACTTTTCTTCCTTTAGATAGGTCATCCTTGCCTTTAGCATGTAATGGCTAACCAACCTCCCGAAGACTGCTTTATGTGCTCAATTGTCCATGTTCGGGTAAATGAGGAAAGGAATCCCATTGTTATGCAACCCCTCAACGTCACCAACTTTGAGCTGAAGCCTTCTTTCCTTCAACTTCTCTAGCACAACAGGTTTGGCAGGAACACCATCAATGAGAACTCGTACAACCATCTTACAATGTTCAAGAGGACGTGCAACAATTTCAAGATTAATAGGGTTCCATTAACGCATATCTATATCCAGTGCTTCCCCTTCTCGCTGAGGGATAAGGCGTTAGAATGGTACACCAGTCTTCAGGATGGAAGTCTTCCCGACTGGTTGCATCTTGCTAATGCTTTTATCTCCAAGTTCTTTCCTATTGAAAGAACAATCAAATGTCAGAACAAGATTATGAGGTATTCCTAGAAGCCTTCAATGAACCTTCACGAGACTTAGGAGAGATTTATGAGCTATCAGTGAGAATGCCCACACCATGGTTTTTCCGAACCCAAGCTTATCACCACATTTTACAATGGGGTGTGTCCCACAGAGAGGAAGTCCTTGAACACTGCATCTGGCAGCGACTTCCTGGGACTCCGTGCTCAAAGGGCCAGGGAAATCATTGAAAACATAGCCATGAATCAATAGGATGGTGATTATGACCGGGAGTCGACTAGCCACACCACTCCACGTGAATCTAAGGCTATGGAGGCCCTCGTAGCCAGGCTTGACAAGATAGTGACAGATGTCCATACCCTCTAGGAGCAAGGATATAAAGGGAAAGTTTGACATGAAGTCGTAAGAAGCTGTGTCACCTGCAGAGAGCCAGACCACCTATCTGACTTCTGCCCACACACAACACCTCATGAATATTTGGATGAAATCAATACAGAGAATGTGAGTACCGAAGACCTGACCATCCTAGTTTCTCTTATGGGAACACCACTGCTGCTGAGAACTCCCACCAGCTGGTGGACAGAAATCCCTCTAGAGGAGCGTCAAATCTGCAATGCCAGATGGGGTTCCAGCAGTAGTGGACTTTCTAGCCGAATTAGCAGCAAAGACCATCTATGATGACAGAGTTGATGTCCTTTTCAAAAAGGAAAAATGACCTCAACGAGAAGACGCATAAGAGTTTTGTGGATAGAACAACCTTGCTGAAGCTGATGCAGCAACAGATGGGGGGCTTTTCAGCCCAGATTGGAAAGCTCCAGCAACATAATAAACAGATCGATTAGTAGCTTTCGAGTCTCACCCAAACTATCAACCATCAGGTAGGGTGTTTCCCCTCTAACACTAAAACCAAACCAAGAGGACATGAGACTGTGAAAATGGTCATTTTGAGGCCAAGAATGATAGTTTCACCAACTATTGAGAAGATAGTAAAGTCAGTGACACAGCCTGTCAAGGAAGTCAACATAGAGAAAGAGGAAGAAGTTCTGCTAAAGTTAGAGAAAGTAACTAAATCTAAGGTCAACGGTGTCTCTTTTGAAGAGCGTCCAGATAAGTAAGCACCCCGCGTACCTTTCCCCCATAAGCTGGTTAAAGCCCAGTTGAAGAAGAGATATGATAAATTTCTGGCCGCAATAAAGAAATTGCACCTTGACATCCCTTTCCTGGATGCCATTGAAGAGATGGCAACCTATGCCAAGTTTTTAAAGGATATAATATCAAGGAAGAAGAGAGGTGAGGATGTAGAGATAGTGAAACTTGCACATATGTCTAGTTCCTTTGTCACTGCAACTATGCCATACAAGAAGAGAGATCCTGGTGCCTTTGTGATCCTCTTTCAAGTTTTAGATAATGTAACTCGCAAAGGTCTAGCCGACTTGGGGGCAAGCATCAGTCTGATGCCTCTATCCCTTGTTAAAAGGATTGGGCTCACCGACATTGTGAGCACCAATATGAGAATCCAGCTAACCGATCATACCTTTACCAGGTCGGTCAGAGTTGTCGAGGATGTGCCCGTTCGAGTAGGGTGATTCTTTATTCCATGTGATATAGTTCTGATTGACACTGTAGAAGATCCCAACTGCCCCATCATCTTTGGGCGACCTTTACTAGCTACCGGCCAGGCCCTCATCGACGTGGAGGCAGGTATGATTACAATCCAGATTGGAAGAGACCATATCAACTTCACCATCAGAGATTGTATGAAGGCCCCTGCATTCTTTGAATCTTCTTATTTCGTTTAAAGATACCAGCAACTATGCGACAAAGTACAGAAGGAGAAGGCCATGGTAGACCCCCTTATGCATGCCTTATCTGGTGGAGCACAAGAGATCAAAGACCCAGAAGTCAAAGAACTACTAGCCCTTCTAGATGGTAAAGGTACGTCTGAAGATGATGACCCTGTGGAGACAGTTATGTATTCTTCTCTCCGAAAAGACCCAACCAGTGAACAAGAAAAAGAAGTCCTGTCTGAACTAAAAGTTTTGCCAAGAGGCCTAGAATACCATTTTTTTAGATGAAGGCAAGATGAATCCAGTAATAATCAACTCAGAGTTGATCGATGGGCAAAAAGATCAGTTGCTTGAAGAGTTGAGGCTATAGAGGAAAGCCCTAGGGTACTCAATCAGAGACCTGAAGGGGATAAGCCCCTCCGTTTGCATGCACATAATCCATTTGAAGGAGGACTCCAGGACGTATGCCCAGCCACAGAGAAAGTTAAATGAGAAGCTCAGAGAAGTTGTTAGCAAGGAAGTGATAAAGCTCCGAGATGCTGGAATTATCTATGCTATTAGCGATAGTACGTGGGTAAGCCCAAACCAAGTGGTTCCAAAGAAGGGAAGTATGACGTTGGTCAAGGGAGATGACGGAGTCAAGGTTGCCACCAAGATGGTTACTGGCTGGCGGATGTGTATCGATTATCGTAAGCTAAATACTGCCACCCGCAATGACCATTTCCCCCTTTCATTCATTGATCAGATGCTAGAGCGCCTGGCTCACCATTCTTACTTTTGTTGGTTAGATGGGTACTCAGGGTTCTACCAGATCCCTATCCACCCCGATGACCAGGAAAAGACCACTTTCAGTTGCATTTACAAAACTTTTCCTTTAGGAGAATGCCCTTCGGGCATTGTATTGCACCTACTACCTTCCAGAGGTGTATGAATGCAATTTTTTATGATCTGCTTGAAGACAAAATGGAAGTGTTTATGGACGATTTCAATGTGTACCACAACTCCTTTAATGACTGGCCAAACAACCTGTCACTTGTGATGAGAAGGTGTGAAGAGCAAAGCTTAACTCAGAATTGGGAGAAATGTCATTTCATTGTTCGAGAGGGCATAGTTTTGGGGCACAAGGTGTCTAATAGAGGTATTGAGGTTGATCCGTCTAAGGTCGAGGAAATTTCCAAGCTACCCCCGTCCACTTCAATTATAGGTATTTGAAGTTTCTTGGGTTATGCCAGTCATTACGGTTGATTTATTGAAGATTTCTCAAAGATAGCAAAATCTCTTTCCAACCTCTTAATGAAAGATGTGAAGTTTGACTTCACGGATGAGTGCATGGAGGCATTCTCCACTCTGAAAGACACTCTTGTGTCTACACCCATTCTCCATTCCCCTGACTAAAACCTTCCATTTGATCTTATGTGTGACGCCAGTGACTTCACCATTGGTGATGTTCTAGGCCAAAAGAAAAACAAAAAGCACCACGTCATCTTCTATGCTTGTAAAACCCTAGATGAAGCTCGGTTGAATTACATGACTACTGAAAAAGAGATGCTTGCTATTGTGTATGCTTTTGATAAGTTTCGGTCATACCTCATGGGTTCCAAGGTAGTGGTGCACACCGACCACGGGGCCATCAAATACCTTATTTAAAAGAAAGATGCAAAGCCCCAACTGCTACGTCGGGCATTGTTGTTGTAGGAGTTCGACCATGAAATAAAGGATAAGAAAGGTTCAAAAAATGTGGTTGTCGACCAACCCTCAAGGATAAGGGTGGATGATGACCACCCAC
The DNA here is from genome assembly GCA_963693085.1 of Alisma plantago-aquatica. Lineage (NCBI taxonomy): Eukaryota > Viridiplantae > Streptophyta > Magnoliopsida > Alismatales > Alismataceae > Alisma > Alisma plantago-aquatica. Next base: position 89,698,267 of record OY856413.1, on the reverse strand, counting down.
TCCCGATCAATGATAGTTATGCTGATGAATCCATCTACGTTGGCCAGACAGCCAACCCTGAGGGGTCGTGGTATGTAGACTTCTGCAATTACCTAGCTTGTAGATAGCTTCCCCCGAATATGTCTTATAATCAGAAGAAGAAATTCTTATCTAATTTAAAGAATTACTATTGGGACGATCCTTTGTTGTTTAGGCATTATGACGAAGGGGTTATATAGAAGATGTATACTACAGGAGGAAGTTTTCAAGATTCTATTTGAGTGTCACTCCTCTCCCTATGGAGGACACCTAGGAGGCGAAAGGACTGCTGCTAAGATCCTTCAGTCAGGTTTCTACTTGCCAACTCTATTCAAAGATGCACACACTTTTGTGAAGTCTTGCAATGAATGTCAACGAACTAGAAACATTTCTCGCCGAAATGAGATGCCACTTTCAGATTGGATCGAGGTTGAAATCTTCAATGTATGGGGAATAGATTATATGGGACCTTTCCCCTCATACTACAGTTTTAAATATATCCTGGTTGTGGTTGAATACGTCTTTAAGTGGGTTGAAGAAGTGCCCTCCATTACGTGCGATGCTAAGCCAGTAATAAAGCTTTTTACTAAGATTATCTTTCCAAGATTCATAGTGCCAAGAACCGTCATTAGTGATGGCGGTTCTCACTTTGCAGAGAAATAATTTGAATCCCTCTTGCATAAGTACAACGTACGTCACAAGGTTGCAACACCATACCACTCGTAGACATTCAGACTGGTTGAAGTCTCTAATCGGAAGATCGAGCAGATTATAGAAAAGACATTTGGCAAGTCCCTCAAGGACTGGTCATCTAAACTAGATGATGCTCTCTGGGCATACATGACAACTTTTAAGACGCCGTTGAGTACCACACCCTATCGCTTGATATATGGAAAATCATGCCACCTTCCCTTCGAACTGGAGCACAAAGCATTCTGGATGATCAAGCACCTCAACATGGACCCGACACTGGCTGGGAAGAAAATATTTCTTTAGCTTCAGGAGCTTGAAGAATTGAGATTCAATGCCTATGAAAATGCAAGGATTTACAAGCTAAGAACTAAGATCTGGCATGACGCCCACCTGAGGAAGAAGGATGACAATGAAGGTGATAAAGTTTTGTTATTTAAATCCTCTATCCGCCTTTTTCTAGGAAAATTGCAGACTAGGTGGTTCGGGCCATTCATAGTTGCAAAGACATATTTGTCTGGGATGTTGGAGCTTTATGATAAAGAAGATCCAACAAAAGTTTTCCCAGTCAATGAACACATGGTCAAAAGGATCTATGAAGACAAAGATTTTGTTAGAAGATCTGAAATACCCCTATAGGATGCTGAAGGTGCACACACTAGAAAAGCCTAAGAAGATGTCGAGCTGGCGACAGTAACCACAGTGCTCCTCGGGAGGCAAATCGAGTTTTACTTTCATAGAATAGGATGTTATTTCCTTTCCTAGGAAAAGAACATTACAAACATTATCATTGTAATAAGGCCTGAGTCGGTGTATGTGCCACATGCACAGACTCTCTCATTTTGTGGGTTACTGACTCAGTTTTATTTATAGCTTGGTGAGTAATACCATCTGAGGCTAAAAGTTTACTCTTGTGCCAATGATGTTTTACCCCCAAAGTTCTTTCTGATTTCAATTTTCCTATCTTTGTTTTGCTTTAGCCTTATGCATGCATGCTGAATGCGCCCTATTGCTCTAAATGACACACTCTATCAATGTTGTATCACCCAACCAATTCTCTCGAATTGGGTGACATAGTCTGAGTGTATCGGGAAGGAAGAAGCCCCACTGCGCGATAAGCGTATCGGGCCGAACCTTTACCTTTTCCTGATAAAATTACCAACGGAAAAAGAACCTTTATCGGTCGAGCGTGTCATCTGATGCCTATCACGCAACGTAACATGACCTGGATATGGGGCAAAAAGGAATAGAAGGGAGGAGTGTGTCGTTCGATACAAAGTTGTTGCGCGACATGCACTAAGCATGCCCAGGAAGGCGAATCGCTTCACAACATGGCGGATTAGACTGATCTTACCGTGTTATGGAAAATGATGTAGCTTATCATGCGATGCGTCTTGATTTTACCTATTTTACCCCCGACCACCATGGCTATATATAGTAACTTGCATTTAACCTTGTCAGGCACAAAATTTACTTTTCACCTACTCCCATATCACGCATCCTTTTCTTACTCTATCTCCCTTTCACGCAAGTGTTTGCTCTCATGTCGTCCATCCTCTTCCCAACACATGTGTCAGGCATCAACCATCCCCGCTCCGATACAGGTATAAACTCGACACTCTTATCGCCCACCTATATCACGTAGACCGTGTCAGTCAGACTTGTATCACGCGACATCGTTTCATAAGAAGCCCATGTCAGGCATGCCCTTCACCTTGTATCATGCTTTGTTTATCGTGCGATAGGTTTTCTTCACTGCTTTAATTGACGAATCAACCTTTTGCCTATATCGTGCGACATGCGAGTCACGTGATATATATGCCCAAGTGACACAACCTTTATCAAGCACTCGTGTCAGGTAGGATTCATGTGTTCGTGTCAGGTAACCCTTATCACCCAGTTTGTTTTATGAAAGGTTTGGGGCATATCAGTAGACACAAGTTGTTGTCCGACACGATGGCATACAACACAGTGACCCCTATCGGGCACCCGTGCTAGGCAAGGCACGTTTTCAGTAACCCGATATCAGCCTGACCTATCAACCATGCCCCATCGGGTGGCAACATGAGACAGACAACGTCGTAGTCCCTCTCGATGTTCTTTGGGACTTAGTAAAGGTAGGAGGATGTCTAGCATTGTGGGTAGCGTCAGCCTACATCCCGATTCTAGAAAAGAAGTTTGAACATGCCTGCATCGCCCATCCGATGGTGTTCAACAATATCTTCCTAGCTGACGAATCAAGAGTGAAACAACTGTTTCTACACCGGATAAAAACAGCATGCCGCGCATCATCTTCTTTCCAATTGCTTTATTACAACCATTGGATGCTCCTGATGGTGTACACTCGCACGTGAGTAGCAATCTTCTACAACAACTCTGACGCCAACAAAGACTATCTGGTGTAGTGTACATCAACTCCGTTGACACCCCTCGAGCGATTAGCAAGGAAATATTACATCGAGGTGGCGACAATGATCCAACTGTTCCTGGAAAACACAGAGACCAAGTGGAACAAGCTTCAATTCTGCCACAGTAGTCCACAACAAGCTCCACAATCAAATGATTGTGACATCTACATGCTACAATGGATCTCTAGCTCAGTGGTTCTACAACAAACACCTGACAAGCTCCACCACATCGACTATCACGGCAAACACAAACAATATGTGATGGAGCTTCTGTCTGACGAAGGCGCGCACACCAGCTAAAACCCTCACTGACCTATATCTGCCCTTCCCTACTTATCTCACAGCTATGGGGACAGAGTGTGGGGTAAGTTTGGGCGGGGGTACTCTATAGCATCAGTGGGGAAGGTACTCAACTTTTTCCCCTTTTTGCCCTTTTGTTTTTCTGACCAATACTCTATATATACATACATACAAATGCCTGATAGAGAACAATACATACACAATTGATTATCTCTCAAAAACTCTACAAAACACTTTATAGTAAAAATTTGGTACAACTTCTTCCAATTCATTATATCCGTATCTAAGGTGGTGCATATTTCTATTTTTCCCTTTTGAAAATGTAGTCTTGAACGAAAAAAGACTACAACGTTTCTATGCCAATTTTGAAAAATAATCTCGCAACAGCTAAGAGATGTGTATGTGAAGGAAAGAGATGCCCAAACAGTGAACTCTCTTTTTTCCCTACCCATCAAAAACCCCAAAAAGAGAGGAAAACCTTATGAGAGTGAATAAAAGCATGAGAGTTGTGCCAAAAAGAAATCCCACACTTGTCTTCCCAAAAGTACCCATCTTTAGACATGGTAGATCTGGGGCAGTGGTACGTAGGATGTGAAATCACTGTTCTAAAGCCAACTGGCTTGGACTGTAGGGACCACTCGCCCGCTAACAGACCCATACCTGGATGGACCAATGGGAAGCAAGAAAAACCCAAAAACCCTTAATCCTTCCCCAAAAAAAAATCCCACCTTCCACTCCCAAGTTGTTTGATGTGAAAGCTAACTTCGTAACCATGCACCAAAAGTCTCGACGAAGCTGAAGAGAAAAAATTTGCTTAAATAAGGCAAGAAAAATAAAAGTCCATTTCTCATGTTAGACGTAATTTTCCTCAGGGCATCTCAAAAATTCTTTTAACCACTTGTCCGAAGACTACGTCTGGCTTTGAAGAAGTATCATAAACAAAGTTTTAAAATAGATACAGATTGATTGAGGACAATCAAAATGCTAAATTTGGGGGAGTTGATAACACCCATTTTATGGTTGTTAAGGCCTATGTTTTATTATCAAATTTACCTCCTAAACTACCTTCCTCTCCGTTTTATCTCGTCATTTGTATAGACATTACCCACACTATGCTCCTAATAATATTTCCCATCTTTTACAGAGTTTCCCTTGTTTTTCCACCCAAAGAATGCTAATGGACCCACCCCGGCCCATCTACAACAAGCAAACTGCCGCTGCCCTTCCAATGGTGTGTGACATAGCCCTTCACCCGCCGTTGTTGCTGCCTGATACGGCAACAACCCGATACGAGTGTGTCGTGCGAGGAGTTCTGACGGGTGGCATGCTACTTACCCAACATGGAGTCTTGCCCCTCATGATATGACCGACAAGGCCACCCTTCGGTGTAGAAACCTGATAGAGCTTTTACCCGTCACGATCAAGCAAGTCTCACTCACAAATTCAACACACGAGGACCCCCGCCAACCTGTGTCGGGCAATGGACGTATCGGCCCTCTCCCAAAGCCAGGAGAGAAAAGCAGACGAAGGACACGTGGCCCAACGAGGACCGCAACCCCCACCAGCCGCTACCTATAAATAATAGCTACATGACTTTAATGGGACGTGTCAGAACCCAACGAGAGTTAACTTTGGAAGCGGAGCTAGTGCGTCGAGTTCCCAGGCGTGTCGGGTGATACTAGGTGAGCACACTCCCAACCTGAGAGGAGCAGGAGGAGTACACTTAGAACCCATCCCGGTAGCCGCAGTAGCATGATACAACCAAGAATGCCACCCCAATGTGTTAGGTTCCTAGATGGGTCTCACCCAAGATGGGTCACCCTTCTACACCCGATATAAGGAACCCAAGAGCCTAAGTGATTCCTAACCTGACACGATACTAAACCCGATACGGACCAACCGTCAAGGCATGTCACCCGACAGGGCTGGCAACCTGACACAACCATATCGGGTAGGGAGTCCTTCCCGATACGCCCCCATCCATCACGGCTCAAAACCTGACATGGCCGTATCGAGCAGATCTCTTGTATGGTATCAGGTTAGGGAAACCTTAGGGGTCCGCTGCTGTATATCGACTTCCTAAATCAAGGAGGCTGATACCAATCTTCCTTCTTTTTTTAGCATTTTACTTTCTTTTACTTCTGCATTGTAACTAAAACCTCATCATATATCTATGCTTATTGGAATCTTTGGAGTTTATCTCATGTTGTTCTGTGTATGGTTCCTTTTTGTTGGATGATTTCTTTATAGCATCTAAACTCTAGTCTCTTCTTTTAGATCGTTCTTTTGACTAGCTATCAAATCATGTTTCCCATTTCAACACCCTTGAGAGGGGGTTGTCACAACTCTAGAGTTTGTTCTGATCTGGGTGTACGAGAGTACCCAGGATCAAGGCTGCCCCGACTTTCCTTTCCACTCTGACCCATGTCCACTACTCTCGAGAGAGGGAATTGCATGGTGCATGGTTAGAGACATTCTCTTTGAGAGAAGAGAATGTTGGATGTCTTCTGCCACTTCTTGTTATGCCCAAGTTTTCATCCTTCTTGCTTTACCTCAACAACAGTTTTTTCTCCTCAGTTTCTGATATACAAAACCCCTATAAAAATTGCTAAACCCTAAAACTATAATCTTTCTAGTAACTCCAGTTGGAGATAGTCTTTTAGTTTAATTTATTTATGGTGATTTATTGTTACAACCAAAACCTATCCTTTTACATGTTTGATGTGCTCAGACAAGTGAAAAGTTCCAAAGTGTCATTCTTCCTATCCCGACATTCAACCCTGAACTACTTCAACCCTGTGCTAGTTGCAAGTGTCTTAAACATTCAGGTATTATAAATTTGTAAAGTCTGATAACCTAGACATGACTCCATTTTTGGACCCACGTTTAAGGCTCATCATGTATTATATGTAAATGATGTTGTTGAGCCGTGTTATAAGGCATGCAAAGATAATGATGATCTTGTAGGGAATAGTATGATGCTCTTAATGACCTTTGGGCATGGTTGAGCGCTAGATGACGTGTAATCCTCTTGTGTTGATAAGGGTTGATACCCTATGATATTGTGAAATGGATTTATATCCTATGATAGTATGATGGTATTAATGACCTTTGGGCATGGTTGATCCCTGAATGAGGTGTAATCCTCTTATGTTAATAAGGGTTGATGCCATGTATTATTGTGAAAAGGATGTATATCTTGTGATAGTATGATGTCTAGTGTGGTCTCATGAATTGCAAGTGAATAGTATCATGTGATGATGAGATGAGAAATTATGTTTCACACGTTTTATTTCTTTTGTAGTTGTGATATTTATATGCTTTCTAGAAGTGAATTAGGGTTTGTAGGTCCACTTGTTTGATGCAACCATAATTCACCCAATTGGAATAACTAATCAAGTGCAACTTTAATCATGTAGTGCCCTGTGTCGTAGAACCATCTTCAGTGTTAGAACTTGTTGGATGGTAAAATGAGTATTCCTAAGGGAAACTCAGAGCGCATACTGTTGAGTATATGGGGGTGGCAGGTTGAGTATATATCCTTGTCATCCGCAATGCAGATTGTAGAGGTTGTCTATGTTCATGCCTCATACATCTGATGTGATTGAGAATGGCGGTGGTCGTATCTCAGTGATTATAACATGATGTGACTGGAGGACAACTGTGGTTGTACCTCAATGATTGGGTTTGAATACCCAAGATGCTAGTGTCATAACATGTACCAAGGTGGGCTAGTTACATGACTATATGTCACTGTGGTGGCAGCTTTGACTGATATGTCACTCCCTTTTACTCGTACTGACTGAGGGGAAGAGATCTTAGGACATCGACACTCCTAGATCTTGTATGAAACCAAATAGCCCTTCGCAGGGGTCAGTTGGACTTTGAATGGTACGACTCAAATTCCCCAGGGCGTAATAAAAGATGCAATATAGTCATGTAGCCTATTTGTTTAGGGTTATACACAACATTTCACATTGGATGATAACCCTTGTTTGTTATCTTTACATAAATATGATGCATAGTGTAATTAAGAGATAGTAGATACACTTAGATTGTGGATATTTTTAAGATTTTAGATGCGTACATACAGTAGCTATGATTGTGTTGATAACTATAATGCTACTGTTGATTATAATTATGATGCTAGCTATCTCATCTTGTTAGTTATGTTTAGCATGCTAGCCATGCCTTTGTAACAGATATGCATATACTAATAATCGTGATTGTCTAGATAGTTGTGCTTATGTTCTAGCTCTTACTTATGATGTTGATATGTTCAACCTGTTAGACATACTGATGTTGTTAGCTATGCATATGATACTAGATTTATTCATGATGTCAGAGATGCTCATGTTGCTAGACTCCTTATATTGTTGATAGGGATATGAGAATAGTTTGGCTAATGAAGATAGTTATTATCTGCTCCTTTGGGTATTTTGTTAATCATCAATGTTGTTGATCTTATTTGTTATATCTGATTAATTTTCTTAACTATTTAATTACTTAAAAATGTTGTAATCATTTAACATTGTTGGAGGTTATATCTTTTACTGGGGCATGGGTCTCACCCTTGTGGTTTGCCACTTTTTTTTAGGTAATCGGAAATGATGAAAACAAACATGTGGAAGAAAAGAGGAGCTGTAGTAATGAATCTTTGGGAAAGTTGATTAGATGTCTAGTGTGTCCTTGAGTCATCCATGTACTCTTAGGTCTGGGTAGGAAAAGTTTGTATATGGTGTTTCAAACAAATCAAACTTTTGTTATCATGTTAATGCTTGTTTGTGTGATATATATGAATATTGTTCTCCTGTGTATATATGTTGTGGCTAAGGATATAGAACAATTTGTATCAAATTCTTGGCATAGTATGGATACAAGAAAGATGTTGGGATCTGATTCAAATGTTTCTGAGCGGGTGTTGATGCTGAAATTGGTTTTAATTTACCCATATTTTTTGGGTATGTGATTAATTAGTGATTTATTGTGTTTTATTTTTTGAGTAATCTCGTTTAGTGTAATGGGTTCTCACAATAATCAAGACATAATATTTTCTTCTATATTAGCATAATCAACTTTCTTCATATTTCAAGTCATGGGTTTAAGCAACATAGATATCTTCTCTTATGATTCTATTAAGGAAACATTATTACATCCATTTGAATAGTTTGATGTCTTTATGAGTGAATAGAGTAAAATGACCTTAAGTCTTAGCCATTAATGTATCAAAATATATTTCTTCTCATTATATCTTAACTTTATTTCATCATGCCTATTATGAATGCTTTGCCTTTAGGTCTAGGAACTGAATTTTATTCATTTTTCTTGGTAAGCTCATATAGCAATTGTCCAGTTATCAACTATTTTAGGATATGACTAAGTCTTGTTGTGTATAATCATCATTTATGTAGACTTATAATCCTAAATGCTTTGCTAGATGTTGAATATTCTAGGATGAAGTCTTTTTGGTGACTTTATGATCAAATTTGTCTTTACCATCTTGTGTGAAAGATAAAATTCACATAGAGCCAAATTTTTGTGAATGAGTTCTAGTGAGCAAAGTTTTAGTTTTGAAAAGAAATCATACTTTTTCTTGACTAGAATACATAAATTTCTGATTTATCAAAACAGTGTAGGTAATATTATATTCTTAGCAAGTTTCTCATATGAACAATCTTTTATGCCTTAAACAATTCATATTGGTTTCAAATACTATCCATAGAGTTAAGAGGTTTACATTCATTTTTCCTTTTGATATTTTTAATGAATCATAACCATTGTCATAGTACTTATGATATAGTTCATTTACAAATATTTAAAATTTTGTACAAACATTACCTATGAAAATAGTTTTACCTTTGAAATTTTACCTTTTCTCAAAGTGTATAAAAGGCTTCCTTGTATTAATTTATATAGACCATCCAAACATGCAAAGTAGAAAAGTTTTGGTACCCATCTAGTGGTCCTTTTGGTTATGAATGATTTTCATTATTTTGAGTATATATGAATTAGAATGAAAAGCATTTGATAACCATCAAGTATTGATTTAAAGTAAATGATTTAAATAAAAAAAAAACAAATTATAGAATGGTTCTCGATCGAATTTGTTTTTTGACCGATAAGCACTGCGGTCGAGAGATTTATCGATCAAGTACTATTCTGCAAGTTTTTCAGCAATTGTAGGATGAATCAAGATAATTATTTTTCAACTTGTTTTTATAATAGTCAATTTTCATTTATCAAAGGCAGATCTATTGGGGATGATGTGCTTCTTGCAAATGATATTCTCAGTTCCTTTTCAAATTCACATGGTACTGGTAAGCTGTGCATAAAAGCTGATCTTTCCAATGCATATGACTCTGTTAGATGTGATTATATTCTATTTATTCTTAGAAGTATGGGTTTTCCTTGGATTGATGTTTGTTTTTCCTCTTCATCTTATCAAGTTTTGATCAATGGAAATCCTTCCTCTTCCTTCATTGCTTCTAATGGAGTTAAGCACGGGGATCCGTTAGCCCCAAACTTGTTTGTGATAGCCATGCAGGGGTTTCATGCTCTTATTAAAGCATATGTTCACAATGGTAATATTACTTCTGGTCATACTATGAAGAATGTGAAGGTCTCCCACATAATCATTGCAGATGACCTCTTAATTTTTGCCAAGGCAGATAAGAATAATGCACTCATGATAAATGAAGTTTTTCAGGTCTTTCATAACATCTCTGGTCTGAGGCTCAATAATTTGAAGAGTCAGCTTTTCATCAGTAAAAGTACAAGTGTTGATATTGCAAATGACATCTCAAGCTGCCTCAACATTTAGATTTCCTCTTTACCAGTTAGATACCTTGGTTTACCATTATTTACTGGCAGACTTACAAAATCAATGTGTAATCCCATTCTTGATAAAATTTGAAGTAAACTTGATACATGGAAATGCAATTTGCTGTCACATGCGGGGAGGATTGAGCTAGTTATTTCAACCCTTTCAGCATATCATATCTTCTGGACTTCAACCTTTCCTATACCTAAGGCAGTGATCTTACAAATTGAGAAGATGATGAGGGATTTTATGTGGAGTGATAATGAAGATAAGAAGCATCTTCGTATTGTTTCTTGGGACTTTATTTGCAGGCCTAAGAAGAAGGGGGTCTGGGAATTAGGCATGTGGAAGACTGGTCTATAGCTGGTGTTCTGAAGAACTTATGGAAGATCACGTCGGATAAAGAAAATGTATGGGTCAAATGGGTTCATAGTAAATACCATGAAAATGATTCTATTTGGACGATAAAGAGTAAACCAAGTTTTACTTGGTTATTCAAGAAACTTCTTAATTCTAGACACTTGATTATTCCTCATGTGAAGTTTATTGTTGGCAATGGTGAAGATATTCTACTATGGAAGGACCCTTGGATACCTACTGGTAATCGGTTGTTGGATGTTATGGATGGCCATCAATTTATGATCAGAATGGGAAATGAGGCTAAAGGGAAGCTAAGATGTTGTATCTGTAATGGGGAATGGTTTATCCCAGAGTTCAGAGGTACATAGAAGCTTATTGATTTCTTATAAAGTTTACCCATGCCGAAAGGTTTTGCAGATTCCCTCTTGATTGACAACTCTATTTTTTTTAACCTTAAAGAAGCTTGGAATCTCATCAGAGAGAAGAAACCAAATGTTGAATGGTATGAATGGTTCTGGAAAGGGAAAGTTCCTAGGGGATGTTCCTGCTTCCTTTGGAAATTATTCTTCAACAAACTACCCACAATTGATTATCTTAATAATTTGGGTTTCAACTTAGTGTTGAGATGCTATCTCTACAAAGAAGACTTTGAAGATTCAGTACATATCTTCGTCAACTGTAGTTTTAGTGTGGCTATTTGGAGGAGATTCACTACTACTTATGGTTCCTGTCCCAAATCTAAAGCTGAGTTGTTGAAGATCAAAGGAGAAGCTAGAATCACCGCTATCTTTGTGCTTCACTATATTTGGCATGAAAGAAATGAAAGGATTTTCCACAATTTTGATAGGGGTTCAGATTATCTATGGGATCTGAGCATAAATGATACTCATAGTCTGTGTAGATAGTTATTTTCTTTTGGTTTGTATAGTTTTCTTTTTTAATGATCTACTTTGGATCACTCTTTTGTAAATACACTTTCTTGCTTTTAGAATATGACACATGCTAGGTTCACAAAAAAAAACTTGTTTTTATTTCAGTAACACAATTAAGCAATCAAATACTCAAATATATACAGTTTGAGCTAATTTTAGTTGAGATAAGACATTATAAATGTCAAAATGAAATTTAGGTTAAATCTCAACTAAGTGTCCAATATTTCTAAGTTGGAGGTTTTGGAACCCAAACCAAGTCAACATCCTTCCTTTTCTTGTATGGACAAGAGAATGAGTAGTTCCCAAACCATTGACAATAGTGATAGCAAATAAAATCAATTTCATTTCTCTTTTTGGCATTTTGGTTATGTGCTCGATTGTCTTTGGGCACATACAGGATCTTTGATTTGGGTCATTGTGTTTTTCTAGTTCTAGGCTTTTTGAAATATTTCTGTTCAGGTACATATCCTAGACCTCTTCTTCCAATGTGTCAAAAAGAGTTTTCCAAGATTTTATCAAGAATATTATTACTCTTTAAACTATCAACACGTTTTTGTAACTTAAGAATTTCATTAATTCTCTTTGCAATATCTAGTTTTGCTCGAACTAAACTTGAAATCAAAGAATCTCTTTCTCTAACAATGATATCATAATTTGAATGAGAACATAGAACATATTGAGTTTGATAATCATTTATCTTTGTAAGAAATTCAACCTTTTCTTGAGAAAGAAGATCACTATTGTTTTCTAGAGTGAGCAATTTTGAATTATAATCATTAATAGAATCTTTCAAGGAGTTATTTTTAGAAGACAGATCAAGTATTTCGTCATACAACTCATCATTGGCTTTTTAAACCTTTTTAAATTTATTTTTGCACTCAACATACTTATCATGGTGTTCTTCTTAACTATTAACTAACTCTTCTTTAAATAAATCAAGAAGACTTACCTCATTTTCTTCTTCATCGACTGTTGTAATGAAACAACTTACCTTGTTGATTTTTCCCTTATAACTTTATGGAACATGTCCCCTTTCTTCTTCTTTAGACAATTGAATGTCGAGTGGCCTTTTATTTCATATTCAAAGCACCATCTATAGTCTTGGTCACTTGTTGATGGCTGACTCTTGTGCGACCGTTCCATGTAGAGGTTGCTAGAAACACCATCCCCCATTATTTCAATACCTATTAGGGCTCCTTGAAAACCTTCTCTGATACCAATTGAAAGATCTAGAGAGGGGGTGAACTGAGCTTTTGGTATTATTAAAATTTAATTAAAAACTTAAGCCAAAGAAGTAGGAGGAAATAAGGAAGACAATTTGATTTAGAGTGGTTCCAAACTTTGAATCAAAGGTTCTCAATCCACTACCCAATTGTTTCCAATTGGGATTTTCAAAGTGATTTATTTTATTTACCTCGTAAGGATGTTACAACAAAATATAATCACCTTCAACTCGAATTAGCATTCACCTTGAAGTAGCCTCAACCTCCTTGAAGCAGCCTTCTTGAATAAACCTCAAGCAACCTTAGAGCAGCCTTCACCACCTTCAAGTAGCTCTACCACCTTGAGATAGCCTTCACCTAGAAGTAGATCCAACCTCCTTTAAAGCAGTCTTATTTAAGTAACCTCAAGTAACCTTGGAGCAGCCTTCACTTCCTTGAAGTAGCTCCACCTCCTTGAGATAGCCTTCACCTAGAAGTAGCTCCAACCTCCTTTGATGCGGCCTACTTGAAGTAACTTCAAGCACACCTTGGAGCAGCCTTTACTTTGTTGAAGTATCACCAAGAAACCTCCTTTCAACAACCTCCAACCCTAGGAGTAGCCAAGGAGAACAAAGTACAATATAAAAGAAATAGATTGGAAGAAAGAAATACTTAACCAATCAAGTACATCACCTTGATTCCTATATCAAGCATTTAAATCTCCTATCCACTTAATATGGACGTTTCTATGTGGTTTCTAGGAAATATTAGCTATAGGACACAACTTTGGAGCACAAGGAAGAAGATAGAAAGTGAATCTCAACTTTGTTGCTCTCTAGAATGGATGCTCAAGAGTATCTTGTGTGTTTTAGGTGTCCTAAGACCTCTCCTATTTCTAGGAATGGTTTGCAAGTGTCTAGGGACATTTTAGGGAGTGTCTAGAGTGTTCTTTGTGCTTAAATATCCGTTAGGTAGAAAGTAGTTGGGTTGCAATGGCTAAAATTTTCGTTAAATGTGAAGTTTCCAGAACTTTTCTTGATCGACAATATTGTCGGCCGGATGACTCTCCATCCATAATATTGTCAACCGGATGACTGTCTAGGTTCAACTAGATATATGTTTGTTTCTCTCTTGTTTAAACCTATTACAATGGGTATATCTCAGTCCACAATATTCTCAATTGAGAAGGACTTTTTGCAAGGATTTGTAATGTATATGATGTCCTATTGATGACTCATATGAAACCTATCAACCCTAAAGTCTTCCTATTAGTGTAAGATAGGGTTTTGGGTAGATAGGGAAAATTTAACACTTGATTTACATGATATCTAAGTACTTCTACATTATATACTTGTACAAGTTTTTATGTTGAGTGCAATCATAAAAATATTAAACATTTAAGCACATTATTTTTCAATTTGTATTGATCTTCAACTAACCACTTAGTACGATCTCCTTATTTCCTTGAACCCTGAAATACTCAAGTAGCACATAAGATCCACAAGAATGAAATGTTTGTCATCATCAATACAAAGGGTATGCTAATGTCCAATTTAGCCAACATTTCGTACTAATAACATCATATGTCAATTTGAGATATAACTAATAACAATAAGATATGATAAAAAACTTATATGTTATAATATTTTTAGCAATTACCAATGTCTAGAAGCTACTAAAGGTTGCATTAGAGTGATACAAAGAAGTATGAACATCTTAACTCAATGAGTAGCATCCCCAGGGATGTTAGAAGTACATGGAAGATATAATGTTTTCCTCAAAAAATCCAATAGCAAGACTTCTATCTAGATGTATGATTAGTAATCTAGACATGATCCAACAATCGCTATGATTCATAGCCATCAAATTAATGGATCATAAAGAATCCTAGTCTTTCTCATGGTTATAGGTCATAATCACACATTTTAGAAAATAAACTCTAAAAGTATGAATAGTTTTACTGGAATAGACAATAGATCCATTGATATTTCATCACGGAATACTTCTCTTGGACATTGTCACTATGACCACAATTTAAGACATTTCCATTGCTAAATACAAATCACCCAAACAATATACTAAATCCCACCTTGCGTATGACCCTTAGATATCACCCCAAACATGCACTCAATTTGATGCTCTATTCACATTTTGATTCATTTTACACCTTAACCTAGTTCAGAGGTTGTGAGGTGTGAGGTCAAGTAGAGTACCCAACAAGAACATGTTCCATTTTGGATGGTTGACCCTACCATGAAATGATCAAGAGATCATTCTTTTGAAACACTCATAGAGAACCATTATGTAGGGCATTACCAATATCCCACTAGAAAATTTTAATGTATAACACTTTTAAAATACTCATGGAGACCTAGAAGGTGGGGCACAAACCAAGAGAACTCGCTACTTCTCCACCCACCCACCCCCACACCTTCCGAATGGATGGGGTTGGATGTCATTGAATTCTCTAGAAGATATGGTGCCACCAAGGCAAACACCATACTTGGATTTAGGCCCTTACTTTCTTAAAAACTAATTTAGTCAAACCCTAACCCTTAGTAGTTTCGAGTCCTTATACAAACAGCCCATGGTCATTATTTAGATAGGCTAGCGACTGCTTGCTGAGGTTGACACCTACCAACCATTGTTAGCACACATATATTTGAGAAAAACTTACCCCCAAACATTGATCATTATGTAACCGTAGAAACTCTATAAATTCCATGTAGGTTAGAAACACAGTGACCCATCCCAACTCTTTGGTAAAGAAAGAAGGAAAATTGTATTCCTTCATTTCCTACAATGTTCAAGCAAAATAGATCATTTCTAGCCACAATGTACACACTTTTTCACCTCCTCCCTTCTGTTCCCATTGTGGTGTGAAGATATGAGCACCTCAGAATGGTGATAATTTATATATCATGATATGAAAACGCATTCTATGCATGAACATGCATGCAAGCTTTCCATTTTAACTTTTTTATTTAGCCTAAGTCCAAAAAGGAGAAAAACTCATTTTTAAGTCACTATGGTTGCCATATCATGTCTAGGCATCGTTGGGGTGTCTAACACATTCCCCACACATAACATAATGTCATTCCCTAACATTGGTTAAATTATTAAACCTTGTCTTTCAACTTTCTAACGAAACATTATGATTTTTCTCATCTTTCTAATAAATGTGCTAGTGAATCGAGTTTTAAATCACATGCTTATTAGTTTTTTAGAATCTCCAAAATTACAATGTTGACTTCAAGGACTTGATCACAAAATTTGTTGATGATCCCAGTGTGATCGTTTTTTTTTTGCATTTTAGGCTTTGTGTTTTTGGTGTTCAGCAAGTGTATATCTTGTCATTTTATTTTTGTTATTTAGATCACCTTCTCAACTTTATTTTGTGATCATTGAGGTACCGAAATGGGAAAGCCTCCATGTGTGTGTCCCATCTTGTTGAAGTTTTTCAAGGGCTCAAGACACATATTTCTCTCTGATTGGTAAAGTTTGATATGGAGGAACATGTGGAGAACCTCTTTGCACATTCGATATTTTTGTGTAGTCCTTTTTTATGTGGAGTGATCTAACATCAATTCACCTTCTTCTCACTATCCCACAAGAATTCCATGCGTCTACCCTCCCCCCTTTGAATGCTATGTATACCCCATGACATGGGAGGATGGTATAGATTTGTGATGAATACCATTACTTGGCGATAGTTAGGTCTAATTATAGGATTTCAATTTCTACACATTAAAATATGGTTGAATAGTTGAATTCCCTCTCTTACTAGTTTTGAGACAATTATGAGAAGGGGTAAGGAATTAACATGATAGGATATTAATGCATACGGTGGGAGGGTTAATGTAACGCCTCACTTTTGGCAACCCCCAATCAAGGAAGGTCGAAAAGTTGAGAATCATTACCTACAATTTCACAAGGATCCGAATTTATCAAATAACACAAAATGGTAAATAATTTAAATGAATTCAAATATATTGTTTACAAGATGTTTCTTTAGAGCCTACAAAACTTTCTATCATTAGAACTATACATGTGAGAACTAAATGAGAAGAATTATCTATCTAATCATCCCTACAAGTTAACTTTAATTTCTTCAAGTAATTGAATTTTTCCACTATATCTTTATAACTTCATATTTAACATGTACCTAAAATGTTGTGAAACAATAAGTACAAATTAGTATATTGATATATTGTGTGTGTGGGGTGCATGTAAAAGAATACAAGTACATAACAACACATATTCAATAATTACTTGCAAATAAGAACTGTAATTTTCTTCACATAATCGTCCTTTATGTGATATTAATAATGACATTATAATTGAACATAATGTATATAAATATTCAACAGTTTAGTTGTTGAATCAAGCATACAAATGAAGCAATCAACTTTAATATGCATATATGTAAAATCCTAAAGTGTACCATCACATTAAATAGATTAAACCCTACTTAGGTCCTAATCTAGGGTTTTAAGGTTTGGATGTGTAATAAGGGTACAAACCCTAATTCCATCATTTGTTAACCATTAGGTGAAACCCTAATTACTATATCCAACATATCCTTACATTATGATCACTTGGATTAGTGTGAGTGCATTAAAGTTATCATTTTTAACTATAAAACCCTAATTCTTCATATGCATGATTATTCACATTAGGAATCTCTAAATACTCATCATTATTATCATAATAATCTTGGTTTCTAATATGTTTAAATAACATTAGACAATAACACACAAGAAATATTTTTAATGTTTCCAACATTTTAATACCCAATCTTGGGTTTTTGTGTACTAATCGCTTACTAAATAATTATGTGTGGATATTTTAGAATTAGAATTAGATCTAGGGTATGAAACCATTTTATTTGTGTTCTTCTCATTTTTCCAATAAAAATGTTATGTAATATTGCTATATTTGGGTATTCCTTGCTATTTCTATGATTAAAACAAGATATATAATTATCTCTCAAATCTGGGCCACTTGGCATCCCACTATTGGTTGATGCTTATAAAACTCTGCATGAAGTGGGGTGCATTTGGGTTTTCCTCTGGACCGTACAAGAGTGGAAAGAATCATCATGGTTTGGTTCAACCCAGTTTAGCCGTCATTTACCCCCCCCCAATCGTTCTTCCTTTCTCCCTTGTTCTCTTTCATGTATCGGTGTAACTCTATATCAGCAGGCTACGCTACCGAAAATGAGGCCAGCTTGGAACACCCAGAAAGCACCCACACACTGACTACAACTCGACCCCATCCACCACAGCCATTGCCCAACATCAAGGATATCAATCACCTTCCTCCTTTAGATCTTGTCAATGGTAGGTCATGAGGTCTGTGAGGGGAAATGATGCTTCCGTGATGCAGACCTCCAACGAGTCTCTCGGTACCCCCTCTAGGAAGATGATAAATGGCCTGGACCTCACATGCAGAGTTAGGTCTTATGCCAGAACTCCTATTTCACTCTCTGCATCACGGTTCCCTATTGAACCTCAAGGTGTCGGAGTCCTGGCAACTCAGAAAAAGGAGTTCTCATCTCCCAATGTTTTCAAGGCTCTCAATATTTTCTAGAAAAGAGCATGTATCTACTCAAGTTTATCAGAAGAAGAAGGACAAGCCCTACATTGTTGTGCATCAGTCCTCCTCTTCTAGGTAACGTCCACCATGATGATAGTGGATGTCAGGTTGTTGACATCGCTTTGCTATGCACTAGGTCCCTCGAAAGCTTAAGAGAAGTCACACTATTTTGGGCCAAGGGTGGTGAGGGTTGTTGACTTGAGAGTTATACATTGCCCATATATTGATAATGACTTAACAATTCCATTCCTATGTATCGAATATTTTTGTCAAGGTTGATTTTAGGCTTTCGGTATAAGAAAAGGATCAAATTATACAAGCCCTAGCTTATTCAAGTTCAAGTCAAAAGTAATGTATGTGTGCATTTTGGGAAATCACTCCAAATGACCTGAGATGATTTTTGCAATCACTTGTATTGATGATATGACTTGTAACTAAGATGAGAAAAAAATTAGGGACACTTAATTCCAAGGTTTAATCACTTAATTGTCAATTTAGAAAAAATTTCACAGGCTATTTATCGGTCGAGTTGGAAACTCGACCGACCCAATGATGGATTTTCTAGAGAGACCAATCGGTCGAGTTGCACACTCACAGAACTCGACCGACCGACTCACTGAGTAAAACTGATTTTAGCTCATTGGTCGAGTTTCCCAGAACAAACTCGACTGATAGTTTGAAAATTGACTTTGTCATTTAGTGGATCGGTCGAGTTATCTTTTTTAGAACTTGACCAAATATACTGTACAGA
The DNA here is from genome assembly GCA_963693085.1 of Alisma plantago-aquatica. Taxonomy (NCBI): domain Eukaryota; kingdom Viridiplantae; phylum Streptophyta; class Magnoliopsida; order Alismatales; family Alismataceae; genus Alisma; species Alisma plantago-aquatica. The sequence goes on along the minus strand of OY856413.1, from coordinate 89,679,188 downwards.
AAATGTAGAAAAAGTGATTTTAAGCATTGGTGATTGTTTTGAGTGAGAATAGATATGTTGTAACTTGGAAAACGACTATAGTTTTCCCTTAAGTGATCCCACACTCAAGGGAACACCCCCAACTATAAATAGGACCCCTTAGAGTTCATTCCAAGTTTTCTCATTCATTCTATTCTAAGTCTTTTCTATAGTTGAGTGTGTTGCAACTCATCGATCCCCTTTCTCTATCTAGTTTACACTTCATTTTGTGATTATGAGAGAGATAGGCCAGTTGTAAGAGAGCTACTTCCTTGTGCTTGTAAAGCTCTCATTCCATTCCATCTTCCCTACCCCTTTCCTCAATGAAGAAAAGGTGAAGCAAGCTACTCTTAGTGAAGGTGGAGTTGTTGATGTTCTTCTTCAAGGTTGAAGAAGAGGTGAAGATCTTCTCCAGGTGGAGGAGAAGGCAATGCTAAAGATCCAAGAAGAGTGGGTAATTCCTTGAAGGATGAATACTTGTGCAAGAGTGTGTAAGTCCTTGGAAGAAGGCGGAAGACTCTTGCAAAGTGGGTAAGTCCTTGGTAAGGTGGAAGACTCTTTGTATTGGATAGGTAAGTCATTTGGTGGTTTTGTGTTGTAACTCCTATTGGTGAAAATATAGAGGAAAGCACTTGCAAAGACCTAGAGATTGACCTCTCTAGGTAGTGGACTGACTCTCTCCTAGTTTGGAGAGTGGAACCACTCTAAATGAACTTGTCAAGTGCTTGCTCCATTTTCCCTCATCTTTTCTATGCTTGCTAGTTAGGACTTCAAATTTCACTTAATCTATTGATTTTGATTGATATGATTTTAAGGTCTAATCTATCTTGTGAGAATTTTTGAAGCTCTATTCACCCCCCTCTAGATCCCTAGATCCAACAAGTGGTATCTGAACCAAGGATCTTTTCCAACAATCTCCCATGAGACGAGAAGATGGGCGACAACCTACTTGGCTCACTCAACCTAGAGGGAGGCATCTCCATGCATCCTTCGGTCTTTGACAACACCAACTTCCTTTATTGGAAGAGGCACATGCAATTCTACATTCAAGGCATGAACTTTGACATGTGGAAGGTGATGGTCACACCATACAAGGAGCCAACCAGAGTTGTTGAAACATGGAGTGAAGCTGCACTTAAAGAAGCCCAGTTCAATGCCAAAGCCATAAGCATCCTCTATGCATCCCTTACCCCAATAGAGTTCAAACACATCTCATCTTTGGACACTGCCTATGAGATTTGGGACAAATTGTGCATCACGTATGAGGGAAAAAAGCAAGTCTAGGAGGCTAAGATCTACATGTTGAACAACCATCTAGAGAACTTCAAGATGGGCAAGAAAAAAGGGATTGCAGAGATGTACTCAAGACTCAATGGCATCATCAATGGGTTGGCTGCTTTGGGCAACACCTTGGATAGAGGTGTAATCAACTCCAAGAGATTGATGACTTTACCAAAGAGATGGGAGTCAAAGGTGACCTCCATTGAAGAAGTGAGGAGCCTTGGTGACATCCCAACTGAAGAGCTCATTGGCAACCTCCAAGCTCATGAGCCAAGGCTTGACAAGCAAGAAGAAGATGCCAAGAAAGAAGAGAAGGAAGCCAAGAAGATCAAAGATAGTGCTTTGAAAGCATAAGTGGATCGGTCATCCTTCAACAACCACTTGCTTGTCAGACTTCTCCTTCCTCCTCTAGTGAAGATGATGGCCCAAGTGATCATGAAGCCAACTACATCAAGGGAAATCACTTCAAGGGAAAGCAAGCCTCCTCCTCTACTCCTAGATGTTACAAGTTGCGGATAAAAGGGACACTACAAGAGTGAATGTCCCAAGTCAAAAAAGTCACACCACAAGGTCAGCTCAAAGAAGGAGGAAGAGTACAAGAAGGAGAGAAAGTACAAGAGTAAGGACAAGAAGGAGAAAAGACATAAGAATGTAGCTTGGGAAGCTTCATCCTCAAGTAGCTCAAGCTCCAAAGAAGATGGAGAGTGCCACCTTCCACTCATGGCCTCTACTAGTGAATAAATTGGTGAGGTAAGTGAGGTAAGCGAGGTAATATTGCATAAGTTATCTAAGGAAGCTATTATTGATATGCTTGTTTCTACCCGTTCTTCTTTTGCTAAATATAAATCTAAAAGAAAACAGTTAGGAATTTTTTTTGATGATTTGTATGCTAAACTTGAAATTCTTGAGCTTAATGAGAAAACCCATCTATAGAGCATTGATAAAATACAAGGCCAATATCTTGATATTGAGCTCCAATACAATGGAGTTGAGGTAGAGAATGGTATCTATCTTAAGAACATTGAAACTCTTAAGGAAGATAACCAAAAGAGCCTAAAGGAGCTTCAAACTCTTAAAATTGAAAATGCTGAATTTAAGCTTCTTGTTAATGCTCATAAGGATGAAAGAGATGTTGTTATTAAGGAAATTCAAGTGCTAAAAATGGAAAATGCTAGGCTGATTGGTCAAGTTAATGATTTATCTTCTAGATCAATCTTGCCTAGTAATGATATTGCTACTATTTCTCTTGAGAAAGATTCCTATTTGACTAAAGCCCTCTATCTTGAGGCTGACCTTGTTCATGATAAAGAAGATATTGCTAGTTTGTCTTCTACTATCATATCTCTTAATGATGATGATCATAGACTAAGGGCCTCTCTATAGAAAATCCTCAAAGGTAAAAACTCCCTAAATGAAATCCTTTATCATTGTACCAAACAAAGTGGTACTAGTGGTTTGGGATTTGTAGGGGGAGCACCAAAAGGCAAGATCAAAGACAAAGGTAAGAAAACGAGTAAGGTGACCTCTTTCTTTGTTGGAGAGTCAGACACTAAGAATCCTATGGTTTGTTCTTATTGCAAGTGTGATGATCATTACTCTACATATTATCCTTACAAGCCTAAGGGGACCAACCCAAAGATGAAATGGGTCCCCAAGCTAACTCAAGATCCCAAAGTTTGAGTTGGGAACCGACATTCTCCTTTCTTGTAGGACAAAGGAAAATGGATTGTTGATAGTGGATGCACTAAGCATATGATGGGTGATATAAGCCATTTCAACAACTTCACCAAAAATAAAGGTCCATATACCTTGTTTTATATACAGTGATATGGTTTCTTATATATTAATGCATACACAATACATGTTTTGCAGCCACTTACACACGATATGAACAGATTTTTCATTTGCCCGTGTGGGATTTTTGGTTCCATCTTTGATTAGTCTTGTAGATAAAGACCCTTCATCAGTTACTTCATACTACTGTGCTGCTTTTAAATATTTTGGTAAAAAAAAGAAGACGGTGATAATAGCTCCATTCAATGTCGAGTAAGTTTACATTGCTTATAATTTGGACTTAAGAAAAATTCATTTTTATTGTGGATTTTGAGTTATTAATTTTTAACTTTCTTACCTCTAGTGGTAGGCATTGGGAGTTACTATTTATTGTCCCCAAGATGTTCATTGTCTATTATCTAGATCCTGCGGGAAGGAATTGAATACATTATATGGACACACAATGAAAAGGCCATTATTCCCATGAGAAATGTTTCATATTTTTATATATGTTAACATCTGTTATTACATTACTATTTAATTATGCAATTTAATGTGTTACGTTAACATGTATGGATTTACATGAGTTCAAAAGAGCTGGAGGAAAGGTCCCCAAGAAAATGAATCAACCACTAATTTGGGAGAATGTGAAAGTAATTTCCCAACTCCAATGTATATATTATTTATGTGAACTGTGCTTATTTGTATTTTTAAATATGTTGTATGTTTCATGTTATAATGTGTTACACAAGACAACGGTTGGGCATGTGCATACTATGTGATGCAATTTATGGACCTAATCATCAAACATGTCATAATGGAAATCGATACCATACATAAGGTTTATATATAGTCTCATTAGATAATATGAAATATACCAATCTTATTATATATTATTAATTATATATATACGTCATTCTCTTTGTAGGTGTTTAAAACTGACTTCACTACAGTTGGAAAGTTATTAGATGTACATACTCCCTATATGATGGAAGACTTAAATGATGTAAGAGAACAATGGGCAAAAGCCCTACAAGTAGTGGGAATTTTTAAATATGGTTTGGATACAGATGGTGATAATGACGATGATGAATAAAGAATGATATTTCTAAACTTTGTTCTCCTAATTATTTTTGTGTGAATGTGAATGAATTTTTCTGAATTGTCATATGTGTGGATGTGAACATGATCAACACATGAATGTTTCTACATCTGTCTGAATGTGAAAAGAGATAAATGAATGGAATTGCAGGTTGCTAAATGTGAGTGAAAATGGAGGAAATTTTGAAATGGAACTACTGGTTTATACATGTGTGTGATGAAAATAATATGAATTAAATGTGCTTATACATGTGTGTGATCATAAATTGTTGTCCATCTTGTTAATTTTGTAGGTTTGTGGCCTGTTGTTGGCTGATATCAATGGATGTTGTAAACCTACAGTTCAAAATTGAACTGTAGGTTCTGCATCCTACAACAGGCCTACAAACTGATAAGAAAAAAAAATCATAACATAGGCATCGGTTATTACCGACAACAAATACATACAATGTCGGTTATTAGCACAAAACTGACGTCTATGTGGCTAGATACCACGACCGTGCTGGGTTCATTGGCGTCGGTTATTAGCAAAAAACCGACATCTATGTGTCTAGGTTGTATTTGTTATATGTACAAACCGACACCGATGGTGCCCTTGCTGGCACATTTTATCAGTGGCGAGAAGGGTTATAACGTCATTTTGTGTGAAATGCCAACGTCTTTGACCTGGGTATAGTGTATGTTTTAGTAAATAACTGACGCCTATAGTGCCCTTACTGGCGCATTTTTGGTGGCAGGAAGGGTTATGGCATCGGTGTTAAAACCGACACTGAAGATTTCAACTTTTAGCGGTGCCCACTTGGGTGTCGCTTTGAAACCAACGCCAAAGGCCTTAAATAACCAACACTAAAGGTTGGTTTTGTACTAGTGATGTTAGAAGTACCGCTGCTACAATCTATTTTTTCTACCCATGACTCTGACACTAGTCAGCAATGGCCAAGACTCCAGCACCCCAGCCTAAGGACTTCAAGGGAATGAGCAAGGATTTAATTTGAAGATGAGATGTACCAGGCACCCACATATGGAAAGAAGGGTCGATGGTTTTGGGCATGGGGATTTCCCCGTCCCCCCTTGGTCAGGTGGTGCTTTTGTGGGGGGGGGGGTGTTCCACCAGAAATTGGGAGTCGTCTCTTGTCCCTCTGTCGGTGGTGAATATACTCTCGGGTCCTCGCTTTGTTGTGCATGGCATGTCCTCTAAGCGCATGTGGAAGGCGAGGAATGTGACAACGTACATGCTTCCATTGTCCTTGTCTTCAGTTGTAGGGTTTGGTTGTCTAAAATTGACTTGGCATCATCAAAAGGCCTCATCTTGAAAGCTCGGCTCGCAAGGCCTCCTTCTCATAGTAGGGCATCCCCCTCACCTCATTCTATTTACGTGTTATTTTTTCCTTTTGACATCCGGGTGAGTCCAATGAACAAAAATCTCACGCAAGGAGACCTAGAGCTGCCCATATTAGGTCGACTGCCCTATCTAAACCAATCATCATATCAGTCCCTAGGCCCCATTGTTGGAAAATCTCATCTTCAAAACCGTATGTGGAGCCTCCTCCTCATACAGCTCCTCTAGAGATAGAAGAAAAAGAGAACCATTAAGGTTCTTGCACACGACCTCAGATGTCAGTTATAGAGGGAGATCACTGATATGCCAGAGAGAGGAGAGGGCTCATGACAATTGTACAAACGAAATCCCCCTCTTCTATTTCCATAAATTCAATTAGACTGGCCACATTACTAGGAACTTGGACTGAGGAATGATCAATGAATCCCCAATGAAAAAGGAATGACCTTGGGACACAACAACTTTGAGAACTAGTCCGCTTCCTCATAAACTTCCCGGCACATAGATTAAGGGATCAATTGAAAGTTGACTGAAACATGAGAAATGGGTACTACCTGAGCTAATGATAGAGGCAAGAATGCTTTCCGACCAGGTCCCATTAATTGATCAGAACGATATTTTGGAAATTTTGCACGGACCCATATATATAGGAAAAGAAAGAAAAGAACCTTGAGACTAAACCCGATCGAGCCCATAACCCTATTGGAAATGGGAAGATCTAGGATGGGAAGCCAACCTCCTAGAGAGAGTGATGTGCATGGACCATGTGAGTAGGGATGCAACTCTATGGATTGTTCATTGGACGATTCTCTTAGTGACTTAGTGTGACTTCCCTCAAGTTAGGCTAAAAATACAATGAAGTGCGCCTACAATCCACTCCTCTATAGATTCTATGTCTACTACGGCCAAATAGTTCTTCCATCTCTTTTGCCCCATAAGTCGCCTCTAGGAAGAGATGAAACTACTAAATTGTCTTGAAGCTCCGTAGATTGCACCATTATAATTTCAAAAAAGATCTTGTCATGAGAAATTTATGTCACACACAACTCATCACGCATAGATGAAGTGCATGACTGGAGTGGTATCCATTGGGGAAGATTATTTTGGAGGTTGATGTGGTGGTGGAATAACAAAGCAATTTTGTAGTAGTAGAGGAGTATGGATTTAGTGGTGGCTGAAGAAAGGAAGTAAGAGGGAGAAAAAGAGGGGGAAAGAGGTGACTTGATGAGAGAGAATGTTATGACCCATTTTAAAGCCTATTGGTAAGCTTTATAAGTTGAGCCTAATTAAAGTTATTTGAGTTAACATATGTGCTTATGATGTGGTTAGTGATCATTAACTTGATTTAGTTGAATCAAGCACATAAAATTAATTAGTGCTTAATTACGATGATCAATTTGAGTAAAGTGATGATTGGATGCAATTTGAAATTTTGAACCGGAGAAATAGTAAAATTAGTATGATATTTTCATCTGAGGGCGTAGAGAATTTCACGCTTGAAATAATGCAAGAAAAATTGACCAAATTGGACCCTCAAGGCCATAGTTATGGCAATTGTAAGAATTAGGGGCTGAAATGCAATTTTTCCAATTCATTTTTTCATTTTTAGTGGGTCGGTTGCTTTTCTTTCCTTTATCTTTTCTTCTCCTTCAGCCGATACAACAGAGAGCAGTGAGCGGCGCCCAAAACCCGCCCAGCTAGAGATCGCGACTGAAGGAGAGTTGAGAGCAGGCGATTTTTTTTAGCATTCACCACCGATCCAGCTTGGTGTCGTGCCTCCCTTCTTCCTCCATCTATTATCTTTTTCCTCCTCGCCCTAGGTGCGTAGCACCTCAACCTTCGACCAGCCTGGCGGTGCCCAGCAAACAGCTACAGCTGCGCACGATCGGCAGCAGCAAGGGATCTTGGGCGGGGTGATTTGGAGTCCTAGAATCTATTGAAAAAGGTCGTCCACCTTCCCTCTCTTCTTCCTCTTTCTCTTTTGACTAGCAGTCCATCCACTTAGCAAGTTACCTTGCATCTTTGACCTGCGGAAAGCAGCAGTTACGGCTGCTGTAGCTTGGCCAAGAGGGCACCGTTTTGGGCACCTAGCAGCTGAGGAGCTACCTTGAGCTCCGATTCAGAGGTTTGAGCTTGAAGCTGCAGCTCCTAGCCAAATTCCAGCCATGAATCAAGCTTATTTTTTCAACCTGGCTTGAGCGTGCGGGTGCTGTATAAAGCACAGTGAAAAATCAAAGGAAGAAGACAATAGAAATTCGCCCGGAATCAGGCCTTGGACGCATCTCCGGACGAATCCGGACAGTCCAAATCGCTGTGAGTAGGATTTCATTTATTTATCATTAATAAACTCAGGTGTTTGAATATTTTCTGTTTTGTGCGCGAATTACGCTGATAACAGGCGTTATCAGGTGTCGGGAAGCGTTTGGCGTCGCCTGACTTTTTATTTCATAAATTGCTTCTAGACACTGTTATATGATTAAATTTAGCAATTGATCAGTGTGGATTGAATCGGTAGATTTTTATGGTTCATTGGAACCTAAATTGCTTATTTGAATGTTGAAATTAGAAATTCATGTCAAAAAATGGTATGGATTGGGTATGAACCCAGACAATAAGGATCTCTGATAAATTATCAGATGTACGATTTTAAAGTTGATATGAATAAATAAAATATGCAATAAAACCCTAAATTGCATATATCTTTTGACGTTAATATGTGTAAATTGATATTTACATGAAATGGCACATTCCTCTGAAATATTACCAGAAATTCTCAAGTATTGTTATTAAAATTGTGTTGTGATAGCTAATTAACTCTTAATTGAGTTAAGTGATGCATAAACCAGGATTAGGGTTAATGTGCATGTTTCCCGAGAATTTTAGAGAATTGACAAATGTTGAGTATGGTTCTCATATGTGAAGTAAATTTCTTTAATTTGTGCAATAAGATGTTCAATTGCATAAATTCGCTATGTATGTGCCAAATTGAAATAAGTTGGGTTATTTATACATTTCTAATTTTCTTGAATGCATGGTATGAGAATTTCTCACAAATTACAATGATTTGAAATATATGGCTCTGTCGGTTTAGAATGACAGTGTATTGTGATCTGATATGAAATCAGTAAATGTGATATTCCTGTTTAAATGGTTATATGTTAAATCAGTTAATAGACTTAGGTGCCCTAACACCGTAGAACCCCTTTAACAGATCTGCTTCTTAGGGGTGAAACTCGTGTTGCAACATCATCCGTGCTTGTGTCATGGACACACGAGGAAAGAGAGGCAGTGTCCAACAACAACTAGTGCTTGTGTCACGGTGGCACTGGAGGAAAAATGGGGGTTATTCAACATCATCCATGCTTGTGTCATGGAGGTAACCCGGTGAGACTCTCCGCCTGTGTACTCAGGTTAGAGGAGGAGTCTAGAGCACTCAGAGCAGTGCCTTGAGGCCGTAGAGCCTATGAGTCAGGCCGAAGAGCCTGGGGTCCTATGGCAGAGCAGGGATGGCGTCAGACTTAGCATTTCCCGGGTGTGTCGCTAAGTCTTGTACGGTGGGATCATAGTTCGCTATAGATCTTCATATGTAGGGTACACTGCATATGATTAGGGCATAATAATAATATAAATTGGTACTCATATAGGATCACAGTAAATTTAAGTATTCAAACTTTTGTGCTATTTCTTTATATCTGTTTATCTGTCCAAATTATCTGTTATTGCATGGAAATGTGATTATATTCTGCAAATCAGTTATGTTAATAGTACTACCCTGCTTAGTACTGCACTTATGTTTAATTTCAATTTATAAACCTGATGAGTTGTTTAGTGATAGCTGAATGAAATGTTATTCACTGAGCGAGTAGGCTCATACCTCTACTCAAAACATTTTCAGGTCATCATCAGCAGCAGGAATCTGAAGGATCCTTTCATCCTAACACTTAGTTTGTAGAAGGTATATGTAGTTAGTAGTTAGAGGTCTCTTAGTCCTTTCCCATCGATCCTTGGGACATGGTGTGGGTGAGAGAGAGTATGTATGGCGAATGTGTAAAAGATGTAAATTAATTGTTATGTTTACTTTCTGTTAAACAATGTTACATGTTGTAAACTCTGTTTACGTAATCTAGCCAGTTTAATTGAAATGCTTCCGCAATAGTTTATTATGTTTTAGTTTACAGCAATAATCCGGATATCATTACGAGGTTTTAAAAAGAAAAAGTTCTCAGTAATTTGTTTATGTGATAATCCCTCCGTCGCACCCTAATCTCATGATTAGTGGTTAGTGTGAGATCCGGGTGTGACAATTTTGGTATCAGAGCATAGGTTGAGTATATGAATACTCTAAGTCTAGGTCAGGGGACGATAAGAGACCAATAGGATTAAGGTTTAGGTGTCTTTCTTCTATCTGTAGTTTTCTAACAGGAAATATTCTATTATATCATTGCAGATGGTAGGAAGAGGTCATGATCATGATGACCAGGCCGAGAGTCTTGTTGGCCCTGATCCTCTGTACTTGGGTCCAGGTGGTGGTGACCATGTAGATGAAGCATCTCGTATGTATAAGATGTTTCTGGAGACCAGGGAGAAGTACAAAGCTGATAGGCGAGCTTCTACTTCTACCAGTAGTAAGGATCTGATGCGGTCTTATGAGCTTGTAAAGAAGCTTGGTGGTACAGAATTCAGTGGTACTACAGATCCAGCAGAGGCTGATGAGTGGTTGAGACAGATAGAGAAGGTCTTTCGCCTGATGGAGCTTTCAGAAGAGAAAAAGATTAATCATGCAGTCTATCTTTTGACAGGAGATGCAGAGTTGTGGTGGCGTGATGTGGAGGAAAAGAGGAGAGGTACAAAGCTTTCTTGGCAGGACTTCTCTGAAGAGTTTCATCTTAAGTTTTATCCACCTACCTTCCCTAATGAGAAAATCAGGCAGTTACAGAACATTAAGCAGGGGAACATGTCAGTTACTGAGTATGAAGCGATTTTCACTCGGTTAGCGAACTTCTGTCCGCAGCTTGTTCCTGACAACATAGAAAGATGCAGAAGATTTCAAGAAGGACTTAGGCCAGAGATTCGACATACAGTTTCTGCTATTAGTAAAAGGAACAGGGAGAACTTTGGTGAGTTTGTTGAGGCTGCTAGACAGGTTGAAGAATCTGTGAATGCGGATAAGGTGCCTGAGTCTAAGAAGAGATTTGCAGATTTCAGTAGAGGACAGTCCAGTAGTGGATACAGAGGTAGAGGTAGAGGTTTCTTTTCTAAACTCGGGCGTGGCTTTAGCTGATTCGGCAGACAGAGATATGAGGATGTTGTTTCTTCTAGAGGCAGAAGGGGATACAACCCAAGGAGATGGGGCAGTGCCGCTAGTGGACAGCCTTCTGGGTCGTCAATGTCAGTGACAGGTCCCCAGGGACAAGGGATATCGCCATGTGACAAATGTGGAAAACCACATACTGGTCAGTGTTGGGGTCCAAGTTGGTATGTCTGTGGACAAATAGGACACCTAAAAAGGGAATGTCCTCAGCTTCAACAAGCAGCATCACAAGCTTTCCAGCCTCAGTACCATGGTGTTCCGAGTTCTTCTGTAGCTTTTGGTTCCAGAGGTGGTGGAGTGCCCAGTGGCAGAAGTGGTCAGAGAGGACAGTGTGGCAGAGGGAGAGCTTCAGCACGTTTCTTCTCTTTGACACCTCAGGAAGGTATAATCTCTTCACAAGTTGTTACAGGAGAAATGCTTTTGTTTAATAGTATACCAGTTTCAGTTTTGATAGATCTGGGTGCTACTCACTCTTTCATACGACGCTCTTTAGTTGGTGAACTTAATCTGTTAACTCAAGGGTTAGTAGATGAGTTAGTGTTGAGGGTTCCACTAGGTGGACCAACAGTTCTGACTGAGTTCTGTCCCAGATGCTTGTTATCTTTTGGAGGTTACACCTTTACTGCTAATCTCATAACCTTGGATGTCAATACTTTTCAAGTCATCTTGGGTATGGATTGTCTTGAGACATATCGAGTGCAACTCGATTGTTGGAAGAAGGAAGCTACCTTTCAACAAGGTGCATTTTCTTGTGTCTTTACTGGAGACAGGAAAGTTCTGCCTACGTGCATTGTATCAGCTGCAGTAGCTGATAAGATGCTATAGAAAGGATGTGAAGCGTTCCTTGCTCATGTGGTTGACACTAGAGCCGAAAAGAGCACCGCTAGTGTTTATGATATACCTGTGGTTCGTGAGTTTTCTGATGTTTTTCCAGAACAGTTGCCAGGCTTACCTCCTGTCAGAGACATTGATTTTGAGATTCAGGTATATCCAGGTAGTCATCCAGTGGCACTGCCAGCTTATAGAATGGCACCTGCAGAGTTGAAGGAACTCAAGGTGCAGCTGCAGGAGTTGCTGGATAAGGGTTTCATCAGACCCAGTTCTTCGTCGTGGGGTGCTCCAGTCCTGTTTGTTAAGAAAAAGGATGGTACCATGCGTCTCTGTATAGATTACAGGCAACTGAACAAGATCACTATTAAGAACAAGTACCCTTTGCCGAGAATAGACGATCTGTTTGATCAGTTGCGTGGAGCGACGATCTTCTCTAAGATAGATTTGAGATCTGGATATCATCAGCTCAGAATAAAGGCTTCTGATATTCCCAAGACAGCTTTTAGAACCAGGTATGGACATTATGAGTTTCTGGTCAAGTCGTTTGGGCTGACCAATGCCCCAGCAGCCTTTATGGATATGATGAATCGGATTTTCAAACCGTTCCTAGATCAGTTTATTGTAGTCTTTATAGATGATATATTGATCTACTCCAGAGATGATGTACAGCATGAACAACACCTGAGAGTAGTGTTGCAGTTGTTGAAGCAACATCAGCTGTATGTTAAGTTTAGCAAGTGTGAGTTCTGGTTGGCCGAGGTAGCATTTCTTGGACATGTTATCTCGAGAGATGGAGTTAGCGTTGACCCTAAGAAAGTTGATTCTGTGCTTCAGTGGGAACAGCCTAAGACTCCTACTGAGATTATAAGTTTCTTGGGATTAGCAGGCTATTACAGAAGGTTTATACAGAACTTCAGTGTGCTAGCATCACCCTTGACATGCTTGACGAGGAAGAATGCACCGTTTGTTTGGTCTGATAACTGTGAGAAAATTTTTCAGATCTTGAAGAGGAAGCTGACTTCAGCACCAGTGTTGGTTTTTCCAGAGGCAGACAAAGGTTATACAGTGTTCTGCGATGCTTCCAGGAGGGGTTTAGGCTATGTTGATGCAAGAAGGCAAGGTTGTGGCCTATGCATCTAGACAGCTTAAGAAGAACGAAGAGAACTACCCTACTCATGATCTCGAGTTAGCTGCTATAGTTCATGCTCTTAAGACATGGCGTCACTACCTGTATGGTGAGACTTGTCAGGTATTTACAGACCATAAGAGCCTGAAGTATATCTTCACTCAGAAGGATTTGAATTTGAGACAGCGCAGATGGCTTGAGCTGATTAAAGATTATGATGTGACAATCGATTACTATCCTGGTAAAGCGAATGTTGTAGAAGATGCCTTGAGTAGAAAGTCAAGTTCAACAGCTGATGCATTTTCTATGGCATGTTTCAAGAGAGACTTGCTTGTAGATATGCAGGAATTTAACTTAGACTTGAATGTAACTGGACAGAGTGGGTTGATTGCTCAGATGCAGGTCAAACCTACTTTCTATGATCAGATTAAGGAGTTGCAACAGAATGATGACGAGTTGTGGCAGGTTATGCAGGATATGTCGGAAGGTAAAAGAACAGAATTCCGGTTTTCTGACGACGGAGTGTTGTATCTTCATGATAGGTTGTGTGTACCTGGGAGCAGTGAGCTGAAAGAGCAAATTCTTGAAGAAGTGCATGCTTCTATGTATGCTATGCATCCTGGTAACACAAAAATGTACAGGAATCTCAGAGAGCTGTACTGGTGGTCTGGTATGAAGAAGGATGTGGCTGAATACGTGGCTAGATGTGGGGTGTGTCAGTAGGTTAAAGCTGAGCATCAAAAATCTGCTGGTACCTTGCAGCCGCTTCCTATACTAGAATGGAAATGGGAACACATCATGATGGACTTTGTGGTAGGGTTACCCAGGACGCCTAGGGGTTCAGACTCGATATGGGTGATTGTGGATAGACTAACTAAGTCTGCTCACTTTCTTCCTATCAAGTCAACCTTTGACGTTCCAAAGCTGGCCAAAGTTTATGTGGATGAGGTAATCAGATTACATGGGATTCCAGTTTCCATTATTTCTGACAGAGATCCTAAGTTTACATCTAGGTTCTGGAATCAGCTACATCGTGCGTTGGGCACAAAGCTGAGGTTTAGTACAACGTTTCACCCGCAGACAGATGGTCAATCTGAGAGGACCATTCAGACTCTTGAAGACATGCTGAGAGCATGCGTTCTGCAGTTCAGAGGTAACTGGGAAGAACACTTAAGCTTGATGGAGTTTGCATATAATAACAACTACCATTCTAGTCTTGGAATGGCCCCATATGAAGCTCTATATGGCAGGAAGTGTAGATCACCAGTTTGTTGGTATGAGATTGGAGAGAAAGAAATTCTTGGACCTGAGATAGTTGATATAACTACAGAGAAGATATCCGTGATCAGGGAGCAGTTGAAAGCTACACAGGACAGGCAGAAAAGTTATGCAGAGAGACGACGTCGACCTCTTGAGTTTGAGGTTGGTGACGAGGTTTATCTGAAAGTTTCACCGTGGAAGGGAGTGTTGAGGTTTGGTAAGAGAGGCAAATTGACTCCTAGGTTTATGGGCCCATATCCTATCATTGAGAGGATTGGACCTGTAGCCTATAAGTTGGATTTGCCATCTGAGTTAGCTAATCTTCATGATGTGTTTCATGTGTCTATGCTTAAGAAATGTTACCCTGGTACGGAAAAGATAGTTGACCCAGAACCTGCACAGCTTAGATCAGATGTGTCCTATGTTGAGGGACCAATCCAGATAGTTGATCAGAGGATCAAGAAGCTTAAGAACCGTGAGATACCATTGGTGAAGGTTCTATGGAGGAATCATAACCTTGAAGAAGCTACGTGGGAGCTTGAATCTGAGATGCGTAGCAAGTTTCCTTTTCTCTTTTAGGAATTTCGGGACGAAATTCTTATAAGGGAGGGAGATTGTTATGACCCATTTTAAAGCCTATTGGTAAGCTTTATAAGTTGAGCCTAATTAAAGTTATTTGAGTTAACATATGTGCTTATGATGTGGTTAGTGATCATTAACTTGATTTAGTTGAATCAAGCACATAAAATTAATTAGTGCTTAATTAAGATGATCAATTTGAGTAAAGTGATGATTGGATGCAATTTGAAATTTTAAACCGGAGAAATAGTAAAATTAGTATGACATTTTGTTCTGAGGGCGTAGAGAATTTCACGCTTGAAATAATGCAAGAAAAATTGACCAAATTGGACCCTCAAGGCCATAGTTATGGCAATTGTAAGAATTAGGGGTTGAAATGCAATTTTTCCAATTCATTTTTTCATTTTTAGTGGGTCGGTTGCTTTTCTTTCCTTTATCTTTTCTTCTCCTTCAGCCGATACAACAGAGAGCAGTGAGCGGTGCCCAAAACCCGCCCAGCTAGAGATCGCGACTGAAGGAGAGTTGAGAGAAGGCGATTTTTTTTAGCATTCACCACCGATCCAGCTTGGTGTCGTGCCTCCCTTCTTCCTCCATCTGTTATCTTTTTCCTCCTCAACCTAGGTGCGTAGCACCTCGACCTTCGACCAGCCTGGAGGCGCCCAGCAAACAGCTACAGTTTCGCACGATCGGCAGGAGCAAGGGATCTTGGGCGGGGCGATTTGGAGTCCTAGAATCTATTGAAAAAGGTCGTCCACCAACCCTCTCTTCTTCCTCTTTCTCTTTTGACTAGCGGTCCATCCACTTAGCAAGTTACCTTGCATCTTTGACCTGCAGAAAGCAGCAGTTACGGCTGCTGTAGCTTGGCCAAGAGGGCACCGTTTTGGGCACCTAGCAGCTGAGGAGCTACCTTGTGCTCCGATTCAGAGGTTTGAGCTTGAAGCTGCAGCTCCTAGCCAAATTCCAGCCATGAATCAAGCTTATTTTGTCAACCTGGCTTGAGCGTGCGGGTGCTGTATAAAGCACAGTGAAAAATCAAAGGAAGAAGACAATAGAAATTCGCCCGGAATCAGGCCTTGGACGCATCTCCGGACGAATCCGGACAGTTCAAATCGCTGTGAGTAGGATTTCATTTATTTATCATTAATAAACTCAGGTGTTTGAATATTTTCTGTTTTGTGCGCGAATTACGCTGATAACAGGCGTTATCAGGCGTCGGGCAGCGTTTGGCGTCGCCCAACTTTTTATTTCATAAATTGCTTCTAGACGCTGTTATATGATTAAATCTAGCAATTGATCAGTGTGGATTGAATCGGTAGATTTTTATGGTTCATTGGAACCTAAATTGCTTATTTGAATGTTGAAATTAGAAATTCATGTCAAAAAATGGTATGGATTGGGTATGAACCCAGACAATAAGGATTTCTGATAAATTATCAGATGTACGATTTTAAAGTTGATATGAATAAATAAAATATGCAATAAAACCCTAAATTGCATATATCTTTTGACGTTAATATGTGTAAATTGATATTTACATGAAATGGCACATTCCTCTGAAATATTACCAGAAATTCTCAAGTATTGTTATTAAATTGTGTTGTGATAGGTAATTAACTCTTAATTGAGTTAAGTGATGCACAAACCAGGATTAGGGTTAATGTGCACATTTTCCGAGAATTTTAGAGAATTGACAAATGTTGAGTATGGTTCTCATATGTGAAGTAAATTTCTTTAATTTGTGCAATAAGATGTTCAATTGCGTAAATTCGCTATGTATGTGCCAAATTGAAATAAGTTGGGTTATTTATACATTTCTAATTTTCTTGAATGCATGGTATGAGAATTTCTCAGAAATTAGAATGGTTTCAAATATATGGCTCTGTCGGTTTAGAATGACAGTGTATTGTGATCTGATATGAAATCAGTAAATGTGATATTCCTTTTTAAATGGTTGTATGTTAAATCAGTTAATAGACTTAGGTGCCCTAACACCATAGAACCCCTTTGACAGATCTGCTTCTTAGGGGTGAAACTCGTGTTGCAACATCATCCGTGCTTGTGTCATGGACACACGAGGAAAGAGAGGCAGTGTCCAACAACAACCTGTGCTTGTGTCACGGTGGCACTGGAGGAAAAATGGGGGTTATTCAACATCATCCGTGCTTGTGTCACGGAGGTAACCCGGTGAGACTCTCTGCCTGTGTACTCAGGTTAGAGGAAGAGTCTAGAGCACTCAGAGTAGTGCCTTGAGGCCGTAGAGACTATGAGTCAGGCCGGAGAGCCTGGGGTCCTGTGGCAGAGCAGGGCTGGCGTCAGACTTAGCATTTCCCGGGTGTGTCGCTATGTCTTGTACGGTGGGATCGTAGTTCGCTACGGATCTTCATATGCAGGGTACACTGCATATGATTAGGGCATAATAATAATATAAATTGGTACTCATATAGGATCATAGTAAATTTAAGTATTCGAACTTTTGTGTTATTTCTTTATATCTGTTAATCTGTTCAAATTATCTGTTATTGCATGGAAATGTGATTATATTCTGCAAATCTGTTATGTTAATAGTACTACCCTGCTTAGTACTGCACTTATGTTTAATTTCAATTTATAAACCTGATGAGTTGTTTAGTGATAGCTAAATGAAATGCTATTCACTGAGCGAGTAGGCTCATACCTCTACTCAAAACATTTTCAGGTCATCATCAGCAGCAGGAATCTGAAGGATCCTTTCATCCTAACACTTAGTTTGTAGAAGGTATATGTAGTTAGTAGTTAGAGGTCTCTTAGTCCTTTCCCCTCGATCCTTGGGACATGGTGTGGGTGAGAGAGAGTATGTATGGCGAATGTGTAAAATATGTAAATTAACTGTTATGTTTACTTTTTGTTAAACAATGTTACATGTTGTAAACTCTGTTTAGGTACTCTAGCCAGTTTAATTGAAATGCTTCCGCAATAGTTTATTATGTTTTAGTTTACAGCAATAATCCGGATATCATTACGAGGTTTTAAAAAGAAAAAGTTCTCAGTAATTTGTTTATGTGATAATCCCTCTGTCGCGCCCTAATCTCATGATTAGTGGTTAGTGTGAGATCGGGGTGTGACAGAGAATGTTGTTTTATTTATAAATTTTAATCCATGATGAATACATATCATGAAAAAAACACATTGGATTGCTTGTAAAAATTACATTCAAACAAGACCAACATTGATATATTTTTTAGAAAAAATTATACAAAACATAAAATTGAGTACTATATAATGGTACTTATTTTCTCAATTACACATTGAGTCAAAAAATAATATACAAAAGAAAAGAAATGAGTGAAGTAAAAAAAAGAGAGGATGGTAGTGATGATGGAAGATCAAAGAAGTGAGGGAAAAGTAGGGAAGTAAAAGGAGGAGGTGAGGGAAGTAAGGGAAGTAAAGGAGGAGATGAGGGGAGTAAGGAGGGAGATAAAGGGAGGAGAGGAGGGAAGTAAATGAACCATTTTAATGTGACTAAAGGAGAAATGTGTGGAGGGAAGTAGTTAAAAAACAATGAATGGGCACAAAAGTTTCAAAGATAGGCACCAAAAGACTAAAGGTGGACTAAGTTTGATAAAAAAAATGGGCATAAACTTGTCCAAAACAAAGATCAGGCGCAAAAATAGAAAAGTGGGCATCAAAATAGTAAAAGCCAGAGTCAAAGACCAAAAATTGATGCAAATTGATCAAAAGTGCGTGGAAAGAGTTCAAACATATTTTTCTGTAACAAAAAATGGGTGTTGAAAGACTAAAAATGGGAACAATATGATTCAAAATGAGAGCAAATTTGACATTAATAGGTTCAAATACATGTTAAGTATGTGAGCTTATTTTTGATGAATATGTGAACCTATTATTGATGAATAAGCACCAATTACTTTGGATATGTTCCTAGAAATGTCTAAAAACACCCAAAATGGTGAAGATGCGCCTACAAAATGGTGAACTCATTTTTGATAAATTATAAGTGTCAATTACTTTGTACACATTTCCACAAATAGCTAAACACACATAGAATGATGAATACACGTCCAAAAATGCTACATTTGTGCCTAGAAAATAGTGGCATACGCCCACAATGGCTATTACTTTGGACATTCGTCCACGAAAGACTAAATACACCCAAAAATGGCAAACATGCACTGAAGAAATTAAAAATGTGCCCCAAAAATTGCAAATAAACAAATGACTATTAGATTAATGGTTGTTACTTTGGGCATGTGCCCACACTGGATAGGCGTGCTAAAAATGATAAGTAAGGGCCTAAAAACGGTACATGTGCCCAAACCATCGCATCCAAAATTGATGAATACACCTACTTAAACACAATGCATAATGTTTATCTGTACCCATGCATGTAGTGTGAACATATCCACATTTATAGATGCAAATAAACATTATCTATGGTGTTCAAGTAGATGTATTTATCAATTTTAGGTGTGAAAGTTTAGGTACATGTACCATTTTAGGCATTTATTTATCATTTTTGGGCGCGTCTATCCATTTGTGGGTACATGTCAAAGTAACAACCATCAAACACAAGTTGTTTGTGATTGTATTTTGCAACTTTCTGGGTGCATTTTTATCTTTTTGTGTTTGTATTTACCATGGTTGGGCACCATTTTCCCAATTAATTCCATCCTCTTATTACTTCTCACCTCTCATTACTTCCCTCCTCTCCCCTCCTCTCAATATTTTCATCTTCTTTATTACTTCCATCCTCTCATTATTTCCCTCATATTCATTACTTCTCTCCTTTCATTAATTCATCACTTCCCTCCTTACTATTTCCCTCCTTTCCTCCTATTTTCATTACTTCCCTCCTTACTTCTCTCCTTTTTTACCTTACTCCCTTCCTCTCTCTCCTCACTCCCCCTCTTTTACCTTTTTCCTCTCTCAAAAAAAAAAAGTACAACGGGAGGATAGGTGGGTAAGGTGGAAAGGAAATGTGGTAGGAGGTGGGACCAGTGATAGGTAGGAGGACAGCTGGTGGGTAATTTGTCTAGGTGCTTTTGGACATATGTCACTATGCACGAGGGAGAATGAGTGTCCCAAAAGCTTAACTATTATAATTTATATGGACCTCATCGTTCACAGTTAATAGGATTTGTAGAAGTTAAACATGGTGAGTCTGTTGTCACCCATACACCACTGTAGATGTAAAAGTCTTTCGCCAATAATGTTTGGAAAAGGAAAGTTCCGACCATATGATAATTGGAATATAACTTAGTAGGAGTTGGTATTTTGTGTCTCCAATCTTAATAGGAGTTAATTTCACAAGGAAAGAAGATGGATCTCTATGCTCAACATTAACTGCTATTTTGAATTGACTAGGATTTGAAATGTTATTCCTAAGTGCAACTACATGTCATGTAGGTGGAGGTCATTGAGAGAGCCCACATGTTGGTGTGATCCCACCAGTTGTTGGTGCCTTGTGTGATGGTAGAGCTAGAGAACAGTAACAACCAGTGGAGCTCTCTCATGGATGAGAGAGGGCATGTGCCTTTCCTTGACGTGAAGTAGTGGTTGGCAGTCGGTTGAACATTGGGTGAATGGCAGTGTAGCTCTGTTATGGATGATAGAGAACCACCTACTTTTCCTTCGGGATAAGAAATGGTTCACGGTTGATGACACATCACATGCAACAAAAATAGAGAATCTCTTGTGGATAAGACATGGCCAATGACTTTTCTTTGAGGCAAACTAGCATCTGGAAGTCAACAATATATTGACGGTGCATCAAAAATAGAGGTAGATCCAAGTAGTGGATGATGCATAGTATTGGTGGGTCTTTGTTGGCACTACAACTATGAGAACAAAAAAAGTCTATCTGAGTAGTTGAGGATGTGCATTAGTGAACGACACACATGGTGCACCAGCAATGATGACGAGTCAGACCAGTAGAGGATGCACATCAGTTGGTGGCACATTGTTAATGATGTGGCAAAAATGACACCATTAGTCTATCTAGTTAGTGTAGGGCACACATAAAATCTCTCAGGTAGAGTGAGCTTCAGTTTGGCAACATAAATTAGAGTTCTATTTGAAGAAGCCAACTATAGTGGGTACCACACACTCTGCATCCCAATTAGTGGTTGCATTGGTAAAAAGCAAGATCACATGTGTTGTCTCATCCCAGATATTAACAATGGTTTCATGAGGAGAAGAAGTTAAATGGAAGATTTTGCACATATTGGGTGTGATACTCTTCTTCATTTTCTTTTCTCTTGAGTAATTGGGATTTTCATATTTAGGGGTACTCAAATCTCAATGAGTCATAATATTAGTTATACATTGGTTGTTGGTCGGTATTACCCTATGGTTTTTCTCTGATTATCATGGGGAAAAAATTTCATGTTCAATCTTGTGCCTTCAATCTTGTAGAGCATTATTACTTTCCCACCACAATTTCTAACATGTGATATCATAGCAAGGTTTGAAATATTTAGTGGGAGTAGTGAGATGGAATCTACTGACATGAGTGGGAAAATAGACAAGAAAAGCTAATAAGAATAATTGTTTGTTTGAGATGTGGGATATTATCTGGAAGGGCAAACATGAAGAGGTGCCACACGAAGGCTCTTAGTCAGACAAATTCACTCCAAAGACTTATTCATGACAAGATACATGTTAGGAAGAAGGGCAATGTAGTAGATGTCTAAATGCTATATCTAGAGAGGAGTATCAAGATTCTAGTAAGGAGTTATATCTATAGGGGGAGTGTCATCAAATGATTTTTGAGCCTTTGTATAGAAGGTCAAAAATATGATTCTCAACCAAGATTGCACAACTGATTGGTTAGGTGCAGCTGATAATGTTCTAGGTGTAAACACGAAGAGAGAAGCAAAGTTGTCAGGACACTTCTTCTCAATTATATGGGAACACATTAAAGTCATGGTGGTACTTCAAAAAGATGGATAAAAATTACATAATGTTGTTCTATCAAGGAGAATGGACACACATGGGAATCCATCAAAGCTGGTGATGGATTTTAGGTACTACTCTAGATGATTGCTACGGACAAAGTCTCCCTCATTGGCCGGAGGGGGATATTGATGGAAAAAGAAAGGTTCCAACCCACTGGAACATGATTTAATAGGAGTTTGTGTTTTCTATTACTAATCATAATAGGAGTTAATTCTAAAAGAAAACAAGATGCCTCTCTATGTTCAACATTAGTTAGTGTTTGGAATTGGACTAGTATTTGAAATAGGATTACTAGCTACGACCACTTGGCATGGAGGCCTATAATTAGAGATATGGAGGGAGGTTTTTGAGAGATGTCACATGTTGGTGTGATTGTTGGAAAATATTAAGGTAGAGTATGGCTATGGAAACAAAAAAATTGTCCATATTTCCTAATCAACAGATCGTATCAACAATGATGGATTTGGAAAGAGGATTGCAAGGTATATCTTGTCCTAGAGAAAGTACAACAACTACTTTTTTACAGTGATGTGTTTCCTTCTCAAGTAGCACATGGGTGGTAGTCGATGATGGCCTCCTGGTGTAGCACCCACTGACGGCGGTTGACGACATCCTCCTAGTGTGATGCCAACAACCTTCACACCTCTATGTAGTTCACAGAGACCACCATAAGTTCCACGTCATTCTTCTAGAGCCAACATGAA
This sequence comes from Alisma plantago-aquatica, assembly GCA_963693085.1. NCBI lineage: Eukaryota > Viridiplantae > Streptophyta > Magnoliopsida > Alismatales > Alismataceae > Alisma > Alisma plantago-aquatica. The sequence goes on along the minus strand of OY856413.1, from coordinate 89,656,914 downwards.
GGAGTTGTCCCTTTGTTTTGTCAATTTGTTAGCATCAACTTTGTTATCCTTGATTATCTCTCCCTTTTACAGGTAAGATGCCTCTCGCTCTCACGATACCACAACTATGAAATGAGGAGTCTTGTCATACCAGAGTGTTGAGATCCTTCGCCACCTCCTTTATATAGGAGTGGATGGGATAGTGTTTCAATAAACCAAAGGATATGAGGGTTCATATTTCATGGTTTAACGGCTGATACAAATCACTAATCAATTGATTGGACCATTTGGTCAGTCGACTGGCACGACATTTGGTTGACTGGAGCATTCAGTTTGTCGATTGGCTTGCTTTCCTATTCACAAAAATATTTTCTTCTAATGAGATGATTAATGCACATCATTACGTCTGCATCAATGATTGGCCCAATCCTAGTGGTCATCTAGTCAGTCAACTAGAAATTCCAATTGGTCGAGTGGCTCTCTTGACAATCTAATGGAAATATGTTCAATCAGTTGATTAGACACTTCAATGGGTCAACTAGCAGTTTTCATAGTCCAGTGTTTGTAAAGTCTAGTCAGTCGAATGGACGCTCCAGTCAACCAATTAACACACTGGTCAGTCGACTAGACACTCCATTTGGTCGACTCGCTCACCCGTGCTGTTTAAGTTGGTTACCTAAATGTTTTAGTAACCAAGTTAATCCTTATCCATGAGTGAACTTCTATTCTAAGTGCATCCTATGTGTGTGACCCTATAGGTGCCAAATTAGGTTGGTAGGAAATGTTATAACTAGATTAAGACATCACAACTAATGATAGGTATCTAGCAGCACTTCATTACTATCCAAATAATTTGTAAGTTGGAGAACAACTTCAACCTACATTTGTGATTAGTCTTGTTGTGATCGTATAGTTCCTTTGTCTTAGATATCTAGATTGAATAAGAGGCAATCAATTGCCAACCTCTTAATACTCAATCTATGTTTCTTATATATGCATGCAAGCTCAATATCACTTATTGACTCACATGACCATGGAGATGCAATTCTTAGTCTCTCTTATCAATTGTCCATGATATCAAATCTAGTAGGTGGGACAAATTCCATTTACATCACTATTAGTCAATCCCCATATGTCATAGAGTACCCAAGCACCTCCTTTATAGCAACCCTTATTCAAGGTCACGTTGGATGGTGTCATAGTTCATTGAACGACATGTGATGAGTGTAGTGACTTCAGGTCTAAGAACCACAATCACCACTATTAGTTTAAGAGATGATTCTGACTACCATTACATGGTCTCAATGTATCACACTCAAGGTGGGTTTGTCCGGTACATTATTCTCTATCAAGTACCTTTGAGTTTGACTTGATATCCAATATTATGACTAATGAGATTCTATTATCCGTCAACATGCATTCTAGTCTTACGTATTATTGTTGTCTATTTTTCTTCCAAAATAATATCTGACTAGGGACCTACCAAGAATGTATATTGTCTTAACATACATATGATCTCATTGTTCAAGTCCTCAACCTGAAGTCATATGTCATTTAGAAACATTATCCATTAGACATCTATCATGTTTGTGTCATCATATCATAACTAAGACAAACATAATATAATACATTCCCTCTATTATTATCAAATTGAGTACATGACGCCCCAATACAATCATCACATGATTGTCTCTTTGGGCATATATATCAACATACCCCTACTTGCACTTAGAGACAATCATCCATGAATCTGATTTTAAGTGATCTAACATGACCATAATGCTTCCAATGTGAAAGGGCTTTTGTGAATTGGTCAACTAGATTTGTTTTCAGTCAATATTCTACAAATATTCATCTATCCTCATTGAATGATATCTTGTATGAGATGGAAATTCTAAAATATGCAATCTAGATTCCTTATCATATCCAATTGCACTAATGTTGCCACAACATCTATACTGTGTCACAAATGATTGGAACCTCCCTAAGTTCACTAGTGAACTTCTTGATCCAAATAATATCATTTGATGTTGTTCAAAACATCAATATACTCAACTTCTGTTATAAAATCAACAACTGTCTATTTCTTGGAGCTTTTCTAGCTTATAGTTCTATTATTTAAGGAACACCACAAATTTATATTGATAATCATCTTTTGCAGTTTCGAAGCTCGCACCATTGTAACCCTTTACACCCAACTCTTCATAACTACCATAAACAGGGAACTGATCCTTAGTCCTTATCACATACTTAAGAATGTCCTTTAGGACAGTCCAGTGACCTTCACTATGATCTGGCTGATATCTTTTCATCATGCGCAAAGCATATGAAACATTAAGACATGTATATAACATTACATACATGATAGATCCAATAGAGGATGCATAGGTCATTTACTCATGGGTTCTCATTCTTCTTAATAACTGGGACATTGGGATTTAGAGAGAATAATTCCATGCGACATGGTGACATTTTCCTCTCTTTGAGTCCTGCATGTTGAACCTCTTTAGCACTTTTTCAATGTATGTACTATGGCTTAGGCCAAGAATCCTTCTAGATCTATCTCTGTAGATCTTAATTCCTAAGATGTAGGATGTTTTCCCTAAGTCCTTCATAGAGAAGGGACCTCCCAACCATTTTTTACCATTTGTAGGGTAGGGATGTCATTCCTCATCGATATTATGTCATATACATACATTACAAGGAATACAATTATGCTTCCACTAATCTTCATCTAAACACATGGTTCATGTTCATTTTGACTAAATCCAATCTATTTGGGTACCTCATCGAATTGAATTCGAGCTCTGAGATGCTTGCTTCAATCAATAGAATGACATTTGTAGTTTACAAACTTTATTGGATTCTTTTGGAAGTATTAAATCTTTGGGTTGTGACATGTGCACATCCTCAAGAAATTTCCCATTGAGGGAAGAGTTTTTAACATATATGTGTCAGATCTCATGGTTGTAATAAGGTGTAATAGAAAGTATTATCCTGATGGATTTAACCATGGCAATTGGAGAAAAGGTTTTTTCATAGTCAACACCTTCAACTTTTCTGAAACCCTTTGCAACAAATCTACCTTTATAGGTTTGTACATAACCATCCATGTCAGTGTTCTTTTTGAAGACCCACTTTCACCCTATGGGTTTTATCCCTTCAGGTGGATCCACCAAGATCCATAACTTGTTGGTATACATGGAGTCCATCTTAGATCTCATGGCCTAAAGACATTTCTCATATTTTGGTCCCAAAATAGCCTCTAGGTAGGTTGTTCGGTCATCATCTATGACCAAATCATTGCCTTGTATAGTCATAAAATATCTAAATATTTTAGGCTCAAAGCATGTTGTACTAGATCTATAAGGTTCACGTCTTAAATGAGGAACATCAGATTCCACAACAGTTTTGTGTCTCACCTGGTTCCTACTGTAACTCTACATGTTTAATGTTCTCTTGTTGGACTCAAACTTCTTCGAGTTCTACTTTTCTCCCAATGATTCCTTTGAAAATGAATTCCTTTTCTAAGAATACAACATCGCTAGAAACAAACACTTTATTTTTTTAGATGGAGTATAGATGTAATATCCCTTAGTTTTTGTGACTCCCTGTGCCAAAAACCAGAAGATAAATCCAAGCAAAATGTGGAAACAAAAAAACATGCAGGTTACCAGAAAACACTAAAAATTGAAAACGATATCATTAAGAACTAAGTATGTAAAAACCATTACATATAAGAACTCACAAGACACTTGAATCACATAACATGTATCATAAGGTGTTTACATCAACATGTTCTTACCATGTATGTTATCAACCTCTTGTTGGGTTTTGTGGAGAAAACATGTGTGGTGGAAGCAACAAAAAAAAGTTCCAAACAACCCAAAATAGGATCTCATTGACTACAGTGCATTCGGAAGGAGTGTTTGCGGGATATACCTTATCGCAGTGCAAGTCTAGCGATGTGTCGCTACACGATGGTGTGCAATGTTGTTGGCCTACATGGAAAAAATTTATCTCCTGTTCACTGAGTGCATCGCAGGAAAATGCGGTGACACTCCTTTTGTGCGGTGATGTATGCCACTCATAGCACGTATGGATAGTCATTGGCATCCTCCAAATGTAGGTGACTCTGCATCTACGTCTCTACCTTGTCCACGTGGATGGACTGCAACTCCACATCATGCTTCCTAAGTCGACGGGAAGGAGTCATCTCTGTGTGGCAGTGTTCTAGAATCGTGGTGATCTCCTTTCTCTCATGATGATGATGATGGATAGGGTTTACATATGTCAAACTAAACTGAAAAGCCTCTCTCAATCTCTTATATAGATATCAACTGTCAAGTCCCTTTAAATAGGAGATGAAAGGAAGTAGGGTTTCCTAAACCCATCGGTAAATAGAAACACCGTGTTAATTAAAATGCTCATGGATTAATTTGAATATTTTGCAATTAATTAATTAACCAAATAATCACATTAATTGATTAATTAATATCTGACTTCATGCAATAGCTCAGGATGGCTCTATGGGCATATATACCAATAGACTCCCACTTGCACTTAGAGACAGTCATTCCAATTAATTGGCTCACACATTTTAATATTATTCTAATGGATTACATAAATATTTTAGTAATCAATGTCATTCAGAGAAATTCCAATCAAATCCACAATTATACTCCTATTTCAACACATCCTATGTGTGTGACCTGGTAGTCTCCAAATTATGTTAGCAGTGATATCTATAATCATATTATGATTTCACAAGAAATGATTGGTATCTAGCAAGACTTCATTTCCACCTAAGTAATTAGAGAAGTTGGAGAACAACTTAACCTATCATTCACGATTGGTGTTATAATGATTGTATAGTTCGTTTGTCACTGATATTCGAATTGAACTCGAGTCATGAAATTGTTATCCTCTTCAAAATTCAATCCATGTTCCTTAAACTAGAGCAGACTGTCTGAGATATATGTAAGCTCAATATCACATATTGACTCACATCAACATGGCCATGCATTTCTCAGTCTCTCTTATCAATTGGTCGAAATATCAAACTCCCGTAGGAAGGACAAATTCTATCTACATCACTCACAATTATCCCCACGTGTCACAATGCACCCAAGCACCATCTTTATGGCAATCCTTATTTAGGACCATGATGGATGATGTCAAAGTACACCGAATGACACTTGATAAGTGTAGTGAGTTTAGGTCTAAGAACCACAATCACCACCATCATTATGAGATATGACTCTAACTACCAATCATGGTATCCATGTGTCACTCTCAGGGTGGGTCTATCTGATACACTATTCTCTAACAAGTATCTATATGGATAATGAGATTCTTCCATCAACCAACATACATTCTAATCTTATGTGTTATTCATGTATATGGATATTTCCACAATAACAACCGATTAGGGACAAAATAAGAATACATACTCTTAGCATACATATGATCTCACTATTCAGGTCATCAACCTAAAGACATATGTCATTGAGTATATTATTCTATAAACATCTATAAGTTTTATGGTCATCTCACAATATAAAACACAAACATATAGATTGGAAACTTGCCTTTATTGATATGATCAATGTAGTATTACAAATCATTTACATAGTATTCCATTACAATCATCAAATGATAGTCCCTATGGGCATACACACCAACATATTCCCACTTGCACTTATACCCAATCACGCATGAATCTCAATCTAAGTGATTGAACATGCATGTCATGTTTCTACTATGAAAGTGCTTTTGTGAGTGGGTCAGCCACATTGCTTTCTGTAGGTACTCTGCAAATCTTCACATCTCCTAGATGTACGATCTTGTTTTGCAACAACAATGGAGAAATTGCACAAGCTAAATAACCAAGATCACACACACTGCGGGCCAATATCGGCCGACATAGATGAGCGACACAAGTGCCCGACAGTAGAATGTGTCGCTCCATGCCCGACATGATATTGAACCCGATACACTTCGCCAGTCATGTGTGCCGCCCGACATGAGCGTATCGGCCAGGGTCCTTGAGCGATACAGTCGGCCGTCACAATGTGCCGCCCGACACTGTTGTATCGGGCTGGGCTCCTGATCGGTATCGGGCTGGAGGGTCCACTGTAGTCTATCATCCTTCTACATCAAGAAGGCGATACCTATCCTTACTTATGTTATTTAAATCTTTAATTCCTACATTGTAATCAAACCTTTATATGTTTATAGAAATAGAAAAGCTTAATTACTTGCTGCTCTATGCTTGGTGCAATGTGTTGGATAACTGCTATGTTTGATATCTGAACTCTAGCTTGCATGTTTGGAATGCGTTTTGCTTAGCTACCGAATCGTGTTTTCCCATCGCAACAACTTCGAGAGTTGTGTTGTGGCTCTAGTGTTTGGTCCGATTCTAGAGTACGAGAGTGCCTGGAATGGAGTTGTTTCAGTACACTCCGCTCTAACTTAAGTCCAACAACCTCGAGAGGGGTGTTGATGCTTGGTTAGAGGTACCCGCTCTGAGAGAAGGGTGTAGGATGCTAAACTCAATTGCATCACTAGCATTTGGAACCACTCCAAGTTCATAAATGAACTTCTTGATCCACACAACTTCCTTTACAACATTAGATGTGGTAATATATTCAGCCTCTATTGTAGAATCCACAACCATCTCTTGCTTGGAACTCTTCCAGCTCACAGCTCCATTATTCAGGCAAAACACAAATCCAAATTGCAATCTATAGTCATCTTTGTTAGTTTGAAAGCTAGCATCGGTGTAACCCTTTACCACGAGCTCTTCCTCACCACCATATACCAAGAATTGATCCTTAGTCCTTATCAAGTACTTTAGGATGTTCTATACAACTATCTAGTGACATTCACCAAGATATGACTGATACCGGCTCATCATGCTCAAATCATACGACACATCATGATGAGTACATAACATCACATACATGATAGATCCAATTGTTGATGCATATGGAATCTTACTCGTGTTCTCATTCATCACATGAACTAGGACATTGGGCTTTAGAGATCGTAACCCCATGGGACATGGGCAAGTTACCTCTCTTACAACCCTCCATGCTAAACCTCTTTAGCACCTTGTCAATGTATGTGCTCTGGCTTAGGCCTAGAAGCCTTCTAGATCTATCTCTATACATCTTGATTCCTAGTATATAGGATGCTTCTCCTAAATCCTTCATAGAGAAGGTCTTCCCTAGCCAACCTTTTATTGTCATCGACATAAAATATAAGAAATATGATTGTGCTCCCACTAACCTTTTTGTATACACAAGGTTCATCTTCATTTTGAATAAAGCCAAACTTTTTGACTACTTTGTCAAAACATAGATTTCAGCTCTGAGATTCTTTTTTCAATCCATAGATTGACCTTTGTAGCTTACAAACTTTATTGGCTTCCTTTGAATTGATAAAACCATCAGGTTGTGTCATGTACACATCCTCGAGTAAATTCCTGTTAAGGAATGTTGTTTTAACATCCATCTGCCAAATCTCATAGTCATGATAGGCTACAATGGCAAGCATGATCCTAATGGATGTAACCATGGCAACTAGTGAGAAGGTCTCATCATAATCAACATCTTGAATTTGACGGAATCCTTTCACAACCAATCTACCTTTATAGGTTTGAACATTTCCATCCATGTCGGTCTTCTTATTGAAGACCCACTTGCACCCTACGGGTTTTTCCCCTTTAGGAGGATCCACCAAGGTCCATAACTTGTTGGTGTACATGGATTCCATATCTGATCTCATGGCTTCAAGCCATTTCTCATATTTTGGTCCCTTAGTAGCTTCTAGATTGGAAGTTGGCTCATCTGCTATGCCCAATTTGTCACTGTCTTGAGTCACAAGAAATCCAAATCTCTCAAGCTTAAGTCATGTCCTACTAGACCTATGAGGTTCCTATGTTACATTTGGAACTTGAAATTCCACAATAGTTTGTGAGTCTTTATGTTCCTTATGACCTCCTCAGGTTCTCTGCTTTCTTGTTGATCTCAAACTTCTTTGAGCTCTACATTCCTCCCACTAATTCCTTTGGAAATAAGTTCCTTTTCAAGAAATACAGTAGTCCTAACAACAAACATTTTGTTGTCGGTTGATGTGTACAAGTAGTATCCCTTAGTTTCCTTGGGGTATCCAACAAAATAGCATTTTTCAGATCTGGGTCCAAGCTTTTCAGGAAATTTTCTCTTAACATAAGCTTCACATCCCCAAATCTTTAACATAGACAAATTGGGACGATTCCCATTCCATATCTCATATGGTGTCTTTTGAACTGATTTGGAAGGTACATGGTTAAGTGTAAATGTTGCGGTTTCAAGAGAATATCCCCAGAACAATATTGGAAGTTCGTCTAAACTCATCATTGATCGTACCATGTCTAATAATGTACGGTTCCATCTTGCTGACACACCATTATGTTGTGGTGTACCAGGTGGAGTCCATTGTGATAAAATACCACAGTCTCTCAGAAGGTCCTCAAACTCTTGGCTTAAGTATTTGCCACCTCGTTCGGAATGGAGTGATTTAATACTCTTACCAAGTTGCTTCTCTACTTCATTCATGAAAGTCTTGAACATTTCAAGAGTTTCTGACTTGTGTTTCATAAGATATACATAGCCATACCTACTGAGGTCATCATTGTAATGAAGTATTGATAGACTCCTCTAGCATTTGATCTAAAAGGTCCACATACATCAGTATGTATGAGCCCTAGAAGATCATTGGCTCTCTCATTGTGTCTAGTGAAAGGAGTCTTGGTCATCTTCCCTAATAAGCAAGCCTCACATGTCTCTAATGATTCAAAATAAAAAGAGTCTAGATAACCATCCTTATGGAGTCTAGATATGTGTTTCTCATTTATGTGCCCAAGATGACAATGCCATAAGTATGTTTTGTTTGAGTTGTCAAGTTTTAGCCTTTTAGTATTTACATTGTATATGATAGTCTCAAGTTCTAACAAGTAGATACCATAAGACATAGGGGCATTTCCATAAAAGATCTCATCTTCAAAAATAGAAATCATTCCATTTTTAATGTGAAATTCAAATCCACTCTTGTCCATACAAGATACATAAATAATATTTCTATTAATGGTAGGTACATAATAGCAATTCTCTAATTCTATTACAATGAGCATAGGCAAAGATAAACTAATAACTCCAACTGTGTTGGAAACAACTCTTGCTCCATTAGTGACCCACAGCTCGACTTGGCCCTTTCGTAAAGGCTTTCTTCTTATCAGATCTTGCATATTTAAACATATGTGAGATCCACATCCGGTATCCAGCACCCATGATAAAGCAGTATTTAAGTTTATCTCAATAACATATAAACATGAAGTGGAGATCTCTATCCCCTACTTCTTCCTTAGTTCCTCTAGGTAGAGAGGACAATTTCTTTTCCAATGTCCAGCCTGGTGACAATGGTGACAACTGCCTTCTTTAGAGACCCCACCTTTAGCTTTGAGCGCGGATGACTTTGGCTTCTACCCGAATTTAGAACCTTTCTTAGCCTTTCCTTTTCCTTTTGACTTTCCCTTTGTCTTGTTGATCATCATCACAGACTTGGGCTTGTCTTTCTTCATTTGTGCTTCAACTGTCCTCAACATGCCCAACAATTCTAACAACAACTTGTCAAGATTGTTGATGTTGTAGTTCATGACAAAATGATAATTGATTCAGGAAATGATTATAGAATCACATCAGTAGCCAAATGACCCAGGGGAAATCCCAACTAGGATAGGCTTTCCACGTACCCAATCAAAGTGAGTATATGAGTGCTAACTAAGTCTCCCTCTTTCATCTTTTTCCTGAACAAAGCCTTAGAGACATCATATCTCTCTTGTATTTCTTGATGTTGATACATATTCTTGAGATGTGTTACCATCTCCACAACATTCATGTTCTCATGCTGCTCTTACAACTCATAGTTCACTAAGCACAACATCAGACACTTGATATCCAAAACATCATCAAGGTTCTTCTTGTAAGCATCCTTTTCAACCTTGGGTGCATTTGAGGCGAGTTCCATTGGCTCTGGTGTTTTAAGGACATAGAGCTTACACTCATGTGTAAGAACAATTCTTAGCATCCTAAACTAGTTTTGAAAGTTGGTTCTGATAAGTTTGTCCTTCTCAAGGACAAATCGCAACGAGAAAGTGTGAGTGTTATTTGCCATTTGATTGCTACAAAAGAAAAAGTTTGCATTTAGTCCAACACATTTTGACTTGTTGAGATTTGATAAATGATATTAATTAGGCCTTTAATTAATTATGCTCCCACTATTTTAATCAAATTTATAGCCCTCACTATCAGCTCGGAAGATTGCAGTGCACAACCTTCCAGTGTGCCAAGATCCAAAATAATTGGATCAATGCCCATCCAACACCGGCGTCAAAGGCCAAATACTAAGGTAGGAAACTTTTGTTAATTGCATCATATGCAACTCTTGGATAGATGATCATGCATAACTCCTTCCCATGATGCATCTGTGAGCCTCTAGGTACTTGATCATATCAATGTTCCCTAGTTAAGTCCAACCCATAAGCCAACACGATGAGTGTGCATCCTGTGGAGGCAGACCCACACACCAACCATCACACTTCCACGAGATAGATAGTGTACCACGCGGAGGTTTGCCCACACATAGTCGATCAAGATTTTCATGTGTGTTGCTTTATGGAAGGCAACTTAAACTTAATTTTATTAATTGAGGGGTTTTATTAATACATATACATATCCAAACACCACATACTTATAGTATGTATCATATACTACTATATCCACAACCTTAAATGATAGACATGCAATCACACACACAAATACATTGGTTATGGCCATACTATTGTAATCCTTGGGAGGAACAAAGGATTATGGTCCACCTATGGTCTTATGCATCTCATGCAACAATACCTATGAATCAACATGTAAGGATCAACATTACAATGAACAACTTCATGGATGCTCCGTGAGGTTGGAACTTCAAGCTGCTTCTTGGAAATGGATCTTCATGTTACTTCTCCATGGACGCTCCTTTGAGTTGATTATTTAGGCTACTTCTTGGAATTGGATCTTCATGGTGCTTCTCCATGGATGCTCCTTAGAGTTGGATCTTGAAGTGGCCTCCTTACATCAAGTTTACAAAGACTAACACTAATCCTAACTCTATTACATCATATGAGTACAAATATAAAGGGAAATAATTAATTACACTTTGAAATAAGAGATGAGGCTCAACATGCAAGATGAATACTTTATACAAAGGATCCACATACAACCACTATACATCCATAGCATTATCAAACAAACATATCCACAAGATTGACATCCACATTCATTCACAACATCCACAAAAGGGGATACTAGGCCATAACCGTGCATGCATTCACAACATAAAATAGATTTTAAAGGTGACTTGTATGATATCATAGGTATATCTACATATACATATATACATATTAAAATTGCAATACTTTAATGTGGAACACTCCCCATTAAATAAATTTTTGACTCGCACACAAACTATGTAGGGTACATAGGGGAAGCGCCCCTGTACGGGGTACACACAATCTCAAGGGCAGAACCTCTGAAAGGTCTACATAATTTTACTGTGCACTTAGGAAAATCAATATTTTCCATAGTCGACCCCGTCCGAAATGTCAAAAACAGAAGCATGCGACGTATGTGGAATTAGGTTTAGAATTACCCATTAGCAGTTTTAATTCACATTGTATATAACATAGAAAATAGTATACAACGATTCGATCATATCAAAATGAATCCAAATACACCGTAGATCGACGCGACTCTGATACCACTATTGGGTTTTGTGGAGAAAACATGTGCGGTGGAAGCAAAAAAAAAATTCCACACAACCTGAAATAGGATCTTATCAACAACAATGTATTTGGAAGGAGTGTTTGCGGGATAGACCTTATCGCGGAGCAAGTCCGATGATGTCCCGCTGCATGATGGTGTGCAACGCTGCTGGCATACATGTACATAACTTCTCTCTTGTTCATTGAGTACGTCACTAGAAAATCTGACGGCGCTCCTTTTGTGTAGTGATGTATGCCACTCATAGCATGTATGGATAGTCATTGACGTCCTCTGAATGTAGGTGTCTCTGTGTATGCTTCTCTACTTTGTCCACACAGATGGAATGGAACTCCACATCATTCTTCCTAAGTCGGCGGGAAGGATTCATCTCTGTGCAGTGGCGTGCTAGCGTCGTGGTGTTCTCCTTTCTCTCCCAAGGACTGTAATGGCTAGGGTTTACGTATGTGAGCGTAAACTGAAAAGCATCTTTTAATCACTTATGTAGATATTGGTCGTCAAGTCTCTTTAAATAGGAGATGAAAGCAAGTAGGGTTTCTTAAACCCATCGGTAAACAGAAACACTGCATTAATTAAAACACACATGGATTAATTAGAATATTTTGGAATTAATTAATTAACCAAATAATCACATTAATTGATTAATTAATATCCAACTCCATGCAATAGCTCAAGATGGATATATGGGCATATATACCAACACCACTTACAAGAAACACCTATCCCATAAATATACACATACCTAAACATCTACTATATCAGGACATCAAAAGGATATACAAGAAAAAACATGTATCGATGGAATCTCTATAAGACACACCCAAAACCAACCTAAAGACCTGAGCGTACCAGGGCGACACTATACTCTACACCAAAAAGCTAGCAACACTTCAAACATTATCAACTACTATCCTTCTTGTTGTTTCTCTACCTCATCGTACATGTCCACCTAAAAGATGTAGAGAGCCCTTGGGGTGAGATCCAAATCTCAGTGAGAGTTATAATTCTCCACCAACACTATTATTAGCACAGTGCCATACAAGGTCTGTGGAAGAGCTGGAATCCACGACCTTACTAAACCTCGTGGTCAGTACACGAGTACAGAACAGAGACATATCAATCAATTGCAACATCTAACATATAGTTAAACAATAAGAGACCTAGACCACCTTGATATAGGTCATGATGCTAGTGAAACTGAGCTACAGACCATAGTTGCACTCCTTCTAGGGTATGGCCCACATCCAATCATGTGAAACCTCATAAGCAACATATCATTGAACTACGACCGCTAGCCACACTCCTACTAGTGTATGACCCACACTCAATCCTGTGAATGCATATACTCAATAATATATGACTCCAAGCTTTCACTAGAGAAAGCTTGTTTCAGTATCCAGCAAATTTTGACATTGGGATGGATCTATGACACATGGAAAAACTACACATTAGTAAAGATATCACCTTTAGCGTCGGTTAAATATGGCTTTAGAAGTCGATTTCCAAGAGACACCCAAGTGGGTGACACTAAATGTCGATGCCTTCAGCGTCAGTTTCATAACCGATTCCACAAATCCATCCCCCGATTGAAAACCCGAAAAAGGTACCAATAGGGGGACCATATGTGTCAGTTATCAAGTCATAACCGACGCCACATCCCATCTTGAAAAAAAAATGACCCCAGGTTAGACCATAGGTTTTGGTTAGCAACAAAAACCAACTTTGTTGACCTAAAATTATTGATGGTTTGTATGTTAACCAAATAGTAACTGACACCATTAGGGGATAAAGACGTAAGTTAACTATTAATCACTGACAAGTTAAGTTTTTGTTGTTAGTTTCTTTTGTTAACCGATGACTATGTTTTGATTTTTTTTTATATCAGCTTGCAGGCCTGCTGCCCGGCTAGTCAGTAGGATGCAGAACTTGCAGTTTAGTTCTGAATTGTAGGTTTACAACATCCATTGATTTCAGCCAACAACATGCCACAAACTTGCAAAATTAACAAGGATGGACAATTAATATATGGAATGATTCACACACATGTATAAGCACATTTCATATTATGATTTCATCACACACATGTAGAAACCTATAGTTCTATTTCATTCCTCCATTTCATATTCACACACATGTAGCAACCTGTAGTTCCATTCATTTCATCTCTTTTCACATTCAGACACATGTAGAAACATTCATGTATTCATCTTCACACACATATGCATATAGATAAGACAATTCAAAAAAATTCATTCAGACGTGTATATATAAGTGTGTCTTTCAAAGTTTAACATGTCATCAAATATAGAAATAATTATGACAACAAAGTTTATAAAAATATAATTTTTATCATTATCATCATCATCATCAGTATTCCAGTGATAATAAAAAATTCCCACTACTTGTAAGACTTTTGCCCATTGTTCTCGTACATCATTTAATTCTTCCATCATATAGGAAGTATGTACATCTAATAACTTTTCACCTATAGTGAAGTCACTAGTTCTAAACACCTACAAAGAGAATAGCGTATATATAAAATTAATAATATATAATAAGTTTGATATATTTCATATTATCTAGTGAGACTATATATAATATCTATTGTATGATATCAATTTCCATTGCAGCATGTTTGATAATTAGGTCCATATATCACATCACGTAGTATGCACATGCCCATCTGTTGTTTTGTGTAGCACACTATAAATGGAGACATACAAAATGTTAACAAATAAAAACAAGCATAGTTCACATAAATAATATATACATTGGAGTCAGGAAATTACTTTCACATTCTCCCAATGTAATGGTTTCTTTGTCTTGGCCATGTTTCCTCCAACTTTTTTGAATGCTTTTAAATCCCTACATGTTAATGTAACACATTAAATTGCATTATTAAATAATAATGTAATAATAGATGTTAATGGATAAAAAATATGAAAGATTTCTTACGTGAATAATTGCCTTTCCATTTAGTGTCCATGTAATGAGTCTAATTCCTTCCCCGAAGGATCTAAATAATAAATATTCCACGTCTTGGGGAAAATAACTAGTAACTTCCAATGGGTAGCACTAGAGGTAAGAAAGTTAAAAATTAATAACTCAAAATCCACAATAAAATTGTAATTTTCTTAAGTCCAAATTTTAAGCAAAGTAAACCTACTCAACATTGAATGAAGATATTATCGCCGTCTTCTTTTTTTACCAAAATATTTATAAGCGGCAGAGAAGTATGAGGTAACTGATGAAGGCTCTTTATCTACATGACTGATCAAAGATGGAACTAGAAATCCCACATGGGAAAATGAAAAATCTTTGCAGAACGTGTGCAAGTGGCTACAAAACATGTATTATGTATGCATTAATATATAAGAAACCAAATCACCGTATATAAAACAAGGTATATGGATATATAAATAAGATCTCTCCATATCTATAGCTCTATCATAGATGTATTCAGCCAATCATAATGAAATAACTCCAAAATATCTTGTATAAATATTTTGTTATCGTATGGTTCTCTTGCAACATCCACTGGAATAGAAACATTTATAGGAGAATATGGGTCATGTTCACCTATCCATACTTACATACCCTTACAATTAGGACCTAACTATTCATATAGGTCCGTTGGAAGCCAACTAGGTACTTCAAGAGGAGGTGGAGGTGGAGGTCGAGTTGTAGTGGGTTTCTTCCTTTTGACCTGTATATATAATTTCAGATCAATTGACAAGATCATATATACATGCAAAAAATTAACGTCATGTAAATTTATCATACAATATTAGTAAAGATGACATCCATTTTGGGCCACAATATCACTCCGCCTTCTGCTTCACCAAGCATTTTAGAATCTAGGTGGGCATATGGCAATGGATGATGCCTCCACTATTGGAGCACATGTCTCTAGCTCACACGAACCACACCATCTGGTACTGCAGTGCCATGAAACATGTCCCCAAGAAGGGGTGGGTAAGCCTCAGTCTCTGTAATGATAAATTCCTTTCTTTTTAGACGACATGCTTCAACCCCTACAAATTTACATTAAGTATGTTATATACATATATACAAAAACATATCATCTTTAAAAGACTAGCTACTATGTCATAAAAATACTTACAGCAGACGTACTAGGTGGTGGGTCTACAGGATTACTCCCAACCAACTCTACAGTAGGAGAAGAGTGGCACACCACATGTACTGTCTAAGTGGCAGTAAGAGACCCCTGCCACTTTCTCATTACTTCATGGACTCTCCTATTAATTAACTCATCTACCTATACATGGACAAAAGAAATGCTAGCTTTTAATTATTGAATTCCCTTTTGTAATAACATTTTAAAAAAAAGAATAGGTTACCTCAAATTTTGAAAATCTTGCTTTTAGGACATGTTTGCGATGTGATGGCCCAAAGAATGCTTTTATGCCCACACCAGCGCCTGCACCCCTAACATGTCCAGGATGCTCTGGGTTACTAAGAGAAACTATCAATTCATCCCTTGTACCCTTAGGGATGAACTTACCTTGCTTCCTCATCTCGTGAATCTCCCACTAATCGCCATCAAAAGAAATTGGTAAGTAAACATAATAATTAATATTGATTGCTCTGAGAGTTGAATTTTACCATTTTTGCAGAGTTGTGGGTTTGGTTATATCTGCTTTCTTATTTTGCCTCCCATCTCTCCACACAGCATGGCGAGGCAGAGGTGCAGGAGTAATAGTAGAGGACTCCCCAGTCTCCTGAGTAGTAGCAGACTCAGCAGTAGTAGCAATGTGTAGTCTTTGGCAAATGCCTGCATAGCCTTTTGGACCCATCGTGTAGTCATGCCCATTTAATGCATGTCTTGCTCTTTGAGCATCGCTGATAGCCTTATTAGTAAGCACATTGATTTGGTTAGTAACACTAATGGTCAAATATTAAATAGGTAAATACATAAGAATGTATATTAATTAAATAGGGAGTGGCAATTAATACCTTGAATTCATTAGTTTTTCTTTTGGAAACAAACACCTCCCAGTCATTGGGGTCCAGGTAGTTCCATTGCTCATGGCTAACTTCTTCCTCTTCTCAGCATCTCGGGTGAGATTTTTCCTATAGTTCCTTAGGACCCTCCGACAACACTGCATCACACATTTACGATGAAGGCTTTCATCCAGTTCAAATATACTCTACAAAATTTCATATATTTAACTAGTATCCTAAAAATTAGTAATATGCAAAATAGAATTGCAAATAATAATAACTCACATATAGTTCCTTCCATACTAAGTCTTTCTTCCCCTTAGGAAATTTATGCCAAGATTCTTCATTAGGACTACAATGGCTATGAGTAAGAACCCCAGGATATGAAATAAATTAGTTGTGGTTCACTCCAACTGGATTTCCTACATGATCAAAATCCACATCTAGTTTGGGTCCATTGCCCCTTTATTGTAGTAACTTGTTCATGATAGTGATGCCCCTCACTTTTTCAATTTTTTTCACTACACATCAAGTGTTGCAAGTTCTTCAGGGGGTACACATCAAGCTAAAATTTGACAAAAAAAACACACTTACAAGATATAACTTATAAATGGACATATAGATAGAAATATACGATATATTTTAAAAACTTACATTGTGGGGCACCGCACGGATATCCTCACCGTCATGGTAATCATCATCAGGATCATCATACTCTTGCTCAACCATCTAAAAGTGTCATAAAAAAATCAAACATTTAAGATTTAACATAACTATAAGATAATAAAACATTATAAAGTTCACATTCAGCAAAATAAAACATATAAAAAAAATAAAAACATGGCTCTAATATTGGGATCTTTTATCAATTAACATTCCTTCGGTGTGATCTCCGTGCACATACAAATCAATTAGCTTTAATATTTGGTGGTGTTGGCAACCCAACTGAGAATGGACTCGAGTCATCATACTTATCATATTGAGCTTGTGAATTCCCATTTACAATTTAGAATCATCAAGTCGTATGTCCTTTATAGGTGGTGGAAATAGTCGTCTTGATAATGCAACAAATTTTGATCAAAAGTATCCAACATTTGCATCTAGAATAATACATACAAAATACGGTCATTGGAGCCTAGTGCTTGTTGCAGAATCTTGTGACAAAATTGCAGTTTTTCAAATTTTAAACCTCCATGTGGGAGCCCCCTTTCATACATCTATATCAGCTCAACAATTTATGTAGACACTAGGGCGGCTTTCTGTTTAGTCATGCTTTTAGCTAAGTTATGATATGTTGTTCTTTCCAAGCTAAACATAGCATATGAGCTATTATATATGATTGTCATTTGAACCTTTGTATCAATTGATAGAAGTGTCAAGTGTATGTCATGCAGAATAGGTACAAATATAAAGTGTGGGAAATTGTACTTTAAGTGCTTCGTGACATTCTGAAGCTCCCAAAATTCCTTCTTCAGAATTATGTCCCATATTATATCATAAAAGGCCATATATATGTCATCAAGCTCGTCAGCTAAAGTAGTTGGCATGTTGTCATGACGTTTACTGTCATATAACCTCCCAAAGTGAGAATATCATGGTGGTCTGGCCATAGGACTTGTACATTGTCCCATTCAAATATGGTGACAATTTCATCTTCTTGCAGCTTTAGTTCTTCCATAATGAAAGTATGTTCCTTTATTGACAATTTATATCAAGCGTCTTTGTCTAAATTTTCAAATGTGGGTTGCGTAAGATCAGTTGGTATTACTTCATATTCTGTTATATCCATCATTTTATTAGTTGTATCATCTTTAGCAGCCTTTTCATCATGTTCCCCTTGGTTGGAGGGAACAAGGATAACATGTTGTGGTGAAGGAGTAACATATGGAGGTATTGTAGCTACATGCTGATGAGCAACTTATGATTCTTCTAGAAGATTTTTTAATTGTTCCCTTCATGACGTTTTCTCAGGAAGAGGGACTAGAGAGTACATACTTCAAGGGATGTCTTTCATGTGCCCTTCATAGAAGAATCTTCTATAATGGATGATTTCCATGACATACGTCCTTCATATAGCATAGAAGTATTCATTTTCCATTTGCTCAAGGAGAATCCCCTAATTTAATGCTTCTATTATCCTGAGCACAATAAATGTATTGTCCCCAAATCTAGCATTTGTAGGGGACTTCTATAGTCTATGCAAAAATCTTTCTAGTTAGGATGATACCAGCCATGCACTCCTTGTATTGGACAATTTAGGCATGTGGGGATTTCTTGTATCATTATGTACTCATCCTTCTCGAAAACCATTCTTCCACATGACATGTCTTTCACATTGTAGTTGTAAGTAATGACCCGCCTAGTGGAAAGATCTTCCACAGTTAACAACCATTGGTTGAAGTCTTTGAAGGGGAGAGTAACAAGTTGTAACTTTCTTGTTCTCTATAGTGCATCTTGCATCTCTTATATGGAGGTATCTCTGTTGTTATTAACATATAACTGCATTACTAAATTAGGTGTGACATTGAAAACAGATCCCTCCTTGTCTTTGTACATATATCTTCAATAACTATACCATAGAGAACTTTGAAAAATAGCATGTTGATTGATGCCTACTGTTAAAATGTTGTCTAGAAATGTTTTCTTGTCATAGAGTATCTATCATTTTTGTACAAAACAATGTACCCTATATTTTCATCATTTAATATATCTACTAGGATGTGTATATCTTGAAGGTGCATCCCTGATAAGAAATTCATATCCATATCTTTCATTTTACATGGAAGTGTTGGCAGTGTTGCCAAGCTTGTACAGTAGTTGATGGTGGATCAGGGAAGACTGGTGTTTTTAGTTTTGTTAGAGCCTTGTTCAACATTCATTTCAAGTTCCCTTCATCTTCTTCAGATAGTTTCTCTTAGATTTCTATCTCCAAAGGATTAGAAGGAGGCATTCCTTCTTCTACTTATTAATTCAGTAAGAATTCTCTAACAATGTCATCATAGACAAGGTGGAGATGGGGCCTTCTAGTTGAAAAGGGAGTCCAACATGTTCATTAATTCTTCAATTGTTTATGGCACCTCCTCCCTTGATTCTGGTGAACCCAGGATAATGTCATTTTCTATAATTTCGTCAACATCTTTGGTGCGAGCACCTTGTTTAGGTTTTTTTAAGGAACCTTGTTCTGCCTTTTTTTTTATTTCTCTTTTGTTATGTGTTAGTTAGTGGAGTGCTCTAATGAGCATGGGGATTGGAATCATTTTTTTCTCCAGCGGGCACTTCCACATTTCTTGTGGATTCCTTGTCTCCCTGTTTAGCATATAGTTGTGTTGTGCTTCTTTTTCTAGAGGTGGTGCAACTTTGTTGATGTCCAGTTTGGCAAACACCATATCAGCCTTTAGTTGCATGTACATTTTTGCTACATGTGATGAGGAGGCCTCCTTATTTCCAATCTTATATCTTTTCGATGATGCTTCTTTGCGGGAACGCAACGTCATCAGAACTCCTTCTGCTTCCTATTTTCGGCGTGTAGTCGCTCATTTTATTGTATTAGGTCATTCCACTCCTGTCACAGTAGAATGACCTCTCTGGTCATGCCTTCGAGGGCCTCCATGACCTACAATTGGTTTTCAACAAGGACGTGCATTTGTTGTGGTTGGCCCAACAATGGTTGCATGGCGATCGTAATCTTTTTGACCTCCGAAGTTAGCACATATATATATAAAGTCAAATGTAAAATATTTAAGGTAGAGTTACAAATGATCTCACAGAGATCGTCTATTTCATGCCCTATATCCATGAATTTTACTTCTATAGGGGCTCATCACGGTTGCTCCTTTTGTTTCTTTAAGTTTTCTTCCTACTCAAGGTCTTTAGCTTGAACATACCTTTCTTGTCTTCTGTTGATAGGTAGGCTTTTTCAGCCTCATTGCTTGACATGGCTATGACTTTTATGGAGGTCTCTTTGTCTAATGCCTCCCTTTCAACTTTTCTTCTTGTCGCCTCAGTTGATTCCTTATTGACACCTTGGCTAACTCGTATCTCAATTAGGATATTGTTTTTGTGAAGCCCTTTGCCACACCAAGTGAGATTACTCAAAACAAAGTGTAGAACTTTCATTAACAATCATATTACCACAAATCAGGGTAAATTAAAACCATTCTCATCACAATATATCCACTGATATATCTCATATGCAAGCCTTAACTCAGGCCACCTATATTTCATTTAAGCCAAAATATATTACATCTCATGTTCAAAGGTTGTCAAGCCATCACTATTACATATTACAACTTGTTTATATGTACATGCCATTTCTATACGCTCATGGCACAAAGACAAAATCTACATGTCGATATACAAAACAACAAAAACTCTCCAAAGACCTGAGAGTACATGTATGACACATAGGACTCTACTATAAACTTTTGTGACATATTCAACCTCTAACAGATACTTCTCTCCTTATTGCTCAGCACTTGCAACACAACCTCTACCTCCTCTTCCACGACCACCTAAAAAGTTGTGGAACCCACGGGGTGAGACCAACGTCCAAGAGAGAAATATAACTCTTTGTTGACATCTATTATAAGCACAATAATATAATAGAGCAGTTAGATAGAGCAATTATTACTATTTAAGCAGCTACAACTAAGTAGTAAAACATCTTATGCTTTTAGAAGGAATATGAAAAACATCTATAATTGTTATAAACTAAAGAGTACAAGAAATAAGGCAAGCGGTCATCCAATGTGATTCATATTTGACCCTCAACAAATATACTACTCGGATGTATTATCACTTTTATTATTATGCCCTGAGTATTTGAGACATACCTCTCAAATCCAACCAACCACTGCTAAGTAAAAATTAGTACCATATAAGATCAATGGAAGAGTCAGACCCCATCATTATCACCAGCATTACTCGGTCAATTCGAGTGTGCAATATAGTGACATAATAGGCCAACTGCTAAACAACAACTTATAGTCAAGCTATAGTTCTGTAGACAACAACTCATAGTCAAAGTTATGGTCCTTAAAACAACTAGTCTTCCTTGGTACATGGCACAACACTAGAGAGAAGGCTCACACATGGTCATTCTATAATAAAATATCATATCACTTTATAAACAATTTAAGGATACAAGGAGGTAATTCACCTTGCACCCCGCATATTCAATAATATGCACTCTGAGTTTCCTATAGGAGTTATTCATTTCACCATCCAACTAGATACAGATGCTGAAGATGAATCTATGGTACAAGGCAACAACATGGTTAGGATTTCACTTGATTAGATATTCCAATTGGGTATCTTTTAATGAATCAATCAAGTTACAATGTATAACTCTAAAAAAATTCTACAAAATTAAGACAACATCAGAAGATATAAAATGTACAAAGTGAGAACTTGTTTCATCATCACTGGGACTTGTATTACTACCTCTCACAAGGTCAATAACAATATCACATCACTATGGGATATCAATCCCTTATCACATCACTAAAGGATTTCACCTCAATTTTTTGCACAAGGCACTTGCTAGGTCATTAGAACCATTCACACAATTCATGCACATCCAATATCACATTTATACCTCAATAATGATCATAAACACCACCCTATATTAAACAAGGTTCACCATAGTAGTCACATATCTATGACATTCACCTCACCTACAAATTAGGGTTACACAAGTAGGAGAAATAAAATGTCATCACATGATAATGATATTCAAACAATATGAGAAAATGTATTTCACATCACAATATTAGGGTTCCATATCATCCCTCAACTACTAAACCCTAATTCCATCACCTCCAACATCGTTGGAGAGAACTGGGTTAAGTATTATTGTTTGTGATTAGCCATTCATAATCACCTCATAATATATAGATTATTACACCATGTAATGACTATGTACATATATGTGTATAGGTGTCTCGACCACTCACTACACATTGGTCTCGACCACTCATAACCAATGTGTCTCGACCCCTCACACAACAAGTGTCACGACTGGGACACTTCACAAAGGTCACAAACAAAACACATCAACATGGTGAGCACCCTGGGATTTACGACCACTACATACCAAGTGTCTCGACTACCATTCAACATGGTGTCTCTATCGCAACAAGACATGGTGTCTTGACCCAAACAAAATCATGTATCGACCTGGGCATGTGTTGAGATTGTGACACTATGTAACACTTAGATGAGGTGTCACAACTAAGACTACTCCAAGGTGTGTCATGAGTGAGTCACATGCAGCATGGTGTTACGATCGCTATCATACCAAGGAGCTTAAACATATAACCATAAAGTGTTACGTCTGAAACAAACTCATCCCTAGCCTATCACGACCATGATACAACCTGAACATGTGTATGGACCATCATACTTAATCATCTTGATCGCAAAGACAACCAACAAATTTAGTATATAAGTAGAAACACTATGTTGTGATCTGTATTGGGTGGGTAGCAACCAACCCTTAGGGTTTGCGGTTATGTGGTGGAAAGCACCACCTACAAGGATATCCACTGAGATGAAAGTCCAATGAGTGTATCGACCCTAATTCATCCAAGTGTCCAACTTCAGAATAGATCTAGAAATGGTCGATAGATGATTAAAATCAGTGAATACCAACCATCAACAGAGTAGAATTCTCCATTCAAATCTATTCATCAAACCCTAGAACATAATCATAGGAAGTTATCCAAAGAGCTATGTATAGAGATAGAAAGCCAAGATTATTATGCAAGTTAACATATTTAAAACATCCTATTATTCATGGTAAACCGGCCATGTATCAAGAATTATTGTTCCATAGATGACGAACCAAAGAAACACGTCACTATTTCTATCACCAACGAATCGGGTACAAAGATTTAGTGTTTATAAGAAGAGTAATCCTTTCAAGAATACTACAAGATTAAACCCTAAACATTATCATTACTTTCTAACATAAAGAGCCTATTTTTTAGATCTGAACAACAACATATAATCGGGTTTAAGATGCAAATAATATGTGACAGAAAAGTTATATAACCCGCCTGATTTGGGGAGAACCAATCTTCCAAGATCACAAGCTCAAAGAACTCCAACCCAACTTCAACACTTTAGCCAAACGATCACCTCAGAAGAGTAGAAAAACTTGGTCAAAATAGAGCTCAAGAAAGAGGGAAAACATCCGTAGGCTGAACTAAGGAAGAAAGGAGAAAGTGATGAAATCATCCTCTCACTTGGGTTTCACCATGTCAATACATAGTCTATGACCCCTTATGATGAGGAGTTTCTCTCAAATGACCACCATGGATGATCCATAGTCTACTACCAAGGAAGAATAAGAAGATGGATATTTTAGAAGAGGAAAACATGATCAAGAGTTAAGATCACTCACCAAGAGAAGAATCACCACCAAGAGGGTTGATTTAGC
The DNA here is from genome assembly GCA_963693085.1 of Alisma plantago-aquatica. Lineage (NCBI taxonomy): Eukaryota > Viridiplantae > Streptophyta > Magnoliopsida > Alismatales > Alismataceae > Alisma > Alisma plantago-aquatica. The sequence continues at coordinate 89,632,653 of OY856413.1, read as the reverse complement.
ACAAAAATTTCCTCAAGCAAGGTTGATCGACCACCAAGGCTTCAAGAGCAGACCTCCTATGCTCCTGAAGCTCCAAGAACAATCACAAGGAAGAAAAAAGAGAGTAGGGCCAAAAAATATTTCTTACAAGTGTATAGAATGGGTTATATACCCAAAGGTGTAGGGAAGTAAAGGTTTATGAGGTGTCAACATATAAGGGCATCAAAAGGACACATGCCCTCCAAAGAAAAAGACTTATCTCCACTCACATTCATATTTAGAAATTTTATTATTATCCCTAAAGGGTAGCAACCATCTAGGTCATCTATCACACTTGGTCTTGGTGAGACACTTCCTTGCACTTGGTATCGACCAAACTCTAAGTCACCATATACATGGTCGAGACTCTTTACTAGAGGACAAACTATCTTGACCAACCCATCTCTTGGTCATCTCGGTCGAGACCACACTACATTGAGCATGTGTTGTAGTTTCTACCCTCACCCAAAAGTGGGGTAGTGTTCGCAACACACAAACCCTATCATAGTCACCGTATCAACAAGGTAAACCCTACAAACCCTAAAATCACCATAATATGTCACATCACCAACCATGATTCAAACAAGATGCCCCATATCATAATATTCTATATCATGATGCTAAAGAATAAGAAACATTCTCAACAAGTGATAATTTGAAAGATAGCCCTTACTCATGTGTAAATTGCAACCTGGTTCAAAATAACCACATATATTACAAAGATAGCTCAAGCCATTATGAAATTGGACCAAAATGAAAATACATACATGTCACATGTTATTAGAACATCCCACAAGATTAAATTAAGCATTACATTATACAAAGAAATTACAATTAAGCATATGGCCAGGTCAGGGGTCTTACAACCATAAACCCCTAACAAGGATTTTGCCCCCGAAATCCTACATAAAAAGAGATGGATACTTCTTCTGTACCTCCTTCTCAAGATCCCACGTGGCTTTCTCTATGCCACAATGATGCCATAAAACTTTGACTAACACAATTTCCTTCTTTTTTAACTACTTGATCCTTATATCCAAGATCAGAACATGACCTTCCACATAAGACATGTCATTATCTAGTTCTATCTCAATAGGTTGAAGAGTCAACATCGTATCAAGGTGACACTTCATCAACATAGAGATAAGAAACACTAGATGTAACTTATGCAACACACATGGAAACTCAAACTTATAAGCTACCTTCCCAACACGTGAAACAACATGATAAGGTGAAACAACCTCTCACTCGGGTTCAACACGCTTATGATGGAGTACCTTTCCACTCTAATGGGGGAGGGCGAGAGAAACAAAACTTTCAGCACATTCAAGGTCAAGGGTACTCCAGTCCTCTCACACCTCATCTTTGGGGACGACGTCCTCTTCTTCTCCACGGGCACGAGTCGGAGCCTAAGGGGCATCAAGAAGATCCTCAAGGAGTTCAGCGACACCTATGGCATAAAGGTGAACCCAGCCAAATCCAAACTCTTCCTATCCAAATCAATAGAGGAAGAGGGATCGAGCCTGGTTGTGGCAGCTGGTTATACCCTGGACTCATTACCTACCCGCTACCTTGGCTTCCCATTGGCTAGCAAGAATCATTATGCCAGCTTCTTCAACCCTTGCTTGGACTAGATGAAGGCCATGATATCAAAATGGCCCCCAGACCGCATCTCCATGGTGGGCCGCTGCCTCCTGACAAGATCTAATCTCTAAGGACTTGTGGCCTTCTGGGCCCAATAGGGAAACCTACCCAACAACGTCTATGAGAGGCTACAAACTCTCATGGAAGACTTTGTCTGGGGAACGAGTGCTCACCACATGAGTTATGAGCGCTTGGCTAAACCTCTTGGGGAGGGCGGGCTGGGCTTACGGAGCATCAAGAACATCAACCGCTGGGCCTCACTCCGTCACCTGGTCTGCTTCCACACCGTCTCCGACTCGGTCTGGACCTCCTGGATAAGAAGGAGATATAGCCTCACATTACGCATCCCTGACAACCTCAGACATGGCTTCTCCAACACTTGGAAGAACATGGCTCATGCATGGGAGGCGCACAACAACCTGTTCGAGTAGACCCAAGCAGGCCAAATCCGCCTCATCAACTCGACAGCCAAACTCTAGCCTTATATCCAGCCCGCTGGGACGCCTGACTTTTTGGGCCGGACCATTTGGTTTGGGCCGCTGGTTCACATGTGGAGCATGACACTCTTCATGGTGGATCACGATGCCTTCTACACCGCCTCTAAAATTAACTCATGGAACAACAGCCAAAGCGACCGTTGTTGCTTCTGCCGGCAAGCGAAGACATGGAACGTGGCAACCGTCTCGTGAAAACAAGATTAACTAATGCGGAAGCGAATTATTAACAGCGGATTACTGAAAATCACTGAAAATTAAAACTTTTTGCAAAGAGATCCTCACATAGGAAATCTTTTCCAACAAGAACCATTGCATATCTTTTACATTCTGGTTCAAACATACATAACTTGTACCATCTCTTTTCAGAGATTACATCGTCAACTGTCTTATAAACATTATATACATACAGTATACGAATCTCGAGGCATCAAGCCAAAACCTCAGATTGATTCATAAAACACTGGCTAAAAACTCTGAGGACCTGAGAGTACAGAGACGACACATAGGACTTTCTAACTACATAACTTGACAGGAAGTATCTCCACCTGAGATATTACTGTTGTCCTTGCTGTCACTGCTGCTGTTTATTCCCTGTAATGAGATTCTGCTTCTTTGTCTGTGTCCACCTAAAATGTTGGATCCCACGGGGGTGAGACAATTGTAAATAGCCCCAGCGGGAGATATAACTCTCCGCCAAAACATTGTTATAGCAGTTTATTAAAATAAACTAATCAGAAAGATTTATATATATATTATTAACAGTAGGTAAATCACTTGTATGAACAAAGTGAAGTAATGTCCTTTTTTAAGGATAACGTTGCATCTACTAATGGTAGACTCATAATTCATCCATATACTTGTAATGAATACAACATATATGAACAACATCAATGAACTACAGATATATAACAGAAATATAACATCAGCCAATGAATTTCCGTATTCAATCCTTAAGCAAACATGCTATACGGCTGATTTCATTTTACAAACACACTTATGCCCTGAGGAGATGAGATATATCGCTCATGCTCCAACCGACCACAACGAAGTCGAAATCGGTACCATACAAGGTCAATGGAAGAGTCGGATTCCCATGACCTCCCACATCTCGGTCAACACGAGATCACATGCAGGACATCTTGTGTCTCTACTAAATATAGCTTTCCAAAGTATACTGGCAACTTTGCTATCAATGTTACAGTGGCGTGCTGCACTCTCTTCACGATTGTGAGATTTCATGTTTTTCTCCACCGATCCGACATTAACATTATTGGGAGATGTGTACGACATCTAACCCAATCATCGGGAGATTCGTGATACATCCATCTCGGTACATATAATAAAGGAATGAGAGATTAAAGTACATCTCACATCAATTCCTACATTAGGACGTAAGGATATTCACGTCCATAACAGCCACATACTCAAAAGTATGCTCTCCAGGAGTTCCCTTAGGAAAACCTGTTTCACCATCATTTAACTACTGACAATGATGGATCTATGGTCAGGGCTCTTCATGATATGATTTCACTTGATTAAATTAAGTACATTAGCATATTCTTTTAGCATCAGTCAAGTTCTCAAACATAACTTATTACAACAATGCTATAAAGAGACATGTACTACTTTCATCAAATATTTATCAGTCTTTCAAAGACCTTGGGAACTCAGTCCCTCATTTCAAAATTGGGGATTCTCATCCCTTCACATTCTCATCACCATAATCATATGGTGTTGGGTATTCAAACCCTTAACTCATCATTGAGCATTAATATACCTTTTTCAGGTAACTATCACCTTCAGGTCATCTGACCAAGGAATTCATGATACTTGTTACACAAGCATCACACCTGGCTCACAAGGCCATGAAATATCTTGTCACCTCTTTCTAGGCAACAACTTGCTCATATGACTCATAGAATCCTTACACATTGTTACTTTTACTAAGCAACAACAACATTAAGGCTCATAATGTCAATCAACATTTATTATATAAATGTTGTAGCTCAAATCTAGCTATGTTCATTATCTCATCATACCTGCATGGTTATTAGGCATGATAACATTCATACAAGATATTCATCGCATCATATGATACAATAGTAACACCATTATTCCTTTTCCAGGAATTAGGGTTTACTATCAAACAGGGCTTATCATTCCCTTTACCCAAGTCATGGTTAGGGTTCCCCTTTTCTCATTAATTAGGGTTTCATGATTATATAATCTATCCAACCCTTAATTCATTAATCCATACCTCTGGGGAATTCAAAGGTATCATATTTGATTATTCAAGAACATTACTTTCATCATATAACATTAATAATCATCAATTCAAGGTATGAGTTCATTTCTCATCCTCATCATGGTATGATTATATCATACACATCATTTGGGCTTAACCCCATTCTCAAGGTACATTAATTAACACTCATCAAGTGCAATAACTCATTACATTTCATTGTAATAGTTGCATAACACACTTCATATGTTTCTTACCCAATTATATTGGATTTGGAGTACATCAAGGTATATAAACCCTGAAGTGTTGAATGTGATAACTATCATATCTTGATATATCACTTTCTCATTATATCAGATTCTCTTAAGTTAACAAACTTATCTTGTATTAAGGTGTTTCCCTCTTAATACATTCCATCACTAAACTCTCACCTTTATTATATAATGCATAAGCCACACACTAGAATTGTCCATTTATCTTTAATGATATGTACTTGTATAATGCTAAAGACATTGTTTACAATTAGGTTACATATAATCAATCACATGAAATGTTTCACCGTTATAAGGTCATTTCTTTTATCTCATCATTAGGATTTCCTTGCATCCTTATTTAAAATTTGAATTATGATCCATTGTCATATTGCCCAAGATTAGAGCTTTATGTATAATGACTTACATTAGAGTCTCATATTCCTTTACCCTTATTAGGGCCTCTCATCACAACATAACATCAGAACATTATGTGATGTAAGTTCTTAATCAGGGTTTCTCATAGAATCACCCTCAACTAGGGTTTCACATGGATTCACCCTCAATTAGGGTTTCTCATGGATTCACCCTCAATTAGGGTTTCACATGGAATCACCCTCTACTACGGTTTTACATGTCAGTACATGACATCACCTTAAGTTTGATTCTCATATCACATCACCACATCAATGTTCCATATACCTCATTCTAACTTAGGGTTTCTCATAACATAACCCTAGAATAGGATTTCACATGGAATCATCCTTAATTAAGATTTCCACTATAGTCACCCACAATTTGGGTCTACAATCCATCTCCATTAGGATTTCATTCAATTATTCATAATTAGAGATTCACTATTCATCCCAATTAGGGTTTTACATCTTCATTTCCCTAAATTGGAGTTTCACACATCACTACCCTAGATTAGGGTTATATCCTCACCCTAGATTAGGGTTACATTTAGAATTGCCCTCAATTAGGGTTAGAATTCAATAACCCTATCAATTAGGGTATATATTCATGATTAGGGTTTCATGATCTCTCTACTTAAGGATCATACCCTTAATCACCACATGAATTATATTCATGTTATGAATTCATGCTAACATCATCTCAACTTGATAAGGTCATATCATCCCTTCAATCAAGTACATACAACTTTGAATGACATAGTGTACCAAGTCATTGATCCTATAGGTAATTAGGGTTCATCCCTTAATTGGAACTAATCACTTAGGTACTATTAGGGTTTCAACCTTTGTACCTTCAATGATAATCAATGCTAACCATCATTGGATCAATTAATCATTCATCATCTCTATTCTCAAGAGATTCAATCACCTTGGACCTCCATTACATAAGGTATCCAATTGAATTGATCAATTGAGTCCTCAATTACAACAAGTGTCTAAGTGGATTAACCAATTGAGTCCTCAATCAACTTTGACTACTTGATCCCCAAACGGTCTTGTTCCTTCAAGGTTCAAACGGTTTGAAACCGTTTTGTAAAGGTGGTGCTTGAGACCGTTTGCCCAAGCAAGTAGGTGAAGACCGTTTGCCCAAGTTTGACTTTTGAAACCGCATGGGCACAAATGGTTTGGGATCATTTGGTCCCAAATGGTCTTGAGACCATTTGGACTCAAACGGTCTTGAGACCGTTTGGTCCAAACCTCCTCATAACCGCATGGACCAAAGATGGTCTCAACAACACCAATCGGTTTAGGGTTCTCAATATTGACTCTTTCAATCATTGAATTCATGGAACCAATCATCAATTGGACCTATCCTCATACTTCAATTGAGTTAAATAGGTCAACCCTGAACTTATTTGACCCTCAATTGACCCTCAATTAGTCCTCAATTAGGGTTTGAATCAATTGAATTAGTGTTTGGAATCAATGATCCTTCAACACTAATCAATGCAAGATTAGTTACTTTGAAACCATTGAACCATCATTCAAATTGAACATGACCTGACCCCAAACGGTCTTGAGGTCATTTGGATGACCACCAAACGCTCTTGGGACCGTTTGCCCATCACATCATCAAAATCCAAGTCAACCAATTAGGGTTTGGATCATTGGATTGATCACCAAATCAGCAATTGATTACACTTCAACTTAGTATCATTGGATCATCAATTGCTTAACCATACTCACCCCTAGACCTCAAAACGGTCTTGAGACCATTTTAATGAGCTCCAAACGGTCTTGAGACCGTTTGTCTCATCCAACCCTTGGATTCTAGTGAAAAATCATTAGGGTTTGAGATATTGAGTTGATCATCAAATCAACACTTAATTGCAAAGTGATTTGGTACCTTTAGACCTTCAATTGGTCAACCATACTTAACCCTAGACCTCCAAATGGTCTTGGGTAATCCCCAAACAGTCTTGAGACCGTTTGGGTGATTCACAAACAGTTTTGAAACCGTTTGGGTCAATCATCCCAAAACATCAACTCATTCCAATGCAAAATCAGCACTTAGCCGATTGGGGTTAACACCATATCTTTTGTCCTTCAATCACTTAACCATATCCAACCCTAGACCTCCAAATGGTCTTGGGTGACCCCCAAACGGTCTTGAGACCGTTTGGGTGATCCCCAAATGGTTTTGAAACCGTTTGGGATAATACACCCAAAATCTCAAATCAACTCATTGGACTCTCAGCACAAATTTCAATTAGGGTTTGCCCAATTGATTAGCCTTCAACTCATGATTCCTTGGGAATTAATCCATCAAATTTGGTGAGTCATTAACCAACATGAATAGGAACAGTAATCTCAAACGGTCAACCCTTGGTCAACCCTCTAAAATGGTTTTGAAACCGTTTGCCCAAAAAGTTAAAATACTCAAGTTGAAAATCAGCACTTAATCCAATTAGGTTTGCCTAATTGATTAGCCTTCAACTCATGATTCATTTGGAATTAATCCATAAAATTTGGTGGGTTATCAAAGAACATGATTAGGAACAGGATTATCAAATGTTCAACCCTTGGTCAACTCTACCAAATGGTTTTAAAACTGTTTGGTGAAACCGTTTGCTGCTAAATGGTTTGAAACCGTTTGCTCCCAAACGGTTTGTGAAACCGTTTGAGCAACTCAATAAAACTGTTTGTCTTTGATATTTGGTGAGGAACTTGATTATGATGATTTCATCATCATCAAGCTCTAAAACCATGAAACCTGTTGTGATTTCCATGGAGATTGCATCAATCAACCGAATCAATTATTGTAAAAGTAGAAATGATCATTATTTGATATGGAATTGAATGCAATAGCAAAGTTAGGGTTTCAAGTTATAAAACCCGCCTCCAATTGAGATCCAAAGCTCCATGTACACGGCAACAATGGTGGATGCAACTCCTTTCACCATTCCAAGGCTCGTCCTCAATGTTTGAGTGAAAAGGAATGGTTAGAATTGAAGAGGAGATCTGTAATGACCCCACCTCCTGGTAACCCCCAATTAAGGGAGACTCGGAGGTCAGAGCCATTAACCAATTTACAGGATCAAAGGTTCAGCAAATAATCAATGATAATTATAAAATTCTACTACTAAACTGAATATTGGCAGGAAAAATTAAACTTTGTTTACCTTTGAAAAACTTGGAGATTCTAAGTATCCACTTCTTGAATCTACTCTATCTAATCCTCCTGACACTTTACTTTTTATTTTGGCAATGTGAGAATTTACTGTTTGTTCCTTTAGGGTTTATACCTAAAATGCCGACAAACAAAAACACGATCAACACAAAGCTGGTATGTGGGGGATCACAAAAATTGGTTCAACTATAGTAACAAGGTAGGTAACTAATTATCATTAAACAATCAAATTACATTTTAAGCAGTACTACTCAATCCCTTCCTATCCCTTATCCTTGTAGTGTCCCTGCAGTGGACATGGATACCACCATTCTCACTTGGTGGATCTTCATTATACCCTGCATGATCCTACCTCGCAGGTAGACCAATACCTAGGGTTGAGTTTCATGGCACTCCCCGTAGGAAGTCCAATCTCTAACTCGATATGACTTGATGGACCTACCTCCTTGGTAGCCATTTACTAAGTCATTTACGGACCTGATGGCCTACCCCATTGGTAGCCTTTTACTAGGTCACCCATCAAACTATAGGAGGGACTGAGATCTGAGCTAGTAGGCATAACTTCTTATGTGATAATCATATTCACTTTATAATTTGCTTGAATTAAAACATCCAACAGTTTAATTCAGTTCATGATGAAAACATCGACAAAATCCCGAAAAACTACATCGGTTAGTCATAAGTGTAACCACATACCTGTTATGTAGGCTTGAATGCAGAATTAACTTAATCAACCAGGAAATCAAGCAAGCACACACACAAGCCCCTGAAAAAGGCATTTAATTCCTCTATTATTAATCATGTCATTATGATTCAATAATTCTAAGGGTTTCCTAGGTTATTTGCCCTTTTTAGGGTTTTGACCATTATTAGGGTTTCATTTCCTTTTTATTGCTTTTACCTTATTTTTATCAAATTATACATCAAACCCTAATTTTCTTGCTGTATCACCCATTAGGATTCCTAAGGATAGACTTAGTCCATTAAACCCTAATTTCGAATTACTTTATCATTTCTTTTTCTAAATTAGGGTTTCCAACCTTTTAAATCCACATAAACCCTAAACTTGTAATTCTATCATCAAAACAGGTTAATAATTATCTAAAATAGAAAATAAGTTTACCATCTTCGAATTATCTTAATTGCAAGACTAATTACCCCTTTTTATCAAGGATTAGGGTTTTTATCCACAAAATAACTCTTTTTCTTATTCTAGAAATACACTTTTACAAAAAGAGTCAGATTCAGAGTCTCAAACTATTTTTATTAAATCCCTCATATTTTTCTTATCATTTTTCATGTATTGAGTTTTCCATCCGAGCTTCCTAGCTCCAGATATAATGTTTCTAAGATAAACCCTTTTTTTATCAAATTATTGACTAATTAAGAAAAATCGTAGATCGCACGATCAATGGTCTGGTGGTCCACCTAGGATCCAACGGCCATGATCGCACGCTCTTTAAAACGCGGCCAAACGATGTAAAGGACATGAATGTCCTTACCTGCTTAAAGGGACGCGGAGGGCAGATTGGTAATTTACCACTCCGTCTTCTTCCTCGACCTTGCGCGAACAACGGATCCAAGCAGTCAACTCGAGGGTTGACTTCGAGCCCTAGTCCTCCTGTAAGCGATCCAACTGCATAGGGAGCTTCGTCTCCCCTCTCCGAAGCTGAAGGTACCCTTGATTGGCCGTCCGAACCCTGCCAATGTCGATCCCTGCTCACCGGATTCCGGCAGGGCTTGTGATGCCGATGAGGGTCGAGATCAGGTTCTTTGGCGCAATTGAAACCACAAGTAGGTTCCTAATACTCTGCCGCAGGGTGTGGACTAGTGTTTTGGGATGCCGATTTTCCCCATTGTCCTCCCCTATTTATAGGGTTGAGGCATAGACCTTCCCAGTTGGGTGTTTCTTTGTTTGGCGATGAAACTCGGAGAAACCAGGGTGGAATCTTCGCGATTCCATTTCCTAAGTTCAATGGAACCGAAATCCAGCTGGCATGATCCATGAATCGCGAGAATAAAGGGTTGCAAAATCAACCTGTAAAAGCCAGAGTCCTAGTCCCAGCATGACTTAGACGATGAGCGATCGCCGTTGGATTAAGATCCAACGGGCTGGATTGCTCGCGTTCTAAGGAAAGCAAAATCCTTTTTTATTTATTTAATTCAGGAAAATTCCCAAATTGGCTATATCTTGCAAAATTAATATCTCTCAATCCCTAACTCTGATTGGTCTCAAATTTTAAAGGAAAGTTCCTTTTAAAATTCTCTATCTTTGGACGAAAATTGGGAAGCAAAAAGCAATGTATGAATGGGATTTCTTCTCTCCCAAGATTTCTTATTAAATACTCCCAATTAATTCATATCCTTATTTCTTTTGCCTTTATCTTCTTAATTTGGGTCTCTTGGACCTCAAGGAAACCCAAAGGCACGAATTCCCATATTGGGGACTATTAGTTTAGCATTATCTTCTTTTAATTATCAGTTTCTCATATTTCCCTTTTATTAATCAATTTCTTTTCCTTTTTAATTTTCTTTTTAAGGATTTCTCTTTATCTCTCCTATATATTCCCATTGGAAGTCCTTTTAGTATTAGGAAGCCTTGGGATACGAAAATCCACTAAGGATAACTCAAATATACCTCTTTTTGTTTATTTTCCCATTTTAGCATTATTTCTAATTTCTTTCTTAATAAAGAAATTGTTAATAGATCTCTTCTTTTCTTATTGCTCTATTTAAGCAACTTTGGACTCCTTGGTACCCAAGGAACCCAAGAGGCATGAAATCCCTCCTTGGATTTGCCTTCTAGAGGTTTCTACCATTTTCTCTCTTTTCTCCACAACTCAATTATTCATTAATTAATTGAATTTCCTTGTTATTGGGCCCAATAGCCAATAAAGCCCACAAATCAAACAACAAGGCTATTTTCAACATAACTCATTTATTCAACACAAAATATATCATCATTTGTCCCAATATTTTTAAAATGAGAAATTACATTTCTCACCAAAGGAACCCAAAATTTGGGGTTGTAACAAGATCGAAATAGGAAGAAATCCATAATTTATTTTCGATTTCCACCATGGAATCAAGGTGAAATGGATCAAGAACCTTACCAACAGGTTGGGGGTCGTCCTAGTGATCCTCCCAAGCTCCCTTGGTCTTTTCCCAAGCAAGTAGAAGAAGTGGGGTCGAAAAAGCCTTCCATTTGGCTTGTAAAGGGTCTTTTTATAAGAAATTCAAGGAGACAGAAAGTGTCTTATAAAAATTCATTTAATCCCAAAAATGTGGCCGCCTCTTCCCCCTTATCTTCCTTATGTATGAGGATATCTTGTTTTCCTTTTATCCCTCTCAATTATCCATGATTTAAAGAAAAGCAAATCAAGCACCTTAAATCATATTCTATTAATATCCATATGTGAGTGGATATTTCTTTTTCTTATAAAATTGTGTGTGAGTTATCCACTCCCTTGGATATTTTCGTGGTCCTTGCAAATCTCAAGGACGTCACACATACATATGAATCCAACCATTTTAATTTTGGTTGAAGGCCCTTTAATTAATACATTTATTTTTGCCCTAAATCGAATTAGGGTTTCAATTAGGATTAAATCTTGATTATTTTAATATCAAGATTCTCTCTCCTCCAACTTAATTCAAATGAGGATCCCCTCTCATTTTCTTTTCTCTACTTGATGAAAAGAAACATTATGGACCTTATTGAAGTGGTAATTTACATATTTAACCCTAGATTTTGGGTAAATTGCACTTTACACCAAAACTAGGTTTTAATGCACAAACCTTGCTTTATCAGCTCTTTCTTGGTACTCAGGCTACCATAAGCCATAACTTTGCATCATATTGATTCTCATGATGCTTCAACACATGAGGAACATATTATCATGCACAATTTGCACTTAAACCCCTCAACTTGGGTAATTTGCACTCTAGTCCAATACAAACAAAACATTGATTTCAACAATGTTCAAAAAGGACTAGAATTGCAACATAGGTTCCTCTTGAGGCCTAATTACTTTTCACAAGATGATATTAAGCATTTAATAACCTTTCTTAATCAAAACACCTAGGGATAGAGTATAACCCAGGTCAGGGATGTTACAAATTATAAGCCCCTAACAAGGATTTCGTCGTCGAAATCCAGATAAAGGAAGACAAATGTATTTCATTCATCATACTATCTAGTCTTCACATATCATCTCCTTATTATTGAGACACCATCAAACTTTGATCAGCACAACGTGTTTCTATACAAGATTCTCATAGAATTAACACATAAGGCACATGCTCCACTGTTCCTCATCATTGACTATAAAGTCAACCTTGTGTCAAATAACACTTTTCTTATTCAGAGAAACATCGTGCATTCTTTATTAATATCATGTTTATGCAGAGCATAAACCCCTAACATATGATGTTCATATTGTTTTATATATTCAGACTAATTTCACAGTTGACCACTCCAGGTAGCCAACCTAACCCATCTGATAACTCTCAGATACCAGAATCTTTCACCTTGGTATCAATCACATGTGTTGGAAACACATCATATATATCTCTTCCTTTCATCTTGGAACATTAATTGTTACATAAGTCCTCATCTTGGGACCAAAGTCCAAGATAACTGATACTTTTCTAAGTATCCATTACATGAACACCTTTATCTTATGCACATCAAGTGTCCTAAGACCGACTTGATTTGCATGTCCCTAAAAGGAAAGAAATCAAGGATTCATATTCCTCTTATTAATTCATGTATTTTCAACTATTCTTGAACCATTTACTCTTTATCTCATCCTAGGTTCCTTGACTTTAGCATTGGAATTTGTAAGGATGATTGCATGTCATTATCCCTTTCTTTATTATTATCTAGCATGTTTTTGATCATCTCATGATCTCATCACTATTCCCATTTCCTCATTATGGGAAAGATCTTTATTATCCTTGTAGCATTGTTGAACAGGGTTCATCTCCCTTATTCTTATTCTTATCTTATGAGGAGTACACTTTTAGTTCCTCATACAACATGCTCATCTGAGATTATCTCAAACTTCTCTTTCTTATGCATAGGATATGACACATTTATTCATTCCATATTCCTAATTCATGATACTCATTAGATTGTCTCAGATTGACTACTTGATCAGAGCAATCAAAAAGACAACAATCTAAGAGTTTCCATACCCACTTTATCATCAATAGTTGTATACCTGGCCAGGGTATATAAATACTGATATTAAGTGGTATGCACTTTGTATGGTATCATATTCCTTCTTTGCATATTATCACAAGCATAAGGCTTAACATCCTTGGATTCTATCTAGGCATCTCTTCTATACCTCATCTTTTCTTATAGAGGTAAGAACAACATAAAACATTTGTAATGTTTTACTATGCAAAACATAAGTCCTCATAGGACTAATCAAGGAAAGTTCAATCATTTCCTTTCTCAGTTAATCCAAGAATTCATAAATTAACATATTTGCATGACATTATCTTGTCTCACTTGTCATAATTCATGAATTATTCACTGCCTCAGGCTAACTGTGCCTCAAAGATTGATTCAACAGGCTAAGGTTGAGCACATACTCAATTTAAGTCCAGAAATTCATCATTTCCTTTTTCTTCAACCAGTTAATGCTGATTACAAATCATGTTGATATCTAATACATCATCATTGGGGCTGGTAATCTAGGTTACACTACCAAAGCTTGATCCGTTATTTACATTACGGTTTCTCGAAATTCTTCAACAGTAATACTTAAAGAAGGATTTTCTTATTATAGATGGTTCAGCTAGGGGATTCTCAGGAAATTATCTCACTCTTACCTGCTCCCATGCACCTTTTCCTAGTGCAACATTGCTACTCTCAGCGACAACCTCCTCATGTGACCCAGTCATCTTAAGTTCTTCTTCTCTTATACGAGCAAAAGACACTACCAGATGCACTGGATGACACCAGAACAAACTCTACTACCTTAGTCCTATGTCTTTGTAGACTCAGTGAACCTAGAGCTCTGATACCACTCATTGTGGCGACCGTCTCGTGAAAACAAGATTAACTAATGTGGAAGCGAATTATTTACAACGGATTACTGAAAATCACTGAAAATTAAAACTTTTTGCAAAAAGATCCTCACATACGAAATCTTTTCCAACAAGAACCATTGCATCACTTTTACATTCTGGTTCAAACATACATAACTTGTACCATCTCTTTTCAAAGATTACATCATCAACTGTCTTATAAACATTATATACAGACAGTATACGAATCGCGAGGCATCAAGCCAAAACCTCAGATTGATTCATAAAACACTGACTAAAAACTCCGAGGACATGAGAGTACAGAGACGACACATAGGACTTTCTAACTACATAACTTGACAGGAAGTATCTCCACTTGAGATATTACTGTTGTCCTTGTTGTCACTGCTGTTGTTTATCCCCTGTAATGAGATTCTGCTTCTTTGTCTGCATCCACCTAAAAAGTTGGATCCCACAGGGGTGAGACAATTGTAAATTGCCCCAGCAGGAGATATAACTCTCCGTCAAAACATTGTTATAGTAGTTTATTAAAATAAACTAAGCAAAAGAATTTATATATATATTATTAATAGCAGGTAAATCACTTGTATGAACAAAGTGAAGTAATCTCCTTTTTTAATGATAATGTTGCATCTACTCATGGTAGACTCATAATTCATCCATATACTTGTAATGAATACAACAGATATGAACAACATTAATGAACTACAAATATATAATAGAAATATAACATCAGCCAATGAATTTCCGAATTCAATCCTTAAGCAAACATGCTATAAGGCTGATTTCATTTTACAAACACACTTATGCCCTGAGGAGATGAGATATACCGCTCATGCTCCAACCGACCACTACGAAGTCGAAATCGGTACCATACAAGGTCAATGTAAGAGTCAGATTCCCATGACCTCCCACATCTCGGTCAGCACGAGATTACATGCAGGACATCTTGTGTTATGCTAAATATAGCTTTCCAGAGTATACTGGCAACTTCACTATCAGAGTTACAGTGGCGTGCTGCACTCTCTTCGTGATCGTGAGATTTCGTGTTTATCTCCACCGATCTGGCATTAACATTATTGGGAGATGTGTACGACATCTAACCCAATCATCGGGAGATTCGTGATACATCCATCTCGGTACATATAATGAAGGAATGAGAGATTAAAGTACATCTCACATCAATTCCTACATTAGGAGGTAAGGATATTCACGTCCATAACAGCCACATACTCAAAAGTATGCTCTCCAGGAGTTCCCTTAGGAAAACATGTTTCACCATCATTTAACTACTGACAATGATGGATCTCTGGTCAGGGCTCTTCATGATATGATTTCACTTGATTAAATTAAGTACATTAGCATATTCTTTTAGCATCAGTCAAGTTCTCAAACATAACTTATTACAACAATGCTATAAAGAGACAGGTACTACTTTCATCAGATATTTATCAGTCTTTCAAAGACCTTGGGAACTCAGTCCCTCATTTCAAAACTGGGGATTCTCATCCCTTCACATTCTCATCACCATAATCATATGGTTTTGGGTATTCAAACCCTTAACTCATCATTGAGCATTAATATACCTTTTCTAGGTAACTATCACCTTCAGGTCATCTGACCAAGGCATTCATGATACTTGTTACACAAGCATCACACTTGGCTCAAAAGACCATGAAATATCTTGTCACCTCTTTCTAGGCAACAACTTTCTCATATGACTCATAGAATCCTTACACATTATTACTTTTACTAAGAAACAACAACATTAAGGCTCATAATGTCAATCAACATTTATTATATAAATGTTGTAGCTCAAATCTAGCTATGTTCATTATCTCATCATACCTGCATGGTTATTAGGCATGATAACATTCATACAAGATATTCATCGCATCATATGATACAATAGTAACACCATTATTCCTTTTCCAGGAATTAGGGTTTACTATCAAACAAGGCTTATCATTCCCTTTACCCAAGTTAGGGTTAGGGTTCCCCTTTTCTCATTAATTTGGGTTTCATGATTATATAATCTATACAACCCTTAATTCATTAATCCATACCTATGGGGAATTCAAAGGTATCATATTTGATTATTCAAGAACATTACTTTCATCATATAACATTAATGATCATCAGTTCAAGGTATGAGTTCATTTCTCATCCTCATCATGGTATGATTATATCATACACATCATTTGGGCTTAACCCCATTCTCAAGGTACATTAATTAACACTCATCAAGTGAAACAACTCATTACATTTCATTGTAATAGTTGCATAACACACTTCATATGTTTCTTACCCAATTATATTGGATTTGGAGTACATCAAGGTATATAAACCCTGAAGTGTTGAATGTGATAACTATCATATCTTGATATATCACTTTCTCATTATATCAGATTCTCTTAAGTTAACCAACTTATCTTGTATTAAGGTTTTTCCCTCTTAATACATTCCATCACTAAACTCTCACCTTTAGTATATAATGCATAAGCCACACACTAGAATTTTCCATTTATCTTTAATGATATAGACTTGTCTAATGCTAAAGACATTGTTTACAATTAGGTTATATATAATCAACCACATGAAATGTTTCACCTTTATAAGGTCATTTCTTTTATCTCATAATTAGGATTTCCTTGCATCCTTATTTAAAATTAGAATTATGATCCATTGTCATATTTCCCAAGATTAGAGCTTTATGTATAATGACTTACATTAGAGTCTCATATTCCTTCACCCTTCTTAGGGCCTCTCATCACAACATAACATCAGAACATTATGTGATGTTAGTTCTTAATCAGGGTTTCTCATAGAATCACCCTCAACTAGGGTTTCACATGGATTCACCCTCAATTAGGGTTTCTCATGGATTCACCCTCAATTAGGGTTTCTCATGGATTCACCCTCAATTAGGGTTTCACATGGAATCACCCTCAACTAGGGTTTTACATGTCATTACATGACATCACCTTAAGTTTGATTCTCATATCACATCACCACATCAATGTTCCATATACCTCATTCTAATTTAGGGTTTCTCATAACATAACCCTAGAATAATATTTCACATGGAATCATCCTTAATTAAGATTTCCACTATATCACCCACAATTTGGGTCTACAATCCATCTCCATTAGGATTTTATTCAATTATTCATAATTAGAGATTCACTATTCATCCCAATTAGGGTTTTACATCTTCATTTCCCTAAATTGGAGTTTCACACATCACTACCCTAGATTAGGTTTATATCCTCACCCTAGATTAGGGTTACATTTAGAATTGCCCTCAATTAGGGTTAGAATTCAATAACCCTGTCAATTAGGGTATATATTCATGATTAGGGTTTCATGATCTCTCTACGTAAGGATCATACCCTTAATCACCACATGAATTATATTCATGTTATGAATTCATGCTAACATCATCTCAACTTGATAAGGTCATATCATCCCTTCAATCAAGTACATACAACTATGAATGACATAGTGTACCAAGTCATTGATCCTATAGGTAATTAGGGTTCATCCCTTAATTGGCACTAATCACTTAGGTACTATTAGGGTTTCAACCTTTGTACCTTCAATGATCATCATTTCTAACCATCATTGGATCAATTTATCATTCATCATCTCTATTCTCAAGAGATTCAATCACCTTGGACCTCCATTACATAAGGTATCCAATTGAATTGATCAATTGAGTCCTCAATTACAACAAGTGTCTAAGTGGATTAACCAATTGAGTCCTCAATCAACTTTGACTACTTGAGCCCCAAACGGAACTTGGTCCTTCAAGGTTCAAACGGTTTGAAACCATTTGGTAAAGGTGGTGCTTGAGACCGTTTGCCCAAGCAAGTAGGTGAAGACCGTTTGCCCAAGTTTGACTTTTGATACCGCATGGGCACAAATGGTTTGGGATCATTTGGTCCCAAATGATCTTGAGACCGTTTGGCCCCAAACCGTCTTGACACCGTTTGGACTCAAACGGTCTTGAGACCGTTTGGTCCAAACCTCCACAAAACCGCATGGACCAAAGATGATCTCAACAACACCAATCGATTTAGGGTTCTCAATACTGACTCCTCCAATCATTGAATTCATGGAACCAATCATCAATTGGACCTATCCTCATACTTCAATTGAGTTAAATAGGTCAACCTTCAACTGATTTTACCCTCAATTGACCCTCAATTAGTCCGAAATTAGGGTTTGAATCAATTGAATTAGTGTTTTGATTCGATGATCCTTCAACACTAATCAATGCAAGATTAGTTACTTTGAAATCATTGAACCATCATCCAAATTGAACATGACCTGACCCCAAACGGTCTTGAGGTCGTTTGGATGACCACTAAACGGTCTTGGGACCGTTTTCCCATCACATCATCAAAATCCAAGTCAATCAATTTGGGTTTGGATCATTGGATTGATCACCAAATTAGCAATTGATTACACTTCAACTTAGTATCATTGGATCATCAATTGCTTAACCATACTCAACCCTAGACCTCCAAACGGTCTTGGGTGACCTCCAAATGGTCTTGAGACCGTTTGGATGAGCTCCAAATGGTCTTGAGACCGTTTGTCTCATCCAACCCTTGGATTCTAGTGAAAAATCATTAGGGTTTGAGCTATTGAGTTGATCATCAAATCATCACTTAATTGCAAAGTGATTTGGTACCTTTAGACATTCAATAGGTCAACCATACTTAACCCTAGACCTCCAAACGGTCTTGGGTAATCCCCAAATGGTTTTGAAACTGTTTGGGTCAATAAACCCAAAACATCAACTCATTCCAATGCAAAATCAGCACTTAGCCGATTGGGGTTAACACCATATCTTTTGTCCTTCAATCACTTAACCATATCCAATCCTAGACCTCCAAACGGTCTTGGGTGACCCCCAAACAGTCTTGAGACCGTTTGGGTGATCCCCAAACGGTTTTGAAACCGTTTGGGCTAATCCACCCAAAATCTCAAATCAACTCATTGGAATCTCAGCACAAATTTCAATTAGGGTTTGCCCAATTGATTAGCCTTCAACTCATGATTCCTTGGGAATTAATCCATAAAATTTGGTGAGTCATTAACCAACATGAATAGGAACAGGAATCGCAAACGTTCAACCCTTGGTAAACCCTCTCAAACGGTTTTGAAACCGTTTTCCCAAAAAGTTAAAATACTCAAGTTGAAAATCAGCACTTCATCCAATTAGGTTTGCCTAATTGATTAGCCTTCAACTCATGATTCCTTTGGAATTAATCCATAAAATTTGGTGGGTTATCAACCAACATAATTAGTAACAGTATTATCAAACGGTCAACTCCCCCAAATGGTTTTGAAACCATTTGGTGAAATCATTTTCTACTAAATGGTTTGAAACTGTTTGCTCCCAAACGGTTTGTGAAACCATTTGAGCAACTCAATAAAACCGTTTGGCTTTGATATTTGGTGAGGTGCTTTCTTATGATGATGTAATCATCATAAAGATCTAAACCCATGAAACCTACTGTGATTTCCATGGAGAGTGCATCAATCAACTGAATCAATTATTGTAAAAGTAGAAATGATCATTATATGATATGGAATTGAATGCAATAGCAAAGTTAGGGTTTCAAGTTATAAAACCCGCCTCCAATTGAGCTCCAAAAATCCATGTCCACGGCAACAATTGTGGATGCAACTCCTTTCACCATTCCAAGGCTCGTCCTCAAGGTTTGAGTGAAAAGGAATTGTTAGAATTGAAGAGGAGATTGAAATAGGAAGAAATCCATAATTTATTTTCGATTTCCACCATGCAATCAACGTGAAATGGATCAACAACCTTACCAACAGGTTGGGGGTCGTCCTCCTGATCCTCCCAAGCTCACTTGGTCGTTTCCCAAGCAAGGAGAAGAAGTGGGGTCGAAAAAGCCTTCCATTTGACTTGTAAAGGGTCTTTTTATAAGAAATTCAAGGAGAGAGAAAGTGCCTTATAAAAATTCATTTAATCCCAAACATGTGGCCGCCTCTTCCCCCTTATCTTCCTTAGGGACGAGGATATCTTTTTTGCCTTTATCCCTCTCTATTATCCATGATTTAAAGAAAAGCAAATCAAGCACCTTAAATGATATTATATTAATATCCATATGTGAGTGGATATTTCTTTTTCTTATAAAATTGTGTGTGAGTTATCCACACCCTTGGATATTTTCGTGGTCCTTGCAAAGCTCAAGGACATCACACATACATCTGAATCCAACCATTTTAATTTTGGTTGAAGGCCCTTTAATTAATACATTTATTTTTGCTCTAAATCGAAATAGGGTTTCAATTAGGATTAAATCTTGATTATTTTAATATCAAGATTCTCTCTCCTCCAAATTAATTCAAATGAGGCGCCCCTCTCATTTTATTTGCTCTACTTTATGACAAGAAACATTAGGGCCCTTATTGAAGTGGTAATTTACATATTGAACCCTCGGTTTTTGGTAAATTGCACTTTACACCAAAACTAGGTTTTAATGCACAAACCTTGCTTTATCAGCTCTTTCTTGGTACTCAGGCTACCATAAGCCATACCTTTGCATCATATTCATTCTCATGATGCTTAAACACATGAGGAACATATTATCATGCACAATTTGCACTTATACCCCTGAACTTGGGTAATTTGCACTTTAGACCAATACAAACAAAACAATGATTTCAACAATGTTCAAAAAGGACTAGAATTGCAACATAGGTTCCTCTTGAGGCCTAATTACTTTTCACAATATGAGATTAAGCATTTAATCACCTTTCTTAATAAAAACACCTATGGTTAGAGTATAACCCATGTCAGGGATGTTACACGGAACACATGTTCTTTAGGTGCCATTATGCACACCAGATTTGCTCCCGGGTCATGGGCCTTTGTGGACTCAACATCCTAAGGAATGCCAGCCTCTTGGAGATGGCTAATATCATCACAAACAAGACCACGGGATCAAAGGGGTGGAGGAGGTTGGCCATCACCTCCTGGTCCTGTGCGGCCTACTTCATCTGGAAGCCAAGAAACGAAAGGCGCCACAACCAGCAATGGCTTTCGGTGGACGACTGCCTCACCATCATCCACAAAGCCGTCCGTTTGGTGGCTACCACATGAGGGTGGGCCGCAGCTGCACCCGACCACGTCACCAAGGCGTGGAAACTCCAGACACATAGCCTTAGTTAAGTGCGCCTATTAGTCACTCCCCCTGTACAGGGCGCCACACCTAGGGTGCTTTTGTATATATACCTCAGTCTCACACCTACCCTTTTGTCAAATGGGTAGAGAGGGGGACACACCCCACATCTGGCCTGTCAGGTGTACGGTTTGTCCTTCCCCTTCAAGCTTGCTTAGGGGTTCCCACATCCTTCTTTGGCCGGTTCTTCTCGCACCAGGGTGCTACACTTTGTACGGGTGACCCCCAAAGGCACCCTTCATCGTTATATTTACCAAGGCGAAAGGCAATTCTGATGATAAGGTGCCACATATCTGGGAGCTAACTTACCCTTGTTACGACACATTATAACACCTTTCCAAGGAGAGACTTTGAGGTGCACCATGTCTCCCACTTGGAACTCTAAAGGACTACAATGGTTATCATTGTAAGACTTCTATCTATCTCATGCTTCCTTCAGCTACAACTGAATCACTTTGATCTTTTTTGGCATTTGTTGTACAAGCTTAGGACCTAGAAGCTCATATTCTCATGTCTCATACCAAAAAAAAGGAGTTTTGCAATATCTCCCATACAACTCTTCATATGATGTCATGTCCATGCTCCTCTGATAGATATTGTTGTAGGCAAACTCTATCAAACTAAAGTGTATATACCAACTACCCCAAAATTGTAACACACTGTCTCTCAACAGATCCTCCAAGGTTTGTCTGGTCCTCTCAGACCCATCTATTTGTAGATGGAACAAAGTGTTGAACCCCAACTGTGTGCCCACTACTACATGTAGACGCTCCCAAAAGTGACTAGTGATTTGAAGACCTCTGTCTGATACTATAGTATATGGGATACATGTAATCATATTATCTCATCGACAAACACATGTGCAAGTTTCTCAGTTTTATATGTCATCTTTACTGTCAGAAAATGTGCTGACTTAGTCAACATGTCTACTATTACCCAGATGGGATTATGACCTTTGGCTATCATGGAAGTCCAACCACAAAGTCTATTGTGATATGATCCCTCTTCCATTGTGGTATGGGCAATGGTTGTAAAGTCCCTACAGACTTCTGATGATTGACTTTAACGTATTGACACACTGCACATGTAGCCACAAACTTGGCGACATCACGCTTTAATCCTGGCCACCAGTATAAATATTTCAGATTTAGATACATCTTGGTGATACCTGGATGTATAACATACATAGAAGAGTGAGCCTCTTCTAGAACTAATGTTTTCAAATTATCAACATCTGGCATAACTATCCTACCATGATAACACATTGTTTCATTATTAGATTCATGGAAGCCACAATGCTTCTTACTGGCCAATTCTATCTAAATCTGTTGCACTATAGTATCATTCTGATGCACATCTCTGATCTACTCACTCAAAGTTAGTTTTACTTGTAACTGTGCCAACAAACCTAGTAACCCGGACACCTCTAAATATACATTCATCTATTGCAAGGAGACCAAGATGTCTCTCTTATGACATACTAATGCATTTGATTATGCCTTCTTAATGGATAATAACAAAGAAGTCTTTGTGCTTAAGGCATCTGCCACTACTTCGCCATCCCTAGATGGTAATATATGGAACAATCATAACCCTTGATTAACTCCATCTAATGTTGTTGTCACATGTCCAACTCCTTCTTTGAAAAGATATATTGCATGTTCTTGTACTCGGTGAAGATCAGACACTTCTTCTCATACACGTAGTGTCTCTATATCTTCAAAGCATAAACCACAACGGCCAACTCTAGATCATGTGTCTGGTAGTTCTCCTCGTGTTTCTTATGTTGTCACAAAGAAAAAGAAATTACATTCTTATCCTGCATCAGCACATAGTCCAGACCATTGTTAGATGCATCACAAAAGATAATGTACCATGTTCCTTGCTTTGGCAGTAGTAACATTAGTGTGTTGGCCAACCTTTCTTTCAAAAGCTAAAAAGAACGCTGACATCTTTCATCCCATGCAAATGACACATCCTTCCTTGTAAGCTTTGTTAGGGGTAACACTACTGCACTGAAGTTCTTAATGAACCTCCTGCAATATCCTCCTAAACATAAGAAGCTACAAACCTTTGTAGGTGTCTTCATCTGCTCCCACTGCAACATTGACTCCACTTTCCTTGCATCCACACAAACTCTCCTGGTAGATATTACATACCCTCAAAAAGCCACTTCCTTCAGCCAAAACTCACATGTACTGAACTTCGCGTACAATTGCTGTTGCCTCAACAAAGTCAACACGTAACATAGGTGTTTCTTGTGTTGTTGTCCATATCTAGAGTAGATCAATATATCATCTATAAACATAACTACAAAATGATCTAGATAGGGCTTCAACATCCTATTCATTAGGTCAATAAATGATGTTGGTGCATTGGTTATCCCAAGTGGCATAACCACAAACTCATAATGACCATACCTTGTTCTAAAAGTTGATTTAGGTATGTCATCTTTGTTACTCCGCAACTGGTGATAACCTGACCTCAAGTATATCTTAGAGAAGACTATGGCACCTCGTAACTGATCAAACAAATAATCTACATGTGGCAATGGATACTTGTTCTTAATCATCATCTTATTCGATTGTCAGTAGTCAATGCATAACCTCATTGATCCATCATTATTCTTTACCAACAGAATAGGAGCACCCTAAGGAGACATGCTCGGCCTAATGAAATCTCTCTCAAGCAATTCTTACAACTATTTTTTCAGTTCATGCATCCCATATGGAGCCATCCTATATGGTCTCTATGCTATAGGTTTGGTACCTAGACCTAGATTGATCTCAAAATTAATCTCTCAAGAGGGGGTACACCTGGGAATTCATCGGGAAACATGTCCTCAAACTCTTGTACAACTGGAACTTCCTAAATACTAGGATTCTTTGCCTAGGTATCCACCACATGTGCCAAGAATGCATCACAACCCTGTCTCATTCACTTCTCTATTGTCATAGCTTAAACTAGACTTGTCATAAGAATCTTTCTATCACCCTACAAAACCCATGAAGCATCACCATCAACAAACATCACTATCTTAGCACTACAGTCCAAGACTACATGATACCTTTCCAAAGTATTCATCCCAAGGATCACATCAAATTTGTGCATATCAAGTGGTAGGAGATCCACTTGAATGTTGCATCCTGAGAAGAAAAGAACATAGGATGTACACACCTCCCACAACTTGGTAGAACCAACTAGAGGACTTTCTAGATGAAGACTATCATCTCTATGACTAACAGGTAAAAATAGTAAGCAATCACTTCTCTAGTGATAAAAGAGTGTGTGGCACCCGAGTCAATTAAAACAAATATGAAATAGGAAGAAGACACATCAGAATGAAATAACTCCATCTGACATGTCACAGCCCGAGGGTGAACAACTTGTTTCGGCTAACTCATCACATAGAATCGCGTCGTCGCCTGTTGTCGCCCTCTTCTTCTACTAGCATGTCCTAAAGAACCAGCATGTGACGTCTGACCGCATCCTCTTCCACTGTGTTGTTGTTGCAAATGCGAGGCTAACTAACTATGCCTCGACTGTTGAGTCATGTCTTTATACATCATAGGGAAGTACCACTTAGTATGCCCCACCTATTCACATTTAAAATAGGATTTTCTCTCACACAATGGCCTAGACGACCTTGTTACTATCACTTACATTGCAATGTGAGCTCTTATGACATCTACCTCTTCTCTATATCTGATGGGAGTGAGTCATTAGCCTTCGCTGAGATTGAGGTGTTGAGGACCTATGCTTCTTGAATCCTCCACAAGATCGTCCTTGGTACTGTACATGCATCTTCTTGGCCTTCATCTCATGCTTCTTTATGAAAAACCTCTATACTACCCTAAATGATTCCATAAAAGTGGAAAACCTCTCTTTGTTCTCTAAAGATGACATTAGAGTTCTCGGCTCAATACTCATACCCATATCAAAGTGCATGATCCTCTCCTTGTCCATTACATCCATGTGCGAACAAAATCATAGAAGCTCCATAAACTTAGCTTCATAAGCATTAATTGACATAAATCCCTATGAGATATTTTCAAACTGAACAATCTTCTCATACAAATAAATCTCTAAAAAGTAATGACTTACAAAATCCCATCTGAATTCTTTCGAAGTAATCACCACACTCGGCCTTTTCTCCTCCTCTATGACCCACTAGTGTCCAGTACTACCATTCAAAATATGTACAACAATTTTCACCTTATCCTCTTTGGGGACATTGAGGATCTTAAAGGCCTTTTCCATCTTAGTCAGTTGCATATCTGCATCATCTAGATCAGATGTTCCCACATACTCCAACACTTACTACATGTCGAAGTCTTTCAAAATTCTTCCCAGAGCCATGAGTTTCAACAGTGGGAATATTTGCCCTAGATTGGGTTACATGCATCCTACCCATCATGTGTATCATTGTAACCATGAATTGTCCAAACATGGACTGAAAAATAGGGTTGGATACATTGGCAGGGTCAACTTGAGGCATTTTTGGGATAGCATCATCCTTGTTTTGCTTCCTGGTACCACCTCCTG
Source organism: Alisma plantago-aquatica (assembly GCA_963693085.1). Classification (NCBI taxonomy): domain Eukaryota; kingdom Viridiplantae; phylum Streptophyta; class Magnoliopsida; order Alismatales; family Alismataceae; genus Alisma; species Alisma plantago-aquatica. The sequence continues at coordinate 89,606,564 of OY856413.1, read as the reverse complement.
GTATAGCAACAACACTCTCTACAACATGTTCCTCGTGTTCTCTAGATATCTTTTCTTATCTTCTTCTTCTTCTTCTTCGTCTTCTGCATAGGTAGAAGTTATTGGTATGTATGCCCATAGATCCAATCATGTGATTATTGTAATGGCATAATTTGTAAATGATTTGATTAATAAATAAAGGAAAGCTTCCTATTTATTCAATTTAATTCAGTTATGAGATAAGGATGTAGCATTGTGAATGTCTAGAGAATAATATTACTCAACTGTGTATGTATTAAAGTATTAGCCTTAATGAAATGAGATCACACAGATGTTAAGAGTATATATATACATATATATATATATATATATATATATAGATATATATATATATAGATATATATAGATATATATATATAAATACATATATATATATACATATATATACATATATACACATATATATACATACATATATATATATATATATATATATATATATATATATTCTCACTATATCCCTGAGCGGTTGTTATTGTTGAAGGTTGATAGACAACAATAACACATAATATCAAAGTGTGAGTTGGTTGATGATAGAATCTCATTAGTCATGGTATGCAATATCAAACCAATCACACATATACATGTTAGAGAACAGTGTATCAAACAAACCCACTGTGAGACTGACACATGGATGCCATCATCATGGAATTCATAGTCAACTCTAATAGTGAGGGTGGTGGTTGTGGTTCTTAGACTTGAAATCATTGCACTCATCACATGTCGTTGGGTACGCTTTGAAATTATCAAATGAAGTCCTAAAACATGGGTTGTTATAAAGGTGATGATTGGGTGACTTTGACACATGGGGATAGACTGTTAATGATAGAAATGAAATTTGTCCCTCCTTTAGGAGTTTGATGTTCTAGGACTCTTGATTAGTGAGATTGAGAAATGCATGGCCATGCACATGTGAGTGAATATGTGATATTGAGCTTACATATATCTCACACATTCTGCTCTTGGTTCAAGAAACAAGATTGAATGATGAAGAGAATGATTTCTCCATGCCTCTGGTTAGATTTGAACATTAGTGACAAAGGAACTATACAAACACTATAACACCATACATATATTGTAGGCTGAAGTTGTTCTCCATCTTTCCATTTACTTGGGTAGCATTGATGTGAAACTAGGCACCGCTCATTTCTTGTGATGTCATAATTTGTTTTGGACATTCATTGCCAACGTAGTATGAGACATATTGGGTCACACACATAGGTATCAACTTAGAAGAGGATTTTGATCTTGAATGACATATGAATTAATTGCTAAAACATTTAGATAATCGAGTCACACAAAAAGCAGCCTGGCTGCACTGCCAAAAGCCTGTGGCATGGCATGAGACAGCTGTCTAGAGTGCCAAACCACCATCTCAAGGGGATATATGTGTGTTTTGAGTGTCAGACTGATTCAAGTTGAAATTGGCTTTAGAATTGAACTGATCGGCATGACTCGGGTCACCAAATGACTATTTGGGTGATCGAGATAGACAACTTGCATGGGTAATATGGCCCAGTTTAGCTGAGGGAAGGTTCTAGATATTTCCAAGTTCGTTTAAGTTGTAATTACTTGTTGTGCAAGGTAATGAATATCTGATATTAATTGAAAAGTGAATTGACATTTTCTTATGTGATTTGGAAACTAAAAAATGGTTGTCACACAATACGAGATGACCATCTCACATTCTACATGACTGTCTGGTGTTCCATATGTCCTTTTCAGTGGTTGCATGTTGTGAAAATTTGAGATTTTTCGATCCCTTCAACTCTCATATAGACTGGATACCCTATCCCAAACCTTGTCTATAGATGGAGGGGTGCTGGCAGCTTCCCAGAGCACAACATTGATAATTAAGAATCAGTTTCTCTTAAAAACATTGTCCTCTTTAGTTGTGGTAACCAAGAGAGCGCAGGCAAGTTCTACCCGACTAGCAAGGGGTATCCAAGGGAGAGAAACAACTAAGGTCATTGCTGAGGGAGACAAAGTTGGTGACTAGTAAGTCAATGAGAGGGACAAATCCTTCCTGTCCATTCTAGCAGGATGACATGAGTTCTAGGAAGTCTGTGTGGACTTCTCTAGAGGAGGGAGGTTGTGGTCTACTGCTAAGGAGGGCATCGTCATGCAGTAGTCCATGATAAGAGGATATGTTGTAGAAGACGATGCTTGAGTCTGTTGTTCATGGAGGAGTAGTCAGATAAGTCCTAGTGATACCAAGAATCAAAGGTTCTCAGTTACAATGATGAGGATTGTTGTCGAACTTTCTCTAGGATTAGGTACATACTTGAAACCATCTTTCTTGCCTTATAGTAGTTGGCATGATCCGCTGATCATGGGAATATGGTAGATAATTTTTTTTTTGTTTCCTCTACCTGCTCTGTACTCATATTTTTATAAGAAGTAACCATAAGATATACTAAAAGACACTAGAATAGTCACACACCCTAGTCCTATGTCCTTGTAGACTCAACAAACCTATAGCCCTGATACAACAAAATTGTTAGGCCCTTTTCTGCACAAAGAGAGATTACTCAAAACAAAGCGTAGAATTATCATTAACGATCAAATTACCAAAAATTAGGGCAAATTAAAACCATTCTCAACACAATATCTCAATTGATATATATCATATACAAGCCTCAACTCATGCCACATGTATTTCATTTATTCCAAAAGATATAACATCTCATGGTCAAAGGTTGACAAGCCATCACTATTACATATTACAACTTGTTTATATGTACATGCCATTAATATACACTCATGGCACAAATCCAAAATCTACATGTCGATATACAAAACAACCAAATCTCTCCACAAACCTGAGAGTAGAGGTATGACACACAAGACTCTACTACAAACTTTAGCAACATATTCAACCTCTAATAATTAGTGCTCTCCTTGATGCTCAACACTTGCACCGCAACCTCTACCTCCTCTTCCATGACCACTTAAAAAGTTGTGAAACCCACAGGGTGATACCAACATCCCAGTGAGAGATATAACACTTTGTCGACATCTATTATAAGCATAGTAATATAATAAAGTAGTTAAATTGAACATTTATTAATATTTGAGAAGTTTAAATAGTTACAACTGAGAAGTAGAACATATTATGCTTTTAGAAGGAATATGAGAGCATGTATAATTGTTATAAACTAAACCGTACAAGAAATAAGGCTAGGGTTCATCCAATTTGATTCATATTTGACCCTAAGAAAATATACTACTCGGTTGTATTATCACTTTTATTATTATTCCCTAAGGATTTGAGGCATACCACATAAATCCAAGTAACCACTGTGAAGTCAAAATCAGTACCGTACAAGATCAATGGAAGATTCAGACTCCATCATTATCACCAACACTACTCAGTCAGTTCGAGTTTGCAATGCAGTGACATAATAATCAAACTACTAAACAACAACTTATAGTCAAGCTATAGTTCTCTAGATAGCAACTCATAGTCAAAGTTATGGTCCTGTAAAACAACTACTGTTCCTTGGTACGTGTCACACCACTATATAAAATATCATATCACTTTAACAACAAGTTAAGGATACAAGGAGGAAATTCAACTTGCACCCCACATATTCAATAATATGCGCTCCAAGTTTCTCATAGGAGTTACTCATTTCACCATCCATCTAGATACTGACTTGAAGATGTACCTATGGTACAAAGCAACAACACTATTAAGGTTTCACTTGATTATATATTCCAAATGGGTATCTTTTAATATATCAATCAAGTTACAACATATAAAACCTATACAAATTCTATAAAATTAAGAGTAAGATACAACTTCAAAAGATATAAAATGTAAAAAGTGAGAACTTATCTCATCATCACTGGCCCTTGTATTATTGCCTCTCACAAGGTCATTAACAATATCACATCACTATGTGACATCAATCCCTTAATCACATCACTAAAGGATTTCACCTTTTTATGCATAAGACACTTGCTAGATCATTAGACCCATTCACATAACTCTTATACATTCAATATCACATTTATAACTCAATAATGCTCATAATCACCACCTTGTATTATACAAGGTTCACCATAGCATTCACATATCTATGACATTTATCTCACCTACAAATTTGGGCTACACAAGTAGGAGAGAGAAAATTCTAACATGATAATGATATTCAAACAATATAAGAAAATGTATTTTATATCTCAAGATTAGGGTTTCATATCATCCCTCAACTACTAAACCCTAATTCCATAACCTCCCACATTGTTGGAGAGCATTGGGTTAAGTACTATTGTTTGTGATTAACCATTCATTATCACCTCATCATATATAGATTATTACACTATGTAATGAATATGTACATACATGTGTATAGGTGTCTCGACCACTCAAAACACTTGGGTTTTGACCCTTCATAACACATGGGTCTTGACCACTCACAACCAATGTGTCTCAACCCCTCAGAAAACAAGTGTCACGACTGAGACACTTCACAAAGGTCATGACCGAAACACAATATAGTGGTCAGCACCCTAGGTGTTATGACCACTACATACCAAGTGTCTCGATGGCAACAAGACATGGTGTCTCAACCCAAATGAAAGCATGTCTCGACCTAGGCATGTGTTGTGATCGTGACACTATGTAACACCTACAAGAGGCATCATGATTGAGACTATGCCAAGGTGTGTCACGACTGAGTCACACGCAACATGTTGTTACAACTTCTACCGTACCAAGGAGCATTGACCATCTAACCATAAAGTGTTACATATGAAACCAACTCATCCCTAGCCTCTTACGACCATGACACAATGTGAAAATGCATCTCAATCATCATACTTAGTCATCTTGACTGTGACATCAACCAGTATATTAATTAGATAACCAGCAACACTACGTTGTGATCAATAATGGGTGGGTAGTGACCAATCCTTAGGGTTTGGTGTATTCTGGTCGAAACCACCACGTAAAAGGGTGTTGACCAAGATGGAATTCCGAAGTGATTATCGACTCTAAGTCATCCAAGTGCCCAACTTCAGAATAGATCCCAACATGGTCAAAACAAATTATTGACTTCAGGGAATACCACCTCAGTCGAATTCTCGATTCAAATATGTTCATCAAACCCTAAAGCATAATCATAGGAATTTATCAAAAGAGCTATGTATAGAGAGAGAAAGCTGAGATTCTTATGCATGCTAACATATTCAAAACATCCTATTATTCATTATAAACTGGCCATGTATCAAAAATTACTATTCCATAGATGATGATAAAAAAACACATCACTATTTCAATCACCAACAAATTAGGTACAAAGATTTAGGGTTTATAATAAGATTAGTCATTTCAAGAATACTACAAGATTAAACCATAAACATTATCATTCCTTCTACCATAAAGAAGACTTTTTTTATGATCTGAAACAACATCACATGATTAGGTTTAAGATGCAAATAATAGGTTAGGGAAAAGTTATATAACCCACCTGACTTGTAGAGAACCAATATCCCAAGATCATAAGCTCAAAGAACTCCAAAACTTCAGAAAAAGGATCACCTTAAAAAAGAACAAAACCTTGGCCACAATAGAGCTCAAGAAAGAGGGAAAACATCCCTAGTCTGAACTAAGGAATAAAGGAGAAAGAGATGAAATCATCCTCTGACTCAAGTTTCACAATGTCAATACATAGTCTATGACCACTTATGATGAGGAGTTTCTCTTAAACAACAACCATGGATGATCCATAGTCTACAGCAAAGGAAAAATATGAAGATGGATATTTCATAAGAGGGAAAACTTGATCAAGAGTTAAGTTCACTTACCAAGAGAAGAATTTCCAAGAATCACCACTAAGAAGGTTGATTTAGAACAAAACCTTCCTCAAGCAAGGTTGATCGGCCACCAAGGCTTCAAGATCTGACCTCCTATGCTTGAAAGTGTAGAGAAGCGGTTATATACCCAAGAACGATCACAAGGAAGAAGGAAGAGAGAGGGCTAAAAAATATTTCTTGCAAGTGTAGAGAATGGGTTATATACCCAAGGGAGGAGGGATGTAAATGTTTAAGAGGTGTCAACATATAATTATATCAAAAGGACACACACCCTTCAAATAAACATCCTTATCTCCACTCACATGTATATTTTGAAATTTTATGTTTATCCATAATGGGTAGTGACCATCTAGGTCATCTATCACCCTTGGTTTTGGTCAAGACACTTCCTTGATCTTGGTATCGACCAAACCCTATGTCACCATATACAAGGTCGAGACTCTTTACTAGAGGACAAATTTTCTCAACCAACCCATCTCTAGGTCATCTCAGACAAGACCACACTACATTGATCATTTGTGAAGGTCTCTACCCTCACCCAAAAAAGTGGGGTAGTGGTCACAACACTCAAACCCTAGCACAGTCACCATTTCAACTAGGCAAACCCTAGAAACCCTAAAATCACCATAAGATGTCACATCACCAATAATGATTCAAACAAGGCACCTCATATCATAATTTTCTCTCTCATGATGCTAAAGCATAACAAACATTCTCAACATGTGACAATTTGCAAGATAACCCTTACTCATAAATAAATTGCAACCTGGTTCAAAACAAGCACATATTATACAAAGATAGTTCAAGCATCAATCAAATTATACCAAAATGAAAATACATACATGTCAAATGTTATTAGAACCTCTCACAAGATTAAGTTTAAGCATTACATTACACTAGGAAATTACAACGAAGTTGTAAGGACCCTGGCCCATGTTTTGGGCTAACCCTATTTTCTTTTCTTAAGTAAGGTTCTTAGAACCTTAATCTAATTCTTCAAGAAGTTTCGATATCATGTGACAATCTTATGTTTACATTTTGGTCCCGTTTGGATGTTGTTTGAGTAATGTTTGTTTATTTTGGACCAAAGTAAGGGGTTATATTGCAATATGTCACATGTAAAGCATAAATTTAGTTCTCTAGCATCATTAGATACAGAATAATCTTGTGGGGCGCCTTGTGGAGGGCCTATGTTCCAAGTTTGAGCTTGGTTGGATGATGCTTGTGCTTTATGTGCTAGTTTTAGTGTAAATTGCAAAGTACCCAAAGTAGAGGGCCAATATGCAATTTACCTTCTCTAGAGTTTTCTTGCTTCAGTTTGGAATCACATAGTACGTGGATGAAGGCTTGGGAACCTTTTTTGGATGATAGTTGAGGAGTTACATCTCTATATGGTTTTTATGTCTTATATGTCACATGTGCTATCTTGTCCTTTAGTGTATCAAGTAGAGCTTGGAGTTTGTATCAGTTTAGGGGGTGTGTCACCCATGGAAGATGACCACATGCATGATACACAGCCTAGAGTGTATCAATAGACTGTGCATGTGGAGTTTGGGTGGCAACAAGTGGCGCTAAGAGCATGATAAAGTGGCATCTAAGTTTATGTGGTTATGACACCTTTCCTTTGCTACATCTCTCTTCCTTGGTGTATATAACTCCCTTCCTCCTTAACCAAGTGATCCTTTTTGGCCACCACCTTCCCCTTCCTTTATGGTACGAGCTTGGGAGGTTGAGCTCCTTTCCCATGGAGATTTGTTGCTCAAGATCTGACCTTGGTGAGTCATGCTTCTTTGCTAGCTTTCCCTTATGCTTTCTTCTTCATCCCCTTTCTCCCCTATCGGCCATGGATGGACCCTTGATGAGAATAGGCAAGGCCGTGGTCCTCTCCCTCTTTACTTCTTCTTGAGCTAAGCATAACCATGGCTTCTTCTTCTTCATCATCTTTTGTTTCTTAAGGTGATGATGATGGTCTCGAAGGCATGTTTAGAGCTTTGGATGGATGATCTTCATGGTGAGGAACATGGGTTTTGGATCAAGAAGCTTGATGCCTTTGATGGAGATCCTCTTAAGGAGGGTTACATAACTCTTAACCATCTCTATTATTTTCACTCCTCATATGTACTTAAATTGATTCTTGTCTTTAGATCGATACATTTTTCTGTGATAGTTGTATATGTGGAACTTGAAATATGATCTAATGGGAATGCTACATTTTATTATTGCCTTTATCTTGTATAGGATGGTAAGGGGTTCCTTGAGGTTGAAGATCACTAATCTGACATGCTTTGGCTACCCGATATGGTGTTTTACCCAATATAGAGCTTTGCCCAATATAATACCTTGCCTGATAGGTTTTGCTTTGGTTGATGAATTATGAGCAATACCCCTCTCTCATTTAGTTGAGAGGTGAGCTTAGGATTCCTTGATCCAAATATGTATGGTGGTGAGTCCTTAGGAAAACCCCCTCTCTCACTTAGTTGTTGAGAGGTGAGCCAACTCTCTTGATCTACTAGGGTTTGTGGTGGTCTTGACGTTGAAGATGACCAGCCTGAGATGTCTTGGTGCCTGATACTATCTAGATGTGAGGTTCCCGATATCCCCTTAGTTGGGTCTTGGACGATATGCTAGAAGAGTGTCTGGTTGACCCCTTTGACCGATATGATCCCTTAACTGAGTTGATGTTTGCTCGATATGTTCACTTGGGTGCCTTGAGTGACATGAGTGGACATGCCTTGTTGGTGAGTCTTGAGCAACACCCCTCCTTCCTTGAGTTGTGAGGTGAGCTCTGGCTCTTTCCCGATATGCTTGAGAACTGTGCAATACCCGTCTCACTTTCTTTACGTTGAGAGGTGATCCAATTCTCTTGATACCATGGGCAATATGGTGAGGTTGGTCATTAGGGTTGTCCAAACCCTAGTCGCCCGATATGGTTGGTAGTACCTTTGTGGCTTGTTGCCCTTTATGGTATCTTGAGTGAGTTGCTTGATATCCCCCTCTTTCTTTAGTTGGGGTTCGGGAAATACAACAGTATGAGGTTTGGGTGACATAGTAGGAAGATGCCTTGGTGATCCTTCACCCGATATGGTACTTGGGTGTTATGAGGTTTGCTACCTGACATGGACATGTTAGGCTGATCCTTGGTGAGGGAAATACCCTTAAAGGTTGTGATGTCTGATACCATAGAACCCTTAGGGTGTTTTGGTGTTGTTGTTGTTGTATCCAGGCGATATGGCTTGGTATGCTTTGCACGATACCCTTAGATGTGAACCCCTACCCTCGAGTAAGATCTTAGGTGATACTAAGTATTTCTTACCTGATACACCTTGGTGAAGGACTTAACCCAATATATATGCCAACTCAACACACACCTTAGAGTCTTTGGCCGATACATCAGTCTTCCGAGGTATGTGTTTTTGGCTTGCCTAATATCATCAGCCCTATCTCGGTGTAAGCATGATTGTGTACATGAGATCTTGGGCGATACTAGGGTTGAGTGCTTGGCCGATACCCTATATGAAGATTTGATAACTTGGTCGATATACCTAACCCGATACATGCTTCCTTTTGGTTGGCTACCCGACACACAGAGAGGTTTAGACAAAGATTGAGCGATATGGTGTTTAGATGATACATGTTGAGACTTTTGATGGTATGGTATTATATATGAGATCCATATACTCATCCTTATGCAAGTATGTAGCCTAGGGTTAGAAGTTTATTGGCTTAAATGATATGCATATTAATGATGATCATGGAAGATTGAAAAGGGAGTTGATCATGCTAGGGTTGACCATGAGAATACCTTAGATGTTACAAGGTTATGTGGTTCTTGGACAACATCAATAGTGTTTGCTGGTTTATAGTGAGGGTTTGTTTGGTCGTTGCCTAGTTTTGGGGAGGATAGGTGACACCTTTGGTGAGGGTTGTACCGTAACCCGATAACCCTAAGTGTTATCTTGATCCCTAGATGTTTGTACGCTTATCTTGTTACCTTCGGCCCGTATCTTTGATCATGATGTTGAGGTATGACGAATAGGTTGTGAGCCTCACTATGATGGTTACCTATGGTTGGTGATGGGTGAACCTTTGATAAAGCTTGATGATAGATCATGGTTGTATTATCCATAAATATGAATCCTTAGGGATGGCGTGCATGGTGACATGAGATGTAGGGTATGGTGGGATACCCATGGTATGGTAACATTAATGTGTATTGTTTAATATACCATCTAAGACTTTATGATTCATGAGTTCATAATAAAGGTTGTTGTTCCAATCCTATACACCTTGATCTTAATGACATGTTAATCATGATATGCTCTTTAAAGATTTGTTTTTGGTGATCAAGTTATCTCTTTTGCCATACATCCTAACCATGCAGGTATTATCAATTGAGCTCATAGCCAGGTAAGAGCTATAATGGTTATATGATTATGTGCTTTATGTAGCACTTGGTATATGTGCAATATCTGAGTAATGATGATGTGCCTTGTTGATGAGATAACAAGCACCACCATATGATGAGAAAGGTCTGGTGACCTGATAAAGGTTGAAGTTCCTATTTGAGGTGTTATCCTCTAGTTGTGATATGAGGGATTGCTATCCCATGATGATGTATGATGATGAAGCCTTGGGAGGTAGTAGCATTATGTGATGAACTGAGGGATTGATATTCCATGGCAATATCATGATTGTTGAGGGCATTGAAAATAACAATAACAATGTGACATAAGATAATGGAATTTAATGTTGTTTATGGTTTACATGGTTGCTGAATACAACTTGGTTGCCCCAACACTCTAATTAAAATGCATTAACTAAATACAGATGAAATTTCATGCAGTTTGCCCTGGCCATAGATCCATCATCGTCAGTAGTTGGTGATGGTGAAACGGGTTCCCCTAGGGTTAAACTCGAGCGCATACTGTTGAATATGTGAGGTTTCTCCTTGCCAAAAATAGGAGGATTAGAGTGCAATTTCGGTTGTAGACTGTGTATAAGAGCATGGTGAACAGGCCCATGGCTTAGTGTGATAGAGCATGAATGCGTTCATGGCTCTGGGAGCACGGTGAACTGGCCTGTAGCTCAGATATACTAGCACTGAGACCTGTACCAAAGCGGGCTAGAGAAAGGGTAGCCTGCGGGAGCTGACCTTGTGGCTGAGGCCACTTAAGCAAGAGATTGCGGTCCTACTTTGGATATCATGCACTGACCACGATGAGGTGAGGTCATGGAGTCTGACTCTTCCATTGACCTTGTATGGCACCGGCTTTGGGTTTTGCAACTGAAGGTTGGATTTAAGCGGTACAACTCACTTCCTCAGGGAATAATAATTCGTAATCAAGCCCTATAGTATCTTTGCTTAGGCAAATATGAAACATTGGTTAAGGCCTTGGATGATGTAAGCTCTCTCATATGTTCTCTATATACATGTTCTTCATATTCCTTCTTGTATAACCAGTTAGTTATTACCTGTTGTTAAAATTGATCTATCTGCTCAGTTATCTATGATAATAATAAAGTTGGTAGAGGGTTATGTTTCTCACTGGGATAGTGTGTCTCACCCCGCTGGTTAATAACCTTTTTAGGTGGACGTGCCTGGCGAGATAAAGATCATGTGGCTGAGATGATATGTAGAGGTATCGTACCTGGTGGAATAGATTGTGTCTAGTAGTAGAGTCCTATGTGGTGTCCCTGTACACTTAGGTCTTCGGGAGAGTTTTTGATGTTTCTCATATGATGATCGATGTATGGTTTTCGTCTTATGTACCTTGATGTAACAAATCATCATGTGGAATAGTTATTTCATGTAATGACATGATGGGAAATTATGTTGTAGCACCTTGAAAATATGTTATGAAAAGAAAGTGTTGTCTTAGATGTAATATGTCTCATCTTATGGTGCTTATTGTAAATTGGTTTTAATTTCCCGTGGTTTTTGGTAATCCGCTGGTTAGTATGTAATCGTGTTTTGTTTGAGATGGGATGTTTCAAGTGGTTGGTATTAGAGCTCTAGGTTTTTCAAGTCTACAGGGATACTAGGACTAGGATTAGGATGGTGTCTAAGGTTTGACCGTGACATAAAATATAGTGCATACTACCTAATCTCAGTACTTGATGCCCTAGCTAGGTATTCAAATATTGAAGATAAAGGTAAGTGTGGAGCCTTAGATGGTTTCCTCTTTGATTACTCTAATCAAGTAGTCATTCTAGAGAAATCTAAAGAGAATAGCAAATCAAGAAATATGATGTTAATACCTTCATCATGTTATAAAAGAGGTAAATGAATGCACCATAACCCCTTAATACCTGGATTCTTGGTAATAAAAAGAAGAAGTAACAGTTCTATGAAACCTAAATCCATATGAAAATATGATGAGATAAGTTCTTGAAACTATAATCTCAAGAGATATACCTGGAAAAAGATAGAATAACCTATGATAACATGGTAAGTTAAAGCATAAAACTTACACAAGATGAAGAAGATGCCTGAAAACCAAGATAAAGTTAAAAGAAAGAGAAGCACAAGTGATGAGTAAACTAGATGTAACCTAAGATAATCTCAGACCAACCAATGAACGTAAGCAAGAATAAGAAAGTATAAAGTAGAATTCATGATAAGTGAAGGAGAATAAGGGAGATGATCCATGTTCAATAAAGAATAAGTGAAGTGTAACGATCTTTTCCACAAAGAGAGAACCAAAAATGTGATATAATCAAAAAAGGATCATGAAAATGATAAAACCACAATAAGGGAAAAAGTGTAATGACATGTAATGGTCTTGATGATTCATGTGTTGATTGCAAGGAAACTAAGAAGAAATAGGACAAAACCAGATGGAATAAAGTATAATGATGCATAAACAGTTGAAAACTCATGTAAGGATCAAAGAGAGTGATAATATCCTCCCCTTTGATATGAAATCATAGGTGTTGATGGGTTGATGGGAGGAGTTTGTTCCCTTGTGTTCCTTCCTTCCAAGGAAATGGCAGTCAAGTGGACCTTGTGTCACTTGATATGTATGCTTTTGGAGCGATCTCTGGTTGGATACTTTGAAAAGTATCAGTTGAACTTGGGATTTAGTTTCCAAGATGGAGATGCCTGTGATAGGTGACGAAGGTAGGATCCTCCTGATGCGTTTTGATCTGGTGACGGTGATAGATTATGGATGTGATATTGAAAGTGATGCATTTTGGCTCATGGGATTGGGTACCAAGGTAAGGAATCCTAGTATATGAGAAGTGACAAGTGTATGAGAAGGTGATAACATGCCTTCTGGTAAGAGAGTTAAGAAACCTAGATCGTGGAGGTATGGTGGTGAACCATCTTGATAGATCATCCTTGACCTTGAACTCATAAGCTTGAAGCTTGTTTTGGAGTTTGGACCTATGTGGTGACCCTTGAGGCAGCAGTTCAACATCACAAAGGAATGTTGATGATGATAAGCAAGTGAGGGCCGGATGGTTTGACTAGAAAGCAGAAGGAAACAGTTAGACCTTGTGACATGAGTTAACCAGAAACGAAAGGTTAACCAGTGTGAGCTGGCAGGTCAGATGGAGTCACTCCATTCCTCTTTGTCTTTTTCTTGGCTCTTATCTGCCTCAGTTGATCCAGTTTAGGGTGTACCCTCCTTTGAACGCTTGTAGTATGTTTGGCAGATGTTTCCTTCTTGTTTAGTCAGGAGAGAGATAACATGTTGTCAAGCACCTTGCTGGATGACCTGGTTGTGTTGGATGAAGTATATCCTTCTCATATCCTTTCTTTTCTTGGACATGACAGTCAAGTGAATCTCTTTCCACTTGACATATCAAGGATCAGGATAACCCTAGGAATGGATATCCTTGGAAAGATGGAGAAGTTGGCTTTGGTTCGACCTGGCTAAGTTCTCATAGTATGGCTATCACCTGTTAGGGGTTTATGCTCCGTATTAACATGATGACAGAAGGTATGCACCAAAGGAAAAGAACTGTTGTAAGATTGTCATGTGAAAAGTTCATGAAGTTAAGCCTAATTCCTTGGAATACTCCTAGCTAAGTCTCGAGTGAAGGATGGTCCAGGAAGGATGTGCATCAGTTAGAGACAGATGAATAAGGTTTGTGATAGTGTATATTTGTTACCACCCGAGTTGGTGCTTGTTGTGCCCTTGGAACTGATATGAAGTTGTGGTAGCCTTGCATCCAAGATGATGTGGTGTATCTTTCTATGTTATGTGTATACATGCATATGTATCTTATGATAATCCCTTCTGAGATCGATCTCCCTTGGATTAGAGGCATCCTTTGTGGACGGATAAGGAACAGTTGGAATGTATATAGCAGAAGGATAGGGATATAAGTCATGAGAAGCATAGGTATTGAGCTTGTAAGATCAGAGTAGCATAGATCAGAACAACGCAGTGGAAGCGTAACAAGGGAGGAAATATATCGTTAAAGGAACTGATACATGAATGATACAAGTCACATTTAATGTTTCGGTATCTAAAGACTATTACCAGACAAAGGATGATGAGAAGGAGGGTTGAGTCTGTGACCTATACAAGAAAACCTTGTGTTGGATCTAGAATAAGAGAAACTATATTGGTCATAGATCTATGACACCCAGGATCTTTGTGGAGTTGTATGATGCGCTGTGTGTGTAACACCCGTCTTCCTTCCGCTCGGGATTTTGGGGATGAAATCCTTATTAGGGGTTTATGACTTGTAAGGACCCTGACCATGTTTTGGGCTAACCCTGTTTGCTTTGCTTAAGTAAGGTGCTTAGAACCTTAATCGAATCCTTCAAGATGTTTTGATATCATGTGACAAGCTTATGTTTACAGTGTGGTCCTTTTTGGATGTTGTTTGAGCAATGTTTGCTTATTTTGGACCAAAGTGCAATTTACCCAAAGTAAGGGGTTATATTGCAATGTGTCACATGTAGGGCTTACCTTTAGTTCTCTAGCATCATTAGATAGAGAATAATGTTGTGGGGCACCTTGTGGAGGGCCTATGTTCTAAGTTTGAGCTTGGTTGGATGATGCTTGTGCTTTATGTGCTAGTTTTGGTGTGAATTGTAAATTACCCAAAGTAGAGGGACAATATGCAATTTACCTACTCCAGAGTTTCCTTACTTCAGTATGGAATCACCTAGTATGTGGATGAAGGCTTGGGAACCTTGTTTGGATGATAGTTGAGGAGTGGCATCTCTATATGGTTTTAATGCCTTAAATGTCACATGTGCTATCTTGTCCTTTAGTGTATCGGGTAGAGATTAGAGTTTGTATTGGTTTAGGGGGTGTGTCGCCCATGGAAGATGACCTGTTGCATGATGCATAGCCTACAGTGTATCACCAAGCCATGCATCTGGAGTTTGGGTGGTAACAAGTGGCGTTAAGAGCATGAACAAGTGGCATCTAAGTTTATGTGGTTATGACACCTTTCATTTTCTACCTCTCTCTTCCTTGGTGTATATAACTCCCTTCCTCCTTAACCAAGTGATCCTTTTCAGCCACCTCCTTTCCCTTCCTTTATGGGATGATCATGGGAGGCCGAGCTCCTTGCCCATGGAGATTTCTTGCTCAAGTTCCGACCTTGGTGAGTCATGCTTCTTTGCTAGCTTTCCCTTATGCTTTCTTCTTCATCTCCTTTCTCCCCTCTCGGCCATGGATGGACCCTTGATGAGAGTAGGCAAGGCCATGGTCCTCTCCCTCTTTACTTTTTCTTGATCTAAGCATAACCATGGCTTCTTCTTCTTCTTCTTCATCATCATCATCTTTTGTTTCTTAAGGTGATGATGATGGTGTTGAAGAAATGTTTAGAGCTTTGTATGGATGATCTTCATGGTGAGGAAAGTGGGTTTTCTACTTGGATCAAGAAGCTTGATGCATTTCATGGAGATCCTCTTAAGGTGGGTTACATAACTCTTTACCGTCTCTATTATGTTCGCTCCTCATATGTACTTAAATCGATTCTTCTCATTAGATCGATACCTTTTTCTATGATAGTTGTATATGTGGAACTTGAAATCTGATCTAATGGGAATGCTACGTTTTATTACTACCTTTATCTTGTGTGGGATGGTAAGGGGTTTCTTGAGGTTGAAGATGACTAACCCGATATGCTTTGGCTACCCGATATGGTATTTTACCCGATATAGAAGTTTGCCCGATATAATACCTTGCCCGATAGGTTATGCTTTGGTTGATGAATTATGAGCAATACCCCTCTCTCATTTAGTTGAGAGGTGAGCTTAGGATTCCTTGATCCAAAGATGTATGGTGGTGAGTCCTTGGTAAAAACCCCTCTCTCACTTAGTTGTTGAGAGGTGAGCCAACTCTCTTGATCTATTAGGGTTAGTGGTGGTGTTGAGATTGAAGATGACCAGCGTGAGATGTCTTGCTGCCTAATATTGTCTTGATGTGAGGTGCCCAATATCCCCTTAGTTGGGTCTTGGACTATATGCTAGAAGAGTGTCTGGTTGACCCCTTTGACTGATATGAGCCCTTAACTGAGTTGATGTTTGCCCGATATGTTCTCTTGGGTTCCTTGAGCGACATGAGTGGCCATGCCTTGTTGGTGAGTCTTGAGAAACACCCCTCCTTCCTTGAGTTGTGACGTGAGCTCTAGCTCTTTCCCAATATGCTTGTGAATTGTGCAATACCCCTCTCTCTTTCTTTAAGTTGAGAGGTGAGCCAATGCTCTTGATACCTTGGGCGATATGGTGAGGTTGGTCGTTAGGGTTGTCCAAACCCTAGTCACCTGATATGGTTGGTATTACCTTTGTGGCTTGTTACCCTTTATGGTCTCTTGAGTGAGTTGCCCGATATCCCCCTCTTCCTTTAGTTTGGGTTTGGGTGATACAGTAGTATGAGGTTTGGGTGACATAGTAGGCAGATGCCTTGGTGATCCTTCACCTAATATGGTTCTTGGGCGTTATGAGGTTTGCTGCCCGACATGGTCATGTTAGGTTGATCCTTGGTGAGGGCAATACCCTTAAAGGTAGTGCTGCCCGATACCCTAGAACCCTTAGGGTATTTTGGTGTTGTTATTATTGTATCCAGGCGATATGTCTTGGTATGCTTTGCATGATACCCTTAGATGTGAACCCCCACCCTTGAGTAAGCTCTTGGGTGATACTGAGTATCCCTTGCCCGATACACCTTGGTGAAGGACTTAACCTGATATCTATGCCAACTCGACACACACCTTAGATTCCTTGGCCGATACATCAATCTTCCGAGGTATATGTTGTTGGCTTGCCCGATATCATTAGTCCTATCTCGGTGTAAGCATGATCATGTACATGAGAGCTTGGGCAATACTAGGGTTGAGTGCTTGGTCGATATACCTTGCACGATACATGCTTCCTTTTGGTTGGTTACCCGACACATAGAGAGGTTGAAATAAATCTTGAGAGATATGGTGTTTAGATGATACATGTTGTGAATTTTGATGGTATGGTATTATATACGAGATCCATATACTCATCCTTATGCAAGTATGTAGCCTAGGGTTAGAAGTTTATTGGCTTAAATGATATGCATATTAATGATGATCATGGATGAGGGAAAAGGTAGTTGACCATGCTAGGGTTGACTCCGAGAATACCTTAGTTATTAAAAGATTATGTGGTTCTTGGATGACATCAATAATGTTCGCTGGTTTATAGTGAGGGTTCGTTTAGTCGCTGCCTAGTTTTGGTGTGGATAGGCAACACCTTTGGTGAGGGTTGTTCCCTAACCCGATAACCCTAAGCATTATCTTGATCCCTAGATGTTTGTATGCTTATCTTGTTACCTTGGGCTCGTATCTTTGATCATGATGTTGAGGTATGATGAATAGGTTGTGAGCCTCACTATGATGGTTACCTATGGTTGGTGATGGGTGAACCTTTGATAAAGCTTGATGATAGATCATGGTTGTATGATCCTTAAAGATGAATCCTCAGGGATGTCATGCATGGTGACATGAGATGTAGGGTATGGTGGGATACACATGGTATGGTAACAGTAATGTGTATTGTTTAATATACCATCTAAGAATTTATAATTCATGAGTTCAAAATAAAGGTTGTTTTTCCAATCCTATAAACCTTAATCTTAATGACGTGTTAATCATGATATGCTCTTTAAAGATTTGTTTTTGGTGATCAAGTTATCTCTTTTGCCATACAAACTAACCATGCAGGTATTATCAAATGAGCTCAGATCTAGGTAAGAGCTATGATGGTTATATGATTATGTGCTTTATGTAGCACTTGGTATATGCACAATATATGAGTAATGATGATGTCCCTTGTTGATGAGATAACAAGTACCACCATATGATGAGAAAGGTTAGGTGATCTAATAAAGGTTGAAGTGCTTGTTTGAGGTGTTATCCTCCAATTGTGATATGAGGGATTGCTATCCCATGATGATGTATGATGATGAAGCCTTGAGAAGCAGTAGCATTATGTGATGAACTGAGGGATTGATATCCCATGGAAATATGATGATTGTTGAGGGCATTGAGAATAACAGTAATAGTGTGACACAAGATAATGGAATTTAATGTTGTTTATGTTTTATATGGTTGCTTAATACAACTTGGTTGCCCCAACAATCCACTTAAAATACATTAACTAAATATAGATGAACTTTCATGTAGTTTTCCCTAGCCATAGATCCATCACCATCAGTAGTTGGTGATGGTGAAATGGGTTCTCCTGCGGGTTAACCCGGAGCGCATATTGTTGAATATGTGGGGTTTTTCCTTGCCGAAAATAGGAGGATTAGAGTGCAATTTCGGTTGTATACTCAAGATGTTTATAAGAGCATGGTGAACAGTCCCATGGCTCAGTGTGATAGAGCATGAATGCGTTCATGGCTCAAGGAGCACGACGAACTGTCCTGTGGCTCAGATATACTAGCGTTGAGACCTGTACCAAGGCGGTCTAGAGAAAGGGTAGTCTGTGGGAGCTGACCCTGTGGCTGAGGCCACTTAAGTAAGTGATTGTAGTCCTACTTTGGATATCGTGCATTGGCCACGTGGAGGTGAGGTCATGGAGTTTGGCTCTTCCATTGACCTTGTATGGCACCGGCTTTGGGTTTCGCAACCGAAGGTTGGATTAATTTGAGCGGTACGGCTCACTTCCTCAGGGTATAATAATTAATAATCAAGCCTTATAGTATCTTTTCTTAGGGAAAATATGAAACATTGGTTGAGGACTTGGATGATGTAAGCTTTCTCATATGTTCTCTATATACATGTTCTTCATATTCCTTCTTGTATAACCAGTTAGTTATTACCTGTTGTTAAAATTGATCTATCTTCTCAGTTATCTATGATAATAATGAAGTTGGTAGAGGGTTATGTTTCTCACTGGGACAGTGTGTCTCACCCTGTTGGTTAATAACCTTTTTAGGTGGATGTGCTTGGCGAGATAAAGATCATGTGGCTGAGATGATATGCAGAGGTATCGTACCTGGTGGAATAGATAGTGTCTAGTAGTAGAGTCCTATGTGTCGTCCCTATACACTCAGGTCTTCGGGAGAGTTTTTGATGTTTCTCATATGATGATCAATGTATGTTTTTCGGCTTATGTACCTTGATGTAACAAATCAGCATGTGGAACAGTTATTTCATGTAATGAGATGATGGGAAATTATGTTGTAGCACCTTGAAAATATGTTATGAAAATAAAGTGTTGGCTTATAAGTAATATGTCTCATCGTATGGTGCTTGTTGTAAATCAATTTTAATTTCCCATGGTTTTTGGTAATCTGCTGGTTAGTATGTAATCACGTTTTGTTTGAGATGGGATGTTTCAGAAGCATAAAGCTAGTTTAGGGGTTTTATAGTTGTTGAATGCCCTTGAATAGTGTGGCGTGATGCCACACTTTCTTTGATGGCGGGTTCTCTTGTCTCCTCATGTTCTGGTTCTACTGGTATCTCTAGGATAGTATTTTCACTGGTATCTATAAAGTGATTTATGGAATCAAAACTAGTTAGAACTTTTGTTGGTATCCCCATAATACTGATGGTAGGGGTAATCATTAGAGGTTCAACATCTACTTCTTCCACAACTATTGCCTCAATGTGGGGTAATTCTTGTGTTTTGGCTTAGTTGTGATATTTTTTGAGAAGCGGTTTTGGCTTAGTTGTGATCTTTTTCAGGAAGTAGACTATTATGATTTTCTATTCTAGCTTTGTAGATTTATATTCGATCTACTTTATCTATCTTTTGTCTTGTGCTTGTTTGCATAGTGGTGGGAGGGGTTCGGATCCAGATTTCATTTTCAAAATATCCTTGTCTAGAAATTGCAGTTTGTTGTAGTTGTAATTGTTCATCTCTGATAGGAGGGTGAAGTATTTTGACATTTTAAACCTATAAAAGTACTTCTCCTTCTACCCTACCAAGATGTTCATAGTTGTTAGATATTTTGCATCTACTAGCCATTTCCCAACAGACGTGAGAAAATATTTCATCTCTGTGGGGTAGCCTAGTCAGAGAGAAATATATTTAATGAGGCCATCCATGCTTAAATCATGTAAACCTTATGGTCCCACTATTGTTTCTAGGTCTCAATTATTATTTTTCCAGCATTAACGGACTTCTCTCCATGATAATCCACAAAATTCCATTATGGCAATAATTTAATGCATGACACACATGATCCCTAAGTGCATCTTGGCAGCCATTGACTACCCTAAGTTGTATTATCTTTATCCTAGCATCATGGACCATGTTTGGTCAATGAAAAAGACACTAACCTCTCTATATCCTATGGCCTTATTGGCTTTTTTGACTTGTTCATCTAAGTCGATGAAAATTGAATTCAACCACGTCTCTATCAATATGTAGTCCTCCCTAATTATTTGAATTGCCAATTATATCCTCCCCAAAAATACTTGACTTCTTCAGAGACAACATGAACTCGAAGGAATGTTTGTCACAAGAGATGAGGTTGTTGAAGTAGATTTTGAAATTTTGGCTTTGTCCAAATTTTCCTTCACCTGGTATGTTTCCAATTTTATTAAGGTGTCCACATCTATGAACCTTTGTTGATTTAAAGTTTAAGTTGATGTACATCTCATCTCAGACATATAAATGGTCATAATGTATAGGGAGGAAATTGTAATTAGCTTGTTCCTTATAGATGGCATTTGTTCCTTATGGAACAGTCCTAGCAAGAGTCTGAGTAGTAGTGGTGACTCATGGTTTTTGCATTGTTTGTTCTCTGGTACTATCTTTTTCTGACAACTCATCCATTTTACTCATTTTATCCTTTAGAGAAGGACTCAGTGCCATTCTCTTCTTGAGGTTTTGGATTTCAATTGAGGGTGTGTACTCAAAAGTCTTTGTTCCCTTCGACTCATCAGAGATGGAGGACTCTTCGGGAACTGGTTCCTATAGATGCTTTAGTTTGTCTGCCTCCATCCTGCTCTTATTTTGGTTGGGGTTGGTTCCTCATGGATCTTGATGCATGCAACATCCTCATCCTTCCATTTCTCCATTCTCTAAATTTCCTCTTGGGTTAGTGGTTCCTTGACCTTGCTTAATTCCTGGCTTAGCGGTTTCTTGTCCTTACTTAATTCACTACAAAAAAATGATGAATTAGCTACATTTAATTTTATTACATATACTATATATATAGTTAAAAATACTATTCTTTACAAATTATAATTATATAACAAATAAAAATGTAGCTAAATGCATGAATATAGTTTGATATACTATTTTCACAATTCGAAACAACAAAATCACCCCATCTCCCCCATCGCTCACCCGCACACTGTCAAAATGCTTCAGCGCACACTGATGTTTCCGCCCAACTTCAAACTCGTCTCTTCCCACACACATTTTCTCCCTCTCCCTCTGGGTAGTCGTCTCTCTCCATCCCTAAGCATATCACCCTCTTCTCCTCCTCCCCCAAATGGCAGTCTCTTCTCTCCCTCAACTGTCGCTTCTCTACTCTGGGCATAATCCCTCTTCTCCTTTCCCCACACCCTGATCAGGAAGTGCCATGTTCTATGCTGGAGCCCTCAGAGGGACAGACGACCGTCTCCTACTACATGACCAGTTGCAATGTGATGCTAGTGGAAGGAAGATTTGGATTTGGATAGACAGTTCTCGGACGGTGAGCCATTAGAGGGAGGACTCCTGGTGGAACCCAAGTCTTACACGAGGAAAGGAAGGAGGCGACACAGGAGTCAGTCTATTCAAATTAGGTCATTCCCTGGTTGTGGTAAAAGATATGTAACACGCCGCCTACTGGCCCTTCAACACTGCTCTTTCCGTGGCTTTAGAACTCAGATACTCTTCAGTCTATAAGAATGTATGGTTTGTTGTTTCATCTTGGGTTTCCTGCCATCTTCATTTATATTTGATTGCCTAGTGGAGTTTATTGCAGCTTTGGGTTTTGAGGTGGTTTGAAAGATCTATAGCAATCCATGGCCCTCTACTTTGGTCTGAATATACTTTGCAATTTACCCCTTCTTTTCATTCTAGTAGAGAACCATCTAATCTTGTATTGTTCAGCATTGTAGCAATGTCAGAGATGATTTTGGCATTGGCAGTGAAGCAGGACTAGAGAGCCAATAATACTAGAAAGAAGTTACTAGTGCTTGTTCATGTGAAGGAATAAGAGACTTGGTTGTATTGTTGTTGCCAAGAGGAAAGTATTTGATATGCAGGTTTGGAGGGACATCAATACCACTAAAGCTTATTGTACCTATTTCTAATAACACCATGGAAGATGGGGAGTGATGAGAGACACAATCAAAAGGCTACTTGATGAAATATTTGGATCATGGTGAGTTGCTTGCTACCTTATTCCTTCCCTATTGTGTTCAACGAATTTATATTTCTACTAGAAAAGCTACTGCTATGGGATGAGATTGGATGAACTATATGTTTTCAACTTATGTATGCTAGTTCGTCCAATTAAGAAATTGTTGAGCTAAATGCTAGGTTCAATTGATTAGTTAGTATTATATCTCAACAAATCCTCTTACTAGTTACAATATATATACCAACATAGTGATAGATTTTGCCCTCTATAAATCCACTTAATAGATTTACATTACGTGGGTGCATGTTTTTGGAGCCATATGAACTCCCAATGCAGATGGGTCCATCAAATTTTATCTCTTGGAATTAATATTGATGAGCTGAATAAATAGAAGCCTCCAATTCCATTCTTATTATAAATTCAACAGCTAATTGACATGAATAAAAACATGATCAACAAAACAAGTTATTAGCCATGGACTGAGCAAATACTCCCAACAAAAGAGAAACATTTATGTATGGTCATCCTCAAACCCACCGAAAATGACTAGTACCCTGCAACTCTAGAACATAATGAATCCTTCTAGATACTAAACAAGTGACTAAACTGAAGCCAAAATAGTGAAAGCTAAAATCACATTCAAGACTTTTCAATTCTCTAAACTTGTTAATGGTCTATGGAGAATCCCTAGGTTTACCACATAAGACTTGTTCCATTCTCTACACTTGTTGAAGTTAAACAGAATTTCAAAGTCAAATGTTCAGTCCAAGTTTATAGTGTGCAAGCTTGTGATCCAAATTCCAAAAGATTTTGTTGTCCTCTAGAGTACTAAAAATGAACAGACTAACAAACTCTTTGACCAAGCAAAATCTATTGTTAATTGGTTGAGAGATAACCATTTCTTGGCACATCAAACTCCTTTGCCAAGCGCAACCGTGAAGGGAAACTCATTATTTCTTAGGTTGTGCTTCTACTAAGATAATTCGAACAAAGTGTCGAATATGGGAATGATGCATTAAGACCTTCAATGCAGGCACAACCAATATCTTCAGCATCAGATATTTGAGTTTGAATTATATGAACATAGCATTTGAACGGCTTAAAGTGTAAGACAAACAAGTTGAACCCATTTTTTAGTTTGACGATGCTGGTCTCGTTTGTTCTCACTGTTGATATTCCCACTTGAGAAATTCAGAGTTGTACAACTTGTGAGAATGTTGTTTGAATGTTGCATTTCACGTTAGGTTCTACATTCAACTAGTAAATTACATAGTTTTATTAGTTATATATACATAGTTTCCTTTCTGTCTTGCTTTATTGTCAGCTGGTTGTTGTAGTTAATCGTGCAACTTTCTCACTTCTTAAGACACATAGTACTCATCTTACTATTGATGAAGTTTTGTTGCTGGAATGTAGCTAAGTATTGATGACTTTGTGGCACATGTTTCAGTGAATTGTCTTGCTAAATGGGCATACAACTGTTGAAGATGTGCATGTCACAGTGAATTGCACATGTTTCTCTTTTTTACCAAACTAGAAGAAGGTCAGAAGCTATCACTAAGCCAATTTGACCCCTAAAATATTGATGCTTTGTTTTTGAAAGATTCCCCAATTCAATTTCATGATGATAGTTGTCTGAATAAAATTGCTAAAATGTAATGGCTATTGGTTATGCTGGTTGGCACAGTGTACTAGTCGTAAAAGATTAGTAAATGTTATGTTTTATTTCTCATGGAATTAACTTTTTTGTCAATAAGCAGTTGATTTATAATTTTTTCAGCTGAGAGCAAAGCATTAGGACAACTAGAATGCAAGAATTGATGCTCTAGATGGTAGTGTAATATCTGGATTTGGACAGGTCTGGATTTTTTTTATAATCCTCACTATCTTTTTATATAATTTTTATTGACAAATTCATGTAATCTATCACATGTGATCTATCATATAGGTCTGGATGTTCCTATTTATCCGACATAGATTTATCTGTCATCATTGACCGGTTAATGCTAGCCTTTGTCCTTTCTCATGAATTAGGCTTACTTCTTCAGAAGGTAGTATGCACACATTTCTGGCTATTTTCTACTTTGTACAATCTCTTATTAATATATTGTTCATTTATGTGTACTACTCTTCTGTGTGCCCTTTGTTTCTTAATGAAGCACAATGACAACTAACTTTATTCCTAAACTGATTTAGGACCTGATTCGGATACATCATTAGTATAGGTCTTTCAGCTTCTTGCAACCTTGTTCTTCTTTCTACCTTGGGTGGTCCTTATAAGTTACCCTCTGATCTTACTAAATACCTCTCTACTTGCCATTGGGATTCAATCTTTCATCAAGCATCAATTGGGATTTCATTAAATCACTAATATTTAGCTACATTACCAGAAAAAGCTTGCAACAAAAACATTCAGGCTCATTTTGTTACTATTTTCTACTATGTTCTTGTGATTTATGATTCAATAATATTGTTATGCGGTGCTGATACCTCAACTTCCTGCCTTGGCATATGCATACGATTCTCAAAACTCTTTCATAGATTCAATCAATTAATTATATATGTCAAATGAAATACCAAGGTTGGGTATTATATATCTTTTTTTTGAAAACATAGAGATTAGTTTTTATTTCTCCCGATCTCTATAACAGGCCAAATCAGGTGAGGCTGAATGTTAACATCCTTAGATAGCCAGTCTGGTTTTCCATAGGAGAAATAAACTGGGTAGAGGAGTACATAGAATGTTTTGCAAGTACGTCTTCCACATGATTCTACTTCTGGGTGATGAACAAAAGTTGTAGATCTGGCAGAGTGAGGAGGGCGTGACAGTACTCTCTTCTCAGTGGTTGAAGCTTGCATACAGGCGGGGATGCATGATGTAGGAAGTCAATGGTCGATGACAAGTCAGATAGGATGATAGGGGCATTCCAACTTCTATTGATGCAGATCCACATTGCGTGTATTATGCCCTGGATCTCTGCCTCAAGGGTTGATGTAGCATAGCCATATACGCTAGAGCCCAGAAGACAAACTCCACTACCATCAGTGGCGTGCACACTGATGCCCATCTTGGATGTGTGATATTGGAAGACTGCGTCAACAAACACTAGGTGCTGGTGCAGCTCGGGGCGAGGGGCAGGACGTTCCTCCACGGCATAGATGGGTGCGCCACCCTTCTTGACGGAGAGGATAGACTTGGTTCTTTCTCGGATAAGGGACACTAGGATAGTAGGATGGGGTTGTTTACCTTCATGGAGATGGTTGTTTCGCGCATGCCAAATGGTCCAACACCCGACACAGGGCAGT
The DNA here is from genome assembly GCA_963693085.1 of Alisma plantago-aquatica. Lineage (NCBI taxonomy): Eukaryota > Viridiplantae > Streptophyta > Magnoliopsida > Alismatales > Alismataceae > Alisma > Alisma plantago-aquatica. The sequence goes on along the minus strand of OY856413.1, from coordinate 89,580,642 downwards.
GCTATGGCTTCGGCGGTGTCCTTACTATGAATGATATAGGCTATCCAATCGTCCATAGACAGTGTAAAGAATGAAGGGTCCATGTTGAGTAGTTGCCATACTTCCAAGCTCGTCGGACAGTCCCAGAGATAGTGGCTTAGAGTATCTTACTCCTTCATATAGACAGGGCAGATACTATTGTTGAGGATGTGATGACGTGCCTTCTCCACATTTGTGAGGAGTGCACGATGCTTGAATAGCCAGATGAAGGTGTGTTGCTTCAATGGAAGCAGAAATGACTAGACCGCCTTCCAGTTGTCAGATATGATCCGAGCGTGATCTCCCTTTATCCAAGTATACGTCATGCTGGCCATGAGTTCTCCTATGGGGTTCATAGGCCAGGACCATGTGTCCGGCCCTGTGTTGTCCTTGGGTAAGCTGGTGTGCTCAATCAAGGGCCATGCTGCGGGGGGAGATACACCTGGATAAACTCCCAGTCCCACACACCTGAGGGAAGTGACATGCATTGCACGGTGAGGTCCTTGAGATCTTCGGGGACAAGGGTGTTGAGGGCAATATCAAGTATTGACTTACCCATCAGCCACTTATCACGCCAGACATTGGTACTGGAACTGGAGTTTATAGTCTTATGATATATAACTTTGAGTTTAGGTAGGTGACTTTTAATAATGGACCATGCCGAGGAGCCTAATGTCTTTGACACTGTCTGACATCGCATGTATTTGTTCTGCATCACAACAACCCACTGAGATGGAGAGTTGTTAAGGAACTGCCATGCATTCTTCATCATCAGCACCGCATTTTGATCTCTAGCGGCCTTGATCTTGAGTCTGTCGAGTTCTGGTTAGTTTCTCCCACAAGACCAATGAAATTTTCTTTTGTTCACGACCACTGGACAAGATGAAATCCCAGATATGTCTGTTGATATCATCACAGAGCATCAGAGAGAGCTTCACAGTCTACATAGTGTATGAAGGAATCGTTTGTAAAGCGCTTTTCGCTAGGGTGATGCTGCCCACAAATTACAGGTATCTGGCTGACCAACTGTCCATGCGGCCTCTGATGGATTGTAGAATATGAGAATGTGTTTGCTTGTTCACCTTGTGGTGTAGAAATGGGATGCCCAAGTAACGACTCGAATCAATAGTTCTAGAAATACCCATGCGACAGTAGAAGGCTCGCTGCTCTGCTGTGGTAGTGTTGGGTGAGAAGTAACAACATGATTTCTCCTTTGAGACAACTTGATCGGACATTAATGACAATTCATTTAGGACCTTGTTGATAGTAGAGGCCCGAGTAGTAGACACATCAGCCATAAGCAATAGATCGTCGGCAAACATCACATGGGAGAGTGACAGGCCAGCCTTAGTGACCATGATCGGCTTCCAGGTACCCCACACTACCTCCGCTAAGATTGCTTGACTAAGGCATTCCATACAAAGCACAAACAGGTAGGGGTTGATGGGGTCGCCCTACCAGACACCCTAGGTGGATTTGATGGGTTCCATGGGTGCACCTTCCCCTAGGATCGAGGTGTTACCGATGGAGATGACCTACATAATCAGCTTGGATAGACTGTCAGGGATACCCGTTTTCTTAAGGGTGTCCTCTATGAAGGGCCAACTCATCTAGTCAAAAGCCTTGGATAGGTCCAATTTGATGGTAACCGACTTCTTTCTGCCATGCTTGCTTTTCATCAAGTGGACAACTTCTTGCACGAGGATGATGTTGTCACTGATCGGCCGGCCCGGGATGAAGCTTTATTGGTTCAAGGAGACCTCATTGAGTAAGGGCTTTAATCTTTCCACAATAACCTTAGAAATAAGCTTGAAACAACAATTGTTGAGAGAGATGGACCGTAGATCACTGCAATGTTGCAGACTTGCTATTTTGGGAATGAGCACTTGCAGGGAGTCTGCAATTTGTGGGTCGAGTGTGCTGGTGCTGAAAGCCTCTTGTTCCGCAGTGACGAAGGATCCCCCCCACATGAGACCAATGGAGTTGCAAAAAGCCATTATGGATACCATCTGGTCATGTAGCTTTAGCCGAGGCCATGAGGAGCATGACTCTCTTCATCTCTTCAGCATCAGGAACTCGGTTGAGAAGGTGTGCATTCGGGATGTCCCTGAACTTGCCTACGTACCTGTTGATGGTGTTGTTGTCTGATGGGGTGTGACTCGGCGTGCAGAGGATTCTCTTGAAGAGGTCGCACACATACTGCTTGATGTGCGCTGGAGAAGTGATCCAGGCTCCGTCAACATCACAAAGCCTAGATATCTTGTTGTGCTGCCTTCTTGCTTTGACAAATGTGTGGAAGAACTTGTTGTTGCCATCACCATATTATAGCCAGTTAATGTTGGATAAAAGAAGGTGTTATTGCTATTTTCAAAAAGTTTTGACCAAAAGTCTTTAATACATTTTTTGATTGAAGGATATGATGATTGAATGGTATCCTTTGTGTTATGTTGTTGGTGAGAGGTAGATCTATGATCTATGTTTTTTAATGATTGGATCTTGGCTCTTTTTGATGGTATGATCACCTTGAAGCCTATTACTATAATGGATGAGCTGGTTTCTTTTCTTGGTTCCTATGGCAGTTAAAATTTTATACGGTAGAGGGATTTGGTGTACTTGACTTGTGGTTAGTGGTTTAATTATTAATTGATTTATGTTGCTAATAGGACTGGACCTACAGTTGGCATGTGATGGAGTTTTATTGGGGCTGAAAATAGATATAGAAATAGGAGGAAAGAAGATGTTTCTACGAGAGAAAGCAAGGAGAAAGAAAAATGTCAAAAGGAAATTCTACACAGGTTGGCAGAGTGGCAATCAATGCTAGGGTGATGATTCTTAGATTGATGGAACTTGCATCAGACTTTAAGAGAAGTATAATTGTGTAATATTCACCAGCTACTTAGCTCTCCTTTATTACAATATAGTAATCTTCATTAACATTATCTACTGTTCTTTTGGTTTATTTCAGGCGATTGGGTGTCTACTTTTTAGAATATGCTACTTCAAGTGTGCTCTTGATGAGAATCTAATTCAGATCCTAAACACTACCAAATTCAGGAGCTATGAAGTACAACTTTTAGCAATAGTGAAGTACATGCCTTCCATTGAATTGATCAAAACATATACTCCAATCTTCACCAGATGTCTGACCATACATCACATAGGCATGAGCATTGCTTGATTGGCCTTCCATATCCAGGAATCTAGGTGAGTTTTAAATTGTAACATGTAGTTTTTGAATCAATAAGTTATTGATTTCAATATGTAGTCTACATGCTTGGATTTATGTTAATCTGTTAATTATAAAAGGATTGCTAAACTAGATGCTTATTTGCTTAACTTTGAATAACTAATTTTATTCAATGAACCTTTTTTTATTTATTTAGTTGAAGACCTTGCTTTTGTCCATTAATAAGATGATATTTTGAATTCTCCATCTGTTGTATTCCTTGTTTTGAACTATTGTTGTTTTTATGGAGCTTCTCATTCAATTCATCTCACAACTCTAGTATAATGCATACACAGTTGTCAAGAAAATAACATTAGATGTTGTCAAAACTTTCATATGCAAGAAGTCAAGAACTGCTCAGATTCAGAAACCCGTGAGGAATACTGAGAGGTGGGACGACAAGGATAGAAGAGAGTTAGATTTGAATTAAAAAGGTTGCATATGTCTCTGAGGTTGTTTGGTAGCGGGTTGATGCTTTAATGCTCTCTGGAGAGTCAGCGGTTGGATCTAATGAGAAAGCTCTTGTTGTCCTTCATGTGGCTAGTGGAAGAATGAAGTTGTGGAATCACGAGGAAAATCAACAGAAGCTTTATGACTTGCCTCCTCTTGCTGTATCTTTTCCAGACCGCATTGCACAACAGATATGTAACTCTGTAGTGGAAATGGGTATGCTTTTTATTAAATAGCTTTAATACAAAAACTATAGTGTCATGCCATTATTAGTTGGCATCCAAACTTCCCATGTTTTACATGTCTAATCTGCTGTCTTGCATGTCTAAGCTCATAAGGAGAGCCCTTCCAATCATGGATAGTGAATTCAAAACAGAGTTAGATTTGAATTAATGTATTCAGTAGTGTAGTGCACTCATATCGCCAAGGATCCATTGGATTATTTTTAACCATGTTTAATACGAGTTTCTTTTTATGTTCATTAATAATTTTGTGTAACTTAGTAATCCTTGTTTAATATCATTCATCAGAAGGATTACCCTTCCTGCCGAGCAGATGTAGGACTGGATGAGCCGGTGATTAGGCCAAGGATTTATTCCCTCTAAGACTGAACTATATAAACCCAAAGTTCTCTATTCCCTCTTGGATTTATTCTCGGATTAAGCCTTTACTATAAAGGTCAATGTCTCCCTGGACAACTCATCAAATCAGGAGAAATTTCATTCTTCACCTCATTGACATCATTTTTTGTTTCGGCTATAAGGCTGCCCACAGAATTATCATATTTCCTGAGGTTCTATCTCCACCAATCACATTATTACATTGGGACTAATTAATCAACATAGGGTTCTCTAAAGTATCTAAAATGTTGTCTCAATTTAGTAGTTATAGGATATCCATCTCATTAACATGTTATGAAGGGGTTCAATGAATTTTGTTATAGTAACTCTAGAAATTTGATAGGAATTTTATTTCTCTGTTGTTGTTTTTAGTTATCCTTAGCGCACCTAATCCCTTCTCATGGAAACAAGATGAATACTCTTCTCTGTGTTCAATCTCAAGCTAGGATTCTTTCACCTGGTATGTAGAAGTATCACAGTTTTAGCAGCTGGCACAATGGGTATTCTATTTCTGTGGTTGAGAAATTTGGTTATATTGCAATTGTCTACTTGCAGTGAAGGAGATAGACCTCAAGAAATATATATTTTATATTTAGTTTGTTCTAACATCTGGTGGTACAATAAAGGAGTTGGATCAATTTATTCGTACAGACACGACTCTTGGTGCTCGGCAAGAACACAAATCAGAATTACAGGTTCATAACCTCAAGAGGGGACCAAAATGGAAGAACGAAGTGCTAGTTAAAATATGGATGGACAACTGCAATTCACCTCACCCTGGAATATCTTAGATTCAGGTATTCAACATTTTTTTGCTTTTTATTTTTGTATGCATATGCTTTCTGATTTATAAGAATATGTTAGATTACAAATGTAGATGAGTGTATTGTGATGTGGGCATATCCAAAAAAAAATGATGACGAAACCTCTATAATACCACGATCAAGATACACATGAAGTTGACGAGAGGACATGTAAAAAACACGAGGCCTCAACTGTTACCACCAAAATTGCAGAATAATTGTAACTTTGATATAATTCCAGGGTCCCATATGAAATCTACCCAGAATTTGAGGGAGGACAGACATTGCTCCCCCAGTTCCATCACCTATCTCTGGTATCTTTCTGTGTCACTACTACCATGTTTTCAAACACCCTGCACCTTTCCCCACCTACTACATGTGCTCGTCCGGCCTCTGCGCTCAACAATCCACCGCCGGGTGTGGCCGGAAGGCATTGCGGCAGAGGAGTTATACGGGTTCCCGTCGTGGAGGAGGTTGTGCTTTGCAGTCTGTTCATTAGCATTGACATGGGAAATAGCCGTCGGCGCATTGGGTACATTTTCTTTTCTTAAACCAAGATCCCATAATGCTATGCGGCTTTACAATATGGTAAACTTCGACATGTTTTTTGTGCAGCAGGAGTTACGCCTTCCATTGTGGTCGAAGTTGAGTTCAGCAAAAGGATTGTGACTATGCTATCTTGTATTCACGATTTTCTTTCTCTGACTTTTTTGTTCCCGTTTTGCCTGTTGAGAACCATGTTTTATACTGATACTCGTAAAGCATATCAAGTTTTTATTAGCAACTCCAGAATTCTAGTGTCTTAGCTCTTTAGTGTCGCACTTGGTTCTTTGATCTTGCCAGTTTTACTTACTGCCCTAGTTTATTTTGAGAGAGTATCCAAAATTACTATATTACAATCCTATCACTAGCTCTAAGTTTCTAATTGGTGCTTCACTCTATAGCCCTTTTAATCTCTCCGAAGAAAAATTGTTTGTCACATTGTTAGTTATGAAGGATTCCACTCTGTTTATTGACTTGGTAGTGCTCCCTGGGATATAGGCTGCACCTAGAGCATCTAGTTCTAGAATTTTGTATATTAACACTTTTTACTTACAGGCCTGGTTCAAACTAAGATAGCATCCAAAATGACTTGATTACAATCTACAGGTACTGGTTCTGATTGAGTGACTGGCTTACCTTTATAACCCTTTTTTCACACTGTTATGAAGATTGCCACTCTATTTTCCAACTTAGCAGTGCTCCCTTGGGATCTATGTTGCAGCTCATGCATCTAGATAGGATTTTTGCTATCAAATCTAGCATTTATTCAACAATATGCACTGGGTGGAACATGTTAAAACAAGGTGAAGATGGAAAGGGAAATTGGAAGAGAGGAGTTTTGATGAGGCATATGAGAACTTCCCACACATATAGCTAGCCTGCTCTTATAGACCCACGTAAGGGATAAGGAAGATGCCTCCTGTGGACTGATCACCAACATTCAACCATAGATATGACCTACAACTAAACCAAGAGTTGAACTCACCAACAACTCTTCATCCCTTCAACAACATATATCTGACATTGAACATATAGGAATTCAACCTCAATGTTACTTCTTCCTCCTTCTAGCAAAAAGGCCACTCAAAATCAAATGATTTGAAGATCTTTGGCTCTGTCCGGCCTCCTTGAAGCCTTGAAACCAATACACCACCTACTGGAAAGTAGAGGCCACCATTTTATAATGTTTCCTGCTAAACTCTGGTGATATTCTGACCTGGCTGTCAAAGAGAGGGATAGGTGGGTTCGCCTCTGAGTTAGATCAAAGCATCGATTACTTCATCCATTTTATGAAGCATGCCTATGAGAAATAAAAAAATCCTCAATACTACTGGTACGCTATCCTTTACTTATTTCTATTCAATTCTATAACCATGAATAGTATTTAACAAGATAGAGAGAAATTTACTAGCTATTATGTTAACCATCTAAACATATATTATGGATATATAATAGTATGTAAGGAGAAAATAACTTAGATAAATCTCAAAACATATCAATGGCATTGATATAAATTTCTTTACCAATCCCTAACTACAAATCAAGTGACACTACATATAAGTATGCCTTAGTGTATTAGAAACTATTGGATCACTAGTATTGAATTTTATTAATAATCTATTTTTTAATACTATATATAAAATATATTCTCATCACATGGATATATTTTCTAAAGTTCAATATTTATTATTGTTCATATCCAAAAATATTGATAACTATTCTCATGAAAATAAGAGTTAAAGATTCATGAAGTAGAAATGAAAATTGTTACTAAATTGTAACATGAATGTAATGGAACTCAATGGACTTGACGAAAGTATATAATTATAGAGAAGGGGGTAATATTAGAGCGCATGGATCATAAATGAAAACCCAATTCATATGCTTATATGTAACTTAAACACACATGAATCTTATTTTATAAAATTGGTTATTAGGAAGATAGAATGTTAAATATAAAATCACGTATCCTGGAACGCCTAGGCCGCCTGGGTCAATACTTCATTCCCTGGGCGCCTGGATTGGGGCGAGCCCTGGGCCGCCTAGGCGCGCCTGGGCGCTCCCCCAAACAACTCAGGCGATTTGTCCCCCTATTGCTCAAAAGAGCTTGTCCTAGATCTTGTAGATTCACATTGTATTCTTTTCTTGGGCGAAGTGAAAGTGAGTAGCTTCCCATAATCTCTGGCATTCTTACGGAACATGTATTTAGAACAGATGGATGGTTCCATACTATTCTGTGCCAATTTTTTTTGACTTGGTTGTTTCCCCTCTTCCACATGGAGGTGTCGTCGGTAGGCCTCTAAATGAATTTCAACTTATTTCTAGATTCAAGAAACGTATAGATCTAATTCATCTAGAGTAAGTAGTTATCTATGTTTCATTTAATAATAGAGGTCGGAGCACTGTTGTTGCCGAAAATCGTTGAGGTGTTTCTTTGCCTTTAGACATGTTTGAGAGAGAATAACACCGGTAGAATCATGATCGATGAATAAACATTGGGGTATGTTGCATGGTGAGATAAAGGAGAAACCACCAGTATAAAGTATGGTGGGATTAAGAAAGCCAAACAGATGTGTGGTCATGTGCTATCATAAGAAAAAAAGTTGATAGGAAGAAGAAAGGTGATTCCCTATTAGAAGAACTCACCCAATTATATAGGGAAATTATAAGAGCTTGTCCTAGATCTTATAGATGCACATTGTATTCTTTTCTTGGGCGAAGCGAAAGCGAGTAGCTTCCCGCAATCTCTGGTGTTCTTATGGAACACGTATTTAGAACAGATGGAGGGTTCCATACTATTCTATGCCAAATTCTTGACTTGGTTGTTTCCCCTCTTCCACTTGGAGGTGTCGTTGGTAGGCCTCTAAATGAATTTCAACTTATTTATGGATTCAAGAAATGTATAGATCTAATTCATCTAGAGTAAGTAGTTATCTCCATTTCATTTGATAATAGAGGTCAGAGCATTGTTGTTGCCGAGAATCTTTTGAGGTGTTTCTTTGTCTTTAGACATGTTTGACAAAGAATAACACCGGTAGAATCATGGTCGATGAATAAACATTAGGGTATGAAGCATGGTGAGATAGAGGAGAAACTGCCAGTATAGAGTATGGTGGGATTGAGAAAGCTAGACAGATGTATGGTCATGCACTATCACAAGAAAAAAAGTTGATAGGAAGAAGAAAGGTGATTCCCTATTAGAAGAACTCACCCAATTATATAGGGAAATTACATATGGGGGATGAGGATGTGAGAGAGAATTCCAGTTTTGTTACAAAGTTTTAGTAAGTTACCAGACATGTGTAGCAATCAATACTTGTTTGTTATGTTTCAGTTGTTGATGGAGGACAGACAGCAGTGCCCTTTAGACTCCCTTGGTTGCTCTACAACAATTTACACCCATTAAGGGGCAATGGTTGCAACTTCGATAGACATAGCCACATGTCGCTCCTCCTCGGAGCAATGCAGCTACCCCAGAGTGCACAGTGGTGGTGGCTGCAGTGACTAGGCATTGCCCATGGCTGGCAAAGGTCGACGACTAGGCGTAGGCTATTGCCTAACTAGCCAGAGGGCGGTGGCCTACAACTGACCTCAGAGAGAAGAGAGGAGGGCGAGGTAGTAATCGGTGGGGAGGAAGAGAGGAGCGGGGATGGAGGAGGCGCTTCCAACAGTGGCAGCCTTCGGGCTGCTTGTTGTTGCCCGGTTGCTATCCCCTCCTCTTGGTTTCTTTCTGAACTCTCAGGGTTTGGGACTGTTGTGATACCATGTGATTAACTTGAGAGCAATCTTATTAACAATAAAAGGAGTACATTGAGTACAGACCTGACTCAAGGTACAGTATACAAGCAGAACATAATATGATCAACTACACTGGTGCTAATGGGCTTAAGGAGTGGCCCATTAGTCCTAATTAAGCACATAAAATAAATTTCTCACAACACCGACACTGTCATACCAAGTGAGCACGGTGAACATTTGGCAATGTAAACAAGAATAATGTGCTAGAGGTCTCGAACTCTAGATCGAGCAGAGTTTTAAGTGTTCATGTTTGATATTTTGTTCAAATGCCAACTAAAACCAATCCCAGAATTATACAATTTTCCTAGAGAATGGTGTTTGAATATCATCATCCAGATCACTAAAAGTGACCTGAAACCGTGTCATTTTAAGATAAACTAATCTATTTTTTAGAAAAAGTCTCAGATACTTCAGTTATATGTGTATTAGATAAAGGATGATATCATATTTGTTATAGCAATCTGATTAAGATTACTACTAGCAGGTTTCGTGCGTGCTTAATTAAAAGACTTTTTGGACTTCATAGCTTAAACCACTACAATTTTAGGTACTTGGTCTCAAGTCTGAGCTGGGGCAAAATCTTTAGAATCAACCTACTTGGAACTTTGTCAATAATCCAGTGAACCTCTACAATGTGGTGATGTCAATTTCCAATTGAGGCACGTAGTTATCAATCTCTGAGCTTACAGTAATTTGATGGTAATAACATAAGTCTTAACGTCTAATATTATGTCAGAAAAATAATTAGAAGAAAGGTAGCGTAATAACTTTCAAATGCCAAAAATAGGCAAAGGATGAATGAGAAAGTTGACAAGCAGAAAAGGTAGACATTATTTGTTTTATTCATTAACTGTAGTGTTGTATCTTATAAAGCCAAACACTACAGAGATTGTTGACTGCTAAAGACACTTGCAGATGACAGAAACTTCTAAAGACACCAATTGATTAGGATCACTAGACAAAGATAGCAGTATACACATTGCAGACGATAAGGCTCCCAAGAAATATAACCTGTGTTGAGACATTTTGTTGTTCTTTTGCAAAATCTTTCCGAATCTCAAGAGATCGAGCATAATATACTCTTGCAGAATTCAAGTCACCTTCATAATACTTGAGATATCCAATCTTGTTTAGTGAAACGGAGAGAGTATGCACAAACTAGTAGCATATAAAAAAGTATGAAATACTGCAGCCTCGTCGCAAGTACAATATACAGACAAAGTAACATGCTGACCTCTTTATCTTTAGTATGTAACTTGGAGAGGAAGTCAACACTCTCTTCATAATATGAAACTGCGGACGCAGGATCTCCCATCACCTGGCTGCGATGCAAGCACGCAGGGAATGCATATTAATATTATTCATAAACAACATGAGTATTACATGTAATGAATTTAATTACAACCATCAGATTGCCAACTCTGTTGCAAAGGTTGGGTCATCAATTAATGGGTTCATGATTCGTCAATGTGGTTGTGTCTCTCCAAGTCAGTGTGAAGTTTGAAGCACTACAGTATTGAGTCAAAGTTAAACAAAATCTAAAGGGGAATAGGTATATCTAAGTTAATATGAGAAGATTTAATAAATGATCTTTAAATTCATTATATTTGAACATAAAGCATGAATAAGTGTAGCCCAGTCTAGTATAGTTGAATTGGAAGCCTATATTGGCTATTTCCATATGCCATTCAATGATTCACTTGTCATTTATCTATGAGATCATAGACTACTTACATCGGTTGTGCTTATATAGAAAAAATCCAAACAGCTTTCTGTAGATTCTTTATTGTGCTTATTTTGTAACTAGTTGTGAGATTTCATGGATAGAACTCTTATAATCATTGGCCTTGCTACCCCACACATTTCTTAATTCCTATGAGCTTATTCATTGCGAGATTTTCCTAGAGGTGACTGCCTAGACAAATGTGATTGTACAAAGTACTTGTGTGGATTTAGGCCAAAAGCACAAGTACCCTTGAAATCTGAACCAAACTCACCATTCAGGCTTCATGAAAGGTCGACACATTTATATTTATAGGTCCTTTAGTGGAAGTAGAATCTAAATATCCAAGCAAAGGACACCAGCAGTAGCCAGAAGAAACAAAGTAATTCAGAGCTAAAAGAAACCCGATTTAAACATCACAAAGGCAGATTGTCACTCTCTTATTCGCATACCCTTGAAATCTGAACCAAACTTCTGGGGCATTCATAATTGAGGTACTAAATCTTCTTGTTTTGTTTATAGTCATCCATTTGCAATAATTCATTTTTCACATGCTCCCATATGTTGGTTTCAAAGCCAGATCACTTCATTTCAGATCATGAGATCCTTCTTATGGCATAACTTGTTTTTCTATTCAAATCTTGATTATATGTTGCAGGATAGCTTAGTAATCAATAACTTTGTGTCTATATTCATGTATTTCTTAAAATTTATTATTCTAGAAAATTGTTTGGGTTGGATGGATGACTTGTCTCTGTCAGTTGGCAAAATGTTGTTAGTTTGCTTATAAGTTCTTTCTTGAGGTGCAAGGGTTGGTGGAAGACAACCTGACATACTACTGGTTTTCTGAATTGACTTGTTGGTTCTGTTGCTATCACATATTGTACATTTGCTTCCTAGATTTTGGAACTTGATGGAAGGCTTACCATTTTCAAAATAAAATTTTAAGGTTCTATTTTTATAAAATGCTCCTCCAGTGAGGTATGTAGGAACACCCAATGTCCCTGCTACAAGCATTGATGTGCAATGGCTAGACAATGAACCTTGATCTTCTCACTAGAATATCTGAGTTTTTTGGTGCATGATTCAAATGCATTTGTTGCTAGCATGTTACACATATCCTAATATCCATTTTTGCACATTTTTATTCATAATACTATGTGGCAGACTCATATCACATAAACAAGAGGTGAGTATCTTTACAAATAATAATGACATCATCTACTCTAGCCTTTTTCTCTAGTCTATCCCTATATTCTGGTGTTGTGATATGTTTTCTAATACCAGGAAGAGGACCGTGCCTCTACGAAGCATAATGAATTCAATGACAGGGTCTCGAGAAGGTGTTCTTCATGCTTTGGAGAACATTAAATACTTGCTAGTTGTCCAAATTGAGTTACTGAAAATACTGGACAATGTGAGTTAGTATACTGTATTACCCGTTGACGAGCCAATTTTGATACTCATTTCTGGTGTATACATGGGCTACCCATGACGTTCTAGCTGCTTATTTTTTTTGGAACCAAGCAACTTCTATTTTTTGGAGTCTAGCAATATGGTTATGTTCCATAGCTATTTAACTACTTGGTTTTTATGATAGGATCTCAGTTTTCTTTATATACCCTCTTGGGTTCTATTATGTTCAATCTATCACTGTGATGTCAGTACTTTTCTATTCTTACTTGGTTAGAACATGTTCCACCAAGGTGCACAGATACTACCATTGTAAATCATTTTGTTCCCACAGTTGTTGTTTAAACCCTAAAGCTGCTTCTTTCTGCCACAGGTGTTGTTGCTGACTGGAAAATTTATAGGGCTCTTGGGTTCTATTTTGTTCAATCTGTCACTGTGATGTCAGTACTTTTCTATTCTTACTTGGTTAGAACATGTTCCACCAAGGTGCACAGATACTACCATTGTAAATCATTTTGTTCCCACAGTTGTTGTTTAAACCCTGAAGTTGCTTCTTTATGCCACATGTGTTGTTGCTGACTGGAAAATTTATAGGGAAAAAATGGCAAAAAGATAAATGATTGTAGGTAGGCTGGCATTTGTTCCTACGACTACAGTCAAAGTTAGCACAATGAAGCCTAAAGTGACCCAAATGGATTATGGCAGTGATCATGTTACATTTCAATTATTTGAATTTGATATGCATATGATTGTGTTGTATTTTGGTGAGTATACCTCCTGACAGTTTTATGTTTTTGGTTCTTTTTAATTGTTTTCCACTCAGGGTTAATGGTTTCTCATCACATTGAATGACCTGAGTTACTAAGGATAGGTATTTCTTTACAAGCTAAGAGTGAGAATCTCTTATGAGTCATGTTTTTGTTTCACTGAAAACTTGAGCAGGAAGAGCTCGTTTGCTGACCTGTGACTTACCTTACTAGCTAGTTTCCCCATGTTAATCTTGGGATAGAACATTTCTTGTATTTCAGAAGATGGCACCATAATTTATATCTTATACTACATACTATACTGAGATCCACCCGATTCTAATTTTTTGGGTATATTGCATCTTTCAGATCATGCACTTGGTGATTGAGTGACACACATGAAGACTTGTGGAGGCCCGCAGGTGGCAAGGTTTGGCCTGCAACAACAACAACAGTAGCAACAACTCCAGGCATTTTGGTCCAATCAGATAGTTGAGGTTGAACCAAAAATATTTATACCATATTCTCCTCAAGATACTTAATTTACATCATAGGCATGACTTTCCCTTGTCATTTTCTCTCACATTTCCTGCATGATAACCATAATTCTATTCATATCACTTTGTTATAGCTTGAATTTACTGTAGATGCATACTGACAATAATGTTATTGGGTTGTACTTTCAAATGGTCTAAATGAATGACCTTATTGTGCAGGTTATAGACTAAAAATTCTGGACATGGCAAGCCTCAATGGTGCAAGTGAACTATCTTACAACTCTCCCATACAATGCTTGGGCTGCAACAAAACATGGATGAACTGCCTAGATACTTCTCGTCTCTTCAAGGGACTAATTTTGTCATTTTATTCTCATAGCAACCTTCATTTATGCCATGTATGAATTCTTATATATCTTTATTAAACTATTTGGATGATCTTTACCTTATTTTTAATGCCTCCCCATTTGTAAAACCTTATTTTCAGGATTAAGAGAAGTACAAGCTAGCTTCGTCATCGTAGCAACTTCCATTACCTGAATTAGAGATTGAGCTTAACAACATCAAGAATTCAGATACAAAGTATAACAAGTATCTAAGACAACCCCGACTCAACATGTGCTTTCCTGTGAAGCATGACGATGCAGCTCCATTTGAAGCCCAGGCCCGCCCAGTCACAGCTGCAACAACAGCCACAGACGCAACAATGTATCATGATATGTTGCAATTTGATATGGTGCTTTGTTGCTATGAGAAGACTGCATTGCATAGACCTATGTATATATTTGAACAACCACTGTCAGCAGCTGCAAACATAGTGATCAACTTCATAGGGATGATATTCCTTCTATCTATGCTTGGAGGGTTCCTTTCAGATTCTTATCTTGGGAGCTTTTGGACGATGCTGACCGAACAACAAGAGCTCGAACAAAAAAAGGAGACAATAAGGATGTTAAAACTGGCCGAGAAAGACACAACTCTTTTGCAAATATGTTAGTAGACCACTGAATCATTGATATATGTATATATTTTTCTTTGTACACATTGTGTAATAGGGGCAAGGTATATGTCCTCCCCATGTACATTCAACACTTCATTATAAATGAAAGTAAGATTGTTGGCATAATCAACATAACTTGCTCTAAATACTACAATTTTGTTACTAAAAGAGCTTGTATACTAACAAATTACACTATATATATATATATATATATATATATATAGATATATAGATATATATATATATATAGTCGAGTTAAGCATATATGTATGTGTACTAAATGGCACTACATATGTAGCAAGATGCATAATCAACTACATATATATGTACATAGTACTTGTTGCCTTTCCCTACACACTAAATACATATAAAATGTATTAACTTCATGTTTTTGCTACATACTGACTATACATGCAATTGTAGTCATACATTTAGCTATAATTATACTTATATTTAAATATGTAAGGACAATATCTAGCTACGCTTCTGGATACATATGAACTTGTAGCGAATGGATTATCTAACTACATATTTGAAAAATATAGTTAAAGCCTTTAGCTATACGATCATATACTACAATTTGTATGTGTAAAGAAATATGTAGTTAAAGCCGTTAGCTACAAAATATGGGGTTTTCGCTACAATTTTTTTTATAGTTAAAGACCATTTTTTTGTAGTGATTAACTTACTCTTTTCACTAGCCCCTTGTGAAAAAATTTCTCTTGACCTACATTTCCTACCATTTTAACTAATTTTCAATTTAGATATAGGTATATATCATACAAGAGGTTAGGCCAATAAATAAATTTGAAATGAGAAGAATTTAATTATGCTAAGATTAGTATCTCTAAGATTAGAAAACAAAGGATTGTTCAATTAATGGTTCGAAGAACCTATGCTTCTAAAGGGAGGATGGTTTGTCGATGGTATTGAAGAACTAATTGCTCTTGGCATTGTTGGTTTGTGAAGAACTTATGGTTTTTAAAAACTAAAGGTATCCCTTGAGATAGGACGATAGTTAGCTTAGGGGTTCACACTTATGAGTACACACCTTCCTACGGCTAGCGTTCTTTCAAGAAATGAATTTTTCCAGCTCAACAACCAATGAAAAGGAAAAAGTGAGGGAGTTTGGTCATTATCTCCTGATGGTGATGTTCTTACGATGGAAGGTACTGTGGTTGGAGAGAAAAGATAGGGTGGATGGTGTGAAAGTAATAAAATCATCAATAAGTTGTCAGGATTGAAAAGGAATCTAACCAACAAGTATGGAGATAGTCAAAGGTGAAGCTGATAAGTTTAAGAAAAGTAAAATGGGAAGAAAGAGTGGGGGCTACTAGTTGTCATCGATGTCGAGGTTCAAGCTCTACTTTGATTCCTCTGTCGATACATTAGAATATTGTGTGTTGTCGAGGTTCAAGATCTACTTCCTCTTGTGACATGACTCTAAACTCATTTTGTATGTGTCGTCGACGCCATAGAGATCCACATCGGTTCATCATGTTTTGATGGTGGAGTTTGAAGATGACCTCACATCTTATGACGGCAGTGAGATAGTGTAGTTTATTGCCTTGTATCAATGGAATTAGGTGGTTAGGGTTTGCTTTTCACTCAATCACCTTTTCTCATACGATTGGAATGTACTAGCACCCCCCCCCCCGTGCTTTTATAGTTTTTACTCTAAGTGGAGATGGGCCCCGTATGGCCTTTAAAAGTGCATGTGCCTTTGGAAGTGCATATGCACCTTTGAAAGTGCTTATGCACATTTTGATGGTTTGCAATGTGCAAATCTTTCGAGTGGCAACACTGATGCTTGCCTTCTAATGGATTTACAAGATTGGTGTATCTAATGGTGAGTCTGGTCATATCTCTTCTGATGGATTCAAGGAACATTGGGATCTGATGGTGAGGCTAACTACATGTCTTCTGATGGAAGAATTGGATCCTTGTCTGCTAATGGTTTAGCAGTCATCATGCCAACTAATGATTCAATTTTACTTGCTAACTTGGTGGCTTATCCTTGTATCTAGCTTATGATGGGGAGCCCATAATTGGGACTTTAGGGTGGAAACTGGTGGTTCAACTAAGATGTATTTTGATGGTTTCTCCTTGGTCAACTGATAGTACCTTCAAAAGAGAGATCATTTTTAGATTTTTCCTTAACTATATTCTATGTACACTAATATAATGAAATAAAAGAAATTGTAATCACAAAAAGATAAAACCTAAGATAAAGATTAGTATAACCTAATGATTTAGGAAGAAATAAAACTAAAATCTAAGAAAGAATTGTTAATAAACACTTGGCTTGCCTCCCAAGAAGCTCTAATTTATAGTCATTAACTTGACTATCTTTAGGTTTTATCTTCGTTCTTGCTCAGATGGTGAGATGACCCCACACCAAATCAGACTATCACAATGTAATTAATTGCGGAATCAAACATAAGCAGTGGATTACTGAAAATCACTAAAAATTAAAACCATTTACAAAGAGATCCATTTCCACGAAACTCTTATAACAAGAACCAAAATATTATATACACATTCTGGTCCACAAAGTGCATACCATGTACCTTCTTTTCTCGAGGATTACATACAATAGTTGCTCTGTTAAATCTACACATGAGCAACATAAAACCTCGAGACATTCAATGCAAAAATTCTCAGATCGATCATAAAAGCACTAATTACTAACCCCTAGGACATGAGAGTACAGAGACGACTCATATGACTCATATTTACAAGACACGACAGTCAGTATCTCCACCTGAGATGTTACTGTTGTCCCTGATGCTACTGTCCTTCCCCTGTTGTAGGGTTTCTACCTCCTCATACTCGTCCACCTAAAAAACATTGGATCCAACGGGGTGAGACAGTTGAAATTGCCCCAGCGGGAGATATAACTCTCCACCAGAAACATTATTATTGTAGGTAACAGTAATAAACTGAATAGAGTAATCTCTATTGAACAGTAGGATTAAATCATTATTAAGCAGAATAGAACAATATAATCTATTCATTTTAATAAGGAATATGAAGAACATGTACAATAGTTATCCACTTTAGGATACAATAAACAATGTGACATCAACCAATAGTTTCCATAATTCGTCCTTAAGCAAATATGCTACACTGCTGAATTACATTTTACAATCATTCTTATGCCCTAAGGAAGTGATCCATACCGCTCCCATCCAACCTTCGGTTGCGAAACCCAAAGCTGGTGCCATATAAGATCAAAGGAAGAGTCGAACTCCTCCATCTCATTCGTCTTGGTCAGTGCGAGACCACAAGCAGGACCGCAGTCTCTTCCTTAAGTGACATCAGTCACAGGGTTAGCTCTCATGGTACCCATCCTCTAGCCCACCTTGGTACAGGTCCCGGTGCTAGTAATTCAGAGCCACGAGCCAGTTCACTTTTCTCTCTGAGCCATGAACGCATTCATGCGCTATCACACTGAGCCATGGGCCTATTCACCATGCTCTTAAACATATCTTTAGTCTACAACCGAAGTTGCACTCTAATCCTCCTATTTTCAGCTAGGAGCACCTCATATATTCAACAATATATGCTCTGGATTAACCAGTAGGAAAACCCATTTCACCATTACCAGCTACTGACGATGATGGATCTATGTCTAGGGCTCTACAAGATAATATTCCACTTGATTATTTAAGTACATTATCATATTCTTTTAGCATCAGTCAAGTTTTCAAACAAGAATTATTATGACAAATGCTACAAGGAAATAATACTCTTATCAAGTACTTTTCAAAACTATATGAAGCATTGGGATCTCAATCCCTTATCTCATTGCTGGGAATTCACATCCCTCAACATCATCATCATCATGTTTGCTGGATCTGGGTATTCAAACCCTTAGTTCATCACTGAACATAGTTACCACTATTAGGTAACTATTACCTCCAGGTCATCTGACCAAGGTATCCAGGATACTTGATACACAAGCATCTCACATAGCTCACCAGGTATATTCAACTTCTTGTCACCTGTCATTAGGCAACAAATAAAATAATGGCTCACAAGGCCCATTAACATCATAACTCATACCTGGTTATGCTCATCATCTCATGATACATGCATGGTTTGTATATTTGATAACAACCATATCAATTACATGTCAACAATATGCAATACAAAGATAACATCACTATTCCCTCATTCGGGTTAGGGTATCACATCTTTATCAATTAGGGTTTCACATCACATCACCATTTATTAGGGTTTCACATAACATCACCCTATTTTAGAGTTTCACATAACATCACCCTATTTTAGGGTTTCAGATAACATCACCATTTATTAGGGTTTCACATAACATCACCCTATATTAGGGTTTCACACAACATCACCCTATATTAGGGTTTTACATCATTATCAATTAGGATTTCACATAACATCACCCTATTTTAGTGTTTCACATAACATCACCATTTATTAGGGTTTCACATCATTATCAATCAGGGTTTCACATAACATCACCCTATATTAGGGTTTCACATAACATCACCCTATATTAGGGTTTCACATCATTATCAATTAAGATTTCTCAACCCATTACCCAAAATTAGGGTTAGGGTTTCTCATTCTTCTCAATGAGGATTTCCATTCTCCATTAATTAGGGTTTTATGATTATATCATTAATCCAAACCCTAAATCAGTGCTTCCACATATCTTGGACCACATAGCATTATCTAAGTAGTAAATCATACTTATCATTGTTCCATGTACTAAGAACACACATCACCGTCATACCTTATTATGCTGACTTAACCTTTCACTAAGGACATGCAATCATGCATATCATAGTGTATTGAATTATTACCTTCATAAGCATCGAATGATAATCATTCTAATTATTCTAATCACCTAAATACTCTTAAAAGTTCTTCCATTGAAATAATCCTTGAGATACCCTCCAACCACTTATGGGGTTATTAGTAATTATATGATTTGAACCAATTAGACCTTCAAACGGTCTTGAGGTCACTTGACCTTCAAACGGTCTTGAAGACCGTTAGACCTTAAATGGTCTTGGTTCAATTAAATCTCCTAACGGTTTTGAACCTTTTGTACCTTCAAATGGTATTGAGGTGCTTGACCTCCAAACGGTCTTGAGGACCGTTAGACCTTAAACGATCTTGATTAAATTCTTCAAATAGTTTGAGACCATTAGACCATCACACGGTCTTGGTCAACACCTTCAATCGGTCTTAAGACCGTTAGACCATCAAACGGTCTTGATCTCAAAATCCCTAAACAAATTGAGACCGTTTGATTTATATATTATTTAACCCCAAATGTTTTGAGACCGTTTAGTCCTCAAACGGTATGAGACCGAATGGTCCTCCAACGGTCTAAGACTGTTTGGTCAATTCATCTTGAGACCGTTTAACCCTAAATTAGGGTTGTGATCTCAATTGATTTAGGGCTTTGAACCCAATTGAGCTAGTGTTCTAAAATCAATTGAATTTGATTTGTTTGAAGTTATAGATCATGAGACCAATCAATTCTTGAACCTATTGAAACCATTTAGTATCTAACGGTTTGAAACAGTTTTCCCTCCAATCGGTTTTGAAACCGTTTGCTCACCAAACGGTTTGAGACCATTTGGTCTAAAACGGTTTGGAAATTGTTTGACCCACACAAAGAAAAATTGTTTTCTCATGATACTTCTTGAGGTGTGTGCTAAGATGAAATAACTATAATCAAGCTTCAGAACTCCGATTTCCATTGTCATATATATGAAAAATTCGGCAATTATTCAAGAAGAAATAAAGGATCAACATATAATGAGAAATTGAAAACAATAACAACATCAATGGGTTCAAGTTATACAACCCACCTTCAAAGTATCTTCAAAGCTTCAAGATTCACATATTTAATGGTGAATTAAGCTCCTTCAACTAACCAAGGCTCGTTTCCAACTCTTTGGATGCAAAAGATGGCCAAGGTTGAGCATTGGATGGAGGAGAGAAGAAACTCAATGTTGAAATCTGATTTCAATCATCAAATCAAGGTTGAACATGGTCATGGAGCTTACCTTCAGCTTGGGGAACGTTTTTCTCCTGCTCCTAAGCTCCTTGGTCATCAGCTAAAGCAAAGAAATAAAGTGGTTTGCAAAATTGCCTTTCAAATAAGGAGAAAATTGAATATATGTGATTGATTTTCTAGGAGAGAAAAAGTAGAAGGAATTTCATCCATTATCTTTGCCACATGCCCCCTCCCTTCCTTGCCTCCGAAGCCAACTCCCTTCATCCTAAGTATCCTCTCATTTATCCTTGAATTAAAAGCAATCCACTTAAGCACCTTAATTAATATAATACTATTATCCATTTTTAGTGGACATTACTTTTTAATTAACAAATGTGAGTGGGTTTCTTCACCTATTTAGGATATTTCGGTGAAACTCAAGGAATTTGGACGTCCTTTCATTATAGTATTTCAAACAAAACCTTATTAATTAATGGGCACTTCAATTAATATATTTATTTTTGCTACAAATTAAATTAGGGTTTCAATTATGCTTAAATCTTGATTATTTTATTATCAAGATTAGCTCTCCTCAAAAGTAGTTCAAACAAGACTCCCCTTTCTTTTTCTCTTCTCTAAATGATACCAAGAAACAGTAGGGACATTATTGAAGTGGTATTTTACATGTTCAACCCTAAGTTTTTGGGTAAATTGCAAATTACACCAAAACTAACATTCAATGCATAAACATTACTCAAACAAGCTCATTTTTGAAACTTAGGATTGTGGAAGCCATACCTCAGCATCATTCTCATTCATATGCTGCTAAAATACTTTTGGAACATTTATCATGTAACATTTGCAAGGTAACCCCTTAAATTGGGTAAATTGCACTTTACTCCAAAATAGGTAAAACATTGCTTCAACATTATTCAAATAGGACCAAAATTGAAACATAAGCTCTCCTTTACCCTTAATTACTTTTCAAAAGATAAAGACAAGAATCTAAATGACTTACTTAAGCAAAAATTCTAGGGTTAAGTCCTAACCTAGGTCAGGGATGTTACAATTATCCACCCCTAATAGGGATTTCATCCCCAAAATCATAAAGAGAAAAGAGAAGGGTATTTCCTCCTCATCTCTTCCTTCAGCTCCCACGTACTTTCTTCAATGCCACAATGATTCCAAAGAACATTCACAAGGGCTATGTCTTTCTTTTTCAACTTTTTTATTCTCCTGTCAATAATCAACACTGGTCCCTCTATATAGGATATATCTTCATTTAATTCTACCTCCACTGGTTGCAAAACTAACTCCGTGTCAGGGTGACACTTTCTCAGCATGGATATATGGAATACTGGATGCAATTTGTGTAGTTCAGGTGGCAACTCCAACTTATAAGCTACCTTTCCAATTCATTCAGTGATTGGATTAGGCCCCATAAATCTAGGAGCTAACTTACCCTTCTTTCCAAATCTAATAACACCTTTCCAAGGTGAGACTTTGAGTTATACTCTATATTCAACTTGGAATTCTAAAGGTCTTTGTCGTTTATCAGTGTATGACTTCTGTCTATCATGTGCAGCCTTTAACTATTGTTGTATTACTTTAATCTTTTCAGTTATCTATTGTACTACTTCAGGACCCAAAAGTTGATATTCCCCTATTTCATACCAACACAATGGAGATCTACAACATCTTCCATATAACGCTTCATATGGTGCCATATCAATAATGTGCTGATAACTATTGTTGTAAGTGAATTCTATTAAGCTCAAGTGTATATCCCAACTTCCTACAAACTGAAGGACACATGCCCTAAGAAAGTCCTCCAAAGTTTGTATAGTCTTGTCAGATTGTCCATCTATCTTTGGGTGAAAGGCAGTACTGAATCTTAACTGCGTACCCAAAGCTTTATGTAGTTGTTCCAAAAAATGACTCATGAACTGGGGACCTCTATCAGAAACAATTGTAGTTGGAACCCCGTGCAAACGCACTATCTCATTTATATAGATCTATGCAAGCTTTTTAGCAGTATAGGTTATTTTGACAGGAAGAAAATGTGTTGTCTTAGTCAACCTATCAACTATCACCCAAACGAAATCATGACTTTTGGCTATTCTTGGTAAATCAACCACAAAGTCCATGGTCACATGATCCCATTTCCACTGTGGTATATGTAAAGGTTGCATTGTTCCTACGGGATTTTGATGTTCAACTTTAACCTGCTGACATACTGGACACCGCATAACAAACTCAGCTACATCTTTCTTCAAACTAGGCCACCTATACATATCTTTCAAGTTATGATACATTTTGGTGCTCCCTGGATGCATCACATACATCGATGAATGAGCTTCCTCCATGACTAACTTCCTTAAGTCATTGGCATCAGGTACTACCATCCTACCATGGTAATAGACTACCTCATCATTTGACTCATGAAAACCATCCCGTTTCTCACTACCATACTCTGATCTAATCTGTTGAATCACATGATCAACATGTTGTGCCTCTTTGATATGTTGTTTCAGAGTAGGTTTTATGTGCATCTCAGCTAACAATCCAGCTAACAAGGACACTTTAAGTTTTACATTGTTTTTCCTCGATGAGACGAACATGTCTCATTTAAAGCATACAAAAGAGTTCAACTGTGCCTTGTCCATGGTTGGTGATGATGATTTTCTACTTAGTGCATCAGCCACTACATTAGCCTTTCCTGGATGATAATCAATTGTACAATCGTAGTCCTTGATTAACTCCATCCAGCGGCATTGTCTCATGTTCAACTCATGCTGTGAAATGATGTATCTTAGATTCTTATGGTCCGTGAAAATCTGGAATGTCTCTCCATATAGATAATGTCTCCAGATTTTCAACACATGAACCACTGCAGCTAATTCTAGATCATGTGTTGGATAATTTTCCTCGTGTTTCTTAAGCTGTCGAGAAGTAAAAGAAATCACTTATTTATCCTACATCAACACACATCCCAGACCATTCTTAGAAGCATCACAAAAAACAATATACCCCTTTCCCTGCTCAGGTAAGACTAACACTGATGCACTTGTCAACATTTCTTTCAACGACTGGAAAGAATGCTGACACTTGTCATTCCAGATAAAACGAACCTCTTTCCCGGTCAACTTGGTTAGGGGTAATGCTATAGAACTGAAGTTCTTAATGAACCTCCTATAGTAGCCTGCCAGTCCTAAAAAATTGCGTATCTCCATTGGTGTCTTTGGCTATTCCCACTCCAAGGCAGATTCTACCTTTTTAGGATCAACATGGATACTTGATGCATATATTATGTGTCCAAGAAAAGGCACTTTTGATAACCAGAATTCACACTTATTGAATTTGGCATATAGCTTGTGTTCTCTCAATAAAGTCAGAGCCTGACGGAGGTGTTTCTCATGTTGTTGTGCATCTCTACTGTAAACCTGGATGTCATCTATTAAAACTACTATGAATTGATCAAGGAATGGTCAGAAGATTTTGTTCATGAGTTCCATAAATGCAGCTGGTGCATTAGTTAGTCCAAACGACATAACCATGAACTCATAGTAACCATACCTTGTTCTGAAGGCTGATTTAGTTATGTCACTCTCCTTGATACGTAACTGATGGTATCCTGATCTCAGATCTATTTTAGAGAAGATAGTTTCACCACGCAACTGATCAAACAAGTCATCTATCCTTAGCAGAGGATATTTATTCTTTATGGTTACTTTGTTTAACTGTCTATAGTCGATGCATAATCGCATAGACCCGTCTTTCTTTTTAACAAAAAGAATAGGAGCACCCCATGGTGAAGTACTCGGTCGAATAAAACCCTTTTCAAGTAACTCTTGTAACTGTTTCTTGAGTTCTGCCATCTCAGCAGGTGCCATTCTATAAGGTGTTTGAGCTATTGGTTGTGTATCCGGGATTAGATTAATCTCGAAATCAATCTCTCGGGGTGGAGGAACACCTGGAAGTTCCTCAGGAAACACATCCTCAAACTCCCTAACAACCGGAACATCAGAAAGATTAGAACTCTCTATCCTGGTATCTACCACATGTGCCAAGAATGCAAAGCATCCTTGTCTCATCAACTTCTCAACTACCATAGATGACACTAGATAGGTTGGAAGAATCTTTTTGTCCCCCTGAAAGATCCATGTATCACCATTATCTGAGAACATAGCCTATTTAGAACCACAATCCAAGACAACCTTATACTTTTCTAGGGTGTCCATCCCAAGGATTATGTCAAACCCATGCATCTCAAGTGGTATAAAATCCACCTAAATGCTATGTTCTGAAAAAGAAAGAACACAGGGAGAACATACCTCTCATAACACCGTAGATCCAACTAATGGAGTTTCTAATAACAGATTATCTGTTCTATGACTAATAGTCATATTGCAGTCATGAATCACTTCTCGAGTGATAAAGGAATGTGTAGCACCTGGATCAATCAAAATAGATACAAAGTAGGATGAAGACATATCAAAATGAAACAATTCCATCTGACCTGTCACAACTCGTGGGTTGACC
The DNA here is from genome assembly GCA_963693085.1 of Alisma plantago-aquatica. Taxonomy (NCBI): domain Eukaryota; kingdom Viridiplantae; phylum Streptophyta; class Magnoliopsida; order Alismatales; family Alismataceae; genus Alisma; species Alisma plantago-aquatica. Next base: position 89,555,271 of record OY856413.1, on the reverse strand, counting down.
ACTGCTTCCGGCTGATTCATAGCATAGAATCTTGCCATTGCTGGTTGTCGACCACTAGACCTGTTGTTGGATGTAGATGAGCCAGCTTGGGATGCCTATCCACGTCCTCGAGTGCCACTGCTAAACTGTCACTTCTGAGAGCCTTGTTGACTCTGCCTCGGTGGTTGGGTTACACTCATGTCTCTAACTAGACAATCTTTCATCAAATGTCCCATCTTCCCACACTTATAACAAACTTTGTTCTCCTACTATGGTCTAGATGGTCCTGTTACTGACATTGAGGCTGAGCTGTGGGCTCCTTCTGGTGGTAAACTATGACCCCTACCCTTCCTAGATGTCCACTGTGTCTGAGTATTAAACCTCAGTGGTGTTGTTGGTGCAGAAAACCTTAGTTTCTTAAAGCTTTCAGACCTCTGTCCTTGGAACTGGGTATATACTTTCTTACTGTTGGCTTGACGTTTCTCAATCACAGACCTATCTATCTGCCTAACTGACTCCACAAAGGTGGCAAACCTCTCTCTATTCTCTAAAGAAGACACTAGTGTGGTCAAATCAGCGTTCAAACCCTTCTCAAAATGCTGAATCCTCGCCTCATCTGTAGTAGCCATGTGCGGACAGAATCGTAGAAGCTCCATGAACTTAGCTTCATACTCACTAATGTTCATCGGTACTTTCCTTATCCGTTCAAACTGAAAAATCTTCTCATCCAGGTAGGTCTTAGGAAAATATCTACTAACATATTCACGTCGGAATTCTTCTCATCTGACTTCAACACCTGGCCTTTTTCCTTCATCTATGGCCCACCAATGGCCAACACTTCCCTTCAATAGGTACACCACATGTCTAACCTTCTCGGCTTCTGGGATATTAAGAATTCTGAAGGCCTTTTCCAGCTCAGTCAGCCACACGTTTCCATCTGCTGGGTCAGCTGTACCAGCATATTCAGTGGATCCTACCCGACGAAGTCATTCAAAAGTCTTGCCAGCTCCATGCCCCTCATTGTGAGATGGTGCCCTAGGTGCAGGTGGTGGCATCCTATCTGTCATGTGTGTCATAGTCGCCATGAACTTCCCAAACAAAGCATGGAAAGTTGGGTTTTCTAGTGCAGCCTGATCAAGCTGAGGATGTTCAGGTACTGGTTCTTCCCTATCCTGATCCCTTGCATCTCCTCCTGGTGTAGCAACACTTCTTTCAGCAGCATGTTCTTCGTGTGATCCAGCCATCTTCAAGCTTTACTTCTTCTCCTGAGAGCATAAGTCACTCTCAGATAAACTGAAAGACACTAGAACAGACTCAATGACCTTAATCCTATGTCTCTGTAGACTCAGCGAACCTAGAGCTCTGATACCACTTAACTTGAGATGACCTGACACCAAATCAGACTGTCACAATGTAATTAATTGCGGAATCAAACATAAGTAGCAGATTAGTAAAAATCACTAAAAATTAAAACCATTTACAAAGAGATCCATTTCCAGGAAACTCTTATAACAAGAACCAAAATATTATACACACATTCTAGTCCACAAAGTGCATACCATGTACCTTCTTTTCTCGAGGATTACATACAACAGTTGCTCTGTTAAATCTACACATGAGAAACATAAAACCTCAAGACATTCAATGCCAAAATTCTCAGATCTATCATAAAAGCACTAACTACTAAACCCTAGGACCTGAGAGTATAGAGATGACTCATAAGACTCATATTTACAAGACACGACAGTCAGTATCTCCACCTGAGATGTTACTGTTGTCCCTGATGTTGTTGTCCTTCCCCTGTTGTAGGGTTTCTACCTACTCATCCTCGTCCACCTAAAAAATGTTGGATCCCACAGGGTGAGACAATTGAAATTGCCCCAGCGAGAGATATAACTATCTGCCAGAAACATTATTATTGCAGGTAACATTAATAAACTGAACAAAGTAATCTCTATTGAACAGTAGGATTAAATCATTATTAAGCAAAATAGAACAATATCATCTATTCATTTTAATAAGGAATATGAAGAACGTGTACAATAGTTATCCACTTTAGGATACAATAAACAATGTGACATCAACCAATAGTTTTCGTAATTTGTCCTTTAGTAAATATGCTACACGGCTAAATTACATTTTACAATCATTCTTATGCCCTAAGGAAGTGAGTCGTACTGCTCAAATCCAACCTTCGATTGTGAAACCCAAAGCTGGTGCCATACAAGATCAAAGGAAGAGTCAGACTCCTCGATCTCATTTGTATCGGTCAGTGTGAGACCACAAGAAGGACCATAGTCTCTTGCTTAAGTGACGTCATTCACAGGGTTAGCTCTCATCGCTACCCATCCTCTAGCCTGCCTTGATACATGTCCCAGCACTAGTAAATTTGAGCCATGGACCAGTTCACTGTGCTCTCTGAGCCATGAACGCATTCATGCTCTATCACACTGAGCCATGGGCCTGTTCACCATGCTCTTAAACATATCTTGAGTCTACAACCGAAGTTGCACTCTAATCCTCCTATTTTCGGCTAGGAGCACCCCGTATATTCAACAATATATGCTCCAGATTAACTAGCAGGAAAACCCATTTCACCATCACCGGCTACTAACGATGATGGATCTATGGCCAGGGCTCTACATAATAATATTCCACTTGATTATTTAATTACATTACCATATTCCTTTACCATCAGTCAAGTTTTTAAACAAGAATTATTATGACAAATGCTACAAGGAAATAATACTCTTATCAAGTACTTTTCAAAACTTTATGAAGCATTGGGATCTCAATCCCTTGTCTCATTGTTGGGAATTCACATCCCTCAACATCATCATCATCATGTTTGCTGGATCTGGGTATTCAAACCCTTAGTTCATCACTGAACATAGTTACCACTATCAGGTAACTATTACCTCCAGGTCATCTGACCAAGGTATTCAGAATACTTGCTACACAAGCATCTCACATAGCTCACTAGGAATATTCAATTTCTTATCACCTATCATTAGGAAACAAATAAAATAATGGCTCACAAGGCCCATTAACATCATAACTCATACATGGTTATGCTCATCATCTCATTATACCTGCATGGTTAGTATATTTGATAACAACCATATCAATTACATGTTAACAATATGCAATACAAAGATAACATCACTATTCCCTCATTAGGGTTAGGGTATCACATCTTTATCAATTAGGGTTTCAAATCACATCACCATTTATTAGGGTTTCACATAACATCACCCTATTTTAGGGTTTCACATAACATCACCATTTATTAGGGTTTCACATAACATCACCCTATATTAGGGTTTTACATAACATCACCCTATATTAGGGTTTCACATCATTATCAATTAGGGTTTCACATAACATCACCCTATTTTAGGGTTTCACATAACATCACCATTTATTAGGGTTTCACATCATTATCAATTAGGGTTTCACATAACATCACCCTATATTATTAGGGTTTCACATAACATCACCTTATATTAGGGTTTCACATCATTATCAATTAGGATTTCTCAACCCATTACCCAAAATTAGGGTTAGGGTTTCTCATTCTTCTCAATTAGGATTTCCATTCTCCATTAATTAGGGTTTTATGATTATCTCATTAATCCAAACCCTAAATCAGTGCTTCCACATATCTTGGAGCACATAGCATTATTTAAGTATTAAATAATACTTATCATTGTTCCATGTACTAGGAACACACATCACCATCATACCTTATTATGCTGACTTAACCTTTCACTAAGGACACACAACCATGCATATCATAGTGCATTAAATTATTACCTTCATAAACATCAAATGATAATCATTCTAATTATGCTAATCACCTAAATACTCTTAAAAGTTCTTACATTGAAATCATCCTTGAGATACCTTCCAACCACTTATGGGGTTATTAGTAATTACATGATTTGAACCAATTAGACATTCAAACGGTCTTGGACCAATTGACCCTTCAAACAACCTTGGACCAATTGACCCTTAAAACGGTCTTGAGGTCACTTGAACTTCAAACGGTCTTGAAGACCGTTAGACCTTAAACGGTCTTGGTTCAATTAAATCTCCAAATAGTCTTGAACCTTTTGTACCTTCAAACGGTATTGAGGTGCTTGACCTCCAAACGGTCTTGAGGTGCTTGACCTCCAAACGGTCTTGAGGACTGTTAGACCTTAAATGGTCTTGATTCAATTCTTCAAGCAGTTTGAGACAGTTATACCATCAAATGGTCTTGGTCTACACCATCAATCGGTCTTAAGACCGTTAGACCATCAAACGATATTGATCTCAAAATCCCTAAATTGTTTCAGACCGTTTGATTCAAATATTATTTAACCCCAAACGATTTGAGACTATTTAGTCCTCAAATGTTCTGAGACCATTTAGTCCTCAAATGTTCTGAGACCGAATGGTCCTCAAACAGTCTAAGACCTTTTGGTCAATTCAGCTTGAGACCGTTTAACCCTAAATTAGGGTTGTGATCTCAATTGATTTAGGGCTTTGAACCCAATTGAGCTGGTGTTCTGAAATCAATTGAATTTGATTTGTTTGAAGTTGTAGATCATGAGACCAATCAATTTTTGAACCTATTGAAACCATTTAGTCTCTAACTATTTGAAACTGTTTGCCCTCGAATCGGTTTTGAAATTGTTTGGTCACCAAACGGTTTGAAACAGTTTGGTCTAAAATGGTTTGGAAACCGTTTGACCCACACAAAGAAAAATTGTTTGCTCATGATATTTCTTGAGGTGTTTGCTAAGATGATGTCATCATGATCAAGCTTTAGACCTCCGATTTCCATTATCATATATATGAAAAAATTGGCAAGTATTCAAGAAGAAATAAAGGATCAACATATAATGAGAAATTGAAAACAATAACAACATCAATGGGTTCAAGTTATATAACCCACCTTCAAATTAGCTTCAAATCTTAAAGATTCACATATTTAATGGTGAATGAAGCTCATTCAACTATCCAAGGCTCGTTTCCAACTCTTTGGATGCAAAGGATGGCCAAGGTTGAGCATTGGATGGAGGAGAGAAGAAAATCAATGTTGAAATCCAATTTTAACCATCAATTCAAGGTTGAAGATGATCATGGAGCTTACCTTCAGCTTGGGGAACGTTTTCCTCCTGCTCCTAAGCTCCTTGGTCATCGACCAAAGCAAATAAAGAAAGTGGTTTGCAAAATGGCCTTTCAAATAAGGAGAAAATTGAATATATGTGATTGATTTTCTAGGATAGAGAAAGTAGAAGGAATTTCATCCATTATCTTTGCCCCATGCCCCCTCCCTTCCTTGCCTCCGAAGACAACTCCCTTGATCCTCAATATCCTCTCATTTATCCTTGAAATTAAAAGCAATCCACTTAAGCACCTTAATTAATATAATACTATTATCCATTTTTAGTGGACATTACTTTTTAATTAACAAATGTGAGTGGGTTTCTTCAGCTACTTAGGATATTTTGGTGCAACTCAAGGCATTTGGACGTCCTTGCATTATAGGATTTCAACCAAATCCTTATTAATTGATGGGAACTTCACTTAATATATTTATTTTTGCTACAAATTAAATTAGGGTTTCAATTATGCTTAAATCTTGATTATTTTATTATCATGATTATCTCTCCTCAAAAGTAGTTCAAACAATAAGCCCCTTTCTTTTTCTCTTCTATAAATGATACCAAGAAATAGTAGGGACACTATTGAAGTGGTATTTTACATGTTCAACCCTATGTTTTTGGGTAAATTGCAAATTACACCAAAACTAACATTCAATGCAAAAACATTACTCAAACAAGCTCATTTTTTAAACTTAGGCTTGTGGAAGCCATACCTCAACACCATTCTCATTATTATGATGCTAAAACACGTGAGGAACATTTATCATGTAACACTTGCAAGGTAACCCCATAAATTGGGTAAATTGCACTTTAGTCCAAAATAGGTAAAACATTGCTTCAACATTATTCAAATAGGACCAAAATTGAAACATAAGCTCTCCTTTACCCTTAATTACTTTTCAAAAGATAATAACAAGAATCTAAATGACTTACTTAAGCAAAAATTCTAGGTTTAAGGCATAACCCAGTCAGGGATGTTACATATGGTGTTGGGGGTGGTTCATCTAGATGAAACATAGCGCTTTTGGTGAATGCATCATCTTTATAGTACCTTTTTATCACGTCCCCATTTATAGGTAAAGTCCTTATCTTTTTACTAAAAAGTTCCATCATCCCTGACAGATATATCTTTGATGTAGTGAAAGGTCATGACCACCTTGATCGAAGATTTTCAAGAAATAGTCTAATACTTGAGTTAAACAAAATAACCTTATATCCTTTAGGAACATCCATTCTTTCTAAGTGGGCATCATTCCACACCTTTGTTCTTTGCTTATAGAATTGGCATTGTCATAGGCATGTAGCATAAGTTCCTCAAAATCTTGCAACTGTAAATATCTCTTTTTGTAGGCAAGTTCTAGATCCATATTAAGAACTCGATTGCCCAAAAGGCTTAGTGTTCAAGCATGGCATGTAAGTGCATTATTTCCCATAAATTAGTCTATGTGGGCTAGTTTTGATAGGGTCTTATACATAGTATGGTATGCCCAGAGAGCATCGTCCAGTTTCAAGGACCAATCTTTTCTAGTACGCCCAACAACATTTTCAAAAATTTGGTTTGATTTATCTATTAGACCCTTCAACTTGTCCAGAGGTTTGCAGGTGATAAGGGGTTGATATCTTGTCTTTTATCCCATACTTTCACAGCAAGGCTTCAAATTGTCTTTCTCAAAAATGGGATATCCCGTCATTTCTGATGGTGTGTGGGACTCTATATCGTAGGAAGATTTTTTTTTGAACAACTTAATCACATCCTTTTAATCACATGTGTGTGTAGATACCACCTCCACTCATTTGGATACATAATCATCTACAACCAAAATGTATTGATTGCCTCGTGTCCACATGAAAGGTCCCATATAGTCGATTCCCCAAACATCAAATATTTCCACATCTATCCAATTTGAAAGGGGAATTTCATTTCTCTTTGATATATTTCCCGAGTGTTGGTATTCCTTGAAAGACTTTGCAGAACCATGTGCATCCGTGAATAGGATGGGGCAATAAAACCCAAATTGTAGAATCTTATCAATGGTCCTATCTCCACCCAAGTGCCCTTCATAAGGCAAATAATGGCACTCGTATAGGATTTTTGGAACCTCTCCTCTAGAATACAATGACGATACAAGTTATCAACATATTTATTGAATAGGAGAGGGTTGTCCCAATATTATTTCTTTAAATTGGAAAACAACTTCCTCTTTTCATTGTGGGTTATATCATGTTGCAGTTGTTCACAGGCCAGATAATTACAAACATTAGAAAACCATGACACAATAAGTTTTATTATCTTGTCCATCGTTATAAATTCATTGGGATAGTTGTAATTAATAAAAGTTGAGTTGTCATAAGTTATGATAATTTGCAATAAATGGTCTACTACAATGTTCTCTATACCTTTCTTATCAACAATCTCATGGTCAAACTTCTGTAGTAGGAGTTCCCACCTTAGGATTCTTGACTTAGTATGTTTCTTTTGTATAAGATACTTGATATATCCATGGACAGTATACACTATCGCCTTTGATCCTATATGGTAGGATCTAAACTTTTCAAAAGCATATACTATTTCTCGCATTTGTTTTTTTATCATGGTGTAATTGACATGAGCTTCATTGAGGGTTTTTCTCATGTGGTAAATAGTCTAATGCTTTTATCCTTCTTTTTATCAAGCATCACTCTGATTTGTTAATCACTCGTATCACACATTAATTCTGAAGGAAGCTCCAAGTCTAAAGCTTAGAGGATTGGTGCAGTAGTCAAAGAAATATTCAAGGTTTCAAAAGCTTTTAGACATTCATTATTTAAATAAAACACAAATTCTTTGACAATAAGGTTGTACATAGGTTTTGAGATTTAGGAGAAGTCTTTAATGAACCTTCTATTATATCCAGCATGTTTGAGAAAGCTCCTCACTCCAATCACAGATTTCATAGGTGGGAGTTTAGAAATGGCTTCCACCTTGCTCAAATCCACTTCAATTCCCCTTCTAGATATTTTGTGACCAAGAACGATCCCTTCTTGGACCATGAAGTGACACTTCTCCTAGTTCAAAGCCCATTGTTTTTCTTCATAATGTTTGAAAACATGAGATAGATTCCTCAAGAAACTATCAAAGTCGGTCCAGTATATGGAAAAACTATCCATAAACACTTCCATGATGTCTTCTAAGAAGTCTCAAAATATAGAGATCATGCACCTTTGAAATGTCACAGGTACATTACAAAGTCTGAATGACATTCACATGAAGGCACAAGTTCCATATATGTAGGTAAAGGTCATTTTCTCTTGATCATCTAGGTGTATGGGGACTTGGTAAAATCCTGAATATCTGTCAAGGAAATAGAAAAATGTATGGTGGGATAATCATTACAACACTTGCTGAAATAAAGGTAAAGGGAAATGTTCCTTCTTGGTTGTAGCATTTAGTTTCTTGTAGTTTATACACATCCTCCACCTTGTTACCCTCCTCGTTACAACTTCATCATCATTTCATAACCATAACTACTATCACACCCTTTTTTAGGCACGACGTGGATATGGCTCACCTAATTGATGTCTCTTATGGGATATATTATTTCTGTGTCCTAAAGTTTTATAACCTATTTATTAATGACTTGTCTTAGGTTCTAATTGAGATTCATATGAGGTTGGGCTAGAGGTTTCACATTCTCTTCTAAATGGATTTTGTGCATGCATTTGTCAGGACTCAAGCCTCCAATATCTTCCACTAAGTAGTCTATTGCTTTTATCTTTTCTTAAGCTTAGGTAGAAGTTGTTCTTATTGATCCTCTATTAGAGCAGAAGTTATGATAATTGGATTTTTTATTTGTTGTTAAGAAATTCATACTTTAAGCCTTCAGGGAGTTTCTTTACTTTTGGCATAGGTTTTGGTGCATCCTCTTCAGGATTTTTCTCCATAGAGGCATATTCTATGGTTTTTATGACTTCTTCATCATTGTCACATCTTTCATCCTTTGACTAGTTTAAATAATCCAGACAATCTATGACCTCTTGATCATCTATGAAAAGTTTGGGGTTATTCAACACCCTCATCAGTGGGTCTACCATGGAATATTGTTCTTGCACCTCTTCATAGAATTGGTTGTAACTATCCATGAAGTATATTGGTTCAAAGAGGAAAGGTCCCATCATAGAATCTTGGACACAAAACATTGATATGGTCTTTTCCTACCCTTATCGTGATGAAACCTTATTCTACATAAATTAAAGATTTACCAATAGATAGGAATAGTCAACCAAAGATCATTGATCATGTCTGATCCTTGACAGTGTTTATGATAAATACATCGTTAGAGAAAATGAATTTTTTCAACACAAATTGGAACATCTACTACTATTCCAATGGGCTTCATGAAGGAACGATTAGCCAGTTGAATTCTCATTCTGATCTTGACCATGAAAGTTAGACCTAATCTCTAGGGTAGAGTGAATGACATATGACTAATGCTTTCTCTAAGATCTTACTTTGTTATCCCCCACATTGAATGGTATAGTTAAGGCTCTGGATCCTTCTACTTAGTTAGCATATTCACTTGCACAAAGGCACCCCACATGTTAGTCAATCTAACAATTTTAATTTCACTTCCATGCCTTCTCTTTGTGATGAGATCCTTAAAAAACTTGGAATAGGTTGACATCTCTTCAATAGCATCAAGAAACATGATATACATGTGTAGCTTCTTTACAGCTTTCATGAATTTTCATATCTTGTATGGAAATGGGATTCTTGGTCCATAAGGGTCTCTGTTGGCAATGACCTCTTCATTTATGTTAGGGTACTTATTTCTCACTAGATTATTTCCCTTACTGCTTCCTTTTGACTTATCCCTCTTGGTGACAGCCTCAACATTGGGGTCTTCTTCTATCAAATCAATTTTAGGAAGGGACTCAACGACGTGAGTATATCCTTGATTAGTCTTGCTTGTCAACTCTTCTAGGACTTATACTGATATGAGTGTAGCCATCTTTTCACTCTTAGTGGTAGGATAAGTTTCCCCTATGGGTTCTTTACCAACTCAGATAATTGTTCTAGTTGTTGGTCAATCTGCCTATTGTGAGCTTGCATATCGACCATCTGTGTAGTGATGCCCCCTAATTGGGCTTGCATCATATTCAATAGACTCATGCTTTTGAGTGGCTCTTTGGCTCATTAGTTAATTTATAGTTTCTTGTCTTTTCTAGGAGTCAAACCCTCAAATATCTGATCTTGTTGATTACAATTTTTTGTTCTGACCTTGACCTTGACTTCGTCCATTTGTGTTTTTGTTTTCATTTTGCCCTTGCCTTTGTTATTGTTGTGGTTATGTTAATATGTTGTGCTACGTGTGAACACTGGTGGTCCATCACCTTTGTCGAATCCTCATGATCATTTAGGTGGTCATTGAATTGGTGGGTGCTTTCAACAGTGTCTTTGTTTCCATAAGAGAAGTCGAGGTGATTTGGTCTCTTGAAGTTCACATAAGAAACATTTTTTGGTGTCCTCTTCTTCATCATTCTCCTCTTCTTGTGTATATGCAATGGTCAATACTATGTCCTATTTTTCAACATGTAACATATTTCATTACTCTTTCAGCCTTGTTCTTCCCTTTATTCCCTCACACTTTCAATTGGTGGAGTTCGGTAGCAATTTTCTAAATTTGAGCAGTAATAGATTCAAGGGCCTTTGATTCAACTGATTTTCTTTCAATGAATGCTTGTCTCACTGCCCCTCTTTTATAATCTAGACCATCTTTGAGGGAATAAATTTTTCTTATAATCTTCATGGTCTTCTTCAGATTTTTACCCTAAAATTTTCTACATGTAGCTGGATTTAATGAAGTTCTTTCAGTGGATACAAGGCCATTGTAAAAGGTGGTTACTAGGAAACCCCTATCATAATTATATTGTGGGCATTCCCTTAGATACTCTTGGAACCACTCCCATGCCTTGTTAAGGTTCTCACTTGAGTTTTGTCAGAAACCCATGATCTTATGCCTATTTTTGAGAGTTTTATCCACTAGACAAAATTTAGTGACAAATGCATCAACTAGAGGTACCCACTCATTGATGCTTTTATCTCCCAGAGCAAGGTATCAAAATCGAGTCTTCTCCCTTAACGAGAAGTTGAATCCCTTGCAATAGATGACATCTTGTTTTACTTGGTTTACCTTGATTGTGTCACTTAAAGGCGTCAAGGTGATGGTAGGGACTCTCATCCAGAGAGTTTCCTCCAAAAGCCCTTTGTTGCATTTGACTTGTAAGGCTGATTTCAGCTCAAAATTCGGTTCATTGAAATAAGGGATAATGAATAGGCACCTAGACTCATTTTCCCATGTGGCAGCTAGTTCACAAAGAGACGGGCCTCCATCTTTTTCATCATCATCATTATTATCTTCCTTATTACAATTGTTCATGTTCTAGTTTGTTAGATGTACATGATCATGAGGGATATCTTCTTCATTGTTTTCATCTTCCTCTTAGTGCTCATGATCCTCCTCCTTGGTGATGATCTTCAACACGATCTTCATTCTAGAATACAACATTTCTTTGTAGAGGCGTGATGCTTGCAGTTGGTAGTAACAGTGATCTTATTCACCCTAATTTCCTAAAATAAATCCCATAGTCAAGTTTAGAAGTTGGATACAATTCATGAAGTATCCAACAGAGTAAGATTCATCGGATTCAAAATATGTGTTAATCCTATTGCAAGACTAAAGGCACTTGCATATGCTAGGTAGATTCCAGTCCTCAAAAGTACCAATTTCCTTGTCCCCAGCAACGACACCAAAAGTTGATCATCTTAAATTTCATGTCTAAAAAGAGTAGATCTAGTATAATTGGACTTTACATTTATAACTTAATATTTAGGATCCCAAAATGTTAATAATGGGGCCACATGTAGAAAATCAGGGTCTAACATAGAGACAAGGGTGGTATGTGTTAAGAACTAAAAGTCTTTGGCTTCGTTACGCCAACCAAAAATGGTAAGATGACTATTCCTTATTTAACGATGGCACTTAACAAGAAAATATATCAAAATGGAAAGTAAAACAAAAGATCAAATAAAATGAAACAAGACAGTTTAATGAGTTAAAAAATGTGGATGGAAAACTTGGATTGGATTTAACCATCTAAGATCTCTCACCAGCATGCAACACTCACATCCATTGTATACCCTTAGAAAGTTTACAATAAGTCATCATAATTTTCTATTACCTCCTCTCTTGAGCTTAGGATAGATCTATTATTATAATATTGTCTCTCTCTCGATATGGAAAAAAACAATTCAAGTAAAACCATGTGATCATTAGCTTAAGCATTCCAACATTCTCATACATTCATGTAACTATATAACACTTAGATATAGGTTAATACTACTCCTTCAAGGTATTAAATATCAAGGAACCATTTATTACCTAAATCCTAACTCCAAATGACTATAAAGTCAATGGTGTTAGGACCTATATGTCCATCCCTAGCATGGTATTAATGAAACACAAACGCATAAGTGTAAAGCTTAGCATACATGAACTAATAGCAAGCACCAATCATAATCTCAACACAAAACAAGTATTATTAAGTGACATCCTTTTATTACAAGATTTCAATTACAATTTGAGATTCAAATATACACAAGTTCACTCATGTACACTAGGGAAATTACAACAACTAGTCCTCATATATCTCACCAAGAACATCAACTTCTAGCCATCTCTGAACCTAAAAATACATAAAACAATGTGGGTCGACACACAAGGTGTTGAGTATAGAGTAGAAAGATACATATACATAACCTTTGCATAATTTTAAAAGAGTCATAGGAGTAAGACAACAAGAATAAACAAGTTAACTATTTAACGAATGAGAGCCCATGTTTCATATCATTTTTTTCCAATTATACGAACAACATCATATATCATTAGGCCTTTGACTACTTCCCGTTGGAAGAGTCTATAAGGGTGCTCAAGAATATCCAACTCTTTTATATGTGAGGGACCTTGAGGCCGTCACCAAGAGATAACCTTATTTCTTACCTGAGGGCCCTCAATGACTAACGTCATTGAGAAAAACCCTATTTGTATAATGAAATTTCTATACTATGTTTGCAAGTTATAAAACATGTATGACAAGAAAAATATCTAGTACAATACTAGAATACTACATGGCAATTTTTGAGCAAGTAAACATAAATATATATGTATCACATTTCAAACAAGAAAGGCATAGTCATATAATTATTAAAGTTTATACCTAATTTAGATATTTCAAAATATAGCTTATCCTTGACCATCTAACCATAAGGAACACCTAATTAAGCATAAGATAACATGAATGCATTAGATTCTCATCATTAACCCTACTAGATCCATTTTAGGGTTTTGTCCATGTTGGGTTACAAGTTTCATGTTAGGACAATGGATGATCTTGTAGTGATTTAGGGGTCATACCAAAGGTGTGGTTTAAGGTTCATGTCATTTTGAGGTTTCATAAATCTTATATGAACACTATAAAATTTAACTTGCTTACTTGTAGAACAAGTTCATAAGACTCATAATAAGGAAAGAAGGGTCATAGATCATCAATGCATGAGGATCGATCATAAAACATGGTTTAGGTCAAAAAGGTAAAGACAAGATTAGTATATCTCAAAGATGGGTGGATGGTTACCTAGGTATAGCCTCATAAGGATCATCATTATATTCAACATTCAAGTATACACAGTTGATAGATTCAACATGTGACTCAAGTGAACCATCCACATTAATAGGGGTTACAAAAAATATGGTAGTCTCTGATTAGAGAAGGGGGAGTCATAGTAATTAAATTCATATCAAGATTTGGGGAATAATGAAGACAATCAAGCAATATAAATCACTTAAGGTACCCACTACGATACTTAGGGTTATACACATCATCATAGGTCAAGAGGGTATGAACCTATGCATTAAGATAACACAACATCACAAGCATATTTATTTTAAGGATATAATATGATGTGATGCATCAACTAGGTCAAATACAACATTTGAGACAAGTGCAACCATTCATTCACATAGGAGGGATGCATTTATGCATTTTGGGAAACATATAACAAACCCAGTAACAAAGGGTTTGGGGTTGATGTTAGTGTCATAAAGAAGCATAATAAGACACATAGAACAAACATAGTAACAAAGGGTTTGGGTTTGATGTTAGTGTAATAAAGAAGCATAATTTTACTGATTTTCAAGGTTATGGTGACGCTAAATGTCATTTCAAAACAAGATTAGCAATATATGCCCAATTCCATCATTTAAGGTCTCAAACAATTCATATGTATGCAATTGGGGTCATTCATTTGCAATAGGGGTGATTATGACCCTCAACTAGTTCACATAAAGGGTATTTCAATGATGATTAGATAAGTAGAGGTGTACAAAAGGTACATTCATTACTATAATCATGCATTAAGTATACTCAATATGACTAAAGTTCATAATTATGAAAAAACATGAGCATAATAAGATGGTTTAGAGCCTTCGAGTATGATCATTTTGTAGAGCTCGTCAAGCTGATCAATTTTGTATATAATATTCATAATTTGGTTAAGGGATCGGGGAGATATCAATTTTTTAAAGATTAAGCTAAAAACTATATTGAAATTGGGTGAGATATTACCCATATTTGATACAAAATCACGACCGTCCATCCTCATCTAACGTCTAATTCACGCACGCCCTATTTCTAGACCATTGAGCCACCGGTCAGGGACATTTGACATCATGGGAAGATGACACACACCACTAGCGGCTGCTGCACACCGCTTGTAGACATTACAAGCCACTTGTGGTCACCATGTACTGCTGGAAGGCTGCTTGGAGCCATGCCAGATTGAGCTCATCACAGGAAGCATTTTTAGTAGTGTGAGGGCATGTCGTGCCCAATGGGAGTGTCATCCATATGTTCCAAGTCTTTATCAGAGTTGAAGAGTACTAAGATTGGGCAAAAGCTTGATCAGAAGGTGAGCTACCAAGCTAGTAGTCCATGGCAGTAGCTAGGGTTCCAAGGTAGAAGATGAAGTGGTGGAGGGTGCTAGGGTTTAAGGAGGGAGAAAATGGTGGGAAATTGAAGAGGAAGAGAAAAAATGAAGTTTGTTGGCGTCAAATGAGAAAAAGGGAGTGAGGAATGAGGGGTAGTAGGTGGAGTCATGGTGGTTCAATGCCATCTCTTTCGGTGTTGCATGGAGGAGGAAGAAAAAGTTGTAGCCATCAGATTAAAGGGGCAGATCCATGGGCACTCATCTGATGGTCCTGGTTGATCCAAATGAAGAGTGTGATTGCCTAGAGGGGGAGACAAAGATTGTTTACATGGTCGTGTGCCTCCCTTAATTGGGCACAATGTTAAGATTTGACCCAATATAGCTCAAAATCAAATTAAATTAAAGATTAATTGGAAAAGTTCAAAAGGTCATATCTTAGGTATGGTCTGATTGAGGCAATTTTTATGTCGTTAGATTCAAAATTGAAAGATCTATAATATGAAGTATATTATATAACAAAAAGGTCATAATGACGAGTTTGAATCTCAATTGCAAAATGGTGCATCATTAAAGTGTAAAAATAAATCAAAAGTGCAAATTGAAGTCAGAGATTGTGAATTGATCATGGCAATGGTCAAATTAGAGTGTCACCACACTCAAACTATGAAATTTTCATTAAATTGAGTAAGATTCCATTTTATAAGAGAGAAAGAAATGATGAAGGAGAGATACAAAGTCAGGTTGTTACATCATTCCCTCCTTAAAAGAAAATGCATCCTCAACATTAATCCAAGATCATAGATAGGGGTTAAAGTTGATATCCATCATTTTTAGGTTTATCAAACCTAGATGTCAAGGAATCCACCACTTATGGGTGTACACTTAAGTTGTCATCATCAAAGGTGTATATATAATAAAAACATGCATATGAATTGATAATCTATCACATGATGGAATCATATTGGCGTTAGGGTTCCATAACCCTTGTCCCTACTACATAAGGACTTTTCTCATGTATTTATCAAGATCAAGATATGTTATCAAAAATCTATATTTTCATTTACTCTAGGGATATGTTAATCGCCATAATTTGCAATAACGATTATACCCATATATTGTTATCAAGTTATAGTTTACATGAATGTATCAGTTTTCCTCCCATTATTCTACCAACTGTCACCAATTATGTTCATTCCTTTTCATACTTGGACTGAAATTAAGAATTGTATTCATGATTTTCCAAGCTAGGATCTCAAGGTATCATAATATCAAATTTGTATTTTCAATCTCACATCTGTCATGTATGGTAGTGTTTTTAAGTATTAGGTTTAGCTTATGAGATTGACTTGTTGTACATATAACAAATTTTATCTTGATTTATATTATTTTATGTACCACAATCATTTCAAGACAAAAGTTATTTTCAACATCGAGGTTTCATCATTATATCACTTGTATCTCAAAGGAGCCCCATGACCTCGGGCCACTAAAGCTAAGACATATCTATTTCCAACAAGACATGGTAACCAAAACCATCTACCCATAACAAAATTCCTATCCAAGATACCAAACCTAAGAAATCACTAAATTCCTTTACATCAAATCACTAACCCAAGTATGAGGCTCATCATGGAGGTAACACATCATATACATCATATTAGGATTTTGGAACATCTCCCTCACCTAGATGGAAAACAAACATACATATATTTGAATGCCTCTATCTCTAGGGTTAGATCTTTTCATAGAAAATATAGGTTTAAACGTTTTCAAAGGAACCACATAGTAGGTGACTCAACTCATATACTTAAAAATAGTCTAGATAGGGACTCATATTCGTGTAATTCATTGTTGATATATTTCAACATTTCATATATTTTGGAGGTTAAGTACTTTGACCTTCTTCGGTGTCGAGTTGACCCATATCAAAAGTTCACCCGGTTTGTATTTCCCATGCTAAAGGTCCTCTTCTATAAAGAGATTGAGACTTGTGTTGGTCCTCAATCATATCGCACATATTTTATCTCAGCATATACATGACTAAGCACAAGCAAGCATGACAACCCACTAGCTATGTTTAGCCCATCAATCAAGTCATATAGATGCATCAAATATAGTGCTAAATTGGCTAGGGTTGCATGTTCAAACATATATAATATCATCAAAACATACTTATCCCCATCCAATAACAAACTTAGCTCATATGGAATCAAGCTGATATCATCAAGATTAACATCATCATCATCATTCAATATTATCATTGCCATCATCAACAACAACAAAAACAACTTAGGTTATATAGGCTACTTAATCACCTACCATTCATCATGGCTCTAGAAAACTTTAGAGACTAATCTATCATCAAAACACTCTCATCTATACTGATGCTACATCTCTTTCTCTTAGGTTACATGGACACTCACTGCCTTTTTGTGTGTGGTAACATTTTTCATATGTACAAATCTACATACTTGAAATAAGTTTTCTCTGATGATGAAACATACAATGAAAACCACAATACTCCATCTGAATAAAACCAAAACCAAAATGAGTAACCACACTCATTATGTAGTCTAGTACCAAGACACTTAGAGAACATAGTTAACACCTATTTAGATACCTAAGCACATGTCGCAAACATATGTCTAGGGTTGTAGCAATATCTCCCTTTTCTCACACTTCCAAACATGTATCCCATACTATTGGATAGAAATAGGAGAAAAGAAAGGGTTCTAAGGATTACACAAGTCTACACCTAGTTCTAGAACATATAGGTTCTAACCTAGAGGCTAAGTCAACTTATCCCACAAGGGACATCTCATTAAGTTTCTAGGGTTGAGATGTAATGTTAAATTTATTGTGTGTTTAATGTGATTAGTGTTTGGTGTAGTTATTGTTCATGCTCTGATACCATCTATCACAGAACCGTTTATTATGCCTAGGTCCTATCGCCATTGACTTTATAGACATTTGGAGTTAGGATTTGGGTAATAAATAGTTTTGTGACATTAACAATCGAACAACACAAGATGGTATATAATCATGCAAGTGAAGCATTAAGAACAAGATATAAAGATAAATATTTCTAAGAGCATATATTCAATAGAAGTAAGCATTTACATGTTGGGAGAGCCTTAGTGGCTACTCTGAAGCAAAGTTACATGACTAGCAACTCATGAAGGTGAGTAGCATGGAAAAATTATAAGGATGATGAGACATGATATGGAGATAGAAGAAGGTGGACGCAATTAGGGAGGAAGGTGAAGAATACAGCAACAGTAACTCAATTTAGTCAAGGTCGATGGAGACCTCCTTCTCCTTAAATCCAATGACAGTAATGGAGATGGATGGCACAATTTCCTCCTTATTTTAAA
Source organism: Alisma plantago-aquatica (assembly GCA_963693085.1). NCBI lineage: Eukaryota > Viridiplantae > Streptophyta > Magnoliopsida > Alismatales > Alismataceae > Alisma > Alisma plantago-aquatica. Next base: position 89,536,741 of record OY856413.1, on the reverse strand, counting down.
GTAGGAATCTTTGACATCTCAATGATGATGGAGGAGTGTTGGCCTTCAAACTCTCATCCTGAGGATGTAGTGAACCAATGGGCAGAGGTAGAATTTGATGGGTAGGTGGCTCGGCGGCTGCACTCCGTCAACCCTCTTGTGTCATGATCCTTTCTCAATAGAATTGCATCTCCTACTTATAGCCCATGGTGTGGGACTCGAAGTGCTCTTTAGTGTGTTTTACATTCACCACAAGTCCTCTAAAAATGTCCCTCAGGGAACACACTTAACGATTCAAATGACTGATGTGTGTAGTGTCGCCATCGGTAGGTAGGAGTGTAGGCAAGACATTGGTTGGTTGTCTTTGTCTATTGGCCATATTTTGGCATTGGTAAGCAAACCAATGGTAGGAAGGTCAGCAGACGCGCCATCGATAGAGGTGTCTCTCAACTATCCATCTCTAGATGGCTTCCAGTCTAACCATTAGAAGGGGTCTTTAGGCTGTACAACGGTATACAACTCCCAGTTCAACCATTAGAAGGGGCCTTCAGGCTAGCCGTCGATATTGTAAACCAATGGGTTCTTTGTTTGTTTCCTTCCAATGGTTGGGCAACTAGATACTTCCTGGAGGCCATCGATCGTGAGAACCAATGGATGGTCAGCTTGGTGGATCCCTAACTTGATGATATATCTGGTGTGTTGAAGCTGGATAGAGGAAACCAATCAGTTGTCAAAATTGATGGGAAAACTACCCAAGATTAAGATCATCATTTGATGAGTTTCCTGTATGGAAATTTTTAGTTAACCTTCAATCAAGACATAAATGGAAAATATAAGGACACTAAACTTCGTTTTGGGCTTACCCTATTTGTTTTTCCTAAACCTTGTGCTTGGTTGCTTGCTAATCATCTTTAGTGATGATTAGGGTTTGCTTGTGCTTAGTTGAGATCTGGAGGTGCTACTTGCAAAATAACCTAAGATAGGGTTGGAGAGCAAGTTTGTCACCTTGAGAGATGTCTTTCTCTCTCTTTGCTTCCTCTAGGGTTGAGAGGAAGGTTTGGGCTCGTGCCTTGAGTTGTCTTAGGCTTGGTTGAGCTCTTTTGGGCCTTGTTTTCCCTTGTTTGGGCCTTGCCTTGCTTGGTTGAGCCCTGTATCAGACAAGGATGCTTTGTATCGGCCATGGGGTATCACCCATGGGGGTGTGTCGTCCATGGAAGAGTAGTGTGTCAGCCTTTGACCTTTGTTGACCTCCTTGCCTTGGTTGTGTCACCCTAGCTTGGACATGTGGCCGAACCTTGGTTGAGTAGTGGCATGGCATGTACATGAGTTTTGCAAGGTGGTAAAATGTGTGGAAAAGTGTCCCTTGGTAAGGTGACACCTTGCCTTGGTTTAACCTTGACCCCCCATCTATATATGCCTTGCCTTTCTCTTCCTTAGGAACCCTTTTAGCTCTTTGTTGTTCCTCTCTTCCTTGTGTGCACGATACACCTCTCCCTTGCAACCTTTGGTGGTCGATACCCTTGTAGGATCTAAGGTTGGTGGCTGATCCCCTTGAAGGAGTTCTTCTTCTTACTTTAGCTTGGTGACCAAACCCTAGGTGGGTCTTCTTCTTTGGTAAGCATATTCCCTCTATCCTTAGCATCTTCTTCTCCATCTTGCCTACTCTTGGGCCATGGTGGTTATGCTTCTTGTTCCTTTTCTTAAGGTGGCCGAAGTTGTGAGCTTGGAGCTAGGAGCTTGAAGCTTAGAGCTTTGGAGCTTGAGGAGTTTGCTTAATGCGGGTTACATAACTTCTAACCCTAGCTAAAACTACCTTCTCTATGTTACATGTTTCATATATGATGATGATCGGCCATTGCATGTTATGTTCCTTGCTGTAGTATATGTTGTTGATCCTAGGGATATAATGAGCATGATGTTGTTGTTGTTGTTGATGGTTTATATGCCTTTACACCTAGTTGGCTGAACCATGGTCTAGGGTGTCCTTGTTGAGCAACACTCTTTTCTCTCCTTTGTCTAGAGAAGTGAGTTTGAGCTCTAGTAATGTGGGCAATACCCCTCTCTCAATTAGGTTGAGAGGTGAGCTTGTATTCTAGTTTCTTGAGCAACACCCTCCTCTCACCATGGATTTGAGAGGTGAGCTTTTGGATAGATGATGACCTATGTTGAGGTGGATCCTCGTGGTTGACCGATTTGTGATAGAGGTTGTGCAAAACCCCTCTCTCTTGGTTGTTGAGAAGTGAGTCGACCTTCTTGATCAATTAGGGTTTAGTGCCCTTGTGCTTGAGGTTGAAGATGATCTTGTGGGGTTCTGCCTTGCACGATATGACCTTGGAGTTGTGTTGCCTGATATCCCTGTTTGGAGTTGTACCCTTGGGCGACACACCTTGTTGAAATAGTTGACTTGGTGCTCGTTATGCTTTGGCTGATTTGGAGCCCAGTAGGCTATCCTTGTGTTGGGCGATAGGGTTTAGTTGTGGTAATGCATGATGTGTCCTTGAGGTGTAATCCTTGGTAGATATGCTTTCTTGGGTGTTTGGATGATCCTTGTATCCCTGGCCGATATGCCTAGTTGAAGCTTAGTTGGTGCCCATTATGGTCCCTTGGTCGATACCCTTGGTGGAGTTGATGGATGGGTGATACACCTATGATGAGTGCCTGATACACCTTGTATAGGTGGTTTCCCGATACACTCCCTTGTCTTAAGGTAGTCTTGGCCGATAGGCTTTGATAGCTTGGTGCCCAACACAACCTTGGTTTTTATCCTTGTTTAGATGAGCTTGTGAGATATGGTATGGTGCCCAGGATGGCTTTGGCCGATACCACCATGTCTTAGTTGAGCTTTGACTTATATGAAGTGTTGGACGATATGGCTTCATGCCCGACATGCTAACCCTAGGATGTTTGCCATTACGATGCTTCATGGCCATGCACGACACCATTCTTGGGCGTCATGGGTACCCTGGCCGATAGGGTTAACCCTCGGATGATGCTGAGATGGTTGCACAATAGGGGTGCCTTGGGCGACACCCCTTTGGTCGATATGGCTCATGTTGAAGGTTAGCCCGAAAGTGATACGTAACCTTAACCCTAGCTTGGTGCATGTTAGACCCTTGGCCGATAGCCTTGGTGGTGCTACATGTTATACCTTGGTGATGGCTTCCTGACACCATGAGTGTTAATGGAACCTTGATGCATGTTAGAGGATGTGTAGTGTTTGGCTGTTATGGTGATGAGTTGCTTTAGGGTTTGGAACCCTAGCCGGTGCACCCTTTGGTGAGGGTTTGCACTGCTCGCTATACTTTATAGTGAGGGTTGCAAGAGTTTTGGTGAGGGCTCTGATAACCCAGAATGTATATAGTTGATAGTTCCATATTAATAATGATAACACAAGTGATATGATGTAATCACCTTGAATCTTGCAACTCTGATGATGAGATAAGATGATAGGTGGTGAACCAAGTATGTTTGGGAAGATATGATGTTGCTACACATGATGGTGTGACACATGCATATGGTCACAAGTGTAAGGCATAATATATGCCCATGATTAATAATAATACTATGAATGATAAAGCTTATGTGTGATATACTCATGGATGCTTCTTTATACTTGATAGTATGATCATTGTGTTAATCCATGATGGCTTTAGTAATCTCTATGAATGTGTATACTAACCATGTAGGTATTTCATGTGGATTCATAGCCTAGTAAGAGCTATGACATATATGTGCTTCGACTAGCACAATGTGATGATAATCCTTGTTAATAAAATAACAAGTTGATAGGTCTGAGGACCTGATATAAGGCTGAGTGCCTAGTTGAGGTGTTATCCTCTGATGATGAGATAAGGGATGCGTTCCCAGGATGTTGATGCATGATTATGATGCCTTGAGAGGCAGTGGTTGATATCATGAGGGATTGAGGTCCCAGGACAGTATGTTGATGGCAATAATGATGTAATTCTATAAGGCTATGTTATACTTTGTTTTGCCTCAACAATTGGCTTAAAATATACTAATCAATTATAGATGAACATATCATGTAGTTTGCCCTGGACATAGATCCATTACCGCCAGTATTTGGTGATGGTGAAACAGGTTTATCCTGCGGGATTATCTAGAGCACATATTGTTGAATAAGTGAGGTTTCCCCTAGCCTAAAATAGGAGTGTTGAGTGCAACTATGGTTGCAAACTCATGATATATGGAGCATGGTGAACATACCCATGGCTCAGGATATGTGATGATGAGCATGATGTGTTCATGGCTCAGATGTATGTACTAGCACCTATGATGAGGTGAGCTAGAGATATGGGTAGCTTGCGGAGCTTACCCAGAGGCTGAGGCCCTATAAGCATAAGACTACGGTCTGGCTTGATGATCTGTGTACTGACCATGAGAAGGTGAGGTCATGGAGTCCGGATCTCCTTAGACCTTGTATGGCACCGGATTGGGCTTCGTAGCCAATGGTTGGACTTGAGCAGGGAAGGCTCACTTCCTCATGTCATAATAAAACATAATCCAGCCGAATAAGTATATCTTGCTTAGAGCAAAACATGAAACAATTATTGAGGCCTTGCTTATATAGCTGATCTAGTTACACCTTGCAGATATGTGTACTATCCTTATATCTTGTGAGAAGTTCTTATAAAGATTATCTTGTCAATCATGTTCCATAAATAAATACTTGGTTATATGCCTCCTGGATATCTTGGTGAGCTTGATGGTTATAATAGCTTTGCTCAGTATGATGCTCTTGTTATATGCTTTATCATTTATTTGTTGTTATCTACTTTAACCTTTGAGGTTTTATAGTTGCGGCGGGGAGTTATGTTTCTCATTGGGATTGTGTGTCTCACCCCGTTGGTTTACATCCTTTTTAGGTGATCTCTCTAGACGCGATGGTGGTCGTGAGGTTGCGGTCGAGCAGCAAGAAGAGTAGTAGAAGGAAAGAGATGGACATGCTGCTGTTTTGGTGGTTTTGTAGTAGAGTCTTAGAAGTCATCCTTGTACTCTCAGGTCCTTGGAAGTGTTTTAATGACGTTTCATGATGTTTAGCTGCTATAATTTTTGTATACCTTGCTGCTGGCCATATGTGGCCGTTCTGTATGTATAAATAGGTGATGAACTAATATGCGATGTTGCGACAGTGGGTGACTTTAAGTGGTGAACATATCAGGCAGGTGATCTTGAATATATCTATATATATGACATGATCTTCTTGCAGGGCCTAGTTGCAAATGTTCTGTATGTAAGTTTTCCGCAATCGGTTTTAATTAACCCGTGTTTTAATATATGGTTCTGCACATTTTCATGTGTCATCTCGTTGTCTGTGTGATGGTGGGGTGTCACAGTTGGTTTGGTATCAGAGCTCCAGGTTTGTTGAGTCTACAGGGATCTAGGACTAGATTTGCGTCTGTTCTTGTGAGTTTCCTAGATTTTCTTACAATAACTGTCTGCCCTCAGTAGAAGATAAAGCTTAAAGATGTCTAGAAACCATGAAGAACATGCTTCCAAGAGCAGTGATGTTGCATCAGTTGATGGAGCAGGAGGGTAGGCACATGGAGATCGAGTGCTTGAGGTCCCCCAACCTGACCTAGCCATTCTTGAAAACCCTGCCTACCAACAGCTTATGGGGCAGTTAATTGCTACAATGAATCACATGGTAGAATGAGTGCCAGTGCCTCAGCCAAGAGCACAGGCTCCCCTTGGTGAAACATCGGGTATTGGGAAGACCTTTGAGCGGCTTTGATGAGTCAGAGCTTCAGATTCTGCTGGAACGGCTGATCCAACGGATGTCGATATGTGGCTGATAGGTCTTTAGAAGGCCTTCTAGATCCTCGACATCCTTGAAGTAGACAAAGTCCAACACGCTGTCTACATACTGAAGGGTAGTGTTGGCTACTGGTGGGCCATCGAGGAGGAGAAGTGACCTGGTGAGGAGATCGGTTGGGAGATCTTCCGGTGAGAGTTCGTCAGCAGATACTTTTCAAAGACGTATCTGGATGAGAAGATCAACCAGTTTGAGCGTCTACGCCAAGGAACGATGAGCATCACCAAGTATGAAGCCAAGTTCATGGACTTGCTGAGGTTTTGTCCTCACATGGAAGCGACAGATGATGAGCGGATCATATGGTTTGAGAAAAGTTTGAGTGTTGAACTGTCGACACCTGCTGCTTCTTTAGAGAATCTGGAGCGGTTTGCCACGTTTTTGGAGTCCATCCGCAGGATTGAATGATCTGTTAGGGAGAAAAGGGAGTACATGACCAGGAAAAGGCCTTCTCAGTTCCAGGGATAGAGATCTGGTGGCTTCAAGAAGTCAAGGTTTTCAGCACCTTCCATGATGAGAGGTTCTAGTGCACCATCACAGTGGTCTCTGAGTAAGGGAAGAGGTCATGTTTCTTCACCATCAAAGGCGCATAGTACAGCTTTTGTGGCAGTAACAAAGCCATCTAGACCATAGACAGAAGGTAGGTCATGTTATCACTGTGGATAGATGAGGCATTTAAAGTCAAATTGCCCAAGAAGAGATGTTGAAGTAACACAACAGCCGAGACAGAATCAACAAGGATCAGACAGACATCAGCCCAGTGCTAGCAGAGGGTGAGGATGTGGTCAAGCGTCACAAGAAGGATCGTCTGCTCAAGGAAGAAGAGGATGTGGACAACAAGCAACGACTCGATTCTATGCTATGAGTCAGCCAGAGGTGATAGTCAACCCGCGAGTGGTGATAGGTCAGATGGAGTTATTTCATTCTGATTTGTCTTCTTCTTACTTTACATCTGTTTTGGTTGACCCGGGTGCTACGCACTCTTTTATCGCACATAGTCTGCTTGATAGCTGTCATTTACCTGTTAGTTGTAAGGAAGATAGAATTTTGTCAGAAACCCCTCTTGATGGTTCCTCGATGCTTCGAGAAGAGTGTCCATCTTGTGTCTTATCTTTTTCAGGACACAATATACAAGTGGATCTTATACCACTTGATATGCATGGATTTGATGTGATCCTTGGGATGGATACCTTAGAGAAGTATAAGGTTGTGTTGGATTGTGGTTCCAAACAGGCGGTGTTTGATGACAACGGAGAGAAGTGGATCTTCCAAGGAGATAGGAAGATTCTTCTGACATGTCTAGTGTCAGCAATGGTGGTAGAAAAGTTGTTGCGGCCAGGTTGTAAGGCTTTCTTAGCTCACGTTGTAGATACCAAGGAGAAAGGTCCTAGCCTTGAGGGAGTGATGGTTGTCTAAGAGTTTGCGGATGTGTTTCCTGATGAGTTTCCTGGTGTTCCCCCACCTCAAGAGATTGATTTTGAGATCAATCTGGTAACAGGAACACAACCAGTTACACAAACACCGTATAGGATGGCTCCAGCAGAGATGGCAGAGTTGAAGGAGCAGTTACATGAGTTGTTGGAGAAAGGCTTCATCTGACCAAGAACGTCGCCTTGGGGTGCTCTAGTGTTGTTCGTTAAGAAGAAGGATGGATCAATGCAGCTATGCATAGATTACCGACAGTTGAACAAAGTTATGATCAAGAATAAGTACATGTTGCCAAGGATAAATGATATGTTCGATCAGTTGCATGGTGCTACAGTGTTCTCAAAGATCGATCTACGGTCTGGATATCATCATTTGAGGATTAAGGCGGATGACATACCAAAGTCAGCGTTTAGGACGAGGTATGGTCACTTTGAGTTTGTGGTTATGCCGTTTGGGCTAACCAATGCACATGTTGCTTTCATGGACCTGATGAACCGAGTGTTCCATCCGTTCCTAGATCAGTTTGTTGTAGTCTTTATAGATGACATTTTGATCTATAGTCGGGACAGGCAAGAGCATGAGCGACATCTTCGACAAGCATTGACTCTTCTTCACCAACATCAGCTATATGCCAAGTTCAGAAAATGTGAGTTCTGGTTGAAGGAATTAACTTTCTTAGGTCATGTGATATCTACAGAAGGAGTTCGAGTGGACCCTAAGAAGGTGGAGTCAGTTGCAGTTTGGGAGCAACCAAAGACGCTGACAAAAGTTCGTAGTTTTCTAGGTTCGGCCGGATACTACCAGAGGTTTATCAAGGACTTCAGCACAATCGCGTTGCTGATGACAAAGCTGACCAGGAAGGATGTACCTTTTGTATGGGATGATCGTTGTCAGCAAGCTTTCCAAAGTTTGAAGGAGAAGCTGACTAGTCCTCCAGTGCTAGTGCTACCAGAGCCTGGGAAGGGCTATGTTGTTTTCTATGATGCTTCCCAGAAAGGCTTAGGTTGTGTGTTGATGCAGGAAGATCATGTGGTTTCTTTTGCTTCATGACAACTTAAGAAACATGAGGAGAACTATCCAATACATGATTTGGAGTTGGCAGCGGTGGTCCATGCATTAAAGATTTGGAGACACTATCTTTATGGGGAAGTGTGTCAGATCTTTAGAGATCATAAGAAATTGAAGTATATCTTTTCGTAGAGTGAGATGAACATGCGACAATGTTGTTGGATGGAGCTAATTAACGATTATGATTGCCCCATTGAGTATCATCCTGGTAAGGCAAATGTGGTAGCTGATGCGCTTAGCAGAAAGTCTTCTTCTCTCCCCACAAAGAAGGCACAGTTGAGTTCCTTGGAATGCCATAGGCAGGATATGTTTGTCTCCTTGCGGTAGATGAATGTGCAGTTGGAAGTTTCCTTGTTGGCAGGACTGTTGGAACAAATGCAAGTCAAGCCTATGTTGAGACAGTAGATCAAAGATGCATAGCATGCAGATGGTGCAGTGTAGTTAATCAGGTCAGAGCTTGGCAGCGAAAAGCGTGATGGGTTCCATGAGTCTGAGGATGGACTAGTTTTCTATCATGGTAGGATGGTGGTCCCCGATGGTGATAATCTAAGAAATCTAGTGCTCAAGGAAGCACACACGTCGATGTATGCTATGCATCCAAGAGTCACCAAGATGTATCATAACCTGAAGGACATGTATTGGTTGTCTGGCTTGAAGAAGGATGTAGTTGAGTTTGTGGCTAAGTGCACAGTATGTCAGTAAGTTGAAGTTGAGCATCAAAAGTTGGCAGGTATGTTGCAACCCATGTCGATACCACAATGGAAATGGAATCGTATAACCATTGATTTCGTAGTTGGCCTACAAAAGACAGCTAGGAATCATGATTCCATTTGGGTAATAGTGGACAGGTTGACAAAATCTGCTCATTTCATACTAGTAAAAACAACGTATACAGCAGAGAAGCTTGCTCAGGTGTATGTAGACGAGATAGTGCGTTTGCATGGTGTACCAGCAACAATAGTTTCTTACAGAGGTCCTCAGTTCACAAGTCATTTCTGGGAACAGTTGCACAAAGCGTTGGGAACGCAGTTGAGGTTCAGTAAAGCTTTCCACCCAGAGACGGATGGATAGTCTGAAAGGACTATTCAGACTTTGGAGGATCTTCTCCAAGCTTGTGTTTTGTAGTTCCTAAGCAGTTGGGACATGCATCTCAGTCTGATAGAGTTTGCTTATAACAATAGTTATCAGCGGAGCATTGCCATGGCTCCTTATGAGGCTCTATATGGAAGGAAGTGCAGATCCCCTTTATGCTAGTATGAGTCTGGTGAAAATCAGCTTTTGGGTCCTGAGTTAGTACAGCAGACAACAAAAAAGATCAGAGTGATACAACAAAAGTTGAAAACGGCACAGGACAGATAGAAGTCTTATGCAGACAATCGCCGACGACCTATAGAGTTCCAAGTTGGAGACAAAGTGTATCTCAAGGCCTCACCTTAGAAAGGCGTGCTAAGGTTTGGCCAGAATGGTAAACTGGCACCCAGGCATATGGGACCATACCCGGTAATAGCATGTGTTGGCAAGGTAGCTTACAAGTTAGAGCTGTCACCAGAGTTGCACAGGTTGCATCCAGTGTTCCATGTCAGTATGGTGAAGAAAATTCATCCAGACACAGGGATAGTGATATGGCCAGTTGAGGTTAAGCTTGATGAAAACGTGATCTACAAGGAGGGTCTGGTGGCGATCCTTGACAGAAGAGTAAAGAAGTTGAAGAGGAAGGACCTATTTCTTGTGACGGTTCTGTGGCATGATCGTGGTGTTGAGGAAGCCACATGGGAGCTTGAGGAAGAGATGAGGCAGAAGTATCCCTTGCTTTTCTCTTTGGATATCGGGGATGAAATCCTTTTGTAGAGGTTTATGGCTTGTAAGGACCCTGACCTTCGTTTTGGGCTTAGCCTATTTGTTTTTCCTAAACCTTGTCCTTGGTTGCTTGCTAATCATCTTTAGTGATGATTAGGGTTTGCTTTTTCTTAGTTGAGAGCTGGAGGTGCTACTTGCAAAATAACCTAAGATAGGGTTGGAGAGCAAGTTTGTCACCTTGAGAGATGTCTTTCTCTCTCTTTGCTTCCTCCAGGGTTGAGAGGAAGGTTTGGTCTCATGCCTTGAGTTGTCTTGGGCTTGGTTGAGCTCTTTTGGTCCTTGTTTTCCCTTGTTTGGGCCTTGTCTTGCTTGGTTGAGCCATGTATCAGGCAAGGATGCTTTGTATCGGCCATGGGGTATCACCCATGGGGGTGTGTCGGCCATGGAAGAGTAGTGTGTCGGCCTTTGACCTTTGTTGACCTCCTTGCCTTGGTTGTGTCACTCTAGCTTGGACATGTGGCCGAACCTTGGTTGAGTTGTGGCATGGCATGTGCATGAGTTTTGGAAGGTGGTAAAACGTGTGGACAAGTGTCCCTTGGTAAGGTGACACCTTTCCTTGGTTTAACCTTGACCCCCCCATCTATATATGCCTTGCCTTTCTCTTCCTTAGGAACCCTTTTAGCTCTTTGTTTCTCCTCTCTTCCTTGTGTGCACGATACACCTCTCCCTTGCAACCTTTGGTGGTCGATACCCTTGGAGGAGCTAAGGTTGGTGGTCGATCCCCTTGAAGGAGTTCTTCTTCTTCTTCCTTTATCTTGGTGGCCGAACCTTTGGTGGTTCTTCTTCTTTGGTAAGCATCTTACCTCTCTCCTTAGCATCTTCTTCTCCATCTTGCCTACTCTTTGGCCATGGTGGTTATGCTTCTTGTTCCTTTTCTTGAGGTGGCCGAAGTTGTGAGATTGGAGCTAGGAGCTTGAAGCTTAGAGCTTTGGAGCTTGAGGAGTTTGCTTAAGGAGGGTTACATAACTTCTAACCCTAGCTAAAACTACCTTATCTATGTTGCATGTTTCATATATGATGATGATCGACCATTGCATGTTATGTTTCTTGCTCGTGGTTGCCTGATTTGTGATAGAGGTTGTGCAAAACCCCTCTTTCTTGGTTGTTGAGAAGTGAGCTGGCCTTCTTGATCAATTAGGGTTTGGTGCCCTTGTGCTTGAGTTTGAAGATGATCTTGTGGGGTTGCACGATATGACCTTGGAGTTGTGCTGCCCGATAGCCCTATTTGGAGTTGTACCCTTGGGCGACACACCTTGTTGAGATAGTTGACTTGGTGCCCGTTATGCTTTCGATGATTTGGAGCCCAGTAGGCTATCCTTGTGTTGGGCGATAGGGTTTAGTTGTGGTGATGCACTATGTGTCCTTGAGGTGTAATCCTTGGTAGATATGCTTGCTTGGGCATTTGGATGATCCTTGTATCCCTGGTCGATATGCCTAGTTGAAGCTTAGTTGGTGCCCGTTATGGTCCCTTGGTCGATACCCTTGGTGGAGTTGATGGATGGGTGATACACCTATGATGAGTGGCTGATACACCTTGTATAGTTGGTTGCCTGATACACTCCCTTGTCTTAAGGTGGTCTTGGCCGATAGGCTTTGATAGCTTGGCGCCTGGCACAGCCTTGGCCGTTATCCTAGTTTAGATGAGCTTGGGCGATATGGTATGGTGCCCAGGATGGCTTTGGCCGATACCACCATGTCTTAGTTGAGCTTTGACTTATATGAAGTGTTGGACGATATGGCTTCATGCCCGACATGCTAACCCTAGGATTTTTTCCGTTATGATGCTTCATGGCCATGCATGATACCATTCTTGGGCATCATGGGTACCCTGGCCGATAGGGTTAACCCTCAGATGATTATGCTGAGATGGTTGCACAATAGGGGCGCCTTGGGCGACACCCCTTTGGCCGATATGGCTCATGTTGAAGGTTAGCCCAAAATTGATACGTAACCTTAACCCTAGCTTGGTGCACGTTAGACCCTTGGTCGATAGCCTTGGTGGTGCTGCAAGTTATACCTTGGTGATGGCTGCCCGACACCATGAGTGTTAATGGAACCTTGATGCATGTTAGAGGATGTGCAGTGTTTGGTTGTTATGGTGATGAGTTGATTTAGGGTTTGGAACCCTAGACAGTACACCATTTGGTGAGGGTTGGCATTGCTCACTATACTTTATCATGAGGGTTGCAGGAGTTTTGGTGAGGGATATGATAACCCAGAATGTATATAGTTGATAGTTCCATATTAAAAATGATAACACAAGTGATATGATGTAATCACCTTGAATCCTGCAACTCTGATGATGAGATAAGGTGATAGGTGGTGAACCAGGTATGTTTGGGAAGATATGATGTTGCTACACATGATGCTGTGATACATGCATATGGTCACAAGTATAAGGAATAATATATGCCCATGATTAATAATAATACTATGAATGATAAAGCTTATGTGTGATATACTCATGGATGCTTCTTTATACTTAATAGCATGATCATTCCGTTAATCCATGATGGCTTCAGTAATCTCTGTGAATGTGTATACCAACCATGCAAGTATTTCATGTGGATTCATACCCTGGTAAGAGCTATGAGATATATGTGCTTCGACTAGCACAATGTGATGATAATCCTTGTTAATAAAATAACAAGTCGATAGGTCTGAGGACCTGATATAAGGCTGAGTGCCTCTTTGAGGTGTTATCCTCTGATGATGAGATAAGGGATGTGTTCCCAGGATGCTGATGCATGATTATGATGCCTTGAGAGGCAGTGGTTGATATCATGAGGGATTGAGGTCCCAGGACAGTTTGTTGATGGCAATAATGATGTAATGCTATAAGGCAATGTTATACTTTGTTTTGCCTCAACAATTGGCTTAAAATATACTAATCAATTATACATGAACCTATCATGTAGTTTGCCATGGCCATAGATCCATTACCGCCAGTATTTGGTGATGGTGAAATAGGTTTATCCTGTGGGATTACCTGGAGCACATATTGTTGAATATACGAGGTTTCCCCTAGCCTAAAATAGGAGGGTTGAGTGCAACTGTGGTTGCAGACTCAGGATATATGGAGCATGGTGAATATACCCATGGCTCAGGATATGTGATGATGAGCATGATGCGTTCATGGCTTGGATGCATGTACTAGCACCTATGATGAGGTGAGCTAGAGATATGGGTAGCTTGCAGAGCTGACCCAGAGGCTGAGGCCCTATAAGCATAAGACTGCGGTCTTGCTTGATGATTCGTGTACTGACCACGAGAAGGTGAGGTCATGGAGTCCAGATCTCCTTAGACCTTGTATGGCACCGGATTGGGCTTCGCAGCCAATGGTTGGACTTGAGCAGGGAAGGCTCACTTCCTTAGGGCATAATAAAACATAATCCAGCCGATTAAGTATATCTTGCTTAGAGCAAAACACAGAACATTGATTGAGGCCTTTCTTATATAGCTAATCTAGTTACGCCTTGCAGATATGTGTATGATCCTTATATCTTGTGATAAGTTCTTATAAAGCTTATCTTGTCAATCATGTTCCATAAAGAAATACTTGAGTATATGCCTCCCGGATATCTTGGTGAGCTTGATGGTAATAATAGCTTTGCTCAGTATGCTTCTCTTGTTATACGCTTTATCAGTTACTTGTTGTTATCTGCTTTAACATTTGAGGTTTTATAGTTTCGGCGGGGAGTTATGTTTCTCGCTGGGACTGTGTGTCTCACCCCACTGGTTTACACCCTTTTTACGTGATCGCTCTAGACGCGGTGGTGGTCGTGAGGTTGCATCCGAGCAGTAAGAAGAGCAGTAGAAGGAAAGAGATGGACATGCTACTATTTTGGTGGTTTTGTAGTAGAGTCTTAGAGGTCATCCATGTACTCTCAGGTCCTTAAAAGTGTTTTGAAGACGTTTCACGATGTTTAGCTGCTATAATTTTTGTATACTCTGCTGGTGGTCGTACGTGGACGTTCTGTATGTATAAACAGATGATGAACTAATATGCGTTGTTGCGACAGTGGGTGACTTTAAGTGGTGAACATATCAGGCAGGTGATCTTGAATATAGCTATATATATGACATGATCTTCTTCCAGGGCCTGGTTGCAAATGTTCTGTATGTATGTTTTCCGCAATCGGTTTTAATTAACTCATGTTTTCGGTAATATATGGTTCCGCACATTTTCGTGTGTCATCTTGTTGTCTGTGTGATGGTGGGTTGTCACAGCAAACATGAATAAAATTTGAGAATGTTAAAGCATGTCTGTACCATACAAGGGAATTAAGGATAAAATTAGGCATGAAACATCCAAAAAATTGGATGTTATCACTTCTTTTCAACAACATTCATGTTCAATAAAGTAAATCTCTACGTTGAAGAGGTAGGATCATAATTTTAGGGGCATTAATGGTACAAAAGTATTCATTTGACAACAAAACGTGGATTGCTTTTGTTTCTCATGTTTTTTGCATTCTAAACTTATTCAACAAATTCATAATCATTCAGGGTCATGATTACTTTAGTATCTAATTTCCTAATCTAGTTATCTAGCATTGAACTTTGTTGTATTGAAGAAAAAGTGGGATGAAGATCAGTTGTTTGTCACTCTTGATCCATAATTATGAAGAGATAAATTACATGAAAATGTGAAAAAGATGATATTGCATGTATTTGGTGGACCAATAATAATTTTGATCCTATATGGTTTCTCCCTTGTGCTCGGATCTGCCACTAATTCAAATTTGGTTAAGATGTAGTTTATTTGACACTTTCAAGTCCATAGTTTGGTGTTACCATAATAAGTTATACATTGTGTATTACAGATAGTAGGTGTTGAGGTAGTGATTATTAGGAATTTGTGGTGGGAAAGTGACAATGCTCTATAAGACTGAAGGTGCAAGATTTAACATGGAAAACTCTCCTTGAGACAAGGAGAGAAAAACCACAGGACAATACTGGTCAATAAACACTATGTAATTAGAACTACAACTCATGTTTCCCAAATTTAATCACCCCAAAATTTGGGAAGCTCCACCTTCTCGAGAACAAAGATAAGGAAGAGCAGAATTAGACACAATGTGTACAAACCCTCACTTTCAACTTTTCCTCCTCACGACACCACTGTTGGTGCTAGGGATTACTTGTTACCACTACTGTCGCTGACCGGGTTGCCTCCTCTTCTGACGAGGTCACCTATCTCATTTTCATCTGCGGTGCTCATTCTAGTTGGCACCTCCAACTAGAACTTTGAAGTTTCGTCAGAACTCTCTTTGTCAGAGTGAGCTGATACTCGTCATCTATTGATCAAACAAACTACTTCTTTTGTCGCATCACTAATAGTGTGCCACCAACCGATGTGCATCTTTCACTGCTCAAATATGCCATCATGGTTGATGCACAACCTATGTATCACCGACTGATGCACATCCTCCTTTGACTGGATGATTGTCATTGTAGTCATAAGCACTGACTGATGAGAGTCTTCCTCTACTTGGATGCGCTGTCATAGTCGATGTCAACATCACAATACTAACAAAGTGCCACCAACTATTTTGCATCCTTTGCTGCTTAGTCCAGCCTCCATTTTAGATTCACTGTCGTTGTGTTGCCATCTGCCAACCACTACTCTGGCTCGAGACAAAGTCATTGGCCCTCTCTCATCCACGAGAGAGAAACATTGTCGGTGCACCAATGTGCCATTGACTATCAGCCGCTACTTTGCTTCAAGGAAAAGTTGTTGACCCTCTCTTACCACAATAGAGCACCGTCAATTGTTATTGCTCTCTAGATCTTTTACCACATATGAAATGAATAACCAACAACTAGTGGGATCACACACCAACATGTGGGATGTCTCAATGGCCTCCCCCATGACCTCTATTTATAGGCCTTCAAGCCATATAGATGCAACTAAGAATTCTATTCCAATTCCTAATACAATTCCAAACATTAATTAATTCCACAAACAAGAAGCCACCTTCTTTCCTTTTTGGATTCAACTATAATTAGAAATGGAAATACAAACGGACTCCTATTAAGTCCAAATCCCAATAGGCATGGTCGGAACCTTTTGTATCCCAACAATCTCCCCCTCTGTCCCATGAGGGAGACGTTGACTTCAGCGATCATCTAGAATAGCTTCTGGACCCCATCAGCACATGTGATGAATCCATTCTCCTCAAACATATTAGCACCATGTCATATTCATCCATCTTGTTGAAGTCCCACCAGGACTTCACTCTATTCCCAAACAACTAAGAAGAAGTGCCATGACAACACCACTTCTCTCTCCATGTTTGTACCAACCACTTCTCTCTCCATGTTTGTACCTGGAACATTGTAATTTCCCCATGATCAATCAGTTGAGCCATCTTGGATGAAGAACCTATTTCTAACCTTCTATACTAAGGATCAGAAATCCTTTGATGACGCTTCTCATGTCTATGCAACTCCTCTTTAGAAGTTTGATCCTCCACTCTAGATGTAGTGGTTGAGCACTCATTGCATTGCCCTTCTTCTTCACACGTATGTTGTCCTGAAGAAGGCTTTGGAGCAATCTTGTCTGACTATGAGCTATCGTGTTGCATATTGTTGCCCTTACAAATTGAATCTTGCATCTTAGACAAGAAGCTATTCGTGTGATCGATTCTTATCAATGTTGCCCTTCCTATATTTAGACACCATCTCACTATGCTCACGACATTCTTCAAACCTTGATCTGATACCACTATTTAGGAATTTTTGGGGGGCAAGTGATGATGCTATGCAAGACTGAAGACACAAGATTTAATGTGGAAACAAATCTCCCCAAGACAAGGAGAGAAAAACTATGAGGTGATATTGATCAAAAAGCACTATATAATCAGAATTACAACTCACACCGCCTTGATTTAATCACTCCTAAATTTGGGAAGCTCCTCCCGCCCAAGAACAAAGATAAAGAAGAGCATAATTAAACCCAATGTGTATAAAACGCTCACTTTCAACTTTTTCTCCTCACGACAACACTATTGTTGCTGGAGATTGCTTGTTTTCATTGTCGCCATTGACTGGGTAGCCTCCTCTTCTGAAGAGGTCACCTACCTCATTTCTGTCTGTGGTACTCATACTAGTTGGTACCTCCAACTAGAACTCTGACGTGCCGCCAGAAGTCCCTCCTCCAAAGAGAGCCGATATGCACCATCCACTGATCAGACAAACGGTTTCCCTTGTTGTTTCACCAATAGTGTGCCACCAACTGATCTGCTACTTCTGCTGCTCAGATATGTCATCACGGTTGACGCACAACCTATGTGTCGCCGAATGATGTGCGTCCTCCTCTGACCAGATAGACTGTCAACGTAGTTGTAGTCACTGAGTGATGAGCATCTTCCTCTACTCGGATTTGTTGATATAATTGGTGTCGATGTTGCAAAACCAACAAAGTGCCACCAACTACTATGTGTCCTCCGCTGTTGGCAACTACCTCCATTATAGATACACTATCGTTGCGTTGCCGACTTGCCAATCTTCACTCTGCCTCAGGACAAAGTCATTGGCCTCTCTCATTAACAAGAGAGCAACATTGTTGTTGCACCAATGTGCTACCGACTGTCAGCCGCTACTTCGCTTCAAGACAAAGTCGATGACCCTCTCTTACCACAAGATAGCACCACTAGTTGTTATATTTCTCTATCTCTTCTACCATAGGAGGAACCAACAACCGAAAACTAGTGAGATCACACACCAATAGGTAGGATGTCTCAATGGCCTCCCTCAATACCTCGATTTATAGGCCTTCAAGCCATACAAATCCAACTAGAAATTCTATTTCCAATTCCTAATCTAATTCTAAACAATAATTAATGTCACACATAGGGAGCCACCTTCTTTCTTTTTTTAATTCAACTCCAATTAGGATTGGCAACACAATCCAACTCCTATGAAGTCGAAATCCTAGTAGGCATGGGTGGGAACCGTCCGTACTCCAACAGAGGTAAAGCTGAAATCATGCACCTTCATAGATAAAAAAAATTAGAGACAAACATTACGCATGCTCGCACAAACATCATCAACGATGAACTCTTATATTTAGGACTTTCCTTGATATATTTCACATACTTAACATAAGTCATTTGTAAGCGAAATTGCATCTACGACCTTGAAAAGAAAACAATAGCTGGGGTAAGATGTCCATTTCAAAAAATTGGCACGAGTTGGTCTCTAATGGAAGCACAAACACCGAACACCCCCTCGTCAAAGCGTGACAACAAACATAATTTATTCTTGCTTGAAACCATGTAGGGGTGAGGGATATTAGGTGAATGAATAAAATTGTGGTGAACTATCTCGTTCGACCATGTATGAAATATTTTATACAACGCATGTTTTCTCAAAGCACATGATACACATGATACTTCTTTATTAATTTGTAGTGTACCTCAATCTGATGCAAATAAGTCGGTTTTTGTCCACCCTTCATAGATCAAAAGAATCATACACAAACACGACACATGCTCAAAAACATGACTTATACTTAGGACTTGCCTTGATCTATTCACACACTTGAGAAAAAAAATCATTGACAAACATCATCAACGATGAATTCTTATATTTAGGACTTGCCTTGATCTATTCACACAATTGAGAAAAGAATCATTGACAAACATGACACATGATCAAACAAACATCATCAATGATGAATTCTTATAGTTAGTACTTGCCTTGATCTATTCACACACTTGAGAAAAGAATCATAGACAAACATGACACATGCTCAAACAAACATCATCAACGATGAATTGTTATATTTAGGACTTGCCTTGATCTATTCACACACCTGTGATAAGTCATTTGTAATGCAAAATGTTTCTACAACCTTGAAAGTCAGCCCCTAGCTGGCATAAGATGGCTATGGGGTAAGATGACTATCTAAAACAAGCTGGCTTGTAATGGAAGCATAAAAGTCCCTCAAACAGAACGTGACAACAACCACAGTTAATTATTGCTCGAAACGATGTAGGGGAGCATATTAGGTGAATTTGAAAAAACTTGTAGTGACTATCTCGTTTGGTCATGTATGAACTATTTTATACAAGGCATTTCTTTTTTCTCAAAGTACTAAAATTTGGGCGCGCTCACGCACTCTCATGTGCAGTGACGCACGTTCAAAACCAGCCCCCAAACCAACTCCCAAACTGCTTCCACGTGGCAGATGGTGAGTGATCGTGTGATTTTTTTTTGAAATTATGCAATACGCAAATAAATTTATTTCCCTTATAACTTTTGAACCGTGATAAATTTTTAATAAAACAAAAATCATTGGATTCATTATGAAAAATGCAATCAAACAAGACTAATGTTGACATATTTTTGAGAAAAAATTATAAAATTGATATATATAGGTTAATTGACACACAAAGATGGTTCATTGACGCCTAGAAATGGTTCATTGATACCCAATATATAAAAATGGTGTCCACATAAATATTGTACCTGCTAAATCACATCTAAGGTAATTGACAACTAAACACTTAAGGTAATTCACAATAAAAAACAACATAAGGATGTACATAAATGACTATTGACACCCAAAGATGGTTAATTGACACTCAAAATTGTTCATTGGCACCCATAAGTTTAAAGATGTCACCCAAATAAGGTATTAATAAATAAAAACAACGTAATAACACCCAAATAGGTTTTTTTGATACTCAAGAATTTTATCAATTTTGGGCGCTATTTAGCCATTTTGAGTATCACTAAACCCTAAACCCTTTAGCTATTTTTAAGCGCATACTCACTAATTTCAAGAACTTAATATTTAGATTCCTCACTTTTCTAATCTTGCATCATCACTTTCCTCCTCTTTTTTACCTCTTTTTGAAAAGCATATCAACATTACTTTTGTTTGAATGTATTTTTATCACAAATTTAATGGTATTTATTTTGTTCAAAAATTCATCACGGCTTAGAAATTATAAACAAAACAATTTTCTCTCTCGTCGCATCACCTATTCATATCATTCTTGTATTTTTTTTAAATATATCAATATTAGTCTTGCTGGAATTCATTTTTCATAACAAATCCAATAGTTTTTGTTTCTTCAAAAAAATTATCACGGTTCAAAAGTTATAATAAAAACAAATCTATTTATCCATTACACACACCTCACCAACCCATCCAATTAAAACATTCTATGCCATACACCCCAAATCAGCTTCTCCCCCAGTAAAACCACCCAACACAAGGCAAAATCACCCATCTAAAAAGACAAAACTTTTCAACTTTTTCAAAACAATTCCTCCCCTGTGCTTGACGGACGTGTGATCGGTTTCGTGTGACCGGATCATTTTCGTTTCTCAAACCACATTATATCTTTATTAATTGGTGGTGTACTTCAATCTAATGCAAATAAGTCACTTTTTTGTCCAGTATTTATGACAGGTCTCAACCCATGTGTTAGATTTATTTAATCTAATTGGTGACCATCGAAGAGATGTTTATTGCTTGTTTCACGGATTTGCATATTTTTCTACATCTGAAACAAATGGTGATTAGGTAGGCTATAAGATCACATGACGCATATATGGGATTTTATTGGGAGGACATAGAGAGGGGTTGAAGATTCGGATCCTGCCAGGATAAGTTGCAATCACAGTGTATCTATGTTTTGTATGCAATGCTAGCGATTTTGAGATGGATAGATAGATAATAATTAGAGAGATATGTACTTTTTTTTATAACGGGGCCAATCCTATTCATTACTCATCATATCAGGAAGTACAAGGTTCAGGAGAGCATGGGGGATATCCCCATCCTCATTGGTGTACATTAAGTCTCTGACTTTTGCAAACTTGGCCACCTCAAATGCTACCATATTACAGGATTGACAAACGTGCAGAAAAGAAATCGAAATAAAATTAGCTACATGCGCTTTTTTTATTACATTAAAAAAGTTGTTGATGCGTCTAGACTCATTAATTTTATTAGAGAATTCATGGTATGCACATTCAGACAACATAACCTTTTGACTTGCGGGTTCCCATATATAGTACCTATCACCATCATTGATTATTAATAAAAAACACGTTTCTTGTTTGGCTACCAAACCTATCAAACTCACACCTTTCTTCCAAGCAAGCTTTTAAAGCTAGCAGATTAGAGCTCCTTTTTCTCTATCTTCTTCTTGCAACTAACTAAAAAGTAGTAGATTAAAAGAGTTCTATAAATGTGGCAACGGTCCGCTTATGGGAAAATCTCAGTTGAAGTTTCCCCGACCTGCTTCCCAAGAGTGTCAACATCGTCCCCCGGGAAATAAGTATTTGATACAATATAGTATCTAGTATCAAAAATAACAATAGCCATGAGCATAGTAATAATATTAACAATATCATGTATTACAGTCAGGTACCCACGGACGTGTTATGCAAAGACAAGCTGGAGGTGCATAAGTGGAAAAATACATTTCTCTCTCCTGACGCAACCCTAGCGCTATAGCGATAGTTGGGGGGCGGTGGGTGTCGTAATATCCCTTGTGGTTTTCTCGTTCTCCCTCGTCGTTCTCTCCTCTTATAGGTTCAAGGGTAGGTATCTCTTTGGGTCATGGCCGTGAAGGATGGCAGAAGATTTGGTCGATAGATGTGCATGGTTTGGGTACACGAAGGCGATGAGGATGACGTTGTTGAATTGGCAGATGAAGTGGTGGGTGACCCGGAGGAGCATGTCTCGCTGGCTTTGGTGGCGTGACTCCTTACTAATCGACTGTATAATTTTTGGGCCTTGAAGTGCACACTAGCTCAGGCATAGTCGTTACCAAACAAGGTAGTGTTCAAGCAAATTGACCCCGTGGTCTTCATCATCCAATTTCTACATTGGCAAGACAAGCAGAAGGTGTTGGAAGGGGGTTCGTGGAATTTTGAGAATTGACTACTGTTAGTGAAAGAAGTCGAAGATGGCAATCTTCTAGGACAGATAGCGTTTTACGAGTATCTCTTTTGGATTCAAATATACGGGATCCCATTAGGATATCATTCTAAATCCGCAATTACGTCGCTCACTAGTAGGCTGGGATGGATTGTCCAGGTTGATCGGGATGATCTCGACTACGATACCTCTTCTAAGGTTCGGGTTTGGCTGGATGTTAACTGACCTCTGAAGAGGACGCAGAAGATGATGGACAAGGAAGGGAAGACTATAATGTTAGAAATCAAGTATGAGCAACTGCCTAATTTTTGTTTCATATGTTGCAAATTGGGGCATGTGGACAGGGATTGTGAACTTGAAGATGGTCAGGAGGAGCAAAAGAGGGTTTGGGGGGCATTGTTGAAGGTGTCACTGAGGAAAGCAAGGTTGATTACGGTGGAGGAAATTTACAGAAAGGGTTCCACCAATAAGAAGGTTATATTCCACACAAAGAATGTCAAATACCAAGTACCATGGCTGAGAATGGAGGCTGCACTTAAGGAGAGGTCTGATCCAAGAAGGCGGACGGATAAACCTGTAAAGACTACGGTTGTTATTAACAACAGAGTTGTTTATACCCATCGAGCAGTAGAGTCGTCAGATTACAGAGGTTTTATTCGTTCTAAAGAGAGGGAGAAGGAAGTTCTAGGGTCGGGGAAGATGACATTGATCAGCATGCTTTTGTGCAGAGAGAGTCCTGAAGTGTCATGACGTGATTCTCAATCAAATCAGAAGGTAGGGGGGACAAGCAGGGATGCAAAGTACTACACCAACATTGGTGGTTTCAAATGAGAGTCAGCGGCAAGTTGAAGGAGAGGAGAGTCTTCCTGTAATCAAAAGCATCACAAATAAGCAACTAGGTAAATTAATTAAGGAGGCACCAACAAAGGACTTGCAAAGCATAGACACAAACTTTGTCTTTGATAGAATTCATTTGGACTTGCTTGCTCTCAAAAATGGAAGACATCATAATGATAATCAGGATAAACTAGTGTTGAATTTTGAAAAAGGATGTGAGAAGACATGTATGCATACTAGAGGGTAGAAAAAGAAAAAATCAGGAACAATACCTCTGGTAGGGAAACCAACAGAACTAATTCTAAAAAGGAAGCAACTCCACAAACCAACTATAATTAGAGATGGGTTCGATTTGACGAACAAGAGCCCACAGTGCATTCGACAGCTAATGAAAGGACTCTAGTCTGGGAAGTTGGGACGTGATTCAGAGTAGTTGGAGATGGAAGTGGACTCTAATCTAGGAATGGGGTTTCCTTTGAAAACATTTCATAGTAGTGATGTGGGAAGGGCAGGGAGTGATGAGCTTCAAGTAGCAGGTTCTAGGTGTGACCAGACCCATGAAGAAAAATGAAGATCCTGAGTTGGAACTGTCGAGGCTTGGGCAAACTCGACAGGTGAAAAGCTCTTCGCACGTGGTGTTGGAGGGAGAACCCATGCTTAGTTTTTGTCTCGAAAACTAAGGTCTCTGGTAGTAAGTTAGAATTGGTCAAACGTGATTGTGGGTTTGTGGATGGTCTTTGTCTGGAGGGTTGGGCCTGTGGTGAAGGGATATCAAGATGTCTATCTAAAGTTTCTTGCAGCACCATGTGTATTGTGTGGTGGATGAGGGACATAATAGATCTCAGTGGCGGGTAATGGCTATTTATGGCTAGGTCGATCAACCTCAGAAGCACAAGACATGGGAACTAATGACATGCTTAAAGTTGAAATCAGATCTCCTGGGGATTTTCTTCGGTGACTTTAATGAAATTCTATCTAATGAGGAGAAGTTGGGCAGGCTGCCAAAGCCTGAAAGGTGGATACAGAACTTTAGAGATATTGTAGATAGTTGTGAGCTGATGGATCTGGGTTTTACAGTTAACCATTTTACTTGGAAAAGAGGGTTGACCGTGGATACATTGGTAAAAGAAAGATTGGAAAGAGGTTTGGTAACATATGGGTGGCTCCAGATGTTTAATACATGCAAAGTGCTTCATTTACCTCTCTACAGTTTTGATCATGCACCGGTTGTCATATTTGTTGAGTCAAGATAGAATTCACGAAAGAAGAAAGGAAATTTCTTTTATTTTGAGCTGATGTGGCTGGCTGAGGAGGAGTGTGAGGAGGTTATTAAAAGTTCTTGGGACGATACTACTATAGAAGATGTGCCTACAAAAATTTGTAGATGTTGGGAACAACTAACTTCTTGGGTGATAAAGAAATTTGGAGGTATGAAAGTGAGGATTAAAGAGACAGAAAAACTCCTTGGTGAGAAACAAAGGAAGCCACGAGATGCAATAGTTTATCGATGCAATAGTTTATCCAGATGCATTGAACTTTCCAAACAGCTAGAGCACTAGCACAGAGTAGAGGATTCATATTGGTGTGCACAAGAAAGGGTTAACCAAAAGCAGGAACAGGACCGCAACATGAATATTTTCATCATAAGGTGTCCCAATGAAAAAAAAGAAATCACATTGATGGACTGAAGGGCAAGCATGTTGCGTGGCATGAGGATGTAAAGGAGGTGGAAAAGGTGATTGTTGATTTCTTTGAGGACCCTTTTTGTTTTGTCAACCCATCAGGCTTTGAGGAGGCTACGACGGGCATTTCCAGAATAGTGGATGGCCACATGAAGTTGGTCCTGGAAAGAGACATCTCAAATGAGGAAATTATGTCTGCATTGAAACAAATGCCTCCAAACAAGGCACTGGTCTAGACGGGATGAAGTATGTGTTCTTCTAAATATTCTGGCATATTGTGGGTGAGGATGTGTCGAGCTATATTAAAGGATGGTGGTACGGTGACAAGGGGATTGGGGAGGTTAACACCATGTTGGTGGTTCTTATTCTGAAGGTGGAAAATCTTGTGGAGCTTGTTGATTTTAGACCTATTAGCCTATGCAATGTGGCGTACAAGATATTGTCCAAAGTTTTGGCTAATCGATTCAAGCCATTTATGGACAACATTATTTTTTAGAGTCAAAGTGCCTTTATCCCAGGTAGAATAATTACTGAAAACACGCTTATAGCTTATGAACTTTTTCATAAGCTGAAACATGAGGCGAAGAGGAAGAAGGGGTACATAGCTCACAAGGTTGATATGTCCAAGGTGTATGATAGAGTAGAATGGAATTTTCTAGAATACATGCAAGAATGAATGGGTTTTGGTGGGATGTGGATAAGGAAAGTATGAGAGTGCATATCATCTATTGACCATTCTTTTTCTATCAATAAAGATTGGACTCGATGTTTCAAGCCTTCCCATGGACTACGACAGTGTGACCCTCTATCCCCTTTTCTTTTTATTATTTGTGTTGATGCATTCTCTACATCTTTATTGCAAGCTGCTAGGTCCAATATGATACATAGAATAAAAGACAACAAACATGCACCTTGTGTCTCTCACCTATTCTTCGTAGACGACAACATACTCTTTGATAGATCATCTCAACATGAATGTCTGAACTTATCTAATGTGATTAGCCAGTACGAACGGGCATCAGGCCAGAAGATTAATCTCAAAAAGACTGATGTGGCTTTCAACAAAGGAGTGCTTAATGAACTGAAAGGTGTGCTTAAGGAGCTTCTTGGAGTAAAGGAGGTAGACAGACATGCAAAGTACTTGGGTCTTCCCACAACCATTGGGAGGTCTAAGAAACAAGTTTTTAGTTTTATTAAAGAAAGGATTTGGAGGAAACTACATGGATGGAAAGAGAAGATTTTGTCTAAACTGGGAAAGAAAGTGTTGATCAAGTCTATTGCACATGCCATACCATCCTATTTTATGAGAAATTTTCAACTCCCGGTGGGGATCCTAGATGATATCTAGAGTTGCATAACCCATTTTTTGTGGGGGAAAAGGACAAAGAGAGAAAAAATTTGTGACAATGTTGGGCATCGCTATGCAAACCAAAGAGAGGAGGGGGGCTGGGCTTTTGTGATATGCATGCCTTCAACCAAGCTCTCTTGGCTAAACAAGTTTGGAGGCTAATGACCAAGATAGAATCTCTAGCATACCAAGTCCTTAAAGCAAGATATTTCCCTCATACATCTATCATGAAGGCAACTAGGGGACACAATCTGAGCTATACACGGGGGAGTTTGTGGGCGGAAAAGGCACTGGTGTTAGAAGGGACAAAGTGGAGGGTGGAAAAAGGGAACATGATCAGAATCTGGGAGAACAAGTGGGTATGTTGTTATGATAAAACCATTGATGAGTACCACATTTCTCTTTTTGGACAGCCAACTATGGTACATGAGTTGATTGATTTCCATTCAAAGGCTTGGAACATGGAGGTGGTACAAGCTCTTTCTCTAACGGAAATGTGCCAAAGGATAAAGAATACCCCAATCAACATATGACTACTAGAGGATACCCCACTTTGGTGGCCGGATAGGAAGGTTGTTGTTTCTACAAAGACGACATATTGGTTGGGACTTCTTGGGAAGAGGGACTTGATTTCTACACACAATATACCGAATGAAAGATTATGGAGCATAGTGTGGGATCTGCTTTGGCCACCCAAGGTTTCCCACTTTCTATGGTGCGTATCTACAGGGAGCGTTGCTACTGTGGGGAGGCTACAGGACCAACATTGCAATGTGGATGGTATTTGCCCTTTGTGCAAAATGGACAAGGAGTCGATTCAACACATGTTGTTTACTTGTGAGGAGGCTACACAATACTGGAAAAGTTCACCGGAAGCACAAGCAAGTGAAGGTGTGCACAACCTGACACCAGGCCAATTTTTTTTTGGCGTTGAATGAGGCTCTTTCACAGCAAGACTTCTCTATGGTGGTAGCAACCATATGGGGAATTGGGTTCCATAGAAACCACGTGGTCATTGAAGGGGGGGAGTTGTTGCACTTTGTCCTTATGACGCGGGCATACATGCAAGATGATCAAGAAGCCAGGAGCAACAATCGCAAGTCAGAGCAAGAAAGGGCCAATATCGTAGCTAATATGCATGGAGGGCACTGGTGCTTGGAGTTGTCAAGATTAACATTGATGTGGCCTATATCAATGAAGTTTACTCGGGCCTAGGAATCATTTACAGGGATCACATCAGCTAGGTCTTGAGGATACTTCTTTGCAAATGGATGGAAACTTAGTCTGCTAAGCACGGTGAAGCTGCGACAATGCTTGCAAGGATTCAACTCACGGTTGAGGTGGGATGGAGTAAGGTGGAAGTTGAGACTGATTCTCTGATCCCCTACCATGTACTTCCATGCCCGGGGAAAAGGAATGATCATTTGGATTTGTTAGTTGAAGACATTAAGGAGCTATTTGCATGTTTTGATTCAGTTTGTTTTTTGCATGTTAGCTGATCCTGTAATAAGATGGCACATGAAATTGTGATGCTCGCAAAGAGTGGTGATTCATGTACACCAGTGAGGCTGGGGATATATCCCAACCTATTTTGAAAGTTGTAAACTCTGACCTTTTATGATAATTGATCAGGATCGACCCTGTTATCAAAAAAAAGTTGGAGGCGCATAAGTCATTTGTATGTGAAATTACATCTACGACCTTGAAAGGCAACCAATAGCTAGGGTAAGATGTCGATTGAAAAAATTGGCCGAACTGGTCTCTAATGGAAGCACAAACACCGAACACCCCCTCGAAAAAATGTGACAACAACCACAATTTATTATTACTTGAAACCATGTGGGGGAGCATATTAGTTTAATTAATAAAGTTGTAGTGAACTGTATCGTTTGATCATGTATGAAATATTTATACAACACATGTTTTCTCAAACCACATGATACACGTGATACTTCTTTATTAATTTGTAGTGTACTTCAATATCATGCAAATAAGTCAGTTTTTGTCCACTCTTCACAGATCAAAGAATCATAGGCAAACATGACACATGATCGAACAAACATGACACATGCTCGAACAAACATCATCAACGACGAATTCTTATATTTAGGACTTGCCTTAATCTATGCACACACTTGAGAAAAGAATCATAGACAAACATGACACATGCTCAAACAAACATAATCAACGATGAATTCTTATATTTAGGACTTGCCTTGATCTATTCACACACTTGAGAAAAGTATCATAGACAAACATGATACATGCTCGAACAAACATCATCAACAATGAATTCTTATATTTAGGACTTGCCTTGATCTATTCACACACTTGAGATAAGTCATTTGTCATGCAAAATGCATCTACAACCCTGAAAGTCAACCCATAGCTGGGGTAAGATGACTATCTAAAAAATTGCTACGAACTGGTTTGTAATTGAAGCATAAACAACCGCTTGACAAAACGTGACAATAACCACAATTAATTATTGCTTGAAACAATGTAGGGGGCATATTAGGTGAATTGAACAAACTTGCGGTGACTGTCTCGTTTGATCATGTATGAACTATTTTATACAACGGCATTCATGTTTTCTCAAACCACGTGATATCTTTATTAGTTGGTAGTGTACTTTAATCTCATGCAAATAAGTCAGTTATTTGCCCAGCCTCCATGACAGGTCGCAACCCATGTGTAAGATTTATGTAATCTAATTGGTGACCATCGAGTAGTGTACTTTAATCTCATGCAAATAAGTCAGTTATTTACCCAGCCTCCATGACAGGTCGCAACCCATGTGTAAGATTTATGTAATCTAATTGGTGACCATCGAGGAGATGTTTTCGCGGATTTGCATATTGTTCTGCACCCGAAACAAATGGTGAGTAGGTAGAGTGTGAGCTCACACGACACATATGGTATTGTATTGGGAGGACATAGAGAGGGCTTGAAGATTTGGATCCTGCCAGGATAAGTAGCAATTATCGGCGTATCTATGTTTTATATGCAATGCTAGCGATTTTGAGATGGATAGATAGATACTAATTAGAGAGATATGTACTTGATTACATTAAAAAAAAACTTTTGATGCGTCTAGACTCATTAATTTTATTAGAGAATTCGTGGTATGCACATTCAGACAACGAAACCTTCTGACTTGCAGGTTCCCATATATAGTACCTATCACCATCATTGATTATTAATCGAAAACGTGTTTCTTGTTTGGCTACCAGACCTATCAAACTCACAACCTTTCTTCCGAGCAATCTTTTAAAGCTAGCAGGGCTCCTTTTTCGTTTTCTTCTTGCAAGTTGCAACTAGCTAAAAAGTAGTAGATTAAAAGAGTTCTATAATGGCGTCCGGAAAAATCGCAGCTGACCGTAATAACAACAGCAATGACTATAACTATAATATTAACGAGAGTCAGACTAGAATACACTCGAGTGTACCGATCGCACAAATACACTCAAGTGTGTTTGTATATCAAGACTATTTTTTGTAAAATGTAAACCGTTGATCTTAACCGTCATACTATAACTAGGCTACATACAAATTTTGAGCTCATTTGGATGAGTGTAAGTCACTCATCCAAGGGCAACAAAATCGACGCGCGAAACTAATTTGAAATGCATAATGTTTGCGGTTTTCATAACATGAGCTATACATATCTAAATGTGCTCAAATTTTGCGTATGAGTTGTTCACGAGATGTTTAAGAAGATCAACGGATTAGATTTTCAGAAAAAAAAAATATTGCATCATGAAAAACTACTTAGAGTGTATTCCGTTCCGGATACACTCGAGTGTATTCTAGCCTGACTCATATTAACAATATCACGGATAACAGTCAGGTACCCACTGACGTATTATGCAATGAGAGGCTGGAGACGCAGCAGTACACGGTCATCGAGGGAAGACATCTGAATTGGGACCACCACATGCCCAGCGCCTATTTGTTCGGGATTGAGATTACGAAGTCCGGATCGGGTTAGTCGATAGATCCAGATTATCTGGATTCGATCATGTTTTTATTTGGTAATCCAATTCCATTACAATCACTCATGAAATTGGACTCACCTCGTAACTTGTGTTCTTCAATTTGACATATAAAATAAAATAATATAAAAGACAGAGCTAAATGTGGACTCGAATTCTGAAATCTTATGATTTAGTCTGGATTTGAAGATTACGGAACCCAAAATGAATCTCGTTAGTCTAGTATTTGTCAAATAAAATAAGACCGGATCCTAACTAAGTTAGTCGAGATTAACGTCTACGTGGCACAAAAAGTCAGCACACAGTCCAAATTGGATCCTGAAGCAAACAAGTGCCCAAGGACCGGGGACGACACCACCGCACCGCAGAATACAAATTCCACCAGGCATCGACTAAACTAAGGCAATGTTTGGAGATTTAGAGCTGCAGGGTTGACAAAGAAGGCAGGATAGGATCAGAAATGATGTAATGGAGGATGTGGATTGGCCATCCTATGTTTGGCTAGGAACATGTAGCGTGCGTGCGGTGGCCACTATTGCACTGTATGCGGCGGACACAACTCGCGGCTGCTACACAAATCAACAACTAGTTGCTCATTCGTCATTGTTGGACCATCTAATGAGCAAATTTTTATTCGGATGATTGTTTCTGTGGACGAATCATCATTCGTCATAGAGTCCAAAAACTGCAGTGCCACTAAACCGCACGTCGGAGATCTGACCTTATGTCAGTAGTAGTTGCTACCAAAGCTGATATGAAAACAGCACCGAGTAGCCCCTCTCCATGTTAAAAACTAACAAAAACAAAGAAGAAGAAAACAAACAGCGCGGGAGTGGTTTGGTAGAAAGAAATTGATTATATAGACAACTATGAGAACCGTAGTAAGAAAATGACTGTGGAGTCGATAAATTTGATTAGTGGGAGTTTCACCTATGTCCAATGTAATCTGGAGAGGAAACAACCAATTACATCCGTAAAGAGTTTTTAATCCCTACGTGTAGTGTTACAGTACGATCTGTTGAGATTCAGTCCTACAGTTTACGCATTACAAGTAGCATATTTGACCACCTTAGTTAGATGGCAAGTGCACTGTGGAGTCAATCATGAGAAGCCGCCTTGCGGTGGACTCAGAATTCATATAGTTTTTTTTTTCTTGTTGAAATATCCTTGAACTATAAACCGGTGAGCGGAAATAGAAGAACAACTTGAAATAGAAAGACGGTGGAAATGGAATTTCAGTATTGGGAGTAAGCTGGGGTTTTATTCTTTTAATTCGTCAATTCAAGATGCCATAGGTGCGGATCTTCTCCTTTCTTTTGGCTAAATGTCCGACATCAGGTTATAGACATACAAAGTTGAAACTGAAGAGTAAATCTTGTAAAAACAAACATGGGGATTGATTGTACATGTTCAAATGATTTGAATCATGTTGTACATACAATATTGTCAACCAAATGTGTTGTAAGGTGATGGAATCCGATAAAACCTATTGGGACCTGTATTCTATAGAATAGTAATCTAATAGTAAACTTTGTGAAAATAAACATGGGATTGATTGTACATGTTCAAATGATTTGAATCCTACTCTACATGCAATAATGTCAACCAAACGTGTACGTTAGGGGATGGAATTCGATAAGACCTTTATTACGGCCGTGATAGCAACTCTATTGAGTTTCTATTTGTTTAGAAAAAAATCTAGACAACTTATATATCATCCCAAGCTTGCATACCCATGCCTCGGGAATATGAGTGCATATTTTGTCCGTGCAACCAACAACGACAAAAAATCAGAGAAGTAGAAGAAAAGAGAGTAGAAAAAGAAGAGAGAAAAATATTTTGCTTATAACTTTTACTTTGCAATGAATTTTTATTGTCAAAATAAAAAGTATTAGGTCCTTAAAAAATATTTTCAGTAAATTAATGTTGGCATGCTTTTGAAATTAATAATATGTGAGAAGTACATAAAAAAAGTAAAGTATTTTACCTCAAACACGGGTATTGTAACCAAGCGTGAGTACTGACCCCCTAACTATATGCATTGTCTCCAGTCCATTGTACCCAAAAACATGTGTAATTTACTTGAAAATGCGAGTAGTATCCCTCAAAATAAGAGTAATGTATCACAAAATCGGAATATTATATACTAAAATATGAGTATTGTATCCTAAAATACGAGAGTACTAATGTTTTGGAGTACAAAATCATTACTTTCGATTATTCTACTTTTTTATACTTTTTCATATTATTCTTTTTTCTAACGTATGTCAACATTCACGAAGTCAGAAAAAATAATTTGTGATAAATCTAATATTTTTTATTTCAGAAAAAATTTATTACCGATTAAAATTTATGAAAAAAAAATCTCTTTCTTTTCTACCTCTGTCACAAAGTCCTATGTCCGGATATTAGACAAAAAGGTACACAACGGAAGTTGTGTAGTACGACTCTTGGCTCAGGCTATTGCACCGAGTGCACGCTAGCGAGGCTAAAGCTTTTGCATGTGCTTCTTTTGTCATGTTGTTTGTCTTATGTTAGTGCCAGAGCTGTTTCATATGGTAATTATCTTGTGTATGTATGTCTCAAACTAATTGAATTAATCTAATGTTTGACTACTAATAGATTTGATATAACTTTTCTAAGTCAAATTTCATAAATCGATATAATAGCATTTATGAAGAGTGCAATATTAACATATCCATAAATTATAACTTAAATTCGCTGTGTGACATGACTAGAATGAAAAACATATGTATACATCACAGATGAGATATGGTTGGCAAAGACACATGCGAAGGAAGCACAATAGTTGCTAGAAATTAAGAAATGCAAATTTTTTACAAGACTTTCCAAGCAAATATGATTGATAAAAGCTGGAAAGTGGATCAATGCGGAAGAAAATTCATATACTATAGACTATCATTTTGTAGGATAATCATATAAGACTAACAATAATTTAATTATAAATATTAAAAAGAACAATTATATTAATTGTCAGTGACACTCTCTAACATGTATTGTGCCTTCCTAAAAATCACATATGCACCCTACTTCGACACATAACTTAAATCACTAATATATAATAGTAGTCATTGTGATGTTGTTTAAAGAGAACACTTTATTAATTGTTAGTTGACTCCTTACAACCTGTAGTACGTCTTTGCAAAAATTATATGTGCCCCCTTTCTTAACCATGCACCTTCTTGCAACTAGTATGTAATCAATGATAACATTAATGTATATACAATAAACAAAACACATACCACATACACTTCTATTATATTACAACTAGATGTAAACTCACAATATCATTGTTAATGTGAATAACTCATTGTCATCTACTTCATTTAAACTTATAGAGTGTCATACTAAAATTACATGTACTCTCCTTTTGAGGCATATTTTTTACTAATATATAATTAGACACAATAATTCATATGCAACATGTTAAAAGAGTACAACTTAATTAACTACCAGTTGAGTCCAACTTGTAACTTGTCATAACAAAACAAATTATTTTCTCCCCTTGTTTGGCATGTGCATGTTGATGAATAATATATAATAGTCACTTATAATAATTTACATACAACTTGTTGTAAGTGAATACTTGATTGTTTGACTTCCTCTAACTTGTACAGTGTGATTATTAAAATTTTCTCTGATTATATAATTAGTACTTATAATAACTTACATGTTGTACGTTTAAAAGAGAGCAGTTCGATTAACTATATACCCGATGACTTCCTACTGCATGTAATAGTGCTCTGTTTTGAGTTTGTTCCAGTTGACGACTAATATATAAATAGTGTTGATAATAATTTACATACAATCAACTTAAAGAAACTACTCAGCTGCCAGCGAAGCCCCTCCGACATGTATTATTTTATATAAATTATTTATGTTCCGAGTTACCTCCAACATATAATACAAACACGATGTTTGTACTAGTCATACAAAAAGCTAATACACAGTATGAATAGTCCATTCGATGAACAACAAATGATTGATGACCATGTTGGGAGCAGCGCCAGAGTAAACACACTTTGAAATAAAAGATAGCTATGCTTACCACAGATTCGGTTCAAATGTTTAAAAAATCATCCAAATAACTAATTAAATGAGAAACAACGGCTGATGAGCAAAGATGTAAACAATCAGACAAATCAAAACACTCACAGAGAGCTGAAAACTACCTGGAAAACCCGATATGATAATAGAAATTCATAAACTCTCACCATCCCGGTAGTGGGCCACCATTGTTTCTTATCTTTTATGTCCAGCCCAACGCTTGACCGCATGCTTCAGACTTTACTTAGGAAAGCTGGAAACCACCAATAGGAATGTAATGGAGTGGATATGGTGTGGTTTATAGCAAAACCATAATTACATAACAAAAAAAAATCAAACACCATATCCACACCATTTCTATTGCGATTTTTAATATGAGAAACTTTATCCTCATTGTTAAAAAATTGAGGTTAACCACACCACATCACACCACATCACATCATGAATAAATTTCTATTAATTATAGTATTATCACACATATATTTATGAATTTACACAATATAAAAATAACAATTTAGACAAAAAAATAAAGTGTACATGTATGTTTGTTAGTTGTACAAGGAAGACAACCATGTCTATAGTAATTGTAGTAAATAAATTCCTTTTCTATACATTAAATTCTATTAAAGAATAAAGATCTAGATTTCTACGATAAAAAGATAAAAATAAATGTGTTTAGGATAACATTATATATAAATTTATATATAATTAATATGAATTATTTATAGTACGGTTATTGTCTATGGTTTGTTCTCCAGAAACATAACTGCACCACACGACAACATTTTTAAAAATTTAAAATTATATTCGCACCATAACTACTTGGTGTGGTTATATAGTATAATATATGATGTGATTATCCGCAGATATCATTTTTCCGCAACACCATTATCATCCCTAACCGCCAACCTAAGCAGAGTGGACGTCTGCGTTTATTCATATCGTAACGACAACAGTACTAATGGGCCTTAGTCATTAATTGGTGAATCGTAATTCCCCTCCGTTTCTTATACATGTACTTTACCGGCTATTCATATGCAAAATAATTATTTGTTTACAAATACAATGCTGCGAGCAAAAATGTGTTAAAATATTAAGTAAAACAGTTTTTTTTCTTTTTTTCTGCGGCGTTAACTTTTTTTCCCTCATTTCTTGTAACTACATACGAACTACTTTGTAGGATTGATAGTTGGCATACATGCGTTGCCTCGATAGCGCACAAAATCTTTATCCATAGTCTCTTGGGATACAAAGTAGATCAAGATGAATCATTCAAGAACGGGATCTGGAGGCATTTTCAAACTTCATAAATGCATGAAGAGGTCAAAAGCCGACTAGTTACAAACAATGGGTACATTGTAGTGGAGCCAATCAAGCAATGAAGATACGTTGAAGATGGAAATTGACTGAAACAACATGAAATACTTGCGCAAAAAACAAACTCCACCTCAAGTACTTCTTTTGCTACACCATCCTTTAAACAAGATGTATAATAGAATGAATCATTCGTGGCAAAACCATAATCACAAGGAACTCAGGAGTCATTGACACGATTTAAGTATTGGGAATTATACGCGTCAGATCAGTAAAGGGACTAAAAGAAGTCTGAATGTCAAACTCAGGTAATTAGGGCAACTAAATATTACTACTAACTAAAACATATTAGCTAGGCGTAAGAAAAAACTGGTTAATTTAAGAACTATAATTAAACAGTAGAAAATTAAATTAAATTAAAGATCAGATTAATGAGGTCTTTAGGATACCAGTTTTACCATAATGTGACATATGCATGCATTCTCTCCAATTGACATGAATTATCTTGCTCCTCTGGATTAGGCCTCTATAGCTTGCACTACACCCTCCTGCAATGTTAATATAGAAAGTCAGACGATGTGATCTCTCAATAGACAATCTACCTCATTGTGGTTATTGCGCTCTCCTAGTGCGTTATTTATTGGATTGATAGTGGTTTCTCTAACAATTATTCTCATTGTCACACTAACTAAGAAGCTATCACGTAATCATGGTGACCAAGCATAACTAAGACAATGAAAAACTTCCATGTCAAAATCCAAAACAAAGATAATCTATGTTAAATTGGAAATAAAAATGCACATAGCCAACATTGGGCTACTCCTGAGTCCTAAAGAATAGGGGGTTTACCCCCTTATGTTTGACATGGCATCAAAGTGTTGCAGAAGAAGAACAACATAGAGAATATGGAAAGCTCCTGTAACATGATGTAAGGTTGACCCCTTCTGAAGATTTCCACACTAGACATCATTTCGATCTTCGAACTGCTCCTTAGTAGTGGTAAGATAAACCTTGCTCCACATCTCCTCATCTCCTTCTCTGACTCTGGTCTCTTGTAAAACAAATGATAGCCCCTTTGTGGCCAGACTCTATATTTCAACCAAAGAGGCTAACACCAACTTATCCAACCAAATGTTTTAGATGTTGACCTTGTTTATTGCGGTCATCAGGAATATCTTAGTTCCATAGACTTGTATCTTTACTCAACTAGCGCTAGCATCTCGGTGCAATGAGTTGAGTGGTGGTGGTACTAAGAATTTGTTGAGGTTTTATGACCCTCTTGTCAGTGCCACCGAGCTGACTGTTGGTTGTATTGATTCAGTGTCATGGTGGTATCTATCCTTATTTTTGTGTTACCGAGATAGCTATTTGATGAAGCCTTCATTTTCTGCATGTTGGCGGCACCGACATTATCTAATTTTTACTTAGTCGTCTAGAATAACACCTGCAATGCATTAGACAGTAGCAAATATAATAATTTCAAATTAAATACATGAAAATAGATAAAATGGATGAACAAAAGTTATTCTATAATGTTAAGACAGAAGAAGCATAAAACACTTGGATATTGGAGAATTTCCTCTACAAACATGCCTAATTAGAAAGAAATTGGTAGTAGAATCATGTGCATAAAATCCCCTAAACTTGATTGTTGCTCATCCTTGAGAAACATTGCTTTGGATTTGGTTGAAACAATCAAAAGAGAGAGACATATGTGAACTATATCATTCTAACCGTCCCAACTCAACAAACCCAAATTGATACTCTGCAACCAAAGAGCAAACATTGGCTATACAAGAACCAATTATTAAAAACCAAAACATCAAAATTATACCGCTAAACACATAAGTAAGCTGAAGCAGAGAGATATCATGGAAAGTCCACACTATACTAAGTGTATCACAAGATCCCAACACTATTTTTTTGAATATTTCATCTAATTGGATGCACTTCCTTGAATATGATTTAAAGAAGGGAATAAATTTATTACTTGTGGCCTACCATGTAGAGAATTTACAAGGAAACTCGGTGCTATCGACACTCCGTCTGCGGTACCGACTTAATGTGAAAATCCATTAGGGAGATAAAGAAATATTGGTGCTATAGAGACAAAGCTTGGTGCTACTGACTATCCAACCGGTGCTACCAAAGGCCAGCGTTGGTGCTATAGACTCCTCATCTAGAGAGTAGTAGTAATAAAGATTTAACAAATTGGTGCTACTGACAACAAGTCAGTAGTACTGACTTTTATAAGAAGAAGAAGTCAAAACTTGCAAAAAGGTCAACTCAGTGCTAACGACTCACTCGTTGGTAGTACCAACACTTATCAAGAGTTTTGAGTCAGTCGGTGACTCGACGTCAGTGAATTCTAGTTAGTGGTACTTACTTTGCGTGATCAGTGTAGATTAAAGATTAAGACAGATATGACGAATGTGACTTAATGATGGCCAAAACCTCAATTATGACATAAGGAGGGTTTGGCCAAAAGGAGAACCACATTATTGTCTTGTTGCAACAGAGCATGAAGCTGAGAGAAGAGGTGAAGAAGAAGATGAACACTTACCAGACAATTCAAAAACCTCTAGGGAGCATATTTGAAACTCTGTGGATCAAGGTGTTCTCCAGACACTACTAAAATAATGGTCTATAGCGTCGGGTTTTTTAAACCTATAGCGTCACTTTTTAACTGATGCCTAAGTGGTCGTCGCTATAGAATTTGCTCTATAGGGTCGGTTTTTCTGACCAAAGAAAACTGACCTTATAGAGTAAAAACTGACCAAAAGAGGTTGTAATAAACCTGACCCAAGCGAGAAAGAAGAGGCTGTAAGGTTGGTTATTCCGAAAAACCCGACCCTAGAAATGTCTTGTAAGGTCGGTTATTGCTAGAAAATCGACCCTATAAAGCAACAGAGGTTTTCTCAATCGAGAAATATGTCGACCGAGAATGATTTTGGTTGAGAAAATTAGTTACCTTGATATTTAAGACTAAGTCGTCAAAGTAGTTACCTTGATATTTTTCAAAGTCAATGTCTTTAATTTGGTGGGTATTATTCCTCTACGTTCACGAAAAGCCTTTATACCCCTATCAATTAATTGATTACAATAGTTGTTAAAATAGAAATTCTAAGTAGAAATATCATGTTGAAACATAACAATTGATGTGGTAGAAACTAAATTTATGCTTAGTCCATAGTTGGCAATTTCAATTTGTGACTCCTTGTTGTTATTCCCAGTGGGTCAAGATAATAGAAAGTCATCAATTTTGGGACAACGACCACTAGTTCCCAATGTCTAGATCTGAGTAATATGCATATTGAAAACAAATATTAGAATTATAAATTTAGTCAATATTAGAATTATATTGAATAATAATACTTACTTGATGTTAAAAAGAATTAGGATAATTTCCTTTCCCATACTAGCGAAATATTTGAATACAATACAGAAGTACTCATTCACATCCTCAATGTGTGTCTCCACTTGACTAGTGATTGAAGGAACTAAGAATCCAACATTCCTTATATCAAAGTTTGTCGTCTCGGTATATAAATGGTTGTAAAACATTTTTAATCATTTCATATATTACAAATAAGCTAAAAAGATATATTGGAGTTTTCTATATTGATGAATCCTTACCTTATCCATACTTCTAATATCGAAGTATTTAGCCAATCATACCGGAACAAATATTTAATATCATCAAGAAAAATTAAATTCTCAAAGTCCCTCCCAGCTGCATCTTCTGTTAAATTGACCAAAATATGTGATCTCGAGCTTTGGTTGGCTAAGTATTGACATAAACATTTACATTTGCATCCCAATTCGTCGAATGTAGCTTCGGGAATGAAAGATGGCTTGGGCATAGGAGTACAACTAGTAGAATTTTTACTTTTTGGTTTACAAACATGTTAATTAAATTACATACTTATATTACACGAGTTCATATATGTAGTCAAATATGAAAAACATGGTAGATTTCATATATATACCTTTTCATTGATAACCAAGTGTTTAGGCCAACCCACCATAGCACCCTCTACTTCTTCAACTGTACTATATTCATGATTATACTTGGGTAGTGGTTTGTCCCCCATTCCGTCATACACAAGATGGATGGACACACGACAAATGTCATCAGAAATTGGTTGGCAATGAAATGTACCACTGAGGTTGTATACCTTACCTGCTACCACAACATTATACTCTGCAACCTCCACTACAAGTTTCCAATTCATACCAACCTAGAATTGAAATAATATAAGTTATATACGAAGCGGTAAACCTGTAACGACCCCGCCTCCTGGTAACCCCCAATTAAGGGAGACCCGAAGGTCCGAGCCGTTATTCAATTAATAGAATTAAAGGTTCGACAAATAATCAATAATAATTATGACATTGTACTAACTAACTGGAATTTGGTATAAAATTAAAACTTTACTTACCATTGAAGACTTTGGAAATCTATCTATCCAGAGCTTTGAATTATTCTATCTAATCCTCCTTGTGCTTTATTTCTTATTTCCACAATGTGTCACTTTACTGTTTGTTCTTTCAATTGTTGTTCCTAAAACGCCGACAAACAAAACGTCAGTCAGTATAACGAAATATACTGGTATGTGGGGACAACCAAAAGTTTGCACATAAGGATAACTGTGGGCTCTAATCTCCAAACCATAACATAAACATGATTAAAACTTAGCGGAAGCAAATCGGTAATCAGCGGAAGACAAAAATCACGGGAAATTAAAACTTTTCGAGACAAGAGCTTGGATCCATAAAAGCTTCTTTCATAAAGTGAGGTAAACTGTCTACATCTCAGGATAATTACTTCTTGAGTAATTATATACATCAAGATACAAAATCTCAAGATCACTAAACAAAAGACTCCAAGACCTGAGAGTACAGAGGACACATAGGACTAACTCTAACTACACCACATGGCAGGACAAATCTCCACCTGAGATTACTGCTGCCCCTAGTGATGCTGCTGAGACTGGTCACCTGTAGGTTGGTTCCTTCGTCTCCGACGTCCACCTAAAAAGTTGAAGCCTACGGGGTGAGACAATTATACATAATTGTCCCAGCGAGAGTTATAACTCTTTTCCAGAAGCTTTATTATAACATCAAAGAATATTTTAAGCAGTAAAGCCTTCAAAGCATTCTGTAACAGTTGCAGGTATAACAAGATCTCAACTATTTAGGAGATATGGAGAATATAAACACTATTGCAATGTAACATCAATCAACTTAACTTGGAGTTATCTCTAACAAGTTATACTACATGGTTGATTATGTTTTACAAACAACATTATGCCCTGTGGAGATGAGGCTTACCACTCATACTCCAACTGATCGCTGAGAAGTCACATCAGTATCATACATAGGTCATTAAGAGAGCCGGATTCTCATGACCTTCACCTTCCTCAGTCAGTAAGAGGATCACTTGTAGGACATCTCGTGTCGCTACTACTATAGCTCACCAGGGTAAACTGGTCCTTCGCTATTCTAGAGTCACAGTGGCGTTCTGTACTCTCTTCGTCATCAGGAGGTTTCATATTTACCTAC
This sequence comes from Alisma plantago-aquatica, assembly GCA_963693085.1. NCBI lineage: Eukaryota > Viridiplantae > Streptophyta > Magnoliopsida > Alismatales > Alismataceae > Alisma > Alisma plantago-aquatica. Next base: position 89,495,859 of record OY856413.1, on the reverse strand, counting down.
CACTGATACGGATATCTGTGCTTGCTTCGTCATCAGGAGGTTTCATGTTTACCTAACACTGATACGGTATGGAACTATAGTGAAGGATGGATGGATGCCACATCTACATCACTTTCCTACACTAGGATGTAAGGTTTTACACATCCATGTACCCCACATACTCAAAAGTATGTGCTCCAGGAGTTCCCTAAGGAAAACCTGTTTCGCCATCATTTAATTTTTGACAATGATGGATCTATGATCAGGGCTCTACATTATACTTGATTAGTTAGGTACATTCAGTATTCTTTAACAGCATACATTGTTCTGCAAATAATAACAATAGCATAGCAGCTATAAAAGAAGAATACTAAATGTAACAGGCCTAACTCATATCAATCATCATTTCTCATTATCCTCATCACAAGTCATCTCTAAGGCATGACCTTGATGGTATTCATGGCTCTCATAGCCCATTATCAGCATAGGATGCCACTGGCAAGGCATCAGATTACTTTACTTATTCATAAGGCTAACAACATGCCTTTAATGAATATAACATCAACATCCATACCTGGATATGATTACCCTCATATCAGAACCTGCATGGTTAATACATATGATAAAGGTAATACAACAATAAGGAATGTACTTCCTACTCTTGTCATAAGAGTTAAATCTTTAACTCAAATCAAATAGAGTTTAATACTCAAAAGCATGCCATTACCCTTGAATTAGGGTTTACTATTCACATCACATGTCATCACCCTTGAATTAGGGTTTACTATTCACATCACATGTCATCACCCTTGAATTAGGGTTTACTATTCACATCAAGGTGAATTAAACTCATAACATCATCATGTATGAGTAACATCTTCATTGATACTCTTGGATTAGTTAAAGGTTCATCATTTATCATAATTAGGGTTTCTATGATCTCACACAGGTGGATCATACCCTAATTATGCTCATTTCTGTGTATTGGGGATGCTTCAATTGAGTTTCCACTTAAAAAGGATACTTTCTCTTTCTAGAAGTACTTTCTCTCTCTAGAAGTACTTTCTCTCTCATCATAAGGTTAGGTGATGTTAACATCACTCTAAAACAGGTTGGATTGAATCATCATAGGCTAACATAGCCAAAAGCATCACCATTATGTGATTAGAGTTACTTTCTCTCTCTAGGGTACTCTCTCTCTCTAGAGTACTTTATCTTTCATCATACTCATGGTTGATGATAAAATTAGACTAGATCAAGTTGGATAGAGTCATTATGACTAAAAACATCATTCTCATGTAATTAGGGTTTGAATTGAGCAAGGTATAACTCAATTGACCTTTCAGGGGTATATTGGTAATTCACCCCATTGATCATCATTATGGTCAAAACCTTAGTCAAATAACCCCTTAATATCCTAGGTTGTCATTAGGGTTTGATTTGGGCAACATTGAACCATTACATCATCAAATGATTGAATGAGGTCAACCTTGAATCACATTGATTGATTTCAATCATTAATCATCAATTGGATTGAGATTGGTTGAAAGTGTTGACCGTTTGCCCACTTTGACCCTCCAAGACCACGAGCCTATTTCTAACTCCAAGACCGCGAGCCCCCTTAGGATTCAAGACCGTGAGCCTCTTCAAGGGTTCAAGACCGCGAAGCCTCCCATTGGTTCAAGTTAATGTTGAGACCGCGAAGACCAATTTGAGTTGAGACCGCGAGGGTCATGAAGACCGTTTGCCCTTCTTTGACCTCAGGACCGCGAGGCCCTTCACGGTCTTGAGACCGAGAGCCTCCTCTCGGTCTTGAGACCGTGAGCCCCCTCACGGTCTTGAGACCGTGAGCCCTCTCACGGTCTTGAGACCGCGAGGCTCTCATGGTCTCAGCTGCTTGGTCCTTCAACAAGGCTCAAAGATGCAACCGATAATGTCAACCCATGTTGAAGCCCTCAAATGGTCAAAGCTATGTTGGCCACTTATTGATTTAGTCAATTAAGATTATGCTTGATCACTTGGTTATTCAATTGACCCATAATGGTTAACCAATTATGGTTGAAATCGATTCAATTAGGGTCTATCGATGTTCACCCATCAACCCTCAACAGTGTGCATCAACACAAGGTTGAACCCTTCAATTGAGCTCCAATTGGGCCCAAACTTGGCCCAAACGGTCTTGAGGTCATGTGGGTGGACCCCACATGGTATTGAGACCGTTTTCCCAAGATTGCATCAAAGTCTAAGGTGATTTGATAGGGGTTGAACCATGATTGGACCACAAAATAGAATTTTGATTAAATTGATAACTTATTTGCAATTGGGTTCTCAATTGGTCAAATTACTCAACCCTAGACCTTCAAACGGTCTTGGGTGATTGTCCTCTCGGTCTTGAGACCGTTTGGATGAGTTCCAAACGGTCTTGAGACCGTTTGCCCATCCAATTTTGGATTCTAGTGGAAATTCATCAAGGTTGAACAAATTGAGTTGATGATTATATCAATATTTAATTGCAATGTAAATTGGTGTAAAAGTACCTTCAATTGGTCAACAAATCTTGACCCCAGACCTCCAAACGGTCTTGGTTGATTGCCCTCGCGGTCTTGAGACCGTTTGGTGACCCCCAAACGGTCTTGAGACCGTTTAGGTCAATCAACCCTAAAAACCCTAATTAGGTCACCATAATTTCAGTACTGATTTTATCTAGGGTTAGCCCTAGTATTCACCCTTCAACTCTTAGCACGTTTGGAATTGGACCATCAAACTTGGTGAGTTGTTAATTAACATAATTTTTAACAGTAATCTCATACGGTCAACGCTTAGTCAACGACCTTACACGGTCTTGAGACCGTTTGCCCAAAAAGGCAATTTCAGACCGTTTGAAAATCAGCAATTAATTCATTTAAAGTTGTGACTTAAGAAGGTCATATCTCCCGATTCCTTTGGAGTTAGTCTCCCAAATTTTGAGGGTAGTTAGCCTATATAATTAGGAACAGATTGCTTATACGGTCCACGCTCGGTCAACGGGGCCAAACGGTCTTGAGACCGTTTTCCCTGTCGCGGTCTCGAGACCGTTTGCTCACCTCACGGTCTTGAGTCTGAGAGAGCAAACTGTTAGGACCGTTTAAGGAAAAGAAAAGCGGTGGGTTTCCTTGGAAATCACGCCTTCATCTTCTAGCTCAAGAACAGTACAGATATCCCACGGGTTTGCTTGCAAAATAGCAGGGAAAAGTAGGGAAATACTAAGAGCTATCATTAAAACGCATATAAAGATGCACATAGTAAAGCATGGGTTTAGAGTTATAAAACCCGCCTAAAGCTTGCTTCTTGAGCTCCAATCTTTCAAGCTCCAAGCTCTAATGGCTTCCTTGAGTTTCCACAGGTTGGCCAAGGTGAAAACTCCAAGGAAGGATGAAAAGAGACGGCTAGAAAGGTAGGGTTTCAAGAGTTAGCCATGAAGATGACCTTGAATTCGAATTCTAACCATGGAATTAGGCAAGAAGAGGGGTTTAGACCTACCTTGCACCCCTTGGTCGTCCTCCTTAGCTCCAAGGCAGTCCTTGGTCGTCTTTGGTGAAATGAAACAGTAAGGGAACGAAGGGTAAGTTCCCTTGCAACTAAGGGAAGGAGAGCTTATATACATGGGGTAGGATTTTCAACATTAGTTCATAAGTTGTCCATAATTCCAACTAGGTCCCTCCTTTTTTACTTGATCGTTCCTTCCTCTTTATTCTAAGGACAAACAGTCTCTTAAGGTCTTAGGAAAAGAAGGTAAAGGAGAGCAAACTAATAATGAGGTACATACATAAAGAAATATTGCACATATACCCTGATTATTCAATCACAAGGCATATCTCATAACTTGATAATTCAATTGAGGTGACTCCCTCATCATTTCTTCTCTAAATTATGGCAAGAGTCTAAAAAGATACATTAGATGACATATTTCACAATTTGTATCCCTTAATTTGGGTATTTTGCATTTTACCCCAAACTAGGGTTTCAAGCACCGGGATTGCTTCCACAGCTGCACCTTGGTGCCTTAGCTTGGGAAATCCCTCAAACTTTGCTAAAAAGATTTCTCATGATGTCTCAACATAAGAGGAACATCTCATCATGTGCAAATTGCAAGCTAACCCTTTTAACTGGGTAAATTGCACATAGGTCCTTGTATATCAAAACAATACTACAACTTTAAATAAAAAGGAGCAAATACTGAAATATACGTTTCTGAGAAACTTAATTACATGCTCAGAGTTAATCACAAAGATTTAATTACATATTTAGGCAAAACACCTAGGGTTGACTCATAACCCAGGTCAGGGATGTTACAAATTATCCACCCCTTACAAGGATTTTGTCCCCGAAATCGATAAAACATACTAAGAGAAAAGGGCAGGATACTTCCTTCTCATCTCATCCTCTAACTCCCAAGTGGCTTCTTCAATACCACGATGGTTCCAGAGGACTTTCACAAGACTTATATCTTTCTTTTTTAGCTTTTTAATTCGTTTATCAAGGATTGATACTGGTCCCTCCTCATAGGATATGTCATCATTCAATTCTACCTCCATAGGTTGTAGAACTGACTCGGTGTCTGGGTGACATTTCTTCAACATAGAAATGTGAAACACAGGATGTAACCTCTGTAATTCTGGGGGAAGCTCTAGTTTATATGCTATCTTTCCAATCCGTTCAATGATTGGATAAGGCCCCATATATCTAGGAGCTAACTTCCCTTTCCTTCCAAAACGAAGGATCCCTTTCCAAGGTGAGACCTTAAGATACACTTTGTCTCCAACCTGGAAATCTAAGGGTCTACGACGTTTGTCAGCATAAGATTTCTGCCTATCCTGAGCAGTCTTAATCTTATGTTGTATAACTTTAATCTTTTCTGTGGTTTGCTGCACAAGGTCAGGACCTAACAACTGATGCTCACCAGTTTCAAACCAACACAAAGGTGATCTACAACGTCTACCATATAAGGCTTCATAAGGTGCCATATCAATACTATGCTGATAGCTATTGTTATAGGCAAACTCTATCAAGCTTAGGTGTAGATCCCAACTTCCGGTGAACTGGAGAACACATGCTCGCAACAGGTCTTCTAAGGTTTGTATGGTCCTTTCTGACTGTCCATCAGTCTGTGGATGAAAGGCCGTACTAAACCTCAGCTTAGTGCCTAAGGCTTTGTGCAATTGTTCCCAAAAACGACTGGTAAACTGAGGACCTCTGTCAGAAACTATTGTGACAGGAACTCCGTGCAAACGCACTATCTCCAGAACATACAACTCTGATAACCTTTCAGCAGAATAGGTTGTTTTGACAGGTAAGAAATGTGCTGTCTTAGTCAACCTATCAACAATTACCCAAATGGAATCATGTCCTTTGCTTGTCCTGGGTAGGCCAACAACAAAGTCCATGGTCACATGGTCCCACTTCCACTGTGATATGGGTAAAGGTTGCATTGTCCCTGCAGGCTTCTGGTGTTCAGCTTTAACTTGCTGACACACAAGACACCTCAGAACAAACTCTGCAACGTCCTTCTTCATCCCAGGCCACCAATACAGATCCTTCAAATTCCGATACATCTTGGTGCTCCCTGGATGCATAGCATACATGGAAGAATGAGCTTCTTCTAGGACTAACTTTCTCAAGTTGTCCACATCTGGCACTATCATTCTTCCATTATAACAAGCTACTTGATCTTCTGAGTCATGGAAACCATCTTGCTTCTCATTTCCATACTCAGATCTTATATGTTGAACTGCAGCATCATCTAGCTGTGCCTCTTTAATCTGCTCCCTTAGAGTAGGTTTAATATGCATCTCAGCTAACAAACCGGTTAACAATGACACCTTCAACTGTACATTGTCTTGCCTTAAAGAGATAAGCATATCTCTTCTAGAGCATACTAAAGAGTTTAGTTGTGCTCTATTCATGGTTGATGTTGCTGATTTCCTACTCAAGGCATCTGCAACAACATTGGCCTTGCCTGGGTGGTAATCAATTGTACAGTCGTAGTCCTTGATTAACTCCATCCAACGACGTTGCCTCATGTTGAGCTCATGCTGAGAGAAGATATACTTAAGGTTTTTATGGTCTGTGAAAATCTGGAATGTTTCTCCGTAGAGATAATGTCTCCAGATCTTCAAAGCATGAACCACAGCTGCTAACTCCAGATCGTGTGTTGGATAATTCTCCTCGTGTTTCTTAAGTTGTCGGGAAGCAAAAGAAATCACTTGTTTATCCTGCATCAACACACATCCTAGTCCATTTTTGGAAGCATCACAAAAAACTATATACCCTTTTCCTTGTTCAGGTAGCACTAGCACAGGTGCACTTGTCAACCTCTCCTTCAGCAGCTGGAAAGATTGTTGACACTTATCACTCCAAGAAAAAGAAACATCTTTCCGGGTTAACTCGGTCAAAGGTAAAGCTATAGAACTAAAGTTCTTAATGAACCTTCGATAATAGCCAGCTAACCCCAAGAAACTTCGAATCTCCGTCGGTGTTTTCGGTTGTTCCCATTGTAGAACAGATTCTACCTTTGCAGGGTCAACACGGATTCCCGAGGCGGATATTACATGTCCAAGAAAAGATACCTCCGGCATCCAGAACTCACACTTGCTAAACTTAGCATACAACTTATGTTCTCTTAGCAAGGTCAAAGCTTGGCGAAGATGCTGCTCATGCTGCTGAGCATCTTTACTATAAATCAGTATGTCATCTATGAAGACGACAACACACTGATCAAGGAAAGGTCGAAAAACTCTATTCATGAGTTCCATAAATGCAGCTGGTGCATTGGTTAGTCCAAACGACATAACCGTGAACTCATAGTGACCATATCTTGTCCTAAAGGCAGACTTGGATATGTCACTATCCTTAATACGGAGTTGGTGATATCCAGACCTCAAGTCTATTTTTGAAAAGACTGTTGCACCACGCAACTGGTCAAAGAGATCATCAATCCTCGGCAGAGGATACTTATTCTTTATTGTTACTTTATTGAGTTGTCTATAGTCGATGCACAAACGCATTGACCCATCTTTCTTTTTAACAAACAAGACCGGAGCACCCCAAGGTGAAATACTCGGTCGGATAAAACCTCTCTCAAGTAACTCTTGAAGTTGTTTCTTGAGTTCTGCCATCTCGGCAGGCGCCATCCTATACGGGGTTTGAGCTATGGGTTTCGTAACTGGAATCAGATTGATTTCAAAATCAATCTCCCGAGGTGGTGGTATACCAGGAAGTTCTTCAGGAAACACATCCTCGAATTCCCTGACTATGGGAACTTCAGCAGGATTGGAACTTTCCTTGGTAACATCTACCACATGGGCTAAGAATGCATAACATCCTTGCCTCAACAGCTTATCAGCAACCATAGCTGACACAAGACAGGTGGGCAGAATCTTTCTTTCACCTTGAAAGATCCATGTGTTGCTTTCATCAGCAAACACAGCCAACTTGGACTCACAATCCAAGACAACTCTATACCTTTCTATGGTATCCATCCCGAGGATTATATCAAATCCCTGCATATCAAGTGGTATAAGATCCACTTGAATGCGATGGTCAGAAAAGAAAAGGATGCAGGGAGAACATACCTCCTGCAAAATGGCAGACCCACTCAACGGAGTCTCTAACAACAAACTATCTGCTCTATGACTAACAGTCACATTGCAGTTACGAATCATTTCACGAGTGATGAAAGAGTGCGTAGCACCCGGATCAATCAGAACGGATACAACACAGGATATAGACATATCAGAATATAAAAGTTTCATCTGACCTGCCACTACCCGTGGATTGACCACGGCCTCAGGTGGGTTCATAGCATAGAACCTCGCAGTTGCCTGGTGTTGAGGTGGTGCTGATGATCCAGCTTGAGACGCTTGTCCACATCCTCGAGCTGCTCCTTGATGTTGTCTATTCTGAGATCCCTGTTGATTCTGTCTCGGGGGTTGTTGTGTCACACCGACAGGCCTAGAACGGCAATCCTTCATCAAGTGTCCCACCTTACCACAGTTGTAGCAACTCTTCTCCTGTTGATGTGGTCTGGGTGGTCCAGTAACTGACACTGATGCAGAACTGTGCGTCCCTTGAAGCGGTTGACTCCGTCCTCTACCTCTACTTGGTGTCCATTGAGTTTGAAAACTCGATCTGGGTGGTGGAGGGTTAGGTGCAGAGAATCTAGGTTTCTTGGAATCCCTAGATGAAGAACCCTGGAACTGTGGATATCTTTTATGGGTTTGTCTTTTCTCAACCACAGATCTCTCTATCCTTCGGACTGACTCAACGAAGGTAGAGAATCTCTCTCTGTTTTCTAAGGCAGACACAGGGGTTGACATATCAGAATTCAAACCCTTCTCGAATCTTGTGATTCTTTCCTCATCCGTAGCAGCCATGTGCGGACAGAACCGCAACAACTCCATAAACTTAGCTTCATACTCACTAATGTTCATCACACCCTGCCTTAGTTTCTCAAACTGAGAGATCTTCTCATATAGGAAGGTCTTTGGAAAATATCTATTGATAAATTCCCGACGAAACTCTTCCCATGAGAACTCTACTCTAGGTCTCTTCTGCTCTTCCATGTTCCACCAGTGACCAGCACTGCCTTTGAGAAGATAGACGGCATGTCTAACCTTCTCAGCTTCCGGAATCATAAGAATCCTGAAAGCCTTCTCCAACTCTGTCAACCATAAGTCAGCATCTGCAGGGTCGGCAGTTCTGAAGTACTCGGTAGCTCCGACACGACGAAGTCGTTCGAATGTCTTACCGATACTTTATGCTTCAAGTTGGACAGGTGCCCTAGGTGCAGGAATGGGCATCCTATCGGTTATATGTGTCATGGCAGTCATGAACTGCCCGAACATCGTCTGTACAGCTGGATCACTCATGTCAGCTGGGTCGAACTGGGGTGGCTCTCTTGGCGACTCAGGTGCAGGTTGTTCTATTCTCGGAACTCTTGCACCGCCTTGAGGTGCACTAGCACTACTCTCTGCCACGTGCTCTTCACGATGTTCTGACATTCTTATGTATCTTCTTCTCCTGAGGAGCAGAAGATTCTATTAGGTGAGGAAGGAGTACTAAAAGTAGACTCGACATCCTAAGTCCTATGCCTCTGTAGACTCAACTGAACCTGGAGCTCTGATACCACTAATTGTGGGCTCTGATCTCCAAACCATAACATAAACACGATTAAAACTTAGCGGAAGCAAATCGGTAATCAGCGGAAGACAAAAATCACGGGAAATTAAAACTTTTCGAGACAAGAGCTTGGATCCATAAAAGCTTCTTTCATAAAGTGAGGTAAACTGTCTACATCTCAGGATAATTACTTCTTGAGTAATTATATACATCAAGATACAAAATCTCAAGATCACTAAACAAAAGACTCCAAGACCTGAGAGTACAGAGGACACATAGGACTAACACTAACTACACCACATGGCAGGACAAATCTCCACCTGAGATTACTGCTGCCCCTAGTGCTGCTGCTGAGACTGGTCACCTGTAGGTTGGTTCCTTCGTCTCCGACGTCCACCTAAAAAGTTGAAGCCTACGGGGTGAGACAATTATACATAATTGTCCCAGCGAGAGTTATAACTCTTTTCCAGAAGCTTTATTATAACATCAAAGAATATTTTAAGCAGTAAAGCCTTCAAAGCATTCTGTAACAGTTGCAGGTATAACAAGATCTCAACTATTTAGGAGATATGGAGAATATAAACACTATTGCAATGTAACATCAATCAACTTAACTTGGAGTTATCTCTAACAAGTTATACTACATGGTTGATTATGTTTTACAAACAACATTATGCCCTGTGGAGATGAGGCTTACCACTCATACTCCAACTGATCGCTGAGAAGTCACATCAGTATCATACATAGGTCATTAAGAGAGCCGGATTCTCATTACCTTCACCTTCCTCAGTCAGTAAGAGGATCACTTGTAGGACATCTCGTGTCGCTACTACTATAGCTCACCAGGGTAAACTGGTCCTTCGCTATTCTAGAGTCACAGTGGCATTCTGTACTCTCTTCGTCATCAGGAGGTTTCATATTTACCTACCACTGATACGGATATCTGTGCTTTCTTCGTCATCAGGAGGTTTCATGTTTACCTAACACTGATACGGTATGGAACTATAGTGAAGGATGGATGGATGCCACATCTACATCACTTTCCTACACTAGGATGTAAGGTTTTACACATCCATGTACCCCACATACTCAAAAGTATGTGCTCCAGGAGTTCCCTAAGGAAAACCTGTTTCACCATCATTTAATTTTTGACAATGATGGATCTATGATCAGGGCTCTACATTATACTTGATTAGTTAGGTACATTCAGTATTCTTTAACAGCATACATTGTTCTGCAAATAATAACAATAGCATAGCAGCTATAAAAGAAGAATACTAAATGTAACAGGCCTAACTCATATCAATCATCATTTCTCATTATCCTCATCACAAGTCATCTCTAAGGCATGACCTTGATGGTATTCATGGCTCTCATAGCCCATTATCAGCATAGGATGCCACTGGCAAGGCATCAGATTACTTTACTTATTCATAAGGCTAACAACATGCCTTTAATGAATATAACATCAACATCCATACCTGGATATGATTACCCTCATATCAGAACCTGCATGGTTAATACATCTGATAAAGGTAATACAACAATAAGGAATGTACTTCCTACTCTTGTCATAAGAGTTAAATCTTTAACTCAAATCAAATAGAGTTTAATACTCAAAAGCATGCCATTACCCTTGAATTAGGGTTTACTATTCACATCACATGTCATCACCCTTGAATTAGGGTTTACTATTCACATCACATGTCATCACCCTTGAATTAGGGTTTACTATTCACATCAAGGTGAATTAAACTCATAACATCATCATGTATGAGTAACATCTTCATTGATACTCTTGGATTAGTTAAAGGTTCATCATTTATCATAATTAGGGTTTCTATGATCTCACATAGGTGGATCATACCCTAATTATGCTCATTTCTGTGTATTGGGGATGCTTCAATTGAGTTTCCACTTAAAAAGGATACTTTCTCTTTCTAGAAGTACTTTCTCTCTCTAGAAGTACTTTCTCTCTCATCATAAGGTTAGGTGATGTTAACATCACTCTAAAACAGGTTGGATTGAGTCATCATAGGCTAACATAGCCAAAAGCATCACCATTATGTGATTAGAGTTACTTTCTCTCTCTAGGGTACTTTCTCTCTCTAGAGTACTTTATCTTTCATCATACTCATGGTTGATGATAACATTAGACTAGATCAAGTTGGATAGAGTCATTATGACTAAAAACATCATTCTCATGTAATTAGGGTTTGAATTGAGCAAGGTATAACTCAATTGACCTTTCAGGGGTATATTGGTAATTCACCCCATTGATCATCATTATGGTCAAAACCTTAGTCAAATAACCCCTTAATATCCTAGGTTGTCATTAGGGTTTGATTTGGGCAACATTGAACCATTACATCATTAAATGATTGAATGAGGTCAACCTTGAATCACATTGATTGATTTCAATCATTAATCATCAATTGGATTGAGATTGGTTGAAAGTGTTGACCGTTTGCCCACTTTGACCCTCCAAGACCACGAGCCTATTTCTAACTCCAAGACCGCGAGCCCCCTTAGGATTTAAGACCGTGAGCCTCTTCAAGGGTTCAAGACCGCGAAGCCTCCCATTGGTTCAAGTTAATGTTGAGACCGCGAAGACCAATTTGAGTTGAGACTGCGAGGGTCATGAAGACCGTTTGCCCTTCTTTGACCTCAGGACCGCGAGGCCCTTCATGGTCTTGAGACCGAGAGCCTCCTCTCGGTCTTGAGACCATGAGCCCCCTCACGGTCTTGAGACCGTGATCCCTCTCACGGTCTTGAGACCGCGAGGCTCTCATGGTCTCAGCCGCTTGGTCCTTCAACAAGGCTCAAAGATGCAACCGATAATGTCAACCCATGTTGAAGCCCTCAAATGGTCAAAGCTATGTTGTCCACTTATGGATTTAGTCAATTAAGATTATGCTTGATCACTTGGTCATTCAATTGACCCATAATGGTTAACCAATTATGGTTGAAATCGATTCAATTAGGGTCTATCGATGTTCACCCATCAACACTCAACAGTGTGCATCAACACAAGGTTGAACCCTTCAATTGAGCTCCAATTGGGCCCAAACTTGGCCCAAACGGTCTTGAGGTCATGTGGGTGGACCCCACATGGTATTGAGACCGTTTTCCCAAGATTTCATCAAAGTCTAAGGTGATTTGATAGGGGTTGAACCATGATTGGACCACAAAACAGAATTTTGATTAAATTGATAACTTATTTGCAATTGGGTTCTCAATTGGTCAAATTACTCAACCCTAGACCTTCAAACGGTCTTGGGTGATTGTCCTCTCGGTCTTGAGACCGTTTGGATGAGTTCCAAACGGTCTTGAGACCGTTTTCCCATCCAATTTTGGATTCTAGTGGAAATTCATCAAGGTTGAACAAATTGAGTTGATGATTATATCAATATTTAATTACAATGTAAATTGGTGTAAAAGTACCTTCAATTGGTCAACAAATCTTGACCCCAGACCTCCAAACGGTCTTGGTGGATTGCCCTCACGGTCTTGAGACCGTTTGGTGACCCCCAAACGGTCTTGAGACCGTTTAGGTCAATCAACCCTAAAAACCCTAATTAGGTCACCATAATTTCAGTACTGATTTTATCTAGGGTTAGCCCTAGTATTCACCCTTCAACTCTTATGCCGTTTGGAATTAGACCATCAAACTTGGTGAGTTGTTAATTAACATAATTTTGAACAGTAATCCCATACGGTCAACGCTTAGTCAACGACCTTACACGGTCTTGAGACCGTTTGCCCAAAAAGGCAATTTCAGACCGTTTGAAAATCAGCAATTAATTCATTTAAAGTTGTGACTTAAGAAGGTCATATCTCGCGATTCCTTTGGCGTTAGTCTCCCAAATTTTGAGGGTAATTAGCCTATATAATTTGGAACAGATTTCTTATACGGTCCACGCTCGGTCAACGGGGCCAAACGGTCTTGACACCGTTTTCCCTGTCGCGGTCTCGAGACCGTTTGCTCACCTCGCGGTCTTGAGTCCGAGAGAGCAAACTGTTAGGACCGTTTAAGGAAAACAAAAGCGGTGGGTTTTCCTTGGAAATCACGCCTTCATCTTCTAGCTCAAGAACAGTACAGATATCCCACGGGTTTGCTTGCAAAATAGCAGGGAAAAGTAGGGAAATACTAAGAGCTATCATTAAAACGCATATAAAGATGCACATAGTAAAGCATGGGTTTAGAGTTATAAAACCCGCCTAAAGCTTGCTTCTTGAGCTCCAAGCTTTCAAGCTCCAAGCTCTAATGGCGTCTTTGAGTTCCCACAGGTTGGCCAAGGTGAAAACTCCAAGGAAGGATGAAAAGAGACGGCTAGAAAGGTAGGGTTTCAAGAGTTAGCCATGAAGATGACCTTGAATTCGAATTCTAACCATGGAATTAGGCAAGAAGAGGGGTTTAGACCTACCTTGCACCCCTTGGTCGTCCTCCTTAGCTCCAAGGCAGTCCTTGGTCGTCTTTGGTGAAATGAAACAGTAAGGGAACGAAGGGTAAGTTCCCTTGCAACTAAGGGAAGGAGAGCTTATATACATGGGGTAGGATTTTCAACATTAGTTCATAAGTTGTCCATAATTCCAACTAGGTCCCTCCTTCTTTACTTGATCGTTCCTTCCTCTTTATTCTAAGGACAAACCTTCTCTTAAGGTCTTAGGAAAAGAAGGTAAAGGAGAGCAAAATAATAATGAGGTACATACATAAAGAAATATTGCACATATACCCTGATTATTCAATCACAAGGCATATCTCATAACTTGATAATTCAATTGAGGTGACTCCCTCATCATTTCTTCTCTAAATGATGGCAAGAGTCTAAAAAGATACATTAGATGACATATTTCACAATTTGTATCCCTTAATTTGGGTAATTTGCATTTTACCCCAAACTAGGGTTTCAAGCACCGGGATTGCTTCCACAGCTGCACCTTGGTGCCTTAGCTTGGGAAATCCCTCAAACTTTGCTAAAAAGATTTCTCATGATGTCTCAACATAAGAGGAACATCTCATCATGTGCAAATTGCAAGCTAACCCTTTTAACTGGGTAAATTTCACATAGGTCCCTGTATATCAAAACAATACTACAACTTTAAATAAAAAGGAGCAAATACTGAAATATACGTTTCTGAGAAACTTAATTACATGCTCAAAGTTAATCACAAAGATTTAATTACATATTTTGGCAAAACACCTAGGGTTGACTCATAACCCAGGTCAGGGATGTTACAATAACAATCTAATTATCACAATAAAGTTAATTAACAAGCCAATTTACACTTTTCAGTATGACATTCCCCACCACTTTTGCCCTAACCCTGGAATACCCACCTTAGGGTTTCCTTTGCCAATGACTTAAGTTTACCTTCTCAATCCCGAGCTTGGTGCATGGGGGTCACCACTCATGGTGCCCACTAGTCATGCAATATCATAGGCCACCTTCTCATTCCCGATCTTGGTGCCTAGGGTCGCCACTCAAGGTGTCCATTGGTCTACCCATCTGAGCCTGATCTTTGGCATCATCCATCAGGGTGGCATGTAAGTGTGAGAATCCATATGACGCAATTTTACCGTGCGTATAAATGCAAGTGAACGCGTCGAGTAGTACATGCCTTTGTGAGGCTCGAGTCGAACTCAGGGATACGTGCAATCGTCGGGGACTCCTACTAACTACTCGCGATCAGCTAAGCCGATTAACAAGTTGAGAGTTGTTGTTAAAAATAAAAACAAAACAAAAGAAGCAATCGATTAAATGTTGGTTTAATCAATTCAAAAGGGTATCTTTAGGATTGCGATTTCACCGCGAGTTTTCATTGTATTAGATTTTATATAATGCCTCAATTTTATCTCTCTATCCGGGTAGTGGCCTGAAAACAGAATCGCCCATTGTCGTGGTGCAATTCACTACCTAAGTCTAAGTCGGTTCCACCGTCGTAGTAACCTATACCCTAAACTAGGTGCATTATGAACGATCTCTCAGTATCCACCATTAATTTTACACCACCTTGTTCAAGGGATTTGTCAATTAATGTGAATTCCGTCTCTTTTCAGCCGTTAATCCTTCTTTCAAAGTAATGAAGGGCATTAGGTTATTATTATGGTGATCAAGCATAACAATATATTGAGAAAACGAAATCATACCACGTATTTAGGGGATAAAATATGAATTACTATTATAAAATTGTCATACAATGAATTCCCGGGCTACTCCCGGTCCTAAAGATAAAGGGGATTAGCCCCGCATGTTCATCTCAAGACAAAGCATGGTAGAGAAAAGGGGAAACATGAGAAAAACGAAATTCAGTGGTGAAACCCCTGAACGGAGAAGGTCCAATCGATCCTTGGCGTGGAATCCGCGTTCTGCCGCCTTTTGGTGGTGGAATTCGTCTTCTTCAGCGTCCAGATCGGCTGGGGCGTGCTCTCGTTCTCCGTTCTTCTCTCCCTTGCTCTCTGGGATGTGTGCAACAACTAATAATATGATCCTCTGGCTGGGGGCGCCGTAATTAGGTATATCTCCCTCATTAGGTTGTTAATTAACCATGGCCTTATGATTAAGACCATTCCAAGGCAAACACATATCTTATGGTGTCAATACCATCGACGCGAGTCGATGGTATAGACTTAGTGTGGTAGCGGCAACCCTTCTTTCCTTTCGTCTGAGCGTCTGATGTAATCTCGATACCATCGACGCGAGTCGATGGTATCGACAGCTCTGTAGTGTCGGTTTTGTCGTTTTGCATCGTTGTATCCTCTGTGCGTCGATGGTATCGACTTGGTGTTGATACTATCGACTGCTTTCTCGCCAGCAACCTGATGGTATATCGATACCATCGACATCCCTGTCGATAGTATCGACTCTTTGCTGATACTCGCGGCTGGCAACGTGTGGTCCGGTCGATGGTATCGAGCTCCGTCGATGGTATCTACGGAAGCAGATACTTGTTTTCTCTGAAATTCAAACACGAGACCACATAAATTCACACAAATAATAATATTTTGACAATTAATGCTCAGAATGATGAAATAAAGGGGATTTGACATAAAATAGTAGCAAAGACCAAAGTGGATGAATTATGCAACATTAACTGTAAAAATGACTAATAAAAGCATAAAACACATATCAAACAGGTCTATAAATGCGACTCAAAATCATCGCATCAAACTCCCCTAAGCTTGAACGTTGCTCGCCCTCGAGAAACTAATCCTTAAAATAGAATCGCTAATGTCAACTGAAGAACAACACACCACAACCAACATCCCATATGACTCCCACCGGGCATTCACATACCGGCCCTTTCTAACCACGGAACGGTAATTACCCTGAAGGCGACAGTAATCATCCATAAAAGAAATTGACCTCAAACTGATGAACACTATCACATAAGGCAGTTAACAGAATAAAACTCACCGGTTCAGACTTGGT
Source organism: Alisma plantago-aquatica (assembly GCA_963693085.1). NCBI lineage: Eukaryota > Viridiplantae > Streptophyta > Magnoliopsida > Alismatales > Alismataceae > Alisma > Alisma plantago-aquatica. The sequence continues at coordinate 89,479,291 of OY856413.1, read as the reverse complement.
GCATCTTGTGATCTTCTATACTACGTTGCTCGCCCTAACTACCATCTACATGGAAGCAGTTCTCCTGATATACCTTAGTGAGGAGAAATTCACGGTGGCCTACCAATCCGAGCAACGGGTGGATGAAGATGGGAGGTTCATGGAAGAAAGTGGAAGTATTATACAGTTTCAACATGCATACAACAAAAATGTCCTAAATGATGCATATGCACATTAAAAAATGCCCTAATGCCTAAAATTGGGTGGAATGATGCATGTACTAACCATCCATCTCAAAACGAGATGAACATCTAATTAAGCTACATCATGTACTCAATTATCTTGAAATGCAGGTGATATTATGTTCCTTTCTCCTTCTTATTCTTGTTGCTTCTACATAACTCTTTTTTTTCATTATGCAGATTTTTCAGATTTTTCTCTTTTTCTTTTTTTTTCAACCCTTATATCCATAATTGATCATGAATATTTTATTGGGCTTATTTTTCTTCATACTCAGAAATTTGCACTATTGAGAAGGTATGGAACAATTTAATTCACCATTAGAGAAAGATTGAGATACATGATATACTTTATGCATGAAAATTATGAATGCAACTACATTGCATGCACCTAAGGGTAATGTGCATGTATCACTATTCTACTTTTTTTTGTATGCAAAACATATGGAAATAAATTCAATGCAAGACCTATCTATATGCAATGCTGTCAAAGAAGTTAAAACCGTACTTTACTTCCAAATCTTGGTGGATTGTGAAAACAATGAGGTGGACAGATCACAAGACTAGTTGACTGAACCTTTGAAAAATATTATGTGTCCCTCCTTACTGACCTGTGTAGTAGTTAAGAGGTTTCTCTCTCTTACATCCAATTAGAGTCTCATTACCATTTGGTCAGGTTAGGCTCAAACAACCATTTTCGTCCACTTTCATGAATCATTAGGAGTATAGTTGTGAAATTTTGTTTTAAAGTTGACAAAACCAATCATTTTTGTAGGATATGTGCCCAAGGTTAAACAAGACAAGCTTTCCAAACACACAAAAATTGTAAATTACCCTTGGTTTTCCCATGCACAATTAATGAGATGACACAAACTTTATGACATCCACGATTACACTAGATAGCATGTGGATCCTACAAAAACTAAAATTGCAAGAAACAAATAACAAGAACAAAAACAATAAAGTTCAAAACTAAAAACAATAAAAGATAAAGTTGTTCCAACTACCCCCCCAAGCTTGAATTCGACTATGGCCTCATAGTCAAAAACAAACTTAAAGGTTGGAACATTGATACCAGATCACTCCTGTGGTGGTGGAGGCGGGTATTGCGGCGCCGTGGGGTCCCAAGACGGGTACTGCCCCTGAAAAGAAGGATCATACTGGGGCATGGGTGGAGGCTGTGGATACCCCCCCGAAATAGTTTTGGCTCCAGTAATGATCATAAAACGGCTGTTGTTGCATCTCCATCCTGTTCATCCGATCATGCATGAATTGTTGATTGTCAAGGATGAGACACTCATTTTTAAAGATAGCACACTGATTGTCCAGAAGTCAGTTCGTAGTGTCATGAATACCGGCATAAGTCTCAGTATGATGTTGCTGCATCTGCTGTATATTTTGCAGCATATCATACATACCCTACATGGAATAGGCATCCTCGCTTGGTTGCGAGGGCGGTGGTGGTGGTGGCGTAGGCTGTGATGATGAAGATGCACCCGGATGCATCCGAGGATGCTTCCGTGGTGCCACTCATGCTCGAAGAGGTGTAAATGCCTCCTCTTTCTCCTCAGCCTCGTCGTCATTTCCATCGTTGCCACCGTCGTTGCCGCCTTCTTCATCAGAGTCGGCGATGGCTATGATTGGCCACCGGAAGTGTTGCGCCCCTTCGATGTCGAAGACCAGATCAGGCAACGAGCACTCCTGATAGACGTGGTTGATGTGGCAATGCGCATATGCCAAACCATCTCGAAAAAGTAGGAGATTGGACCGGTGCAAATGTTGCAAGTGCACCTTGCTCTTAGTAGATAGAGGAGTGAGCGACTGTAAATTCAAGCCGAGGTATGAAGCCAGCTTGGTGATGAGCCCGCCGAAATGAATCAGCGCTTTCCTCATACTCCTCTTCACCGCCAATACTCTCTGCAGAAAGAAGGCACCCCAATTGCACTCTTGACGCTTCAGGAGCTTATACAAGAAGAAAAGATCCGGCTCCTGGAATTTGCTAAGGGATAGATCACCCCTAGCAAACAGCGTCGAACAGAGCATCCGATGCAGTATTCAGACGAAAGGGTGCTCGAAATCAGCTACTGCAGCATTATGGTAGCTAACGGACTTCCCCGGCGGCACCGTAACCAGCTCAGTGAAGATCGCGTCGTAGTCGGTGCGGTTGTCCGGCTGCCGGTAGTCGTTTGGCGAATGATTCCAATTGAAAATCACATTGAACTGCCGGAGTTTGATGGTGGAGTCGATGTTGAATAGTCGGAACGACACCTGACCCTTTATCCACTCACGGTCGGTGGCAACAATGTCTTTGGGCACGACGCAGACGTCCAGCGACGCCATGAACTCTGCCACCAACTCCTTGTACGTAGGCCACTCACCGAAGAATGGCTGCCCATCTGCATGGAATTCTAGCTCGTCGGGTCTTCGGGTTGTGTGGCGCGCCTGTCCCTTAAGAACGTAGGCCAAGTTGGCCTGGAACCCCAAGTCGCGGATCAAGTTCCGTTCCACATAACGGGTTGGCTCTATATTCCTCTTTAAGATCTCCTCGTAGATCTTCTTCACCTCCGCGGATGGATGAATCATCTGCGGCCGTGAAACCGACGCGGGAGGAGGTGGCACGAACTCCGGGATATCCGTCGGGTTCACACGTGAAGATGACGCGCCAGCTCCATGCACCATGTTTGCGATGAGAAATGGGGATCAGAAAGAGAGCTTGGTGAAGAATGGAGAGTTTAATCTCCGCTCGATGAAGACCTTCGCTCGGTGCTGCTCGTCGTGGGGGGTAGGACGGCTCTAGAACTCGCTCAACACAAGTTGAGGAAGATTGCACTGAAGGTGTGATGTCATCTGACGTCAATCTTCCTCTTAAATAGATGTTGACGACGCCACTGTTGACCCATCGATACCATCAACGCGAGTCGATGGTATCGACACTTATCGATGCTATCCGCCCCCTCACTGCTATCGACGGTCGTCGATGGCTGGATCTTGAAACTCGGATCGCTGACGTGTCGATACCATCGACATGGGTCGATGGCATCGATGCTGCACCCGGATCGACCGTCTTAATGCCACGATCACCGTTGATTTGTTCACGTGAATCGGTGACGTGGATGGTCGATATCATCGACGCGAGTTGATAGTATCGACTTTTCTGATTAGGGTAAATCCTCGCGAGACCGGCCGCCGCCTTTTTCACTTGAAGGTGTCGATACCATCGACACGCCCATCGATGGTATCAACTTTCCTGAGTCGATTTCTTCTGTAAATCTTCAGAGATCTCGATGGTATCGACTGGCATGTCGATACCATCGACCTTGTCTTGGCGAGCAACTTGTTGGTGGGTCGATACTATCGACGAGGCCATCGATAGTATCGACGCAGTGCGATTTTGGTAGCCGCCAACTTGTACCACGGTCGATACCATCGACCAGTGTGTCGATGGTATCGACTCTACCTCAGCCTGCACAAGAACCAAACCGATCACAGTATCTTTTTTATACTAAAAACTAAGTAAAAACAAATTAAACTACGAATGTAAATGAACTAAACTAAGGTACCAATGGTTGGGTTGCCTCCCAACAAGCGCCCTTATTTAACGTCTTAGGCTAGATGACTTTTGGGCACCTCATGCATCCGGAAGTGATATGAGTTTTACCACATTCACCTTCCTCTTGTAATTTTCTCCAAAATACAGCTTTAACCTCTGTCCGTTCACCAAAATGTGGTCTCACCATCACACACCAAGATTGCGCCGTGTGGTTTTACCTCTTCTACCACGAACGACCCACTCCACCGGGATTTGAGCTTCCCGGGATGCAACTTCAGTCGTGAATTGAACATCAATACACTATCTCCTTTCTTGAACGTGTGCAACTGGATGTGGCGATCGTGGATTAACTTGGTGCGCTCCTTGTATATCCGTGAGTTCTCGTATGCCGTCATCCGTAGCTCATCCAACTCATTCAATTCAAGCAATATCTTCCTCCCCGCTCCATCGTAACTCAAGTTGAGCCTTCTAAGTGCCCAATGTGCTTTATGCTCTAACTCTACCGGTAAGTGGCAAGCCTGACCATACGCTAACCTAAAAGGCGTGGTGCCTATAGGTGTTTTTTACGCCGTCCTGTATGCCCACAATGCATCTGGTAGTAGGGCACTCCAATTCTTCCTCGTGGACGCCACCGTATGCTCCAAAATTTTCTTAATTTTGCGATTGGAGACTTCCACCTGTCCTTGAGTTTGCGGGTGATATGGGGTACCTATGTTATGTTTTACCCCATATTTCTTCAAAAATGCCGAGAACTTATGATTCTTAAAGTGCGTACCCCCATCACTGATGATCATTCGAGGCACTCCAACCTGCAGAAAATATTTTCTTTTACAAATATGCACACTACAGAAGAATCATTAGTCCTTGTGGGTATTTCTTCTACCCACTTCGACACATAATCTACAGCTAGAAGAATGGTATCTTTAGGATTGCGGTTTCACCGCGAGTTTTCATTGTATTAGATTTTATATAATGCCTCAATTTTATCTCTCTATCCGGGTAGTGGCTTGAAAACAGAATTGCCCGCTGTCGTGGTGCAATTCACTACCTAAGTCTAAGTCGGTTCCACAGTCGTAGTAACCTATACCCTAAACTAGGTGCATTATGAACGATCTCTCAGTATCCACCATTAATTTTACACCACCTTATTCAAGGGATTTGTCGATTAATGTGAATTCCGTCTCTTTTCAGCCGTTAATCCTTCTTTCAAAGTGATTAAGGGCATTAGGTTATTATTATGGTGATCAAGCATAACAATATATTGAGAAAACGAAATCATACCACAAATTTAGGGGATAAAATATGAATTACTATTATAAAATTGTCATACAATGAATTCCCGCGCTACTCCCGGTCCTAAAGATAAAGCGGATTAGCCCTGCATGTTCATCTCAAGACAAAGCATGGTAGAGAAGAGGGGAAACATGAGAAAAACAAAATTGAGTGGTGAAACCCCTGAACGGAGAAGGCCCAATCGATCCTTGGTGTGGAATCCACGTTCTTCCGCCTTTCGGTGGTGGAATTCGTCTTCTTCAACGTCCGGATCGGCTGGGGCGTGCTCTCGTGCTCCGTTCTTCTCTCCCTTGCTCTCCGGGATGTGTACATCAACTAATAATATGATCCTCTGGCTGGGGGCGTCATCATTAGGTATATCTCCCTCATTAGGTTGCTAATTAACCACGGTCGTCCGATTAAGACCATTCCAAGGCAAACACATATCTTACGGTGTCGATACCATCGACACGAGTCGATGGTATCGACTTAGTGTGGTAGCGACAACCCTTCTTTCCTTTTGTCTGAGTGCCTGATACCATCGAAATCCCTGTTGATAGTATCGACTCTTTGCTGATACTCGCAGCTGGTAACCTGTGGTCCGGTCGATGGTATCGACCTTCGTCGATGGTATCGACGGAAGCAGATACTTGTTTTCTCTGACATTCATACACGAGACCACATAAATTCACACAAATAATAATATTTTGACAATTAATGCTCAGAACAAGGAAATAAAGGGGATTTGACATAAAATAGTAGCAAAGACCAAAGTGGATGAATTATGCAACATTAACCATAAAAATGACTAATAAAAGCATAAAACACATATCAAACAGGTCTATAAATGCGACTCAAAATCATCGCATCACCATACTTCTATTATTAATGTGATAATCATAGTGAGTTTACAGTTTGCAAGTATGAACATCCAAACTGATAATTTGCATTCAATGCGATTAACCATCTGGAAAATCCTCAAGAAACTAAGGTGGTTATTCATAATTAACCACATACCTGATCTGACGATTTGAACAGAAATATCCATGCAAATAAGAATCCAAGCAAGCAAGCATTTTCAACAAGATCCTGAAATAACCACGTAATTCCCTTTTTATTATTCATGTCATCAAGATCCATTAAACCTAGCTCGCTTCCTAGGGTTTCTAATTCACTTTTAGGGTTTCTATTGCAATTAGGGTTTCCCTTCATCTTTTACTATTTTAAACCCTAATTTAATGCAATTGATCACCAACCCTAATTATTTCCACATCTAATCCTCAATTTCAGATTAAAGGCATAATTAACCATTAATTAAGTTCATTAAGCCTCTTTTTCATTAAAGCTACTATTTTTATCCTTTTAATCCATGACAAGATCATTATACTCATTTATCATCAATTCAAAGTTCATTATAGTCTAATTCACATATTAAATTAATTTACCATTAATTCCACCTTTTGTTCATGAGAAAACCCTAATTACTACATTCAAGGTATTTATCCAAAAATTAGGAACTTTAATGCTCGAAATAGCTTATAACCATGAAAACTCAGTTCTATACACGAAATCAAATAATTAAAGCCATCAGTAGTCCTAATTACCAACATTAGGGTTTCAAGGCCCATTAAAGCCTATTTATGCACATAAACTCTAAATTAAACGAATTACGTGCAAAGTTCATCCTTTTTGTTCCCAATGTCCCTTTTTATCAATAACAGGTTAATATCAACTTTAACCATGAATTAAACCCTACTAATCACATTAATCATATCCAAATAGGGTTTCTTAATCATCATTACACTAAAGTTAATAACTTCTATTACTTTTCGAATTTCAAACATAATCAGTCTCCAATTATATTTTTAATGGATTCCTCTCATTTTTCTGAGAAAATTCATGTATTATATATTCTCATCGGAGCTACCAATTAGGAGTTATGATTTTTTGCATTAATACACTTACTTGAGCCAATTAGAAGTGGCCACGTCGCCTTGGCCCCATGCACTTGCTCGTTGGTTTGCAAAATATAACGCAAAGACGAAACTTCCCTTGCTTAAGTTGCAACCTCTTCAGCCTGTGGAAGGGCAATCTTGTTCAACTTCGATCTGGTTGTCTTCAACCTCGCGAAATGTAGGTTGCGCCGATCTGCAGCTCAGTTGCGGGTGTCCCCCTCCATCCTAGGACGCATGGATCTCCGTCGATGGCCGCCTGGTTCCCTTGACCGCCGACACACCTAGGGCACCACCCAGGTCAGGATATAATTGGCCAACGCAAGAACACTCAACCTTTATGCGTAGCCATCATTGCTGCCATGTATTTGCAGTTGTGCACGAGTTAGGACTTGCCCTTGATGGCGTATCAATTCCCTAGTTCCGTGGAGCTTCAGGCTCCCCCTCAAAACTCCATCTTGCCGCCCCTAGCTTCAGGTTCATGCCATCCCTCCTAGTTAGGGTTTGTAGGGAAAGGAACAAGAAGAAGAGAAGGGATATGTGGAACTCTTTAGAACTCATCCCTGAGCTCTACCGCTTATATAGGGGAGGGTTTTCGCACCCCAAGGTGTGCATATAATAGGGAACAACTCCCTTTCCTAATAGGAAACATCTTCCCTTAACTAGGAAGAAAAACTTCTCTCTCCCTCATCCCTTTGATATTTCTTTTTATTTAATTATTAAGATTTTGAAAATTACCACCCTTATCTTCCTTGTACTTGCCTTTTATATATTGACACGAAATTTCTATTTTTTATTTAATAGAAAGTACTTCCTTTTTAGCAATACCACATAATACATTAATTGTATACTCACATTATATTTTTATTTTCTGTTATGAGTATTTTCTCTTTCCTCTTTCTTCATTGGGACTCCTTGGATCCCAAGAAACTCTATTATTTCGAAATCTTTTTTATTGGATACTCATTATCCTTCTAGATGCATCTAAATGCATTATTCTTCATTATCATGTGTATTTCTTATTAAAATATTTCTTTTTGAGGATTTCTCTTTATTTTTCTTTTATTTTCCTCATTAGTATTCCTTTTATCATTAGGGATCCTTGGAATACAAAATTCCACTAAGGATAACTCAATTATACCTCTTTTCACTTGTTTTCCACCTTTTACCATTATTTTCAATTTCTTTCTTAATAAAGAAATACTTAATGAATCTTTTCTTTTCTTATTGCTTTTCTTTGCAACTTTGGACTCCTTCGAACCCAAGGAACCCATGTGGCATGAAATCCACCTTTGGATTAAGTTCTTTTTCCTTCTAGAGGTTTCCACACCTGTCTTTTCTCATAAACTCAATTATTCATTTATTAATTGGATTTCCTTGTTATGGGGCCCAATAGCCAATAAATCCCACAACACAATCATCAAGGCTATTGTAAACGAAATCCATTTATTCAAAACAAATTATATCTTTATTTGTTCAAATATCTTTGATGTGAGAAATTACATTTCTCACCCAAATGAACCCAAAACTGGGGTTGTAACATCCTTCCCCTCTTATAAGAATTTAGCCCTCAAAATTCCATCAAGCAAGAAAACAAATAGGATAAGCCTTTCATGTGTCCATCATGGATCCCATGTGGCTTCACCCTTTCCATGGTGCTTCCCAAGAACCTTCATCATCTCATATTCTTCCATCTGAGTTTTTTCTTACCTTGGTATATCATACCCTCATAGGCGACTCGGGACATTTCAGCCTCTCAAAAGATGAATAGGTTCAGGGCTCAACACATGGCTTGGGTACCTCACATAGTGCTCTAGATCAGACTTATGTAACACATTACACATCATGTTATCCTGAGGGGAAAGGCTAAACACAACTATCTCCACCAACCCATCTCAAATGGACCCATGTATCGGGGACTCAGCTTTCTCAGCTGTAGCTTAGAGGGGTCGGATTTTCACATCATATATTCTCCCACAGTGAACTGCATGTCAGTCTGCTTTGCATCAGCTCATGACTCATGTCACCACTGGGCCCTCTCTCAGCCATTGCACGATCAAAGCGACTTCATCTACACACATTGTGGTTCTTTTCTGACCTTCACGAGGCCTTCTTCACCGACATCATCTTAATGAAGTGGTGACTGACACAACCTCCCTTTAGAACTTCTTGCATCCCGATAAAGGCTATGGTGGTTAACATCACATCTTAAGAACTGTCTCTTTGTATCACCCTGAATGAGCACACATGCTCTCATCAGACCCTCTAGTCTGGATCATACTAACCATTAGTAAGGGGTGATAAAGTGTACTATTTTTGAGTTCTTCATGTATCTACTTCCACCTTATGGAAGTGAACCTTGGTCATACCCAAGAACTTTTGAACTCACATCACGGTGTGGTTGAACCATCTTCTCTCCTAAGTAATTCAACTGAATCTGTCTCGTGATAGTACTCTTCCTAGGTAAGGCGATCTACCATAACCCATATTGCATCTTGACCTTCTTTGGTCTAGGGAAGACTCACCACCACATCTGTAGTGATGAATTCCCATTCCCTCTCGGGGATTCTTTAAACTTTATATCCATGCAATGGGTTACTGGTGTTCGTCCTTCACCCCCAGGCTTGCATGGCCACACACCACATGCAACTTCGTCTTAAGCATCTACAGTGCTACTATCACTTACTATCTTTGTAGTTTCACGGTGTGTGGTGATCTTAAAATCATGATTTCCTATATATTATGATTCCTCAAGATTGATTCCATAGAAATACTAAACCACTCTCATCAGGGTTTTATTACCATCCTATCCAAAGAAGTGTATCCAGAGTTCTACAACCATCCTTCTATCACATCAAGGACTAGGTTGGCTATCCAAACAACCGCTAATCTTGTTCAACAAATCTCATTATATCTGAGTGTTATCCAAATTTATCTCCTTTTCTCAACTTAAGGTTAGCCTAACAACCTCGACTTCTTCTATCTTCCAGCTAAACTAGGCACTATAGCTCAACCAGAGCATTCATTGCCACTTCTTATCCTTAGGTGTTAGGTAACATACACCTCCATGTATTATTCTTATCATCTCATCTCAAACTCTAAGTTTATCTTCATCAAGAAACTCTGAGCTCATCCACCTGGTGATCAAACTCAACCTTGTATAACTTGCAAATTCCAAAAAGCTTCTACTAGGAACATCCATACAAGGTGATTATCTTAATACTTTTATCGTTTTTACATGGCCATGTATCATTCATTCCACCAAGGTATGTTATCATCTCTATCCTCATACCTTGTAGCAATGTTCCAACTCGCATCATCTTTTATCCTTGGTGTGTGGCATGCATACTGTCCCATCTCTCCCTCTCATAACAAGAGGAAATAAGCATTTGGTGGCCATCCAAACACAAATTTCTTCCTATTCCAAGAGTAGAGATGATACATCCACATCGCCAGTACACCTTCAATTCTAAGTTGAAACGTGCAACATATGTCTCTACATCACAAACATCATGATATCAAAGTTACTTCCATGGAAAACTGGTCTCGAACCTACTTGGGTCACCACACAATCCTTGGTCATCTCCTCTAGGTCTATAGGGTGTTGGCACTTTTGGGGTCATCCCTTTTCCCTTATGCATCCATAGAGTGTCCTACTCATCTGCCCTTTGGGTCCCATGAGTTCATGAAGGTGATCAATCTCCTAACCCATGGCCCTCGGACATTGATAGTTGTTACCTCCCGACCCTATGGTCATGTGTAACTAGGGAATTAGGCAACTCCTTCTTCCATCGGTCATATCCCTACCTGACCCTAGGATAGACTTAGGATTATATCATAGTACATGTTCAACTTAGAACTTTACCCAATCCTTCATCATCTCTCTCTGAATTCATGGGTTATCTTTTATCCTTTCTCAGGGATCATGGCGATCTGCCTACCTTGGTCAGGCCCCATACCGGTTACCTCCACGATAAAACCTCCACATGCACATAGAGATGGTTATCTATGGGTCTATAGGTTCATTCTCATGCCATGTACTCTTCACTTAGCTTCTCAAGATCCTCTGAAACCTCAACAAAACTGGTATACACCCTACAAAAGGGTCCCTCTCCCAAGATGGGAGGAAACTACAACTCCCGACACAAGGTCACAAACATCCTTAGGGTTTATATTCCCAGTAGCTACTAAGGCACAAGCAGACCACCTACTAAGCCATGCTAGGTCATACTTGTTCTCTTTCCTCAATGTTGGATCAAGATTATACCTTCCCATGTCATCAACTTAGATGTGAGGGATTCATCAACCATACCCTTAACTTAAGGGGTTTCCTTTAACTCTACACATGAGGAGTACCATGCTCGAAACTATAGAGACTCAAAACTCATCATGAGCACCGGGTACACCACCTCCCCTCTTAGGCCTAGGTTCACCTTTGGGTGTCCAACTGCATGCTCAATCTCTTAACCTAGAATCAAGCATGTATAAGGCATGACATGCTCTCCCTGTCATCCTCCTACTCGAGCAACACATTAGGGTCGAGTCCTCCTCAAGGACAACCAACCAGGTACCAGGCCTCACAACTCATTACTTAAACCTCCTCAGGGTCTAAGGCACTCTTTGTCTCCACTTAGCAGGTAAACACCTATACCATAGGCACATAGGTACCAGACGCATCACTCTCTCTTTAGGGTTTGGTTCCTCTAAAGGACACCAAGATATCATCAGCCTCCAGGGATCAAGCATAAGGAAACCACTATCATCCACTTAAGTCACATCATCCTCAACTCCCCACTGTTCCTCATGTCTCAGAATCTAAGCTTCCAACCTTCTTTCTTGGGTCCTACTTTCTCTCTATAGATCTAACTCCACATCCAGCCTCACTACATGAAGTTGGATCAAGCTTACCAGCATATCCCCACCTAGGTGAAGCCTTTTCTCAACTCATGTTTGGCTTAAGATTATCCTTAGCTCTTTATGTTTATCCCATAAGACATCCATCATGATTCCTTGTACAGGGTTTCACCCCACTGTCAGGACTATTGACGTACTCTGGGTGCAATCTATTCCCTACTTGCACAAGCCCATAGGGTTCTGTAGGTTCTTCTCTAACTTCATCCATGAAGGAGCTATCCTTCGCTCAAACATGCTCGACCCTTCCCAGGGTTGGGTTGCCAAAGGTGCTAGGTCATCCAACCTCTCATGGCTAGTATGGAAATCCAAAAGCATATCTATCCAAACACCCAGTCAACCATGTCATCTAACTCATCATGTCATCTCTCTCTAACCTCCACTTAGGGTTAGGGTTAACATCATCCTTAAAGGATATGCTAGGTCTCTACTTTAATGGAGATCTCTACCTTTAAGACTCACTTTCTCTACTCATCCTCCTAACAAGAAGGTCTAGCCTCAGGTCTCTCCTGAGGGCAATGACAACTTATGTCATACGACCTAAGCATGTATCTATTCTTTTACGCTTACTCTATTAAGCTTATGTCCATGACATCTTATTTACATGCTTTTTATTAATTTGGTGGAGGATTCCTTAATCCTTATCAACCTTACCCATATCTCAAGAGGGTGAGGAGAAGAGAGAAAACCCTAATCCTTAAGGTCCTTAACAGAATTTGAGTTGAGAAGGGATAAACAAGATGAGAGAGTCCTAAAGGTATCTTATTTCGAATCATACCCTAAGACTTTGGCCAGGTAGTCACACGGATCCGGGAGTCCTCGTATTCCGACTAGCGGTGAAGAGGAAAATATTGCCAGCCCCCAATCATGATCCTTTTCTAGACACCTCTGTCTTTCGGATAATACTCTAATAACTCCCTTGGGTTCTACAGAATTTGTAAAATTTAATAATTATTAAAGATTAATTGAGGAACCTATGCTCTAATACCAATTGTAATGACCCCGCCTCCCGGTAAACCCCAATTAAGGGAGACTCGAAGGTCAGAGCTGTTATTCAATTAACGGGATCAAAGGTTTGACAAATAATCAATAATAATTATGAAATTCTACTAACTAACTGGAATTTGGTATAAAATTAAAACTTTACCTACCTTTGAAAACTTTGGAAATCTATCTATCCAGAGCTTGAATTATTCTATTTAATCCTCCTTGTGCTTTATTTCTTATTTCCACAATGTGTCACTTTACTGTTTGTTCTTTCAATTGTTGTTCCTAAAACGCCAAAAAACAAAACGTCAGTCAGTATATCGAAATATACTGGTATGTGGGGACAACCAAAAGTTTGCACATAAGGATAACAATCTAATTATCACAATAAAGTTAATTAACAAGCCAATTTACACTTTTCAGTATGACATTCCCCACCACTTTTGCCCTAACCCTGGCATACCCACCTTAGGGTTTCCTTTGCCAATGACTTAAGGCCACCTTCTCAATCCTAAGCTTGGTGCCTGGGGGTCACCACTCATGGTTCCCACTAGTCATGCAATATCAAAGGCCACCTTCTCATTCCCTAGCTTGGTGCTTGGGGTCACCACTCAAGGTGTCCATTGGTCTACCCATCTGGGCCTGACCTTTGGCATCATCCATTAGGGTGGCATGTAAGTGCGAGAATCCATACTTCTATTATTAATGTGATAATCATAGTGACTTTACAGTTTGCAAGTATGAACATCCAAACTGATAATTTGCATTCAATGTGATTAACCATCCGAAAAATCCTCGAGAAACTAAGGCAGTTATTCATAATTAACCACATACCTGATCTGACGATTTGAATAGAAATATCCATGCAAATAAGAATCCAAGCAAGCAAGCATTTTCAACAAGATCCTGAAATAACCACATAATTCACTTTTTATTATTCATGTCATCAAGATCCATTAAACCTAGCTCGCTTCCTAGGGTTTCTAATTCACTTTTAGGGTTTATATTGCAATTAGGGTTTCCCTTCATCTTTTACTATTTTAAACCCTAATTTCATGCAATTGATCACCAACCCTAATTATTTCCACATCTAATCCTCAATTTCAGATTAAAGGCATAATTAACCATTAATTAAGTTCATTAAGCCTCTTTTATATTAAAGCTACTATTTTTATCCTTTTAATCCATGACAAGATCATTATACTCATTTATCATCAATTCAAAGTTCATTATAGTCTAATTCACATATGAACTTGATTTACCATTAATTCCACCTTTTGTTCATGAGAAAACCCTAATTACTACATTCAAGGTATTTATCCAAAAATTAGGAACTTTAATGCTTGAAATAGCTTATAACCATGAAAACTCAGTTCTATACACGAAATCGAATAATTAAAGCCATTAGTAGTCCTAATTACCAACATTAGGGTTTCAAGGCCCATTAAAGCCTATTTATGCACATAAACTCTAAATTAAACGAATTACATGGAAAGTTCATCCTTTTTGTTCCCAATGTCCCTTTTTATCATTAACAAGTTAATATCAACTTTAACCATCAATTAAACCCTATAATCACATTAATCATATCCAAATAGGGTTTCTTAATCATCATTACACTAAAGTTAATAACTTCTATTACATTTCAAATTGTAAACATAACCAGGCTCCAATTATATTTTTAATGGATTCCTCTCATTTTTCTGAGCAAAATTCATGTATTATATGTTCTCATCGGAGCTACCAATTAGGAGTTATGATTTTTGCATTAATACATTTACTTGAGCCAATTAGAAGTGGCCACGTCGCCTTGGCCCCATGCACTTGCTCGTATATATATAATCATATATATATATATATATATATATATATATATATATATATATATATCATACTAATAACACAACATATAGAGAAAAAACTTACTGAAGATTATTATGGTGGGTCATTGGGAGTGCTCCCATGACCTTCTATAGTTGGAGCATGGGCTTGTACCTCATCATCTGAGAGACACACAGTTTGAATAGGTTGAGAAGGTTGAGTAGGCTGAAATGAAGACATTATTTCTTTTACTTTATGTGCTGCTAATGCTTCAACTTCCTCTTGTGTAAGACCTCTTGCATGACCTCTTTTAGATTGCGAAGGGCCAAAATAAGACTTGAATCCTATGCCAACTCCTAATCCCCTAACACGGTCAAGATGCTCCTCCGTACCAAGAGCAACTGATAGTTCATCCATGTGACCAGTTGGGATGAACTTTCCTTCCTTCCTTTGCTGATGGAGATCAATATATTCATAGTTAATAAAAATATGAAATCACAATATCAATTAGATATAAATAAATCTATGTTTGTGGGAGTTACTCTTTACTTAGTTGGGATAAACCTACCATCTTTTGTGCCACCTTCGTAGGTGCAGGGTTGACAATTTCACCTGCTCGATTCTTTCTAGCATCAATCCACTCCAAGTGTCGGGGTGGAGGCTCAACTTGAGTTGTACTAGACTCTTCTCCACAAGAGAGTTGCTTCTCTTGTAGTTGGTGGTAGAAGGCATAACCACCGGGCACCAAGCAATGGTCATGCACATTTTTGGCCCGTCTTTCCTTTTGGGCCTTGTGAATAGCCTGATCATTCAAAATGAGGTATTGTAATTTAGACTTGGCAAACATATATAAAAAGATTCACCTCCTTAATTGTATAAAATTAAAGATTCATACAATACATCGCAATATTTATTACCTGAAACGCTTCCAATTTCCTAGCTGCAACAAATCTTTCCCACACCTCAGGATCTATAAAAACATATATATTTGTTGCTTTATTCTTTTATTTAGGATTATCTATAAATTCCCTTTTGAGATATGTCTTAAAATCCCTCCATCGTACACCACAACGTTCTAGCACTTTTTTCTTGTGATCTTTTTCATTTAGATGAAAAACACCCTATACATGCAAAAGAAGCAATAATGTTGTCTTAAAAATGATATGTATTTCCAAGAAAACTAAATTAGAATCAATAAACAAAAACATATTAAAATAATATCACTTCCACTCATAGATATATCTTTCCATAGGAGGTCTTTTAAGGCATTAGAAACATCATGCCAATTTTCTATATCTATTACCACCTTACTACGTGCGGTCACCCCTAGGTAATGCTTGAAAGCACTAGCATGTTCCCCAATAGGTGCTCTTGTGACATCAAACTGGACTGCCAATTTCTCCCCTTTGGCCCTGAGCTCCTGCAGCCTACGCATCAGTGTGGGACCTCTACTTTTCTTAGCATCACCACTACCATCCTCATCGTGCTCATGCTCATAATGTTCATCTTCACTTGCCATTTTAGAACCTACAAGTATACATGATAAAAGAAACATAAGTGATAATAAAAGCACAAGTGGTTGAATGATATATGATGTATATTTAAAAGACTACATGCTTGAATGATAATAAAATAAATAATTCAAAGAATACATGCCTCTAGTATTGGTTGAGTTGTTAGTCAAGTAAAATTCCTTCAACATGGTCTTGACGTTTATAGTATTCATCGATGTTATCTTCAACACTTACATTTGGCAAACCAACTGAAAATGGGTTGGAATCATCATACTTTTCGTAGTATTCTTCTTCATGTATAGGATCTATAGTAAACTATCTTTTTCCATGAAGAATGACAGACCAATTTTTATTTGCCGGGTCATCAATATAGAATACTTTTTTTGCTTGGTCTGCCATGATGAATGGCTCATCCTTCTCACCAATCTTTTCAAAATTCACCAATTTGAAACCCAACTCATCCACTAAAACTCCTTTGTTGTTGTCAACCCAATTACACCTAAAGATAGGAACTCTAAAATTTGTATAGTCCAATTCCCATATGTTCTCAATGACGATGTAATATGACATCTCAACTTCGCGTGGTCTTTTATCTTTGGCACTAGCAAAATACAACAAAAAAGCTTGAATAGTGACCCCACTATTTTGGACCACTACTTTCATCTTGACACTTTGTGTAGTATGAAAATTTGTTTATGTCATAACCTTCATATGACATGACATCCATTTTTGGCTTAAAGGCGAGCCATTTTATGTTCTCAGCAACATTATTTGGTGATTCAGATAGTTGATTAAAGACTTTCTCTTCAAACCACCTAATAAATGTTTGATTATGGTCTCTAGCAAGCCACATTGAATTGGATCACGGATGATTTCTCTTGATAAGATCATTGTGTTTTGTGATGTAGCTACGAACTTCATCGATGTTGTGTAAAATATACAAATGTGCTTATTCCCACAACTCAGGACTGATTCCTTTCACTCATCCTACCAAAGTTCCTTTGCCACAATAAAATTCAGTGTGATGGGAATTTTTTAGATCGCTAGAAGTTTCATTGCAATTAAAAAAATCATTGCAAAAGTCCATAACCTCCCTAGCCACATAACCCTCAATAATACTCCCTTCAGGATGATAACGATTATGAACATCACCTTTAAAAACACTCCTGTAGCATTCAAATGGATACATACAATGTAAGAAAATTGGACCCAACATCTTCACCTCCCTTGTAATATGTACTACAAGATGAACCATGATATCAAAAAATGAAGGAGGAAAGTACATTTCAAGCTGACACATGGTAACAATTACATCTTTTTGTAATTTATCGAGAATATCAGGATGTATCACTTTGTTGCATATTTCATTGAAGAAGAAATAGAGTCTTGTGATTGCAAACGTTACATGCTTCGACAAAATAGATGAATAACCACAGGTAAATGTTTTTGCATTAAGGTGTGACAATCGTGAGATTTGAGACCTATCAACTTTAGATCCTTCTTTGACACCAATCTACGAATATTAGAAGGTATATTTGTGGAACCTTAATATTATACAAGCACTCACAAAAAGTCTTTTTCTCCTACTTTGACAAAGTGTAACAAGCTGGTGGTAAATATGTGTGGCGACCCCAGATCTCCACTAATAATTCTTTTCTTATACCTATTAATTCTAAATCTTTTCTAGATTTGATGTTGTCTTTAGTCTTTCCTGGTATGTTCAATAGAATACCAATGATGCTATCACAAACATTTTTTTCAACATGCATGATGTCAATGCAATGTCTAATTGAATAAGATCTCCAATAAGGAAGATCCCAGTATTGACCTCTTCTTGTATAGAGATTTGTCACATTCGAGAGTACGACTGCTTGAACTCTTTCCAAATTCATTAACAATATGTTTTACCCTATCATATACAACATTTCCTGGTATAGGTTTAGGATCACTTCGTTCCTTAGTTGACTCATTAAAGGTTTTGTGTTGCCTTTGATCAGGATGCACTGGTGGGAGAAATCTCTGATGACCAAGATATACGATTTTACCACCATGTTTTAGTCAGATTGAATTAGTATTTTCCTCACAAACAGGACATGCTTTGTATCCTTTTATGCTATATCCAGACAAATTTCCATAAGCTGGAAAGTCATTAATCGTACAAAACAACATACCACACAAACTAAAGATCTCTTTACGTGAAGAATCATATGTCATAACACCTTCTTCCCATAGTTTTATTAGGTCATCAATTAGAGGTTGAAGGTAAACATCAATATAATTTCCAGGTTGCTTGGGTCCTGATATCAATATTGACAACATGACATACTTATTTTTCATACACAACCAAGGAGGATGATTGTATATAACAATCATAACAGGCCACGTGCTATGTTGGCTTCTTAATGTACCATTGGGATTTATTCCATCTGTACAGAGTCCAAGTCTTAAGTTTCTTGGTTCTTTACCAAATTGAGGGTATAATAAATCAATTTTCTTCCATTGTGGTGAATCAGATGCATGTCGTAGGATTCCATCATCATTAGCCTTTAACTCCCCATGCCAAGAAAAAATTTGTGCATCTTCTTTATAGCAAATAAGCATTGAAATCGTGGTATTATTCGTAGATACCACATCACCTTAGTAGGAGAGCCATTTTTAGCCTTAGATGAATTTGTGGTCTTATACCTTGACGCACCACATTTTGGACAATTTATCAAATTACTATAGTCCTTTTGAAATAACAAACAATCATTTGGACATGCATGAATCTTTTTAGCCTCCATTCCCATTGGGCACATTATTTTCTTTGCTTGATATGTTGAAATTGGAAGCTCGTTGCCTTCAGGAAGAATTTCCTTTAACAAAGACAATAGTGAAGTGAAACTCTTATCGCTCCACTGGTTTTGAGCTTCAAGAGTATATAATCGCATCACAACACTCAACCTCGTGAACTTAGTGCAACCCTTATATAATAGTTTTTCAGCATCATGAACAATGTTTGCAAATAAAGAAGGTGGATCAATGACATTGTCCCGACAACTATGTAGCATCTCATCAACCATATCATCATGAATCGGGTAATCCTAAATTAGTTCATCATTAACATTATCATCATTATCTATATCTTCTATGCCACAACTATTAGTATCGACATTTTTTGATCCATAATTAAATTTCTCTCCTTGCCAATGCCATTCATTATAACCTTGTATGATCCCATTGCATATCACATGATTCTTAATTTCCTCACCAGTATCAACTTTCAAATTGTTACCACAATTTCTACATGGACAATATAGCCTATCTGTAGGTAGTTTCCTATGTTCCTCAGTAAATCTGATAAATTCATCAAGACCTTTTACAAATTTTGGACTGCAACGGTTCTTGATAGACATCCAACTTCGATCCATTTTCTATATCACATTTTAATTATAAAACTAAGCATTTAATATTGATACTATAAGCTGTAAGTTTTTTTTGATAGGAAATTAATTACTTTTATACTAAAGTGTACCACCTATCCCATTTTTGAATATTTAATCTCACTAGTAACTGTATAATGTATGTTTAGTCTTGAAGAAATTTTCAGCAACATTTCCCCTAAGTTCTCCAAGTACACCGATGTAAATGGAAAATAACCACTCACATATGTACCCAAAGAACAAATGAGGAAATCCTACTGAATTTTTTTTCAAAACTAAACATACATTATATAGTTACATCCTAAGTGAGATTAAATATCCAAAAACAGTCCCAGACCGGGGACTATCTAAAATTTACTCCTAATGAGTAAATTTTGAACGAGTTTCTAAGTTGATACATGCATAAATGTATCATTGTCATATTTATATATTAAGTTAAACATCATGCATCGATGATCTCATCTATAAACCCTAAAGTGTCAATCTGGGAACTAAGACCGAGAAGCTTTAGATACTCTTAGAATAAATCTCAACTAATCTTGGCCCATCATCGTCTCGATGCACCTTGGGTAAAATATATATTGATAAAAAACAACACATAATTTACAAAATTCAAAACAAAAAAAATTGTTTTGTGAACATCAGTTGTTGTATGGTAGGCAACACATTTTAAAATAGAATCAATCATACAAATAAAAGTTACAGAACATATTTTTCGTGGTATCACATCACTAGCAATTCTATATATATGTCAATTTTTTTGTATTCGAAAATTTGTTTTAGGTGTACCACATTTTACTTGTTTTGTATGAACATTTAGGATATATGGATAGGAAAAATAAAAAAAAACACATCACTTAGAACAAATCGAAGTATATTGGAAAAAATGGATGCGTCATTTGGGGAACATACTGGTCAAGATCTTAAATATGATAATGCCAATGGAGATGCATGTTTTAGAATGTTATTAATGTGTGAAAAAGCTGATACATGTTGGAAAGCCATGCTAATGATTAACTGGTGAGTTCAGTTGAGAAAAGCAGGTGACAAAGCAGGTTCTTCTCCATAGGTAGAGCACCTTACCTCAACTTCGGTTGCCAGCAGCGAGGCGATGAGGGTTTCTTCTCATTCACCGGTCTGGTGGCGGTGAGGTACTTTCTTCTCCACAGGCATGGCGATGGCGGCGAGGTACTTTCTTCTCTGTAGGAAAGGTGTAAATGCTCTCCCACTTCAGACCGGTGTGGCACATTGATTAGGTGAATGATGGAAGAAATGGAAACGACAATGGGCTCGTGTGCGGAAGCAGCAGCGGCAACAGCAACGACAATGGCAATGGCAACGAGCTCGTATGCGGAAGCGACAGCCGAAAATAGAAGCTCAGACAGCAGCACATGAGACTAGCAGGTTTTGATCGAAATAGCGACCTAACCAACATGAGCGATAGGATATAGTTAACCTATAGCGTCAGTTAACAGGGAAAACCAACATTACAGGTGAAATGGTGCTCGTGTTTTTGTCTCAGTCGAGAATTTTGTTGATCGAGATGCCCGACAAGGTCGGTTATAAGCAAAAAACTGACCCTAGAGGTACTTATACACGCGCAAAGGCAAAGAAGAATAGCGGGAATAACCTATAGCACGCAGGGCGACCTATAGCGTCAGTTAACATGGGAAATCTAACGCTACAGGTGAAATGGTGCCTGCATTTTTGTCTCGGTCGAGAATTTTATCAACTGAGATGCCCTATAAGGTCGGTTATAAGCAAAAAAATGACCCTAGAGGTACTTATACACACACAAAGGCAAAATAGTACCTGCATTTTTGTCTCGGTTTAGAATTTAGTCGACCGAGATGCCCTACAAGGTCGGTTATAAGCAAAAAACTGACCCTAGAGGTACTTATACACATGCAAAAGCAAATGGTGCCTGCGTGTTTGTCTTGGTCGAGAATTTTGTCGACCGAGATGCCCTACAAGATTGGTTATAAGCAAAAAATCGACCCTAGAGGTACTTATACATGTGTGAAGGCAAAATGGAGCCTATAAAGTAAATTTGCTCAGTCGAGAAATATGTCGACCGAGAAATTTCGGTTGAGAAAATTCTCAATAGAGAAAGTATTATCTTAAGCTTCTCAGAGGTCTTCTAAGGTCAGTTATTTAAGAAAACCAACCCAAGAGGTCTTAATTGGTGCCCGCATTTTTTGTAGACATATAAGGTCGGTTATTTGGAAAAACCGACCTTATAGATCGAGGCACGAAGCCAAAATCGAGCAAATTTTCACCGCGGAAAACTTATTGGGTCGGCATTCTGATCCCATTGCCTATAAGGTCAGTTATTTTATAAAAACTGACCCTATAGAGATACACTACAAGGTCAGTTATTTTAAGAAAAGCGACCCAAATGGTCTTAAGTGGTGCTCGCATTTTTTATGGACATATAAGGTCAGTTATTTAGAAAATCGACACTATAGAGATACACTACAAGGTCGGTTATTTTAAGAAAACTGACCCAAGAGGTTGTAAGTGGTGCCCACATTTTTTTTATACATATAAGGTCGATTATTTGGAAAAACTGACCCTACAGGCAGCGATGTTATTGGCCAAAAATGTAGTAGTGAGAGGGGATCATCCAAATTTGTTTCCCAAGGGTTTCATTATTTATTCTGATGTTTACCTCATTTTCTCTCTTCTCCTCTATATATGAGAGGATAGAAATCATGCGGGGCTAATCCCCTTGTTCATCATGACCCCTATATGTATGAGGTTCTGGCCATCATTAAGTCACAACTTTTGAATCTGATCTAATATTCAATATGCATTGTGAAAAGTCGGTACCACCAACAAGATGTTGGTGGCACCAAGTCATCAGCTGACTCAAAACCCTGTGTAAGTGTCGGTACTACCGATGTGTAGGTCGATAACATTGTGTTACCTTTTGATGACTTCTGAGTTCTTGTGGGTGTATAAGTCAGTACTACTGACTAGGGTGTCAGTAGCATTGAGTTGTTAAATTATGGATATGGATGCTTTTAAGATGGAAGATAGGTAGCACCGACTGCACTCTTTGGTAGCATCGACTGGCATCTCACTAGCATCGAGCTCCATCGTGATAGATCTGAGGTTTCTTCAATTCCTTGTTGGTTTTTTGCATCATGTAGATACATCTGACTTATGTCTCGGTAGCACTGACTACAATGTAAGTGTTTGAATTACCTGAAACATGGGAATAATAACATAAGTCCAAATAAAGAGTTATTATTGATTGCAATTTAATATAATAAAATGTATATGATGCAATACTAACTTATATGATACTTATGATAAACAATACATGCACATATGTCAATTTGAGCAATTATGCATAAAATATATGAAAAAAGTAGTTTGCGAAAAGCAAATAAAACTCAATGCATCATGATGGG
Organism: Alisma plantago-aquatica; assembly: GCA_963693085.1. Lineage (NCBI taxonomy): Eukaryota > Viridiplantae > Streptophyta > Magnoliopsida > Alismatales > Alismataceae > Alisma > Alisma plantago-aquatica. The sequence continues at coordinate 89,456,225 of OY856413.1, read as the reverse complement.
GATCCAAATATCACACAGATAAAAACCCTATAGGAGAAACCCTTAGGTTTAACTAAAGGTTGTGCAGTAATTCCCCAATCCACATGAACATAAGCATTATTGCAGTATACTTAATGATAGAACCCAAGGGACAACATTTTTAAGCAGTTATATATATTTAGAAGTATTAAGAGTAATAGTTATCACTGAGAAAGTTGATTGATTGATTAAAAAAAATTGTTGCCAGTAGCAACAACGATTAAAGAGGTAAATAAATGCTAATAAAGAGGACTAGTGTGTGTCATTTCTCTTACCAAAGACTACGTAATTACCTTAGGAAGATTTAAATCCTAAATAACAATTTACTAAATAGAGGCTTAACTACTGCACCCTTGCGGGATACATGTTATTTCATGGATTAAACTCCCTCGGTTCAAACCAGACTCATTACCCAAGTTACTAGTTCATTCCATTAGACTCCCTCACTACATCGACCATTCTCGGCACATTGACAAATCCTAACCCAATCACCTCATTATGCCTTGATGACACCTCAGAGGGGATAATAAGATTGTTCTAAAGTTCTGATCATGATTACATCAACCTGCACATCTATGATTATAACAAATATGCAAATCAAGTGTTAAATTTGAAAAGGCAAGAAAATAAGAAGAATGATGCTTTATTTAGCAATATTATAGTTGAGTTTAGATACAACATAGGATAAAATACTAGATGTTGGGACTAGTCCCCATACCCCAGTACAATCGTCTACTCTCTCATGGTGAGAGATAATCATAGAAAAATAAAAAAACAATGGAGGGTCCATGGGGCCTGGTGCAGGAAGATCAATATCTCCACTACGGTCGCTGCCTCCTCGCTAGGGTTTGCATTGTGCAATGTGGCTTCTAATCACCGATCAGAGACCCCTTTAGAATGGATGATTATGGTTCTCTTTTATAGATGGGTTCCTCACTGCCGAAACCCTAATGTTGAATACTTGTGGTTGAAGGCTACCAATTACGTGGCATGTACCCAGTCCAACAGGCGACTCACATGGGTTACTCAATCTAAACCTCATATCTAGTTCTCAGGCAGACCAATGTGAATTGAATCATTGTAGTCTGGATGCGTAAAGTGTGCATCAAAAGTGAAGAATTAGGAAAACTTCTGGCAGAGAGCGGCTCGAGCCAGGTGACTCACGGAGCTGATCACTTGACTAAGTTGTTGGAAGGTGTACATTGGAAAAGCTTTTGGGGCCTTTGTTCCCTTGAGGTGTGGCATCTTGAGGGCTTGATTGTCCTTCTGGGCAATGAAATATATTTTTGGCAGGTTCTGCATGAAAAGTATGTAAAGTGCATTAATGTCTAGAAAATGGAAGATAAATGCATTTAAGTAATCTAAGGATAAAACTAGGAAATAGAAACACAACCCCTAAAAAGAAATACAATTGTATGCAAACATGGGTATAATAAACTCATCAAACTACCCTGAACATAGACTTTTGCTTGTACTAAGTAAAGAAAAATAAAATGGAGAACAAAAAATTGATACTAAGATCCATGCTTCCTCTTTTAACAAAACATACTTTGTGGTCCCCTTCCACCAAACACGATCAAGAAAACCTAGTCCTTTGAGGACACATAGCCACACTTGGATATCCCCCTATTGGGATTGGTTCCTCCATTTTCTAGACCTGAACCTATGAAGAACTGATTTCATCTCAATAAAACTCTTGATCTATTTGTGCAAGGTAGAATAGAGCACAAGTCAGGGTTGATTGGCTATTTTGGAGAGAATTTGTATAAGACCCTTGGGTATAAAATTTGGATGAAAGTGGGAGAAGAAGACAAGACACAAACCCATATCCTGAGTCTCTCCTCTACTCAGATCGAGATCTTATTTGAGATTCAATTATTTTATTTGTCTCTCCTCTATTCCACTGAAGATTTTTATTCAGTTGCAGTTACATGGATCGCCTATTTTCTTTGGGCTCATTGGCCTCTTTTATTTATGCCATGTATGTAGAAGAAAAATTAAAAGGAAATGTATTTTTGGAAGGGATGCTAGCCCAAACTTAGGGTTTGGCATATAAATGGATATATGTTTTTTCTTTTTCCCCATTTTTTTTTGTTCACGAAGAGATATGAAATGTTGGAAGAAAGGTGAAAACAAGAGACAAACTTTTGTTTCTTCATTTTATTGTTGCATTAGAATTAGCTCATCATATTATATCATTTAGTTCAACTAATATAGGGTAAAGATGTGTTTACAAATTTAGTTGCAAGTCATATCGGGGGTGCTTGTCATCTTGACCTTTCTGGCTCTTTCTTCTTATCATCATTTTCAAGGGGAAAGAATGCTCAATTGTTATCATTGGGTCTCAGATTTGTTCAAGTCATGTTTGTTCCTTAAAAAAAAAATTTTGTATGGGTTAGCTCAAGAAAAATAGAATAGTTTATATGTGTATTTCCAATTTTTGCATAAATCAAAGACGCCAGCGAGGTAAGGGCCAAAACATACATAAAAAAGAAAAATTTTAAAATGGAAAAAATACAAATGCAAACAAAAAGATGGAGAAAGTTGGTTTGAGAATAAGAAAGGGAAAGGTTATAGTTGAAGTGGTGGATATGACATACCACCCACCCTCCCCCCCAAATTCAAAATTAATCCCATCGATAGACATAATTTAGATGGAGGGGATTTTATATGGAGGGCACTGGGAATGGAGAGAATGGCATGTTCTCTTCATCTAAGAGCACACAATAGAAACCCTAAGAATGGGCCCCTCTACCATTGACGAGGCCCTCCTCTAGACTCTGTCATGGCCAACAATTTCCATGATCCTCATTCGGTGGAGGTGAGAGTGGTCAGGTCGTACACCCCATTCTTGACATCCTGCATCTAGCTGGTGCCTTATCCCGATGGTGATATCTTAGTGGTTGAATAGACAGTTGATGAATGGATTTGAGTCGGCTGGTGAAAGGTCATGTCTGTGTGCTTGGTATGTGAACTGGTCTTCCCATGGAATGTAGGTGTCTTATGAGTGGTAAATTTGTAGTCTTGGTCAAATGGCCATGGAATGTCCTCCTTGGTTGGAGAGGCAAGTGATGAATTCTAAAGTACAACATTGATGTTTCCAATTGCTGATGCCATTGGTGTTGTCAAATGGAAGCGGGCAAGAATGTGTGACCTTAATATTGTTATGTGGAAGATGGTTGTGCCTTATGGTCCCCACACCTTGTATCTTGTATAGTTGCAAAATAGAGTCTTTAGGGATACCTAAAGAGTTGGCAGTTATGATCCATGCAGGCGTTAGATATTCCACCCATTCCTTAAAGATTGCACGTCACATCCTGTAAAGTTTCAGTCACATCAAGATGTTGTGGTAGTGAATATTAATGATAATAGTTGGATAATGTTAAGAAAAAGAATCACTAACATGGAAGAGTATTGATGTATATAGTATTCTCTTTCCAATTGCATATTATATATGACCAACTCTACTTAATTTACATTTAATAACATATTTGTAAATCTACATGGTCCTATACAAGATAATGGTTGGGTATGCACATATTACGTGATGGTGTACATGTATACAATTGTCTCTCATGTGGAACATACCAAATGTATAGAGAATGTAAGTTATTATCCTTTGGTCATATTAATGAAGTAGTCTCATTTGATAATACAAACAATAAAATCTAATTAGAAGTTTCATTCTCTTTGTAGTTTTTTCCAAATGCTGAACCCAATATATTGGAGCATTTGAATGACCTACATGAATAGTGGGCAGCCTGCTTCATCGGAAATGTAGATTTGAACGAGATGTTTGATGATTGATTGATATTATTTTGGTAGGCCAACTTTTATTTCATATTTTTATATTTATTTGTGAGTGTGAGTTGAATGTTGATATGTATTTGTTATACAATTTATGATACATTTGCTACTTAAAATTTGATATGGCAGCTGATGTTGGTATGTATTTATGAGAGTGAATTAAATATTTAGTGCATGCATATGTGTGTGTTAATTTGAATGTGAAGGCATGAAGAAGAAAATGATATTTTTTGTGCAATATATGTACGTAATTGAAGTGTGGTTGAGAAGTGAAACAATTGAGTTGTGAGTTCAAAAATTTTTGTTCATTTGAAAATAAAAAAAGTTATAGAATTTGGCATGTTTGTGTCTACTTTGTATAATTATCTTTTCCTTACATTTGTTATGTTGTGATTCTTGTAGAGAGCTTGTTGTTCTTGAGAACTTTCAATTCTAAAGAACAACAGTCTCCAGACAGGCTAGTAGGTTGGACAACAGGTCTACATAACTACTACATAAAAAACGTAGAAATTTCTCTTTGGTTATTTGTATATAACTGACTACATAACAATTATACATCAGTTGTTTACAAAAAGATGTAGGGATTTACCTAAAATTTCCACTATTCAATCAGAGATAAAACTGACATCAAGTTATTAGGCGTTGAATATTTTTCATTAACCAACTGATAGGAAAATGTCAAAGAAACACTCAATGTGAATTAGGTCGTCGGTTCCTTTGGTGCAAAGAATCAAAGACAAAAAGTTTTGTTAGTGATTGTTTTAATTGACGAAGAGTGGTTCAGTTTTAGCATTGTTGTGATGGAGTGCTCTTTTGAAACCTTTAATCTCCAATAACATATTGGAATTCGAATGTTGAGTTATGTTAGGAGTTCTATGTTTTTGGAAAAGTTTGAATGTTGATTGATGTTGATATTATGATTAAGATCCCTAAGTTCATGCCTTTTTGGAGTATTTAATTGGATGACCAAACAAAAAAGTTTTGACATGAAATTTGAATATGAAGTATCTTGGATTGTATTAAAGCTATGGCTATAGTTTCATAATGTTTTGAGGTTCCTAGAAGGAGATATTGTGGTTTGAAGTTGGTTAATAATGTGCATTTTGATTGTATTAGACCAATAATTTAAGAACTTAGTCTTTGATCAGCTTGATGTCACACAACTACTTTAGCCAAAAATGTGGTTGGTTCTCCATAGCTTGGGTTTTGGGAGCTTTGTATATGGATGATTGGACCATCCTTGGTCATCCTCTAACTTGTAGTTAGAGCAAGGCTATGAGGAGTTGATTGTGATTCCTATCATTCAACTACTCGTCCACAACATGGGGTGTGAGAAGAAACTGATCGAGCAGTTGATCCCAGCTTGATGAGGCGGTCCCATAGACCCCCCATTTGAACCTTTCAATAGAGCATGGAGGTAACATAGATCTCAACCGATGCACTCCCCATCCCCATTCTTTTCACAGGAGAAAATGAGAAGAAGGAAGGAGTGAATAAGGGGAACTTGAGGGTCTTTAAGTAAGAGAAAACAAAGCTCAATGCTAGGGGAGAAGAATAACAATGTTCCATGTGGCCTTCATGGTGTTTTGTTTGTTGGAGAAGAAGTTTGAGTTCGAAAGGGATGTTTTAGTGTTTCCTTCTGAGTGTTGAAGCCTCGATGGAGTTGAGGAAGACCACGTAGAGCCAAAGGAGGGTTTCAATAGAAGCGAGGATGAGAAATGGGTTAATGCCTCTTCTGCTCTTCCACACTAGTAGCTAGTGTCGGTGAGCACCTAGCGGAGGAAGGAGTCTCCACCAGATAAGCTAAGAGGATGGGGGCATAGAGGGGGAGATGACAAAGCTTAAGGAAGTCCAAGTATTTCATGAGGAGCACTGGAGGATGAACAATCACTTGCTGATGTCCTTCCTGGCGGTGGTGCCCTATGGATCTAGAACGTGAGAACGGGGAAGAAGCAAAAGAGCAATGGAGTCGGGTCCATAGACTAGATCACCCAGTCCAATCACTTGAACCAAGACAAGAACTGACCGGCTCAGAGAGAACCCAGGCCAGAGAAGGGCCACATCCCCTTAGGGACATGTGGCAAGATGGGATTGGCCAAAAAAAGGTAAAAATCCCAAAAATGCTCAGTTCATATATAATTCCTAGTAATTAGCTCTATTGTCAGAAAATACAAATAATATACCAAAATTCTCAAAAAAATATGTAGAATAACATGGAACTATCATATTAGTCTTTGTATGCTTAAATTAGAGTGATATAAGGAAAAATGTGTTTTATTTGTTTGATGGATAATGAATATCAAATGATTGCCTAAAATTATGAGAATGTGCCAATAACTCCTAAATGGTATGTATATTCCACTTGAGGTCAAATGTTATGATGTTGGTGCACAAAATCATGTAATTTGCTTAATGTGGCTAATTAGGGCTAATAACCCTAATTAATGTGCAATAATTACAACGATGCTTAAGATACCATAAAAATTATAGAGCAAACTCATATCAGTAACTGGAAGCTAATATGCAAGTTTGGTATTAGTTAAATGCACAAAATTCAAGTTATATGAAGATGACCCTGAATACATGGGTTGTAACCCTAATTTGAATAATACATGTAACCTAGGGTTAATATGTGCACAAAATGTTATGGAATTTAATGTTCAGATGATGAACCCTAATCTATAATGTAATCGAGAATACAACATCAGTTACATGAATCCCACATAACAATGATGTTAAGACAAGTAATAAGCATATATCCTAATAAACTAATTCAAACCCTAATGAACATAACTAGGGTTGAGTTGATGAGAATCTGATGATAGTATGGATATAGTTGACATTAGGAGTATATGGTTTAGGCTTATATCTTGACCAAGGTAGGCCATTACCTCTTACTTGTCTTTTTATACAATATGCTTGCATTATATTTGTAATAAACTACTTGGCATATGATATTGGATGAAATGATTGTTCTTGTATGATATGTTGCATGATTTTCCATACTTATTGCTATGAACACATGAAACATAATATATCTATTCCATTATATGAAAGCACTAAACTCTTTGGTAGTACAATGCTTAGAAGTGACCAAACTCTTTGGTAGTCCATCACATTGTACATATGATCTAACTCTTTGGTAGTTAGTCATAAAGGCCTTAATCTTGAGTTGTTGAGAGTCAAGAGAATGCATCAAAACCTTCATCGATCAATGCATGGATATATAATGGAAAATGTGCTTAAAATATTTGTTCTCTTTTGTTAATGAACATCTTTGTGCAAGTATATGCTTTTTCTTATACATCTTTATAACTACCAAGTATTAGTTTTACCTTATTGCCAAGCTTAGTAATGAGAGGTATATAAAGACATGTAGGCGTACTCAATACAATATTCTTGAATATTGTGCTGACGTGTACCACATGTAATCTTTTATGTAGGTTGTTGACATGTGCTCTTAAAAATCCAGGATAGTTGAGAGTTGTGTGGTGAGCTGATGTATAGGTGGACCTGTTGTCTTAAGATCATGTTGCTTAGTGGTAGTACATGTATATTTAGAAGTTTTTCTATTCAATATGTAATATCAAATGTTGCAACAATTCATGATGTAATTATATGTTGAATAGTGAACATGTGTTGTATGGCTTAATTCTTGTTCATGTGCATGTGCTACCATTATTTCCTTCTAACTTCCTCTGATTTTCTTCTTCTTAGCCTAGTATGTGGTGTTTAAATTAGGATTCTCACTGAGGTGAGGATTCAATTGAGATGTCATACATCAGATTAAGTTTTAGAAAATCCAGGGATGTCACAATCGCCCACTTGGTCATCGGTTCTAAACAGATGATGAATGCTTAATGTAGTCGACGTTGTATCCCCATTCTATAGAAATGTATGAATTACATGGAATTTATAGAACTCAAAGCTCAGATGGACAAACTCATGAGGAAGCTTGATTAGAAATCTTACACGTCATTTGGAGGTAAAGAGGAGGAGTTCATGTACCTGTGTCTGCAATATCAACAGGACATGGGCTACGAAATTTACAGAACCCAAATCTCGGATGGACAAACTCACAAGGAAGCTTGAGAAGAAATCTTGCACCTCATCTGAAGGTAAAGAGGATGAGTACATGTACCTGTGTCAGCAATATCAACGGGCTAGGGGCCCTGGTAAGATGGACAAAATTGAAGAGATTCTAGGTAAGAGACTGAGTCAGAATGAGACCTTACCAGACCAGACAAAATGGGTGTAGCAATATCAACAGTCTCAAATCCACAACATTGGAAATCAGATCTTTCAGCTGGAAATAGAGGTGGCATCCATAAAGAAGCTCTTTCAACAAGGATTTTGTGTGAACAAAGAGACATCTCATAAGCATCATCAAGTAAATTTTGTCTCTATGAAGCAGAGCATGTTACTGAGAAGTCACCAAATCGATACTCTCTAGAGCTAGATTGGTTGTATGTGCGAGAAGTTTCATTTCATGCAGCCCATATGGGAGACAGGAGGATGCATAATGCGAGTGCATTATGATCACACATGCACCTCAGTAAATATAGGGTCAGAAACTAGGGCACTCCATGTATACTATCTTTACAAGACCAAGATTTTCACACTTCCACCATTGCTATGTCTACGCTCCTAGTTCCATAAGAGGTGTCCATTGAACAAGAACATGTAAAGGTTCTACTTTGAAGTGGATCAGTCATAGTCAACAAGGAGGCACCCCCAATTGAAAAGGAGCAACCACATGCCATCCTATCCACAAGAGATGTTCCAGATTCAATCCTAGGAGGTGATGTTGATGCAAGCTTAGGGTATGAGATCCAAAATTTTCCATATATTCCTCTTCACAGGTGTACAGAGAAGCCACATATACCATTCCCAGATAGACAGAAGCCTAGAAAGGAAGAAAAACAATTTAAGAAATTCCTAGACATCTTCATTAAGGTCTACATCAACATCCCACTCGTGGAGGCAATAGAATAGATTCCTACATATGGAAGGTTCTTGAAGGATATCAACAACAATGAAAGATGGTTATGGATACATATTGCTTGCGTGTTGATGAAGTGGTGAGTTCTATGATCTAGAGAAGGTTGTTAGTAAAGAGAAAGGACCCGATGGTTCTATATCCCTTCTTCTATTGGCAACAAACATTTCAAAAACTTAGGGTGAGCATAAATCTCATGCCGCTTTCTACCTTTTAGAAGTTGGGACTAAAGAAATCAACATAGACATCCATGATAATCCACCTGAAGGACAGATCACTTGTGAGGCCATTTCAGATATGCGAGGTTGTGTTAGTTAAAATCGATAAATTCATCTATCTTGTTGATTTTGTGGTCATGGATATGCACGAGATGTGAAAATCTGAGATGCTTCTAGGAAGATCGTTCCAAGTTATGTCAGATGTGATTATTGCCATGGATAGAGAATACTTGACACTCAAGCTTGATGATAATAGATGGAGTTCAGATTGTTATATGTGTCTTCATAACCATCTCATGATAATCCATAGTGAAGAAAATCACCTTGTTGAGCCTAGGACATTAAACAAGTGTGCTAATGGGAGGCAACCCAATTTTTTTTTGTCATTTACATTTCATTTAGAACCTTTCATTGTTTAAATTTAGTATCTGTCTTGTTAAATTTTAATTTTATGTAAAAAGGTACATTGATGATGTTTTTTGGTGTGTAGGTAGAGTTAGAGTTGGTACAACCTACACTACTATTGGTACCACCGACACTATTTCCAGTATCATGGGCCTACTTAAAAATTCTCAATAATGATTTTGCAAAAAGTCAATACCACTGACACAAAACTCAGTGGTATCAAATCCATGCTAGGTTGAAGTCTGTAAAAAGTCGATACCACTGACAATCAAGTCAATACCACCAACGTTTTTTAGAAAAATCATAGAGTTATAGGAAATGATTGTCGATACCAACACACATGTTGGTATCTCCAACTCATATAGCTCTAAGAATGATAGTGGATGTCATATCTCGATACCACTAACACACAAGTCGATGGCAATCACACAGAGGGATAGATGCCAATAGAATTTGATCCAGATATTCATTCGGGAGCATTTCAGCCACCATCACCACCCTTTTGAGCACATGCTACCCCTGTTCCACCTCTTTGTTTGAGTTATGACTATGAGGACATAGTAAAGTTCAAGCTTAGGGGGGCGTTAGAATGGATTTATCTATTTTATTTTCTATCCTATTTTAGTTGTTTCTTAGTCATTTGCATGTATATGATCCACATCTATCCAGTTTAATTCATGGAGCATAGTTAGCACGATTTCTTCCATCATGAAAAAGAATGTGTTTTGTGCCTTTGCAATGAATTTGCAAAAAAAAATTGAAATGTTCACATCTTTTTAAGATTATTATACAAAGTCAAAGGAAACACCAACTGGAAGAAGTGTATGGGTTAGTCATCGTGAGGAAACCTAACATGAATGAAATCCTTAATTTATCCAAGACTTGTGCATGATGATGAGGTTTGACCCCCAGCCAACCAAATAAGTAATCAAACCTTAAATGAGATTTTTAGGAGGAAATCCTAATGTTACCCTATACACAGGTTGATAGTAGAGGGACATATCATACTTAATAAGGCATAGTCTCTTAGTCATGTGATTCCATCCTCTTTTTCATGATAATCTATCCACCACCTTAAGATGATCAAGTAACCTAAATTGTTTCCTCTTCATTGCATTGCATAGCATGGTAGGTAATTGTGATAACCTCAAAATTTCTCTCTCCTAATACATGTGCTATGCAATTCATACTTGCACAAGTATCTCACTTTTGGCTATAGATTCATGACTAAATATGTAGTGATGTTAATTTGAATCATTTTGGATACATGCACCTTGGAGTGACGTTCCTTTGCTTATGAACCTATGTTTCAAATCCTTAACTAGTCACCATCTTACAACTTAACTTTGAACATTATCAATGTCATACCATTACTATCTAATACATTTTATGATGTAAAGATTCCAATTATCTTTAAAACAATGCAAAAACCTTATCCATCAGACATCGTGAGCCCAAGTGTAGACTAACAAAGTTTGAGATAATTGCATGTATTTTATTTGAATTTATGTTAATTTCTAACCCTATTAGGGCCTAAATTGGGGAGGGACCCATTTTCCCCCTACCTTTCCCTCCAATCCATGTCCCTTTCTATTAACAAATTGTGAGCATTGAATGTATGAACTTGAATCTTGGCCCTTGGTTTCCTCTTGACGCAAATTGAAGTCTACTAAGACAGGTATTGTTTCACCTTATAGCTCTGTACCATGGATGGTAGCCATGGCACTATGGAAGAAATTACCTCTCCTTATCCTACCACTATGGAACAAATTACCTCTTCCTTTGCCTATAAAAGTCCTTACCTAACTTGTTTTCTCCTTTTTCTCCATTTTCCTCCAACCCTAGAACCCAAATTTTGAGCTGCTTGCCCTCCATTTTTCATGGTAGCCACCGCGTCACCCTCCTTGGGCGTCTTCAATCTGTAGCCCCTCGATACAAGGGAGGACCAAAATTGGTCTCATGGAACAACATCAAAATTACGCAGATGCTTGGGTGTCGATTCGTCATCTACTACTAGCTAAAGATCAACCTTCGACAAATTGCTAAGAAGAAACACTGCACAAACCTCGTGTGTTTGAGGGTCAGAGGAAGGCAGTTGATGATAGTTTGTAGTGCCCAAGGCGCACTAGACATAGCTCGTGGAGCAGCTAGTGTCGGTCCAGGGTTGCTGAGTGGAGGTGACCAACACAAGGTCCGTGAGTTGTGCCAAACCATAGGTCCAAAGAGCCCATCTCCTTCAACAACCACCCAGATCGACCACTAGATCCTAGTCCAACAGTCCAAAGGGACCTATTTTAGGTAATTCCTTCCATCTATCTTCATAACTTCACTTTTTAGTCATTTTGTACAAACAATATATGATGTTTGATCAAGAGAATGAGCCCTATGGATTAAAAATAGTTTCAAAATCTAAATATACTTGTGATTTTAGTATTTTGTCTAAAGGTGATATTTTTATGCTTTCTTAAGGATGTTTATGACCCTTTAAGTATCCCTTGCCAATTATGATATCATGATGCCTTAATTCCACAAACCAATTTCTATGATCCATTAAGAACTTGTGTAATGCCTTGGATAATCTTGATGTACCTATAATGACTAACTTAACCTAAAATTTGGATGTTTATATGCTTATATGAGGCAACTTTACCATATGCATAACTTTGGCCTTATAATGATCACACCATGAAATGACCATGTCTTTCGACCCTTAGCTCATGATTTTAGGACTTGTTACTAGGAGAAAATCCCGCCATTTATTATTATTCTTCTTTGTAGACTCAATTAGAATTATATGGAGCCTCAAACTCAATCTTTCCCTATTTATTAATATACTCTTGGAGTGCCCAATTTGACTTCTCAATTTTAAAGATATACCCTTATCTTAACATAGAAGAAAGGGGATGAAATTGTGACTTTGACTTTCTAAAATCTTGAAATATGGCTTCCTTTTTATAATCTGGATCTTTGATCACATAACCTTGTTGAAAACAATTTGATAGTGGATACTCTCTGTATTTGGATATATTTGATGGTTCTTGACTACTGTTGTCTAATGTGCTAGATTAGGGTGATATTTGACTTATGAATCAACTAATATATGACACATCCCCATTATAACTACCTCTAAATTCTCATCTTGCTTATTATTTAAATTATGGAAAGGTCACACCTTCTACAAAATTTGGACTTGTTGACCTAATCCTCTAATAGGTACAATTTAGAATAATATTAGATCTTGAAACTTGAATTGATGATGATCTTGAAATATGATAATGCCGACTATAGCTTGTGGTTAAGTTCTTATAAAGACCTAAGTATAGATAAGTCATCAACCTCAAATACCATTACAATGAAAGTGAGTTGATACAAAAACATGTTGCTTGATTGTTGCTCAATTGACGTATATGGATGAATGATCACCCCTAGAAGGGTGAGTTAACTAATCAGTTTATGAAATAAGGTAACCATGAATGTCACCTAATGTTTGAAGGGTTAAGTATACGAAGCATGAAAAAACAAATATTGAGTATGATTATTTGAATCTAATTATTCCATCTCAGAGGGACATAAGAAAAATTCACTAAGGAAGTAGCTCACAACAGGTGGCCAAGCCCAGGAGGGAAGGTCACCAAGAGACCAATACCATGAGGGAAGGCCACCATCAAGACTAAGCTCAGGAGGGAAGGTAAACAATAGGCCAATCCTAGGAGGGAAGGACACCATGAAGACCAAGCCTAGGAGAGAAGGTTAGCATGAAGAGCAAGCCTGGGAGGGAAGATCAACAAGAGGCCAAGCCTAGGAAGGAAGGACACCATGAAGACCAAGCTCGAGAGGGAAGGTTAGTAAGAGGAAAACCCAAGAGGAAAGTCCAGCATGAAGACCAAGCCCAGGAGGAAAGGTCACTATGAGCCCAATGTGGGGACATATTTAAGCACATTATTTTGGACTTAAGTGCCCATTTATAGAGCATAAATATGTCCTTCGCCAATACCTGCCTTGATATAATGTAACATAATGACTATATTTTGAATTTGCATTATTATCTAGCTCTAAATCAATACATTTTATGGTGGTTTATGCCCCTTTTGACAAAGATCATGTCTTTTTTACTATATTGGATTCATGAGACAATTAAAGCTCATTATTGCGAAATATAAATCCCTATGACTTGATCATGATCTCATATGTTGAAATCTTAAAATATAACTTTAATGATCATGGTACTTCAAAATTAGAAGCATGACCTTCTTTTGTGTCTTACACATTATGTATGATTAACATGGATCTAGGGTTTACTTGATTATATATGAACAATGATTGAAAGATGCATTTTTTTAGATATTAGAGTTATTAAATGAAACATTTAAGCCTAGATCCAATGGAACATCTACTTGCCAAAAAAATATTCTTATCTTGTCTAAAACCTACTGATCTAAGACCCTATATTATGTCTTTTTATATCTTAGATCCCTTTGGGGTTGGACCTCCTCTAGTTTGTGACTCATGGATTATGACTTGCTCTCTACTCACAAGGTATGCTTAATCTCTTAACCCTACTATGATATTAGCTTGTTTGTATGTATTCATGAAAGAGATGCTTGGCTAGTTAGTTACTTGATTGAGCTTCTATAATATGATTACAATTTTCAATGTTTTATTATGCTATGTTAACATTATGGATTAAGAAACATAAAACAAGCTTTTTATGAAGGATTTTTGTTTGAGTTTCCTAGTCTTGTTTCTTGTTCTTGATTAATACTTTGATCTATCCAAGCAACTTCTATAGCATTCTTAAACTGTGTCTTCTTACCCTTCCATAGCATACTTAATGTTTTAGCATTAATATATTCTCTTTATTTAATTTTTCATTGTCAAAGGAAGATCTATTGCTCTCATGACTCTAATCTTCATGAAATGGGATACCAATGGGTATGCTTGAAATAGAAATGGGTACATTCTTCTCTTTCTCCATAGTTTTGTCTTATTATTTGTTTAACATTGTTATTTCCTTTTCATATATATATAATATATATATATATATATATATATATATATATATATATATATATATATATATATACTGCTTATGTGTGAACTATGTACCATTCTAGGGATGGATGCCCAAGTCCACTCACCTTTAAGTATGTAGCCATTAGAAGTGTGGATTGAGGGTAATAAATGGTTGAATGTAACGTCATTTCTAGTTTTTTATTGCAATAGTCAGACTAAATAAATATTTTTTTATTTATAGATAGGTGCATATCAATTAATTGCATAATAAATTTCTTGTAGATAGAAATTTTCTTATGCATCATTCTTCGCATATTTTTCAACACGTATCGTCTATGTAGATTCTATTTAAATGATATACATCCCTATCTCCCTCAACAAAAAAATAATTATGTATGTGAAAAATGCCCAAGCATAAATTATAAAGCTTGCTAAAAAAGTGGGCAGATAAGAAAAAAGAAAACAATTATATCAAATGAAGTGGGAAAGGATAACTTGAACTCATTGTGCATTTCATTCAAGGAGAAGTGAAAATAGTTTACATGCATGCATTCTTTCACCCATACTCATCACTTAGATGGTATTTTTATTGCATTCACCATTCCACTGTAAAGTTGGCATTATGATTTATGTATTTTTCATTCCCTTCATTCTTTAGGTTCATAATTTTTTGTTTCTACATAAACAATTTGGATGTTAATTTTGATTCTTATTCATAGAAACCTACTTCATTCCACCCATTGTTCTATATGGTATTCCACATAAATGATTGATCCCCTCATTCATTTCTATATAGGGATCTTCTTCCAGCATAGTTTGGTAGGTAGACCAGAGCAATGTAGAGTGGGAATCACATGGTGCATCTAGAAAATGCCCTATTGACTATAATGTAAACTATTCTACTAATAGTGTTTCATTGATCTAGACGTGGGCATCTGTAATGAACATTTTTGGTCAATGCAGAGTATTTATTTGTTCAGTGGTTGGTAAGCATCGATTTGGGACAGCCAGCTGGGGATATTTGAGAAATGCAGTTCATATTATTTGTCCTCTTGCTAACTTATTTCAAATAGATCCAAAGGTAGTGTTTCTCAAGGGTGAGCAACATTCAATATTAGGGTATTTTGATGCACTAAGTTTTAATCACTTTTCACCGGCTATTTTGCTATGCATTTAGTGCATAATTGTTCACTTATTTCTATCAAATTATGTTGAATTATCACTTTTTATTTGAACTAATGTTGGTTTTTCCTTTTATCAATCTATTTGAGAACTTTCGACAAAACTCGATGCTTCCCACTTGTAAGTCAGTGGTGCCACCATTTTGCAAAAATCCAATAAGAGAGCTAGAGAAAACTCATTGCCACAAACTTTCTAGTCGGTGGTATCGACATTGTCTCGGTGTCACTGACACCCTAGTCGATGGTATTGACTTTTACACCCAGAGTAAGTCAAAACACAAAAAAAAGCAACTTGGCTCTATCAACATACAAGTCGATGGTACTGACACTTATCAAGGGTTTGCATCAGCCAAAAAGTCAGTGTCATCGACATTCCAATTGGACATACTGACTTTGTGCAATCAATGCATATTAAAGATTTAGACAGATCTAACATGTGTGAGTTAATGATGGACATAACCTCACGCATGACCTAAGTGGAGTTTAGCCAAGTTAAAAAACCATGTTCTATCTCATTGCTACAACACACATAGTTGAGAGAGAAGGAGACAAAGGAGATGGTCACGTACTGGATGATTCAGGAACCTCTGGGGAGCAGATTTTTAGTTGAACATTGCAAATCAAGGTGTTCCCTAGAGGAGATCATCTAGACTAGTTTCTCCAAGGGTTTCATTAGTTCTTCTTATGTTTACCTCATTTTAGCTTTTTTCCTCTATATATGAGATGATAGAAATCATGCATGGCTAATCTCCTTGTTCCTTTAAAATTGGGAGTAGCCCAGTTTTGCATTTTAATTGAATTCCATGATTTAATATATTTATTTCACTTAATTCTGAACATAAATCTATGATTTTTTAAAGAATTATCAGTGCTTGATCACCACAATCGATTGCTTAGACCACTGACTTCTTTGAAAGAGGGAATAAGGGTTGGTAAAGTCTTACATTTACATAGCCAATATCGTGCCTCAAGAGTGGGCTTATGGCTGTGAAGGGTATAGCCTGGAGTAATGATTAATGAGCCCATCTAATGCATAAACCATTGTGAGAGTGGAATTTTTCCTAGTATAGGTAGTGCATTACACTGTAGGATGGGTAATACTGGCTACAAGTCCTTACTGCAGGGTTAAGGGTAAATGATTATCAACTAAATGAAGTTAAATGTAGTGTATACCATGGTGAAACTATAATCCTAATATATTCACTCATCCCTAATCACTTTAACTTAAATTAGATCTCAATTCCTTTCTTTATCTATAAACAAGCAACCAATCACTTTTTCTCTAGGGCTAGCTAATTAGGTCATTGTTTGTAATAGTCTCTGGAGAACATTTTCTTGAGTTTTACATTTGGGCCTCATAGACTTATACAACTCGATGCGTACACTTGGATTTGGAACACATATTTTAGGCACATCATAAATCCCAAGTAGAGCCATCATATTTAATGGGGTTCTAACATCTACAACTGGATTAGCAAGAGATACATAGAGTATGTTTTGAATGTAGGCTTTAAGCATTCCTCTTCTTGTATGATTATCCATCTAGTCACTAGCTTGTTGCTTCCAACAAGGCCACAAATATTCTTCTAATTTGTTAGGTGTCATGAATCAAAGGAGCTAAGGTGGTTCATTGAATGCAAAACAAGTCTTTTTCTATAGTGGTTCATTGAGAAAAGGTGCAAGTAGGGAGGAGAATTGTAACACCCCATTTTTTCATATCTCATGAGCGGAAGCATTCTTACTCAATGGGGATGTCAGAATATGTTGATCATGAAATTAAAGTAAATGAAACATTTTGCATTGATTTAAAATTGATTCATACATAGTTCTTGACAAAAGAAAACTACATAATTCTTGTCTATGAAATCTAGTTTACTAGGTGGCATGGCTAAACATGATATACATGACATCTAATTCTCTGGATCAATATGGTAATTGCCATCCCAACATGCAAAACATTCATATCTCCTAGTCTTGATTTTCTTTTTAATCCTTGACTTGCTCCACGTCCTATGGACATCACATCCTCAACATGCAAAATAAACATCACATAAGTTAGCTATATTTGGCACATAATATGACATAGAAAAAAATATAACTTGACATGAGTAAAATTGACGTGAAATAACATGCCATATGCATGAGCATGGATTATCTTAAGCTTTCATTGAGTAACTTTAAACATGATGAATTGATTAGTAAATATATGCATCTCTCTATGATACCTACTTAAGAGCACATGATTGGCACGAACACCCATGATTTGGCAAAAAAGCCCATACGACCCCTTGAGGTCCATGATTGGCTATAAAATTCCATAATTGGCATGAATGCCCATATTTGGCTAAAAATCCCATAACAACCTCTTGAGGTCCATGATTGGATGTATAAGCCCATAATTGACAAGAATGCCATGTTTTGGTTAAAAAAGTCCATTATGACCCCTTCAAGTCCATGATAGTGAGTGCATATAAAAACTAATTCAATTCCATTTGTCATAACATTAACATTAAAGTTAACATTAACATTGTCTTCACATGATCTTTGAACTTTAATGTGGGATCTCTCCCTCTTAATACCATGATGGGATTTTTCCTTCTTAAATAATAATAGGGTTTCTCCTTCTTGAGCAAGATTCATTAATCTATCGTAATTAGGGATCTACCATAGACTATAAGTAAACAATCAAACAAACAATGATAAATATACATGATGTCTTCTTGAGGACACATTCGTAATTCAGGTAACATACTAAAGTGCACAATCATAAATATGAAATAAACCAAAACTACTTGTGCCAAAAATTCATGGCTCGCTTACCTAGAGAAAACCTCCTTAGGGTCTAGTCATCTGACTTGATTGAGTTTCTAATCACTTGCAATTTGATTAAAATGACAATGTGTACATGACTTCTTAATCATCAAACCCTAATCTTGGTCTTTGTATTATTGTGAACGTGGAAAACAACATTTGGAAACAAGGGAAATCAATAGAAAATCAAAAAATCTTTCTAAAACATATTGTCCATATTTTTCTGAGCATCCTATGAATTATTGTGATTTTTGGAAAACTGAGCCAATCACAAATCAAAGAAATATGACATGCACACTATCCAAGGCCAGTGGTCTGCCCTGGAGTAGGGCCCACTCTAAGGTGGCCAAACTAGAAGGGCCCATGTGGCAGTGAGGCTCACTCAACAAAGTTGCACAGTCGTCCGGTTGTCCATGTGCATAAGTACACAAATGCCCATGTCAGGGGGTCACAAAATAGATCTCGATCGGGGCTAAATGGGGAAGAGTAAACATGCAATTTTTCTTCTCAGATTCTTGAAGAACACAATGAGAAATCAATGTCTAAATGTAAATTTTTTGATCTTATCGGTGAAATCCAAGGTCGTAGATCAATACTTCACATTGACATGAAGGCAACGAGCCTTAACTCAAGCTATCTCGTGGTCTAGAGAACTAGGAGCTCCTTCCCCCCAGTTGGAGGCTAACTAGATGACTGGACTGAGGTAATTGTGACAAAAGAACCACCAAAATAGGTTAAATGGCATCATGAGGCCTACTTGAGTGTGATCGAGACATTATGAGGCAGAATCAGCCTGAGTAAACACTATTGTGTACCAGGAATAGATGGAATAAGAGGAGGAAGTCAGAGTTGGAGAAACCATAGAAGCTAGAACAAAACACATGATATAAGGTCAGAAAGACAATCCTTGAGAGAAGGAGAAGCCAATGAATCCCTTTTGGTGGTCGGGGCACCCATGGGAGTCCAAGGCGGTACACATTGGTGAAGACCTCAAATCCGGTCTATATGGTATAGTGAATGGGGCTAAGATAGGGTGAAAAAGTGGTACAAAGTCATTGAAAATGTGTCATGGAATTTAACGGTGGTGGCAATTACAAGAAAATATGTGATATAGGTAGTGGAGTGATGGTGGCTACTGAAAGATAAATGCAAATAGGTCCAGGAGATTGGGGAAATGGGACACCTAATTGGTAGAGGAGGAGTGAAGGTTTAGAGGTGGCTATGCTTTCTACATTGTCTTATATGCATGGGGTTGGCCGCTGGGCTATCTGCAAAACCATGGTGGAGAGGGATAAGAACCCTACTTTAGGCATTTTGTCCACAAATTGAGAGAGTGGGTGAGTGAGGGATCATTAGATTTGGGGTAATGGGAGGAAACCATTGGATAAGAAATCATTCATAATGACAAAGAGATGAAGGAGAGAGAGGTCAAAGAGGCAACATTACAAAATAGCTCCCTGACTTGCGAAGTAAACGGAGGGGCGAGACAATGTTAGAGTCATTCAATAGGGAGTTACTTACATTTTGACCATTGAATGGAGCATAAGAAAGGTAAATGAAATCAATGTAACACGTGAGAGACCAAGAAATTCAAACTTAGGTGTATGAATGCATTAAATGATGATTTTGATTAAAATGTATTCAAAACCATACATAACTCTTTCATAATTAATTTAAAGGGTCAAACAAGGTCAAAACATGACAAAATTTGGACCACACGCCCAAAAAAGAGTCTAGATTATTCTTATGCCCTTCTATTTTCATTTTTCACATGTTTTACCCAAAATAAATATAACTTGAGATTAGTAAAATTGACATGAAATAACTTGACATAAACTTGAACATGGATTATCTTAAGCTTTCATTGTGTAACTTTAAGAATGATGAATTGAATAGTAAATATATGCATCTCTCTATGACACCCGCTTAAGAGCACATGATTGGCCTAAATGTGTATGAATTGGCTAAAAATCCCATAACGACCCCTTGAGGTATGTAACATCCCAGGATTTGAGGCCTCATATGAAATAATCTTATAAGGAATGATTGGACCACCCATATCACCAAGGTGCACCTCCTTTTCAGGGATCCCATCACTAAAGAACTATGTGGTTAAACATGCTCAAGCTAGAGTAGTACTAGGATGGGTGAATAGTCTGGAAGTTTATCCTGGCTTGTACGTGAGTGAGGACAAAGCACACAATTAAGGCTAGTGGTGGTCTGTAGGGCCATATGTCATTCTTGATACTCTACTAGAGCCTTGGGCGGTGGGCCCGAGTGTTACAAATGGTATCATAGCCATAACTCGTCTAGTAGGTGGGGCCCACATGGCCATGTGGCATGCCAGTCTTGAGCCATGTGGTCTAGGCTTGATGGAAAGGGTTGTCCATGGTTATGTAGCCACCCTTGTGCTGGTCTTCCGTGATCGGGAGTTGGGTGCCTATGGGCCATTATGGATCTCCACTGAAATGGGGAATATTATGAGTCCATATAGTTGAGTCATGACAAGAAAATCAAGAGTCTAAGTGGGGGAGAATGTAACATCCCAGGATTTGGGGTTTTAGATGAAATATTCTTATAAGGAATGATTGGACTACCCATATGATGCATGGGTTTTGAGTCACTTTTACAGGCTTATTTTATATCTGTTTTATTCAAATATTTGTCATTTTCTTGATTATATATGAATAATTCACTATAATTGGCCTTTGAACTCTATTTGCATCAAATTATACTCATTTTATCATATTTATATGATTTTATATAATCCCCAGACTTATGCACATGTTTCAACACTTTTTCAGGTACTTTTGCACTGCCCAAAATCAATACCATCGACCCTTGTGTCGATAGTATCGACATTTCATCAGGAATAAACCACGAAATGTGATTTTGGAAAGAAATATCAACATCATAGTTGATACCATCGACCTGGGTGTCGATGGTATCGACAGCGTCGGGATCTGGCAATTTTCTGCACCAAAACTGAGCGTTTTAATCCGACGGTTGAGCTTTTTTGGTGCCGTAAAGTGGTCCTATGACCTAAGGAGAGCACGGCCGGCCCTGGGGGAGATCTTATATCATGCAGCACGACATCCAAGAAGGAGAGGGAGAGAGGAGACAAGAGACGAAGGTCGTCAACCGGGCGATCCGTGCACCTCCGACAGGCGATTTTGCTGTCGGAAGACTACAAAACGCACGTTTCTCGAGGAGGATCTCCAGGAGCACCTTCGTATCGGGGGTTACAAGAGTTTTCTCCATGTTTCCCACATTTTTCTTCTCTACTCCTATGTGTTCTCCATTGTCAACCATGCGAGGCAAATCCCCTCTATCTTTATGACCGGGAGTAGCCCAGGTGATCGTTGTATGACATTTTTACCATAGTATTTCATAATTTGTCTCTTAAATCTGTGGTATGATTTCGTTTTCTCCATTATATCATTATGATTGATCACCCTAATGATAATCTAATGTCTTTAATTACTTTGAAAGAAGAATTAACGGTTGAAAAGAGATGAAATTCACATTAACTAATAAATCCTTTGAACACGGTGATGTACGGTTAATGGTGGAAACCCAGAGTATGGTCTTCATGCACCTAGTTTAGGGTATAGGTTACTGCTACCATGGAACCGACCTAGATTTAGGTAGTGAATTGTATCACGAAAGTGAGCAATTCTGACTATAGGCCACTACCCGAAATGAGAGACAAATTAGGTTAACTATGTAGAAATTAATACAACGAGAACCTGTGGTGAAACTGTAATCCTAAAGATTCCCTTTTAAATTGATTAAACTAAACATTTAATCGATTGCTTTGTTTTCTTTTATTTTCTTTTCTTTTTCAATCAACTCTTAAATCATTTTAATCGGTCTAGCTGATTGTGAGTAGTTAGTAGTAGTCTACCAACAATTACGTTTCCTTGAGTTTGAATTGGGCCTCACAAAGGCCTATATTACTCTGATGCATGCATTTGCGTTCTATGAACGGTAAATTCGTGTCAAGTTTTTGGTGTCGTTATCGGGGAAACAATAATTGTTGGCACTACGAGGGCTGCAAGCGGCCACTCTAGACCACATTTTTTTATTTTTTAAAATTTTAATTCATGCAATTAATCATTTATCTTTCATAACCCACAATCGTCTAGCACTGTGCTTAATTACACTTATTATTTTGCAGGTACTAGTGCATGGTGAGTACGCGTAGCGCATACTACAAACAGTCATCACCAGAGGTCCCATTCTTGGGCCTCATTTGAGTAATCAAATAAGAAAGATAACCTATCAAATAGAGTTCATTCTAGAAACGGATGTCTGCGCTAGGGTATACGCGCCGCGGAGGCGGCCGTGGAAATCGTGGTGGCCGTGGTGCCGGGCGGGATATCCCCCGCGTTTCTCCTGCTGATGGTGATGTCGCATGCGACCTAGTCTCGTCTGATGACCCCCCCTCCGTTCTGTTGTCCTCAGTTGAGGGCGACGTAGAGATGGACGCTGCAGTCCCGCCTCCGCAGCTACAAACCAAGTCGTACAAGGACGCCATGGTCGGGCGGACGTCCAGACACCCTGCATCTCTCTCCCCTGTCTCGCCGGATTTTCTGACATCTGCAGATATCCGCGTCGACCGAGCAGGAGCCGTTCCGGCGATCTCCATTAATCCGGCTACGCTGCCTCCTCTCTTGGAACCTTGGAAGTTCGCAGTCGTGATCAAGGTCATCGGCACCTCAGTGAACTTCAACGCCCTGATGAATAGACTACCAATCCTATGGCAATTAACAGATGAATTCCGTGCTATTGACCTCGACAAAGGATACTATGTTATCCAGTTAGCCAACAACGAGGACTTCGTCCGGGCCCTAACAGGGGGACCGTGGATGATCTTCAATCACTACTTGTCGGTGCAATCCTGGTCCAAGGATTTCCGGCCATCTGACCCCATACCCAAGAAACTGGTGGTATGGTCGCGCATCCCTGACCTTCCTATACATCTATTCCAGAATCAACTCCTCTTTTGCGTGGGAGATCTGATCGGCAAAACGATCAAGATAGATACCACGACCCAGACTGGAAATCGGGGCAAGTTCGCCCGTATCGCGGTTGAAGTCGACACGACCAAGCCATTGCTTCCGGCAATCATGCTCGATGGGGAACGGTACCGCCTGGAGTATGAGAACCTGCCCACTTTCTGTATGAAGTGCGGCAGGCTTGGCCACGCCGAGGGGGACTGTAAGTTCATCCCTACATTCCCGAGCGTCGCCCCGAATCCCTCAAGTACACAGGCGATGGCCGTTACTTCGCGCTACACAGCAGATATCCACGCCAAGATGCCTGATAGAAAGTCTACTAATAGCAAGAAGCTAGCTAATCCTTCTGATGCAAGCACGGCCAGCAACAAGAAGGAACCTCCTGCCGACAAGACCAAGCCGGCTCAAGATACACCTGTTGTCGACGTGGACGATGGAGGCACATGGGAGACAGCCTCATCCCGCAAGCACAAGAAGAAGGTTGGCAGACCTCCCCCTGTGTCCGAGGCACCAGGGGGAAGCCGCCCACCACCTGCTCCGACAAAGGCCCCTTCTGTTCCCACTGCGGCCGGAGATAACTCGGTCGTGACGTTGGTGGACGATGAAATCAGCAACGGACGGACCACTGCCTTTGCTGATTCTTTCCGCTTTCAAGCAGCCGACCAAAGCAACCAGCTTTCCATGCAAGCAGGGTTCTCTTTGGGAGCCCAAGGTGCCAGCGGTGGGGTTATCCTCCGCAATAGACGTGTTGTCTACCAAACAATGAGCCCAGGACGTGAGCGGAAGAAAGGCAAACTCGCAGCGCTTGTGGGTAATGTCGACTTCACAGCTAATGCAAGGAAGTCTCTAGACTTTGAGAATGCTGATGCAGGGACAGACGAGACCATGGATGCCTCCTCTGAGGCATCTGGACTCCTCGCAGCAATCCACTAAGCACCTTTTGGTGCTGCCCTCCTTACCTATTGGTTTTTTATGACCAACATCATCTGTTGGAACATCCAAGGAGCTTGCTCCAAGGATAAATTAATTCTCCTCAAAGAATACAAAAGGAGGTATAAACTTCATATCCTTGTTATTATCGAGCCTCGTTGCAGCGGCAGTAAAGCCAATGACATCATCACCAAGTTGGGTTACTCTTCCTCTCACAGAGTTGAAGCGTTGGGCTTCTCCGGGGGCATCTGGGTCCTTTGGGACAACTTTAGATGCTCTGTTGACATTCTGCAAAGCCACCGTCAATACGTGCACTGCCGTATTAATAGCTCCTGGTTGCTTACTTTTGTTTATGGTAGCCCGAATCCACAGAAGCGCAACCACCTGTGGTACAGGCTTTCTGGTCTCTCCTCTCTCATTAACGGTCCTTGGGCGCTGGTCGGCGACTTCAATACTATGCTTGATGCCTCTGAGAAACAAGGCGGGAGCAGATTCGACAGACATTCCAGCCTCAAATTTAATTCTCTCCTTGCCAACACAGGTCTTAAAGAGATGGCCTCCTCGGGGCATCGGTTTACATTCAAGAAAGGCAGGCTGTTAGAGAAGCTTGATAGAGCTATTGCTAATGTGGAGTGGACTGCGGTGGAAGGCGGGATGAATATTCAAGTTCTACCACGCCTTCATAGTGACCATAATCCCATTCTCATGTCTGGGCACCATCATCAAGAAGGAGGTCGTCACTTCAAAACCAAGATGAGTTGGAATCTTATTCCTTCCTTTAAGTCTGATCTTCTCAATGCGTGGGATGGCTCTCGACCCTATCTGGACGCACTCCCCTCCTTCAAAGCAGCTGCTGCCTCATGGGAGGCTAATAGACTCAAGCAACAACACAAGCAGAAAGACATCCTTTTACGGAAAATAGACAAATGCCAGGTAGCATCCAACTCCCCTTCTCCTCCAGTTTCAATACAACTTAAATGTATTACCCTGCAAGAAAGTCTCAATACCATTCTCCTGAGAGAGGAGGCTGATTTGCAGCAGCGATCTAACATCAACTGGCTACAGTATGGCGACGGAAACAACAAGTTTTTTCACGCCTATGTCAAGTCACGCAGGCAACATAGCAAAATCTCAAGGCTACGTGATTCCAATGGTGTTTGGATCACGACGTCGGACTGTATCAAACTTCATGTGCGGGACTTCTTTACGCAACTGCTGTGCACCTCTTCTTCACCGCCGCCTAGCCGTGAAGCCATCCGTAATTATGTAGGCGAGTTCCAGCCTATCCATAACAGCCATCTTCTTGGGTGTGTTCCGGACGCGGAAGAGATCCGACGCACCATCTTCCTCATGGCTCCCGCCAAGGCGCCGGGCCCCGACGGCATCCATAACGGGTTTGTCCAGGACAATTGGTCTCATGTGGGCAACTCCTTCATCACCACCGTTCAACATGCCTTCGCCACCAGCAAGGTGGACTCACGTATTGCGGATTCCCTCCTTGTGCTCATCCCCAAGGTCGCTAACCCGCAACGCTGCTCTGAGCTTCGCCCTATCTCTCTAAATAATTGCTGCTTCAAGCTTATCTCAAAGATCATTGTGGAACGTCTTAAACCGTATCTGAATGATTGGATTTCCATGTCCCAATCTAGCTTCATTCCTGGCCGCCGTATCAGCGATAACATACTTCTTGTTCAAGAGGTTGTGCACTCTATGAAAATGAAAAAGGGGAATAAAAAATGGGTGGCAATCAAACTGGACCTTTCTAAAGCTTTTGATCGTATGAATTGGCTGTTTGTTGAGGATACCTTGGCGAAAGTTGGCATCCCTGACAATCTCTCTAAGTTGATAGTGCAAATCATCTCTGAAGGCAGCACCTCAATTCTGTGGGAAGGCATCCCTATGGAACCCATCAAGTCTATTCAAGGCGTGCGGCAAGGGGACCCCATTAGTCCCTACCTCTTTGTCCTGTGCATGGAACGCCTCAGCCAGGCTATTTCCAAGGCTGTGGCACTTGGTATTTGGAAGCCAATTAGGCTCACTAGAACTGGGCCGCCGCTCTCACATGTTATGTTTGCTGATGACATTCTCCTTATGTCCGAGGTCTCTTTATCTCAAGCTTCTAACATCAACAAGATTCTTATGGAATTCGCCGCTGTCTCTGGTCAGGTCGTCTCCAAAGAGAAGTCATGCTGTTACTTCTCATCTAACACATCCATCGCAGAGCAACGAGCTTTCTGTCGCCGCATGGGCATACCGAGAACTTCAGACTTGGGCCGCTATTTAGGGGTTCCCGTACTCCACCACCGGATAAACAAAGAGACACACTCACACATTCTTCGCTCTATTAGAGGCCGCATGGATAGCTGGGCAGCCCGCACTCTATCTCTTGCTGGTCGCATCACGCTGGCTAAGTCTTCCTTGCAATCCATTCCTTCCTACACCATGCAAACGGTGCAACTTTCTCCGACTCTTTGCGATGATATTAACAAACACATCCGTGACTTCATTTGGTCGGGTGGCCGGGATCAAAAGAAAATGTCCCTTGTATCTTGGGATAAGCTCACGAGAAGCAAGTCCATGGGCGGGCTAGGCATCAAGGATGCAAGAACTCAAAATGCGGCTTTGATGATGAAAAATGTTTGGCAGTTTATTAATAACTCCCCATCTCTTTGGGTTAAGTTAATGAAGAACAAATATGTCCACAATGGTGTCGTCTCCAAGAAACCTTGTTCTGCTGCTTGGGCCTTCATCAAACGCCATATTCCCAAGTTGGAAGGCTTCTGTCATAAGACTATCAATTCTGGTGAAAGCACAAATGTCTGGCGTGATAAGTGGCTATTTGGAAATGCCATTACCGATCTTGCTCCTACCTTACAGCCGCCCGAGGATCTCAATGATCTCACTGTCCAATCCCTATCCCCTTCCCCGGGTACGTGGGATTGGGAGTTCATTCATGCTTATATTCCCCCTGCCGCTTGGGGTATGATCCGTAGTATCAACCCCCCTATGGCGGAGGCCGGGGCTGACTCTTGGGCTTGGCCCCTTGAACCCCGTGGCGAGCTCACGGCGAAGAGTGCCTATGCATGGCTCAAGAACGAACATCATCCCCCTCATACTTCGAACTGGAAGGCTCTCTGGTCTTTATCTCTGCCTCCCAAACTTAAGTCCTTCCTCTGGCTGCTTAAGCACCGAGCCATTCTAACCCATGCAGAGAAAGTGCGACGCCACATCATCGTGGACGACACCTGCCCTGTTTGCTCTTGCGAGGCCGATAGTCTAGTTCATTGCCTCCGCGACTGCCCCGACAGCCTCAAGGTTTGGCAGCTGCTGAACATGGAGCCTTCCTTCTTCACCACTCCAGGGGACGAGTGGATTACTTACATCATACATGGCACCACCTCCACAGAGGACAGAACCTTGCGTTGCTTCGGCTGTTGGTCCATTTGGCAAGCCCGTAATGAACTGCTCCATGGCGGTAAAAAGGTCCCAGCACAAGTGTTGGCTGCACGTATTCGTAATGTGGCTGCTACTGTGCTCTCTTGGCACAGTAGGTTTCCACGACCGGGCCTGCCCAATTTTGCTCACCCAGCTCGGCCGTCTTCTCACAATCAAGTTGTTTTCGTTGATGCTGCTTTCCAAAGCCATACGTCGAAGATGGGTATTGGTATCCATATTACGGATAGCCAAGGAACTTGCTTGCTTGGTCATGGCTCGTTCGGCTATGCTGCCTCAGCATTAGATGCCGAGATGCAGGGTATCATCCTTGCTATAAAGATCTATATCCTGAGGAATTGGAATGCTCCTATGCTCCTCTCCGATTCCTCCTCGGCCATTGATGTCCTCAAGCATGTGAGTACACCAGCTTGCAAACTTGAGCCTTTAAGGAGAGAGTATAGCCGAGCGCTCACCTCTCTCCCGGATTCCCAGCTCCAGTTTATCAATCGAAAGCACAATCCAGTGGCAGATATCATTGCTAAACATTCTATGTATACTGCTACAGAGAGTAGCTTCACCACTGGTAAGCCTCCTTGGCTAACTATGGATATCAACATACAACTTTCTGTAATTTGGCCCGAACTAGAGCTCGGGATGAATAATAACTAGTCTCTATGTTTCCCAAAAAAGAGGTCCCATTCTTGGGATCAGATGATGAGGAAATCAACATTCAAAATCAACTCAAGAACGTGGATTCTGAATCTGAACCGGAAGCAATGGCCGAGGAACAGAATATTTGGGAGAAAATCAAGGCGTCGTCCTCATCTGCATCAAAAGGGCCAATTAAGAAGCAAGCCATCAATATTCCCAACTGCAAAATTGACCCAGGCCTAATCAATTTGGTCAAGTCCAATGCATTTCACGGGCTAAAGAATGAAGACCCGGTGGCCCACATAAGCCAGTTTGTGGAGAACTGTGACATGGTCAAGATAGATAGGTTTCCGCAGGAGGTGCTCTATTTGAAATTATTTCCCAGCTCTCTAGCAGGAAATGCCCGAGAATGACTGCATAACTTGGACGACGAGTATGTGGAATCGTGGGATCATATGGTCGAAGTGTTCTTCGAGAGATTCTTTCCACCCAAGAAGACTAATGATCTTGTAAGAAAGATCCACAACTTCAACCAGAAAGCTGGTGAAACATATTCTGAGACTTGGGAGCAATTTTAGATAATGCTGAGGAGGTGCCCACGTCATGGGTTGGACAAGGAGAAACAGGTCAAGATTTTCTATTTTGCTCTTTCTGAGCATGATAGAAGCAACCTGGATTCAGCAGGTTCAGGGTTCTTCTTAAACAACACAGATACAAGGTGTTGGGAGATTTTGAAGAACATGGCCAAAAAGTAGTCCTGTGGTGATAGAGATGCACCAGAACAAGTTAAAGTTGCAGGGGATGCCAAAGCCATCAAAGAATTGAATGAAAAATTGGATCTCATAGACAAGAAGCTTGTGGAGAAAGAGAAAGAATCCAATGCGGAGGCCCAAGTCAGATTTATGCAACAACATGGCTATAGGAACAATGATTACACTTGCAGGAAGGACAGAAAATTCTCATGGAAGGATCCAAACAACTTCCTGCAAGATCCAGATTCAAAGACACAATCAAAGGAGGAGGATAAAAGCACCGAGTTTCTTAGTCAAGTGGTGCAACAAAATCAAGAGATGATGAGTACGTTCGCCAAGTAGTTACAGTCTCAGGGCGAGATTTTGAATAAATTTAGGCAGACATTGCAAAGTCATGGAGTGCAAATGAGGGCACTAGAGACAACTGTGACTCAAATCGCCAATGAAGTGGCAGCCATGAAGCATACAAATCAACAAAGACCAGCTAGTAATGCAGAGTCTACTCAAACACATCATTAAGTGAAGTATACATCTGTGATTAAGGAACCACAACCCCTGGTGGTGGAGGTCCATGAAAAGGGGAAAATGCATTTTGATACAGAGGCTAAACCCAGTGTACCATACCCCCACAACTTATATGATTTTATATAATCCCCAGACTTATGCACATGTTTCGTCACTTTCTGAGGTACTTTTACACTGCCCAGAGTCGATATCATCTACCCTAGTGTCGATAGTATCGACATTTCATCAGGAATCAACCCCGAAACGTGATTTTGGAAAGAAATATCAACATCATGGTCGATACCATCAACCTGGGTGTCGATTATATCGACAACGTTGAGATCTGGCAATTTTCTGCACTAAAACTAAGCATTTTAATCTGACAGTTGAGCTTTTTCGGTGCCGTAAAGTGGTCCTATGACCTAAGGAGAGCACGGCCGACCCTTGGGGAGATAATATATCGTGCCACATGACATCCAAGAAGGAGAGGGAGAGAGGAGACAAGAGACAAAGTTCGTCAACCGGGCGATCCGAGCACCTTCGACGGACGATTTTGCTGCCGGAAGACTACAAAACGCACGTTTCTCGAGAAGGATCTCCAGAAGCACCTTTGTATCGGGGGTTACACGAGTTTTCTACATGTTTCCTACGTTTTTATTCTCTACTCCTGTGTGTTCTCCATTCTCAACCATGTGGGGCTAATCCCCTATATCTTTAGGACCGGGAGTAGCCCGGGTGATCATTGTATGACATTTTTACCATAGTATTTCATTATTTGTCTCTTAAATCCATGGTATGATTTCATTTTCTCCATTATATCATTATGATTGATCACCCTAATGATAATATAATGCCTTTAATTACTTTGAAAGAAGAATTAACAGTTGAAAAGAGACGAAATTCACATTAACTAATAAATCCTTTGAACAAGGTGATGTACAGTTAATGGTGGAAACCCAGAGTATGGTCTTCATGCACCTAGTTTAGGGTATAGGTTACTACTACCATGGAACTGACCTAGATTTAGGTAGTGAATTATATCGCAAAAGCGAGCAGTTCTGACTATAGGCCATTACCCAGAATGAGAGAAGAATTAAGTTAACTATGTAGAAATTAATACAACAAGAACATGTGGTGAAACCGTAATCCTAAAGATTCCCTTTTAAATTGATTAAACTAAACATTTAATCGATTGCTTTGTTTTCTTTTATTTTCTTTTCTTTTTCAATCAACTCTTAAATCATTTTAATCGGTCTAGCTGATTGTGAGTAGTTAGTAGTAGTCTACCAACAATTATGTTTCCCTGAGTTCGACTCGGGTCTCACAAAGTCCTATATTACTCTGACGCGTGTACTTGCGTTCTACACACGGTAAATTCATGTCACCATATCACCAAGGTGTGCCTCCTTTTGAGGGATCCCGTCACTAAATAACTATGTAATTAAGCGTAGTAAAGCCCAGTGTAGTACAAGGATGAGTGACTAGTCAGGAAGTTTATCCTGTCTTGCACGTGAGTGAGGACAAAGCTTGAAGTTAAGGCTAGTGGTAGTCTATGAGGCCATTTTTCATTTTTGAAACTCTAGTAGAGCCTAGTGCAGTGGGCCCGAGTGTTACAAGGTCCGTGATTGGCTACAAAATCTCATAATTGGCATGAATGCCCATGATTTGGCTAAAAAGCCCATAACGGCCCTTGTGGTCCATGATTGGCTATAAAACCCCATAATTGGCATAAATGCCCATGATTTAGCTAAAAATCCCATAACAACCCTTTGAGGTCCATGATGGTGAGAGCATATAGAAACTAATTCAATTCCATTTATCTTAACATTAACATTAACATTAACATTAACATTAACATTAACATTAACATTAACATTAACATTAACATTAACATTAACATTAACATTAACATTAACATTAACATTAACATTAACATTAACATTAACATTAACATTAACATTAACATTAACATTAACATTAACATTAACATTAACATTGGCATTACATGATATTTGAACTTTAACATGATGGGTTATCTCCATCTTAATACCATGATGGGATTTCTCCCTCTTAAATAATAATAGGGTTTCCCCTTTTTGAGCATTGATTCATTAATCTTAATCATAATCGTAATTAGGGTGCTATCATAGACTGCAAATAAACAACCAAGAAAAGAGTGATAGATATCATGATGTTTTCTTGAGGACACATTCATAATTCATGAAACATACTAAAGTGCGTAATCATAAATAACAATCAATAAACAAAAATTACGTGCAAAAAATGCATGGCCCGCCTACCTAGAGTAGACCTCCTTAGGGTCTAGTCCTCTAACTTGATGGAGTCCTCTAATCAAATGTAATTTGATTAAAATCATAATGTGTACATGAGTTATTAATCATTAAACCCTAATCATGGTCTTTGAATTATTGAAGAGTTTAAATGTGGAAAACACCATTTAGAAAAAAGTTAAATTGATGGAAAATCAAAGAGCTTTCTAAAACATATCTTCCCATATTTTTTGAGCATCCTATGAATTATTGTGATTTTTTGAAACTTGTACCAATTAGAAATCAAAGATATACCTATTCCATACTGCGATGGGTGGAAGAGGGGGATGGGGAGATGGTGTCGGTGATAGTGCTAGGGGTTTTTCCGGGGGGCGAGGATGAAGAAACAACCAGCATAGAGACAAGGTTACTAATTGGGCAGAAGATATCAGGAAGGAGAATGTAGATCTGTAAGGAGATCATGACAAAGAAAATGATGACGTTAGGGTTCTAGTGCCAGAGATAGGTTTTGCATTCCAATTTAGAGGGATGCAAGGATTATCTGGCACACAAGACATGAAAGATCTAGAGAATTCAAGGAGTAATACTATAGGTAGAAAACATGTGAGAGTCAGTGATGAACATACTACAAACAGAGTATATACAGACACGACGGGGGACACATCTTTAGGGGGAGTGGACGGTAGACATGGAGGAGGGAGAGAAGGGGATTTGGGGAGGAAATCCTCATTCAGTAAAGTTGTGGACAGTGAAAACTATGTGGAGCCTAACCCAGACAACTACATGCTTGAATCCTTATTTGAAGAAAAATTGGATATAGCGGCGATCAAACTAGAGCGATCCGTAGGGACACCCATACTGTCAAATGATGAAGAAGTTGAAGAAAGCCTCATGTATCTATGGAAATATGCATTTGTTGTTCATTTGATTGGAGCTGACATTGGCTACATGACTCTAAGGGAATGAGTTAAACTCCTTTGGAACATCACAGGGAGGTTTAACATGTTCGAACTGAACATGGGGCACTTTATTATTCAATTGTCTTGTAGGAAAGACTATGACATGGCCATGATAGGAGGGCCATGGAAATTTTTTGGCTGTTGTCTAGTGGTGTGGCATTGGTACCCAAGATTCAAGCCAACAAACAAGATGCCATATGACATAGTGACATGGGTCCACATAATGAATTTACCGCTGCATCTGTACATAGACACCATGCTGGTGTATATAGGGCTGGCGTTAGGCAACCTTTTTAAGATTGATAAACACACATTAAGGCGGACACATAGCAGATTTGTGAGAATAGCAATTGAAGTGGATACAATGAAGGAGCCTATCACTTCAATTATTATAAATGATGAGGAGTATGAGGTTATATATGAAGCCTTCCTAGTTCCCTGCAAAACATGTGGGCTCCTTGGTCATTCAGAGAAAGGCTGCTCTAACAAGAAACCTAACCATGCTAGAGAGGAGGAAGCAAATACAAGAGAAAGTGGAAATACTAAGAACAATGATAACAACGGACGATGACAGACACAAAAGAATAGATATGGTAAAAGAAGAGGAACTAAGACATAGAATAAAAGTAGTCAACATCAAGAAGCCCAAAAATAGACCAATAGATTTGAAAATCTATCAAAGGAAGAAGAGAGCACAGAGCTAGATGAGAACATAATCGATCAGAGAAAGAAAAACCACACTAAAAAACAAACTGAGAAGATAGAAAAGGTGTGGCAGAAGAAGAAAATGTCAGCTAAGAATTTGAAAACCATAGAAAAGAAGAAGATGATGCTCAACGACATCACTAAGCAGGCGGAGAATGCTAATAACTAGAACAAGAATGAGGCCACAAAAGGGAAAGAGAAGATGGAGAAATAAACTATGGACATGGAAGATGAAGTAGTCTAAATCCACATTGTGGACATTGATGAGTTAATAGAAGAACTTATTAGTGAATCACTAGGGAAGGATATGGAGGTTTCATCAGGAAACACTCGATAGGAAATAGAATAGAACAAAATTGATACCATAGTTATGAACATAGGTCCACAACCCATCCCTTCAACTAGCAAAAAAATCAAGGGCATCAGTGCAAAGATGAAGGAACTAAAGACCACTCCTCCTTATATATAATGGAAAAGAAGTGAAAGAATAAATCAAGAAAATGAGGAAGATTTTTCACAGACACATGAGTCGAATGAGGAACAAACAACCCACGCAGTAGGTTGATTCTGATGCTATCCTTGACCCTTCTTCATCACATTGTATTAATAGTTTTTATGATTAATACACTTTTCTAGAATGTGAGAGGCATTAGAAACAATGACACCTGTCGAATTCTAGAAGAGCTTGTACATATTCATAAAGCTAAGATGGTAGCTATAGAAGAATTGAGAATTAGTGGCATTCCAGCCATAAACACTATTAAATCCCTAAGCTTCTTGAACTTACACATAGTTGAAGCTAGAGGTATCTAGCTTTGTTGGAAAGCACAAGACTGCAAGATTGAAATTGTGAACAGTCTTAGAATTTACTACTTGTAGAGTGAACGAGAACACTCTAATTATAGTCATCTATGCTAACCCCCATATTACAGAGAGAAAATTTCTTTTGAAATACCTCATTGATATGGAACAATCATAGAATTCACTACACGTTGGACTGTTCTAGGTGACTTTAGTACCACCATTAGTCCAGATGAGAAAAGCAAAGGAAAGACTTACAACTATACATAAGTTTTTGTATTCAATGATACCTTATTATCAGCAAACTTGGTGGACCTTGGCTTCTCATATATGCATTTTACTTACAAACATGGAATCTTACAGGAACGACTTGATAAGGCAGTGGCTAATACAACTTTTGTCACTGAGAAAGATGACTATTCAGTTATTCACCTCCCAAAAGTGTTCTTGGATCATTGTCCCATACTGATCAAGTTTAGAAAACATAGTACTTCCAACAACAGATTCAAAGCTAAAGCTAGTTGGAATGACAATGTTGATTTTTCAGAAGATGTGAAAATTGCACTGAACCCAATGTTGGACTTCTAGAACGCTCTTCAAAATGTTAAATGACACATTACTCAATGGGAGAGAAATTACACTCACATCCAAAGAAGAAATAAGGACATGTTACTCAATAATATAAATATCCTTCAAACCAATCTTGCTGAACAGTATGACACAATCTCATATGAGCTATGTATATATGTGTAGCTAGAACTTGCAGAAGTCCATAAGAAATAAGAGGAGGAATCGATACTCATGATTCATGTGAATTGGCTAAAAATGGGGATGAAAACACAAAGTTCTATCAAGCCCATGTCAAGCAAAGAAGGAGAGGTCTCGTGATCAACACTCTAAAAATTTCAACTGATGAGTGGGACATGGATGATAAGGAACTCAAACGGATAGTCGCGAATCACTTTAGAGATATGTTCGTGGCACTGAGGGCCCAAGGTACTACTAATATGGATGCTATTCCGACATGGTTTAGTAGACTGAAAACTAATGACAAGTATATGTTGGGAGCTATCCTGTCTGTCGAACAAGTACTACATAACTTGAAGAAAACTGACTCATACAAAGTGATAGGTCTGGATGGTATTACTGGACTGTTCTTGTTAAAGAATTGAGACACTATAAATGTGTCCCTCATGGATACTATCACTAAGGCCATAAAAGGTGATCCTCTTCCTATGGAACTTTGTGATGTGTTAGTAGTTCTTATTCCAAAGATCCCCAAACCTGAGAAATGCAATCAACTTAGGCATATATCCCTAAATAATATATGCCTTAAGATTTTCTCCAAAGTTCATTACAGCGGTACAGGAGGTTATCCACAACATGAGAAAAGGCAATGCTGCTAAAGTTATGGCTATTAAGATAGATTTATCTAAAGCTTATGACATGATTTCATGGACCTTTATTGAGGATACATTAAAGAAGATGGACATCCCCGACAACATTAGAAGGTATATTATGGCGTCTATCACTTCATGGTCCACTTCTATAATCTGGAAAGGTAAGACTCTCCCTAGATTCAAGGCCATGAGAGGCATGAGACAAGGAGACCCCCTATCTCCTTATCTTTTTGTGATTTGCATTGAAAGATTAAGTCAATTAATTGAAGATTTTGTTAGTGAAGGAAGTTGGAAACCTATTAAGCTAGCTTCTAAAGGCCCAAAGTTAGCACATATGTGTTTTACAGATGACATAATCCTCTTTGCTAAAGATGTGAGGGCTAACATGATTGTTATTCTCAACTTCTTTGACAAGTTCAAAGTTGCCTCTGGACAATCCATATCAATTGAAAAACCTTGCATCTTCTTTGATCGTACTGTGAGTAGAAGAGATAGAAGGAAGATTTGCCGTATCAACCAGTTTTCAGAGACTACCAATCTAGGAAGATACATGGGAGTTCCTCTTATTCATAAATGTGTTGATAGATACACTTATGCAGATGTTCTTAATAGAGTTTCCAATAGAATTAATTCATGGTCAGCTTGCTACCTCTCTATGGTCAAACGAGTGTGTCTGGATAAGGCAGCTCTCACGACAATCCCAACTTATGTGATGTAGAATTCTAAACTACCAGTCATTTTGTGTGATCATGTGGATGCCAATATAAGGCAATTCATATGAGGGGGTGGTCACAAGAAAAGATCGATCTTGTTAGTAGGTTGGGATAAAGTTACTAGTGAAAATTAGAATGGGGGTCTGGAAGTGAAAACGATGAGAACTTGGAATCAAGCACTGCTTTTGAAAAACTCTTGGGAAGTGGCAACATGGAGGAACACTATTTGGTGCAAAATGATGAGAAAAAAATATGAGGCATGCGCGAACCTCAAACCCTTAATTGGTTCTTGTTTATGTAGAGCCACTCTAGAGGGTAAATCAACCATCAATAACAACTGTAACTATATTATTATGAA
The DNA here is from genome assembly GCA_963693085.1 of Alisma plantago-aquatica. Taxonomy (NCBI): domain Eukaryota; kingdom Viridiplantae; phylum Streptophyta; class Magnoliopsida; order Alismatales; family Alismataceae; genus Alisma; species Alisma plantago-aquatica. The sequence goes on along the minus strand of OY856413.1, from coordinate 89,419,253 downwards.
TGGCAAAGGTATCAAGTTTTGTCATAATATATGGATGAAGGATGGAAAATTCCTTATTCATAAAATGCTAAAGACTATCCCACCCGATCTAGATGATCTTCTAGTAAGTAGTCTCATCCTCCACAATGGTGAATGGGACGGTCAATTTCTCAATGAAGGATTATCGAAAGATATTGTTGAAGAGATTTTGAAGCAATAACCTCCTACAAATCTTGATATTGAAGACATTAAAGTCTGGTTGCACACTGATACATGTCTATTCTCGACTAGATCAGCATACAAGACCTTGAAACAAGACACAAGAAATAGACAAATAGGGGGAGTAGAAATCGATTTGGAGTGCTAAGGTGTCAGGTAAAACCAAAATGTTTGTCTAGCTTTTCAATCATAAAGCTACCCTTACCAATCAGTGTAGGAAGGAGAGACATATGATGATGGATGATATCTGTCCTCACTATAAAACAACTACAAAAAGTTGTATACATGCTCTCAGAGATTGTCTGCATGTTAGAGGAATCTAGAATGGTGTCTTTGATAACAAAATACCTTCTAACTTCCTGACGGCCAATTCTACGACTATGTGGGTGAGCAGTAATCTGAGAAACAATAAGAATAAGGATATCATTATGATTGGGTGCCATTACATCAAGACTAATAGAAACTTATCTGTATTCAATGGTGAGGAGAGATCAATACATCACCAAGATACTTATATCAAAAGGATTGTCAAACAATGCAGAAAAGCATGGACAAATAGCAGAAATAGTATCAGCTTGGATAGGACAAGTAAGTGTACTCGCCCCTATGAAGGTCAGATCAAAATCAATGTAGTGATGGTGATTAGGGGGAAGCAGGGCACCTGTGCTGTAATAGCTAGAGACGAGAAGGGAGAATGGAAGTTCAGGAGGTGCTATAATACTGAGCTGAAAGACACATTAGAAGGGGAGATTCTAACCATTCTTGAGGCTACAGAAATAGCCAATGACATGAACCTTAACAAGCTACATATCGAATCTAACTGTAAGAATGTGGTTATGATTGTCACAGGTGAGGTGGATGTGTATCCACAGTTTGCAAAGGAAATATTGGGGATGACTAGCATATGGAAGACGGATTGGCACATTTCCCACATAGTCAGAGAGAAGAACAAAGTAGAGGATAAGTTGGCGAAATACCACCAAAAACAAAATTAGTCTATGGCTCACTATGTGAGACCCCCAGAGGAAATAGACTAGTTGCTTCTCAATGACTATAATGGCAGTAGTACCACCATGTTTAATTCTACTTATAATTACCTTCAGTGTAATTCTATTGATTTTCAGCTCGTAAGAGGAGGACGAGCTGAATAAGATCACCTCCTGGCTTCCATAAAAAAAATCAAAGATATGCCACATGCCCACTATCCAAAGCCAGGGGTCCACCATGGAGCAGGGCCCTCTCAAAGGTGGCCCAACTGGGAGGGCCCATGTAGCAGAGAAGCTCAGTAAACAAAGATACATGGTTGTTGAGTTGTCTAGGTGTGAAAGTACACAAATGTCCCTATTGGGGTGTTACAAAGTACATCTCTATTAAGGATAAATCAAGAAGAGAAAACATGTGATTGTTCTTCTCAGATTCATGAAGAACACAATGATAAATTGATGAGTAAACATGAAATTTGTGATCTTATCTGTGAAATCCTAGGTCGTGGATGAATCCTTCATATTTCCACGAAGGCGATGAGCATCGGCTTGGGTTGTCTCATCACTTGGAGCACCGAGAGCTCCTTCTACCTTCTCATAGTGTCACGATATTATTGCACTTAGGCAATGTCATGAAAGAACCATCAAAATGGATCAAATGGCACTACGGGGACAAGTCGAGTGGTATGGAGACATTGTGAGGTGGAATTGACATGAGAAAACACTATTACATGCCAGAAACAAGAAGAAGTAGAAGAGGAATTTGGAGATGGAGAAACCATAGAAGCCAGAACAAAACATGTGATCTAAGGTTAGAAATACAATCCTTTAGACAAGGCAAAGCCAATGAATCTCTTATCGTGGTCAGAGAAGCCCTGGGAGTCCAACCTAGCACCCATCGATGAAGACCTAAAAGTCAATCTATAGGGTATAGTAACTGGGGCTAAGCCAGGGTGAAAAAGCAATTGAAAATTGTTGGAGATGTGTCGTGGATGCTAATGGTGGTGGCAATTGCATGGAAAGATGCATCATAGGTGGAGGTGTGATAGTAGTTGCTGGAGGAGAAAAGTAAATAGGTCAAAGAGCTCGAAGAAATAGGAGACCTATTTGGAAGACGAGGAGTGAAGGTTTAGAGGTGGCGATGCTTTCTACATCATCTTATATGTGTGGGGTTGGCTGCCAGGCTATTTGCAAAACCTTGGCAGAGAGGGATAAGAACCATACTTTAGGTGCTTCATCCATAGATAAAGAGAGTGGGTGAGTGTGGAACCATTAGGTTTAGGGTGATGGGAGGAAACCATTAGAGAAGAAGTCATTTTTAACGATAGAGAGATGTAGGAGAGAGAGGTCAAGGAGGCAACACTACAAAATAGCTCCCTGCCTCTTGAAGTAAACGAGAGAGGGAGACGATTTTAGATTTTTTGGATTGGGATTTACTTAAATTCTAACCATTGGATGTCATGTAAGAAAGGAAATGAAATCAATGTAATGTGTGACAGACCAAAATTTTGGAAATTAGGTGTATAAATGCATTAAATGATGATTTCAATCAAAATGTATTCAAAACTATACCTAACTCTTTCGTAATTGTTTTGGAGGGTCAAACACAGTCAAAACTTGACCTAATTTGGACCACACACCCATAAAGTAGTCTAGATCATTCCTATCCCTATATTTCCATTTTTCACATGTTTACACATAATTTACATAATTGTCACTCTACTTGATTTTTTAATGCATTAAAAGGTGTAATGTGATACATCTTTCCCTTAATTGCTTTCTTTGAGTAAAAATGAGATAAGAACTTATTTCTCACTCACTAGTTATGTCATATTGTAATCTAAGGTCTTTTCTCTTTCTCTTTTATTTCTTTTAAAGATATTTCTATGAACATGAGTGAGAAAACAGACTTAATTGCAATACATATTGCATAGATGAAAGAGAAAAACATATTTTGAGTATTACTTTATTCTTTTCACTTGTTACCCTTAATGAAATTTTATTTAATGGTCTTTTTGCATTAATACCCTCAACTATAATCATTTTGAGGAAAAACAACATTTTGAGGCTTAAATTAGTCTATAAATTATGGGATGTTACAAGAAAAATCCACAATCATATAGAGATTCATGGGCAGTGATTTTGGCCAAATGGTTTCAATCTAAAATGATCAAATTAGTTTAGTAAAATAGTCATAGATGAGCAAGATTGATGAGAAAGTCATCAACATTTTTGATGGTGGATCGAAATTTTCTCATTCCTCTTGATGTCTAATTATCTATCTAGTCACTCAATTTTGGCTTCCATCAGAGCCACAATTATGCTTGTGATTGATCAAGTGTCTTGAATCCATGGTGCTAAGGTGGTTCATTGAATGCAAGATAAGGCTTTTCGTATAGTGGTTTACTGAGAACAGATGAAGGTTATGAAGAGGACATTTCACTATCATTTAGGGTTTCATGAGAATTCAATTTGACATAGTGGTTTCAACCTAAAATGATCAAATCAATATAGTAAAATAGTCACAAGTTAGTTGGATAGATGAGTAGGTCATCAATATTTCTCTTAGAGTGATCGAGGGATTATCTTAGGTTGAGAAAAGATTCATATAAGTTTGCACCAACACATTAAAAGTGTGCTTGAATGAACAATCCCCTCTCTCAGGATTTATATTAAGTAGTCTCATTTTTGAACAAATAAAAAGCTTTAACTTTTATGGTAGGTAGTAATTATATCAATCCCCACATTGGAATATTATAATTCATAGAAATGTGCTTGTATGAATGTTCCATGACCTTTTCATCCATGTAAGCATAGATCCACCAACATTAGGATTATATATATAACATGTCCTTAAAATATTAATTAATTACTTCAAACATTGATACAATGATATATGCTAACTTGAACAAAAATTAGTTTCTAGGGATAAATCTTTCAATCAAGAAACTTACATTTTCCATTTGGAATGGACAAATTTATTAAAGCATACAAAATCCATGCATCATTTAAGAAAAGAGATTTTTCAGCTTTAGTAAGTGAAAAAGAGTTATATGTTTGAAGTATTTCTTTCTATGCCATAATTCTTGAATATTTCATTTAATACTTTCATCTTTCAAGCTTATAGGAATATAGTTAAAATATGTAATATGATATAGAGGATCCTTCAAGAAAAAGTAGAGCCAATGATAAATTATATGCGTTCTAAAATTCCTTCATTATGTTATTGATTCTTTATTATATAGAAATGTATTTGTTGAGGGAAAAAATATTAGTTATTGACCAATGCAGTATTGTTTATCTCACTAATCATCTTCTCATTTGTAAAAAATGTTCTACTATCTATCTACACAACCTTATCATAATAAAATATGTATATTATTACATATTATTAGTATCCCAATGGCACATGTTCCTATATGTGGAGAAATATTTGTTTTTTTTTATAAAGGGTGCCCGCTGCTTATTTATTCAAATCAGAAAGTGCAAGAGTTACAAAGTTCTCGTCGAAGTCCTCTAAAATAGTACGAGGAACTTCTAAGCAATAAGCATGCGAGGCTAAAGCATGCACTAACCCATTACTTTGTCTACGAACAAAACAACAGTGAAAAGAGAGTAACTCTAAAGACTGGCGACATATGTCTGAGACGACGCTACCCTCATATCCCCTCCCTCATCCGTCGGCCTTCACAACATGGACAAAAATGGCACTATCCGACTCAATAATCAAATCCCTCAATCCCAGGGACAAGGCTACCCGAATACCATGTTGGATTGCCATTCCCTCCGCACTAAGCACTAAGAATGTGTGGTCCAGATGGCATTGGTACATGGCCTTTATGTTTACACATAGAAATAACAAAGGTAGCATCATTTTTTTCTTATCTGACAACCCTATTATAGTGAATATTCTATTACTTTTATGATTTTCATGTGAAGTTATGTAACATATTCTAGTAGTTGTATATATAGGTATCACAGAGAAATATATTCATAAGGGGCCATTAGCTCAATAGTGCCTCATAACGGTCTACCCAATCTAGATTTTTATGTATTATTGAGAGTGTGTTGTCTATATATACTTTGCACGATGTCTTTGAAAATGTTAACTACGTGACTATATATCACCGCCAGCCAACAATTCGACAATTGATTACAATGGTATACATCGGCTGAATTTGTTGTACAATGTTGTGTGGTATTTGATATAGTGCATGCTGATATATTGTTTATCATACTTGCAATGAGTATCATATGGTTTCTATATATCTTGGAGGTGTAAAGGTGGGTGTGCAATGGGTGTCGTATCGTTTTCCTAGAAAACGAATTAACATTAGAGAAATTTATCAATAAAAATATATAGATTTGAAAGAAATTTTCACAAGTACCTTTGGTTGTGGTACATAACATTATATATTGTTCCTCATGAATTAAGTATGCAACTATAGAATTTGTGGAAGCTTCTTGTCATTCAACACATTGGGCCAAAGTTCTTACACAATAGCCTCCAAGAACAGATTACTGAGGATATCCTCTTCGAACACAGCAAAAGTCACATATATAATACGGCTATACATTTAAATCTTAAGGTGATACATTATGCTAGTTATTGAAAGATGGTTTGGATGCATTTTCTATCGTAAGCAAGTTAGTAGTTGGTGCAAAGTAAAGTACAATATGCAAGATGACTGTCTAAATAGATTCTGGCATCTCTCTTTTGTCGGGATGTGTGGTGCAAAGTATCATACATTGCAATCACCACGAAACAATATTACTTATTAGACTCCCCTTCGTTTGTTGCATATTGCAATAAAGGCCCGGCCACTACAATGTATCTTAGAAATATATTCAGATTACCATCAGAGTGAGATTCCAGAATCGATAACATGGACGATATGACAGCGGTGAAATAAATAACGTAGGGAAGAAGTATAAAAGTACCTGAAGGAAAGCCCAGTCCGTAGGCAACACCAATTTGGAGTGGGCATAGGACCAATAGGAGGATGTGATAAGACACGATCGATGATGAGGTACAAAGCCAGAGTTGAGGGTCGATGTACAACTGCTTCTCAGTTCGGAATAGCCTGTCACTGTGAGAAAAATAGTAGGATGAGAGGTTGCGATGCTGTTTGCAAATGGTGACGACTGAAAAGAACAAATCCGCAATTCGAAAAAGTCCGTGAATTAGGAGGAGATGGCGGCGTTATTAATATTGAATCAATAACGAATATGATGTTCTCCATAATCCTCTTTAAAATAGAATCTTGATTTTTCACATGCTGTAGCAACGAGGCAAGGCCCCTTTACAAAGTCTTTAGTTAACATTCGAGATGACGAGGCGGAACAGTAGAGAAGTTATGGTTTTGAGTTTTCAGGGAACTCTATAGTGCAATCATATCAAGCATTACGGAAATGCAATGATATACATGCTTTCTGAAGTTAACAATTGTTGACGTGCATAACCAGAAGATCTATCACAACCATAGCAAAGATATCATGCTTTACGAAAATCTTGACGAATACCAATCTGTTGAGTATCTAGGGTACGATGTACTGCCCAAAGTTCCTCTATCCATTTTGTTGTGTGTTTGAGCATACTTTTCCTTCTTCCGTGGACACTTATTGGTCCGCTTTATGTGTTAGAAATTGTGGTAGAAAGGTGATGATGCTATGTGAGACTGAAGGTGTAAGATTTAACGTGGAAAAATGCTTCTGAAAAGAAAAAGAAAAAAATCACAGGACAATACCGACCATCAAACACTATGACTAAGATTACTACTTTCACTATATAGATTTAAGTACCCTTATCTAGAAAGTTCTCCCACTCGAGAATAAAGATAAGGAAATAAGGATCACATCCAACGTGTATAAAATATTTCACTTAACTTCTTCTCCTTCGGACACCATTGAATAATACACATGCATGTGTCCTTGCTTACTGCAGTTGTGATCGCTGACCGGGACGCCGAGGTCGTCCACCTCATAGTTGCTTGCGCTACTCGTTCTAGTTGCCTCCAATTACTAGAATGTCAATGTCTTGCTGTCAACATGAAGCTCTCTCTGCCCAAGAGACTAGATGCACATCTTCTGTTGTCTAGACAGACTATTGTTGTTGTCATTGTCAGGTCACCAACAATATGCCACCAACTGATGTGCATCCTCTGCTGATCGGATTTGCAGCCAGTGTTGATGCATCCAGTGTGTCGCTCAGTGATGCACGTCCTCTTCTTCTCGGATAGACTGCCACCATTGTCGTAGTCACGACACCAACAAAGTATCACATACAGGTGCACATCCTCCTTTGCTCAGATCTGTCTTCATTGTCGATGCACTACCAGTGTACCACCGATTGCCAACCTCTACATTTCCTCAAAGAGAAGTCGATGGTCTTCATTCAACAACGAGAGAGCTCCACCATCTATGCACCCAATGTGTCATGTGTTAGTATGTATGCCTAGAGATCTAGTCATATGATGATTATAATGTGGCATCCGTACTTGATTTGATGTTAATATTAAAGGCAGTTTCGTCTATTATGTTTGTTTCAGTTATGAAATGATAACACAACATGATATATGTTAGTTGTATATGCAAGCTTTAAAAAGTATAACTCGAGCACTACCCCGTAAGTATACAAGTGCATGTAGTATATTAGAGATCATCCACGGAGGGCAGTAAATCTAGGCATAAGAGTGTTAATATATAGTAATGTAGGTCAAATTTCAAAAGTTGGTTTGGTTTAGTATTGATCTACTTTGCAAATTAAAGAAAATAGTAAACACTAATCACTTAAAGAAGGAATTAGAGAGGATTTAAAAGATCTTTGATATGGTATTTTACTTTCATATCACTACTCGTATACAACTACAAAAATTAACATACTAATCAACATGGTCGTCACACACCTCCATGTGACATGAGATGATCCTAATCTCCTGATAGCGCTCTCGTGCTTATGCATAGATTCAGACCATACACCTTGGATCCTCAACATAATTCCATCTCACTCCCATGATCAAGGATACATTGCCAAGAATGCTACTCCCTACTTTTAAACTTGTCTTCCCATATCATAGAAAGAAGAAAAGAACATGCAAGCAAGATGGTCAATCATGAAAACAAACAAGTAGAGACCATAGCATAACTTGAAATAGTATATTAACTAGCATATGTTAAGAATTCTGAGTTCATATGAGTAATGACATGGGAGATACTCTCCAATGCCCAAGAAATGGAAGTCTAACTGTTCATAATGGTAAAATGCAAGTATGGGATACATATTTCGAAGTTAAAAATGACTAGAGGAGAAACGATCAAGGAAAACCCTAGGAAAAAGGAGGAACACGAAAGAACTTCGGCTTGAGATGAAATTCCACCTTTTCTGGTGCTTCTTCTTCAAAAACCTTCTCTCCCAAGGGTTTTGAATGGAGTGGAGAAGCTTCTGCTACAATCCTTGAAGAAGAATGGAGAAGTATAGAGGTCCTCTCCTGAGTAACTACTTCTTCATCCTCAAAATAGCCACTCCTTTGCTCTACTATGTTCTCTGGTTGAAAAGTGTTTCAAATGAGGAGAGATAATTGACCCTTAATTGTCCTTCCATTTTTAAAAAGATAGATAGTTGTCTTCCATGTGTAACTCATGCTGGAACTATCTTGCGTGAAGGATGCATGGTGTGTCACTAAGAGACACACTATTTTGCTAAACAACAGTCAAGATCTAGAAGGAAGAGAACACAATGTGTGCTCATTATCACACAACGTGTTGTCTTATAACATTGGATTCTGAGTTATAGAACACGTCATGTGCATTTAAAACAAATCATGTTGGCATGAAACAACACCATGGTGACTTCTTTGACTAATTGGACATGACATATCATCTGAGAGACACATCATGTTTCTGCACATCAGGGAGGGATGGACTTTCTGGATCGTCACATGTCATGTTCTTCATTGCAACTTCAAAAATTTTCCTAGAACATGTACAAACATTTGGGGAATCCAACTAAGGTTAGATTTTGGTTAAATTAACCTTATTTCCTCATCATTATTGTGTACCTAAGCTAACAAACATGAAATGAGTAAAACAACTAAAAAGGTGGCAAATTAGGTATGAATAGAGGCAAAATGAGATACAAAGTGGATCAAAAGTGTGTGCATTAGTGAATAAAAGTCTATACAATATGTGCACATCAATAGATGTCTAAAGAATGTTGTCATTTGATGACATATGTCTTGAAGTTAATGACTTAAACAATGAAAACCAATGTATGATACAAATACATACAATCTTCTAATTTCCCTAGTTAGATATTATTATGAAAGAAAAATAGATGACAATAATACATAAGACTAAAATATGTGTCGGTTGATGACAACGTCTCATTAGTCATGATATTGGATATCAAGCCAAACACATAGATACATTTTAGTGTGTAGTTTACCAGATAGACCCACTTTGAGAGTGATACATGAAAACATGGAACAGTTGTCATGTTCATCTCTCATAGTGACACTAGTGATAGTGATTCTTTGACCTAAAGTCACTACACTCATCACATGTTGTTCTATGAACTTTGGAACCATCCCACATGACCTTGAATAAGGATTGCCATAAAGGTGGTGATTGGGTACGTTGTGACACATGGGGATGGACTGTCAGTGATATGGATGGGATTTTTCCTCCCTATCGAATTTGATATCCTAGTCATTTGATAAGTGAGAATGAGAAAATGCATGAACATGGTCATGTGAGTCAATATGTGTAACAGGTTGAAATCTAGGGTTCTCCATACAATTTACCCAATTTCACTCTTTCCTTTTCTTTCATGTCCTTTTGGGTCTTTTTCATAAATTTCCCATTTTCTTGTATCATTTTGGCCTCTATGTGCAATTTGAGCACAATTTGATGATGAAATCACCATTTACCCTCATTTATGTAAATGAAGGGGTGTTTGCACAAATAACCTACTTAATACAATAACTGGGGACTAATAGCACAAAATGTTCACTAATGAGTATTAACTAGTGGATAATGTTAATTTGAGGATTTTATATCCTTTTGGTTTAAGAAATAATAATTTATGTGCAATTGATATTATTAATGAATTAATCACACTCGTTTCTCTCTCTCCTCCAAATTTGCTATTAAAGTAATAAAATGGGGAATTAAAGGTGGGACATGACACTTAAATGATTTAATGGCATTTGCCTCAAATTTTATAAAAGAAATCAATTAGAAAATGGTTTTGTATTTTAAAATGCATTAAAATACACTTTAATGGGCCATATGATGTTTAAAGGCTAAATGGTGCATAAATAGAAAATCTAATTGCGTAGAGTTTCTCTATGCATTAATGTGAGTTTATTGTTAAATTTTGGGGTCAATTAGACTTCATTTGACCCTCCAAGTCGATTTTATAAGCCTTTAACAAAGTGTGACTATAGCAATTAAATTTATATCATTGATTACATTTTAATACACGCGTAACGCTATAGTTCAACATTTAATCTGTCACGCACCCCTTGGACGTGATCCAAGGGCCCTAGATCGGTCATCCAGTGATCGACCTGATCCGACGACCTGTGGGTCATCACCAACCTCCAGCTGGCCGACCGTTTTACAACAGATCGATGCCCGATCTCTTTCTCTCTCGTCTCCCAACCATTTCACGTGATTCTTTATCTGTTGGATTTTCTTTCAACGCTGATTCCATTGGTACTTTACTCATCCATTCTCGTAGAGGGATCATGAAACACCCATTTGGGCAGTGAAGGCTCTCTCCGCCCCGACTTGTAGAGACGACGCTGGACCTCCTCCCGCCTATAAAAAGCACCGCACACCACCCTCTCCTCATCACAACTCTTCCTCCTCTTACGACCCCAAAGATCCCGACCTGCTCAGCCACCTTCTTCGGCAACGACGAGCTCACCGTGGAGCACCTTACTTTAGCGTCCGTCTCGTGAAAACATGATTAACTTAAGCGGAAGCGAATTATTTGCAGCGGATTACTGAAAATCACTAAAAATTAAAACTTTTTACAAAGAGATCCACACATAGGAAATCTTTTCCATCAAAAACCTTTGTATAACATTTACATTCTGGTTCAAACGTACATAACATGTACCGTCTCTTTTCAGAGACTACAACATCATATACATACAACATATGAATCTCGAGGCATCAAGCCAAAACCTCAGATCGATTCATAAAACACTGACTAAAAACTCCGAGGACCTGAGAGTACAGAGACGACACATAGGACTTCTAACTATGTGACTTGACAGTCATGATCTCCACCGAAGATCTCACTACTGTCTAGGCTTTTGCTTTCCTTTTCCTACAGAATAGTATCTGCTTCTTTGTCCGCGTCCACCTGAAAATGTTGGATCCCACGGGGGTGAGACAATTGTAAATTGTCCCAGCGGGAGATATAACTCTCCGCCAAAACATTGTTATTGTAATTATATATATAAAACTGAACAAATAATATGCAGTTTAAAGCATTCTCATCTAAAAGCATTGTAACTATCTATGATAGAACAATAGATCAACTTTTCTCTTAATAAGGAATAAGATGAACATGTATATCATTTATCCTCCATATTATACCATCATGTCAAACTTCTCTTGTGACACTCATTATTTGATATGTTACCCATGAGACATTCTTGTTTCAACTTATTGGCCTTAGACAATCTTCTAAACATATTTTGGTTATATTGGACATGAGAGTGTACATCATCATGTCTTGATCAGGCATTGGTTTATACCAATCCTATATAAATATTCCAAGCATTGGATTACACCAATCCTATGCAACTAGTACAAGCATTATACTTATCTTATTCCTGTGTATCCATTCCAAGTATTGAACTATGTCAATCTTTTGTAACCATTCCATGTATTGATCTATGTCAATCCTGTGCAACTATTCTAGGTATTGATCTATGTCAATCCTGTGCAAATATTCCAAGTATTGATCTATGTCAATCCTGTGCAACTATTCTAGGTATTGATCTATGTCAATCATGTGCAAATATTCCAGGTATTGATCTATGTCAATCATGTGCAACTATTCCAGGTATTGATCTATGTCAATCCTGTGCAACTATTCCAGGTATTAATCTATGTCAATCCTGTGCAACTATTCCAGGTATTGATCAATGTCAATCATGTGCAACTATTCCAGGTATTGGGTTATTACCAATCCTGTGTTATTATTCCAGGTATTGATCTATGTCAATCCTGTGCATTCCAGGTATTGGGAGTTAGCCAATCCTGTGTTATTATTCTAGGTATTGATCTATGTCAATCTTGTGCATTCCAGGTATTGGGAGTTAGCCAATCTTGTGTTATTATTCCAGGTATTGATCTATGTCAACCCTGTGCATTCCGGGTATTGGGAGTTAGCCAATCCTGTGTTATTATTCCAGGTATTGATCTATATCAACCCTGTGCATTCCAGGTATTGGGAGTTAGCCAATCCTGTGTTATTATTCCAAGTATTGATCTATGTCAATCCTGTGCATTCCAGGTATTGGAAGTTAGCCAATCTTGTCTTATTATTCCAGGTATTGATCTATGTCAATCCTGTGCATTCTAGGTATTAGAAGTTAGCCAATCATGTGTTATTATTCCAGGTATTGATCTATGTCAATCCTGTGCATTCCAGGTATTAGAAGTTAGCCAATCCTCATAACTCATAAGGCCCATAAAACACCTTGTCACCTCTCACTAGGCAACATAACATATTACTTCATGTAATACAATAGTAACACCTCTATTCCCTCAATAGGGTTAGGGTTTACTATTCATCCCACAAGGGTTTCTCATGGCATCACCCTCAATTAGGGCTTCACGTGGAATCACCCTCAACTAGGGTTTCACATGGAATCACCCTCAACCAGGGTTTCACATGGAATCACCCTCAACTAGGGTTTCACATGGAATCACCCTCAACTAGGGTTTCTCATGTAATCACCCTCAACTAGGGTTTCTCATGGAATCACCCTCAACTAGGGTTTCTCATAAAATCACCCTCAACTAGGGTTTCTCATGGAATCACCCTCAACTAGGGTTTCCACCATAGTCACCCACAATTTGGGTTTACTATTCATCTCCATAAGGATTTCATTCAATTGTTCATAATTAGAGATTCACTATTCATTCCAATTAGGGTTTTACATCTCATTTCCCTAAATTGGAGTTTCACACATCACTACCGTGGATTAGGGTTACATCCTCACCCTGGGTTAGGGTTACATTTAGAATTTCCCTCAATTAGGGTTAGAACTTAATAGCCCTATCAATTAGGGTTTATGTTCATGATTAGGGTTTCATGATCTCTCTACTTAAGGATCATACCCTTAATCACCACATGAATCATATTCATGTATGAATTCATGCTAACATCATCTCAATTGATTAGGTCATATCAACCCTTCAATCAAGTACATACAACTATGATTAGCATAGTGTACCAAGTCATTGGTCCAATAAGTAATTAGGGATTCATCCCTTAATTGACACTAATCACTTAGGTACTATTAGGGTTTCAACCTTTGTACCTTCATTTATTATCATTACTAATCATCATTGGATCAATGGATCATTCATTATCTTAATTCTCAAGAGATTCAATCACATTGGACCTCCATTACATAAGTATCCAATTGAATTAGGGTTTCCAATGTTGATTCCTTCAATCATTGAATTCATGGAATCAATCATCAATTGGACCTATCATCATACTTCAATTGAGTTTAATAGGTCAAACTTCAACTGATTTTACCCTCAATTGACCCTCAATTGGTCATCAATTAGGGTTTGGTTCAATTGAATTAGGGTTTGGAATCGATGATTCATCAACACTAATTAATGCAAGATTGGTTACATTGAAACTATTGAACCATCATTCAAATTGAACATTACCTGACCCCAAACGGTCTTTATGTCGTTTTTATGACCACCAAACGGTCTTGAGACCGTTTGTCCATCATATCATCAATATCCAAGTCAACCAATTAAGGTTTGGATCATTGGATTGATCACCAAATCAACAATTGATTGCACTTCAGCTTAGTGACATTGGATCTTCAATTTCTTAACCATACTCAACCCTAGACCTCCAAACGGTCTTGGGTGACCCCCAAACGGTCTTGAGACCATTTGGATGAGTCCCAAACGGCCTTGAGAACGTTTGGCCCATCCAACCTTTGGATTATAGTGAAAAAATCATCAAGGATTGGTCTATTGAGTTGATCAACAAATCAGCACTTAGTTGCAATATGATTTGGTACCTTTGGACCTTCAATTGGTCAACTATACTTGACCCCAGACCTACAAACGGTCTTGGGTGATCCCCAAACGGTTTTGAAACCGTTTGGGCTAATCAACCCAAAATCTCAAATTAACTCATTGGAATTTCAGCACTGTTTTCAATTAGGGTTTGCCCAATTGAATAGCCTTCAACTCACAATTCCTTTGGAACTAATCCATAAAGTTTGGTGAGTCATTAACCAACATAATTAGTAACAGTAATATCAAACGGTCAACCCTTGGTCAACGCACTCAAACGGGTTTCAAACCGTTTTCCCAAAAAGGTCAAGTTAATCAGGTTGAAAATCAGCACTTAATCCAATTAGGCTTCCCTAATTGATTAGCCTTCAACTCACGATTACTTTGGAGTTAATCCCTCAAATTTGGAGGGTCATTAACCAACATCATTAGAAACATGAATCCCAAACGGTCAATGCTTGTTCAACTCACTCAAATGGTTTTGAAACCGTTTTCTGAACTAGGTCAAATAAATCAGGTTGAAAATTGGCACTTAATTCAATTAGATTTCCCTAATTGATTAGTCTTAAACCTATGATTCCTTTATAGTTAACCCCTCAAATTTGTAGGGTTATCATCCTACATAATTATGAACAGGAATCCCAAACGGTCAATGCTTGGTCAACCATCGCAAATGGTTTTGAAACCGTTTGCTCCCAAACGGTTTGCAAACCGTTTGGTCACCAAACGGTTTGGTGAAACCGTTTGGTTCAACCAAACTTTGAAACCGTTTGCCCAAGATATTTGGGGAGGTGTGTGCTTATAATTATTTCATCATCATCAAGCTCCAAAATCACGAAATCTCCTGTGGTTTCCATGGAAATTGCATCAATCAACCAAAGTTAATTTCGGAAATGTAGAAATGATCATTATTTGATGGAGAATTGAATACAATAACAAAGTTAGGGTTTCAAGTTATAAAACCCGCCTCCAATTGAGCTCCAAAGATCCAAGATCACGGAAACAATGGTGAATGAAGCTCCCTTCACTATTCCAAGGGTCGTCCTCAAGCTTTGAGTGAAAAGAATTGGTTAGGATTGGAGAGGAGATCGAAATAGGAAGGAATCCATAATTAATTTTCGATTTCCACCATGGAATCAAGGAGAAATGAATCAAGAACCTTACCAACAGGTTGGGAGTCGTCCTCCTTCTCCTACCTAGCTCCTTGGTCGGTTTTGCAAGCAAGGGGAAGAAGGAAATCCGAAAAGGCCTTGGTTTGGGCTTGGAAATGGCACTTTTATAAAGAAATTGATGAGAGAGAAAATGCCTTATTAAAATGCATTTATTCCCAAAAAGATGGCCGCCTCTTCCCCCCTTATCTTACTTAGGGATGATGCTATCTTGTTTGCCTCTTATTCCTCTTAATTATCCATGATTTAAAGAAAAACAAATTAAGCACCTTAATGCTTATAATATTAATATCCCATATGTGAGTGGAAATTACTTTCCTTTATAATAAGGTGAGTGGAGTTTCACCTCCTTTAGATATTTTCATTCCTTATCTTGGAAAAAGAACGTCCATAATTATTCAAAATCAACCAATAACATTTTGGTTGAAGGCCCTTTAATTAATACATTCATTTTTGTCCTAAATTGAATTAGTGTTTCACTTAAGATTAAATCTTGATTATTTTAATATCAAGATTCTCTCTCCTCCAACTTTATTCAAATGAGGCACCCCTCTCATTTTCTTTTCTCTACTTGATGCCAAGAAACATTAGGGACCTTATTTAAGTGGTAATTTGCATATTGAACCCTAGGTTTTGGGTAAATCGCACATTACACCAAAACTAGGTTTTAATGCACACACATTGCTTTATCAACTCTTTCTTGGTACTCATGCTTCTATAAGCCATACCTCTGCATCATATTCACTCTCATGATGCTTCAACACCTGAGGAACATATCATCATGCACAATTTGCACTTAAACCCCTCAACTTGGGTAATTTGCACTTTATTCCAAAACAAACAAAACATTGATTTCAACAATGTTCAAAAAGGACTAGAATTGTAACATAGGTTCCTCTTGAGGCCTAATTACTTTTCATAAGATGGGATTAAGCATTTAATCACCTTTCTTAATCAAAACACCTAGGGTTAAAGTATAACCCAGGTCAGGGATGTTACACTTACCCCCTTCTTCCTAATTGAAGCGCTGATAAGCTTCCTCAACCCTTGTTCTTTCATTTTCG
Source organism: Alisma plantago-aquatica (assembly GCA_963693085.1). Lineage (NCBI taxonomy): Eukaryota > Viridiplantae > Streptophyta > Magnoliopsida > Alismatales > Alismataceae > Alisma > Alisma plantago-aquatica. The sequence goes on along the minus strand of OY856413.1, from coordinate 89,402,540 downwards.
TACTTCCCTTCGCCTCGCGACTCCCCCAAGCACCCCGACCTATAGGCCAGGTCCCCTACATCCGCTGGAACTTGGCTATATTCCACCATAGAGCACCTTTGTCCTTGCAAATCCAGTTTCTAACTCACCTCGATTCTGCGAGAATCTTCTGGGCTTTAGTTGGGAATTTTCTTTTTTTGGTTTTGATGCTTCATATTGCCGATATCTCTCCCGTGTTTCCCGACCTTCTCCTATGGTCTTGGTGGTTTGGGAGATCCTCACCTTGTGGCCAAGGGTTCTCTAACCTTGTCGGACCACAATGAATCCATTCACTTCATCCTTTTGGCATTGACACGACTCCAACGCCTGAGTGGATCAAAGCTTTCCCCCACCTGACTCGCTACTCGCAGCCATGGCTACAAGGGTGAACAAACCTGGTGGTAAGTCAACCAAAGAGCCCCTACACCTATGATTATGCAATTAATCGACCATGGGATTTTTCGTCATTTCGTTGTCCTCCCTTGTTTCTCACCAAAAGAAACGCAAGATCGCAAATGACCATACTACCCTTGATATTTTAATCAATCCGATTTAGCGACCATGGACATTATGGTAATTGCCCCCTTCACTGAAGCACCTTTGACCGAGATCTAGTGAGCTTGGGTAGGCTGACTGGACCAAATTTGATTGGCCCACATCAGTGTGGGTCCAACCACTATGACACTACTTTTCGGAAGATATTTTGCCTATGAGGCTATTCCCTGAATTCTAATTGGCTGAGATGGTTTAATTCACAACAAATCAACCATTGGTAAAAAAAATGCAAATAAATAGTCGTTGGAAAGCATTTTTCAAGTAGAATCCGATTTTATAGTTTTTGAGCCTTTATTATCTTTCTTTTTTTCGGAATTTTCCTTGAATACCATTTTAATCACATTAAATGACCTAAAATGATAACTAGTTCAGTTTAACTCCAAATTGAGAAATAAAAGGTGTTTTCTTAATTAGGAGAATATGCACTATTTCTTGGTCTAGGTTTTGAGTCACAAATAGAGGTTTGGTTTTGAAGGAGTAAATTAGGGTTTCAACCCTTATATATTACATTAAACTTAGTCCATGAATATACATGTTGAATCTAGGACAAAGGTTTTTGGGTTAAAATTTAATCAATGAAAGTGAGGTTTATAAAGCTACAATAAGCTATGTATGTGCAAACCTATTTGTTTACTTTGTACATTGTGCACCCTATACTTCAGTTGGGCCTTTTTATCGAACCCATGTTTCACAATGAGGCTTTATCCCATTTTTATTCATGAAATTCTTCTATTGACTTTCATTGGATCTTTACTTGATTTGAATCTCTTATCATCAATTATTCTTGTTATTGGTTAAATTATTCTCGGGTCATGGACCCCACTTGCTATTCTTGGAAATTTATCCTAACTGCCATTTAATTACTTAGCATGATGATGAAAATGACTAATTAACTAATGTAGTGTACATGAGTACAAACCACCCATAGCGCACTGAGGTTTTAGTCCTCCTGCTAGGCATTGGGGTTTGAATCCCCTGCCATTTTATATATATTTAGGGTTTGGGAATGTTTTATGATCCCTCACCCAGAACTTGATGTCCGGTAGGTGCCTCAACCCTATATTAGTTTAATTTAGTCACAATTAATCATGCATGCTTTTTGTTTATATTATTGTTGAATTTATAGTAGAAATTTCTTTTCCTTACTTGATATATATGCCTCATTCTTTTGGACACTCTTAGTGTAGTAATCTTTTATTATGGAATGTTTTAGCTTATATTTGTCCTTTACTTTTATTGACACATAATTTTATCTCTCTCTTGCTGGGTGACCCCAACCACCTAGGTATAGGATTAGAGTGCGCAGTTGAAGCTTGGTGAACCAGCCTAAGGCTAGGATGTGGAGTTTAGCCATCTATCTTGGACTTAGATATATATGTTAGATGTTTTTGTTTGGAGACAAGTTGGTTTGATTTTAGTCCTCCTCTACCTATATCCTTGTTAAGTATAAAGTTGTACCCCTTTTGGGAAATTTGGTAAAGTACTCTTTATACTATTGAATAAAGTCAAGTTTATTTCTTCCGCTGCTACCCTAATTGGTGTTTTTGTTTGTCATGTTTATTTAGTAGAGACAGCATTATGTAGTGTCTTTACAGCATGGTATCAGAGCATCAAGGTAGTTGAAGTCTTGACTAATTCAAATTGTCTCCTTAGTTAGAAAACCTTATCACATATAATTTCCCTTTAGAAAGTTTTCACCTTAGAATTGACGAGCTATGAAAGATTGATTTAGGATCATAATAATTTCATGTTAGAAAAATAATTTGATTAACTTTTTGGTGATTAGTCTATTGAGTGGCTACTAGAGCAAGAAGTTGAATGTGATGGTGTCTAGAAAGGGTCAGAACTTGGGGGCTGGCAAAATTTTCCTCCATGCCACTAGCTTGGTTTAGGGGGACTCTCGAGTTCATATGACACTGGTCTGGCCTGATCTGATACAGACAACTCGAAATAGCCTACCTTTAGACATATTACCTTATTGTTGAGTACCCTTAGGAAACCTTATTTTATGATTTGATCCCTTAAACAAAATCATCAAGTACCTTATATAAGTCTTAGAATTCCATGTTAGTTTACCCTATGCTATACCTTGAAGTTTGGTAATAGTGATTAGTAAGAAAACTAAGTGTTGGATCTAATTCGTGATTAGACATACTCTTTTACCTCTATCTTAGTTTGACTTAGTCAACCCTTTTAAGTGAAGTAGTAGTACCTTGATAGATTTTGCAAATTGCTGATTTCGAGGATGAAATCCCTTTTAGGGGGATGGAATCCAATACATAGCAAAGTCTAATATCTTTAGAATTTGAAACCCTAACTTCATGGACAACATATTAGTGATCCTATATGATTAGAACTTACCAAACAAATTATACATACAATTTAACTTGTTTGTTTATAAACAAATGAATATATGATAAAGTCATATAATTATAGTTCATATGATTAAAACATATTCTTGATGCACATAATAGTGAGTTATTCATCACTAATTATGAATACACATAATGTTGACCATGTTACCCTAATGAAAAGATAAAGGCATTGTCAAGTTGACCTAAAACCCTAAAATGTAATTATTTAACACACACACACACACACACACACACACACACACACACACACACACACACACACACACATATATATATATATATATATATATATATATATATATATATATATATATATATATATCCTTAATGTTTTCATGATACATTAGTGAATGTAGGTGTCATCATCACTTGATAATCGTTGATACCTATAAATGGATTATAATCATAACTTAATCAAGTTATCGAAATATGTAAGGCATATCACCTTGTTCTCTAAATACACATCTCATTAATCACCTTATCATAATTTTATATATGGATCAATTCATTAATATACGGAAGGTGTTCCACCTTATTCACTAATATATATATATATATATATATATATATATATATATATATATATATATATATATATATATATATATATATATATATATATATATATATATATATATATATATATATATATATATATATATATATATGTGTGTGTGTGTGTGTGTGTGTGTGTGTGTGTGTGTGTGTGTAATGACTCAAATGCGATAAGGAGAAATTGGATTGACATAAGCATGATTTAGTCTACAATAATTCCAAATACCTAATGTGATGTTCAAATGTAGTGTAATGAGTAATGATGACATTAATGTGAGTATAAAAAAATGATTTGATAATGTGTAAGAAATTAATGTGATCATGATAGTTGATATGATGATGTGTAATATACATGTAAGAAAGTAATGTGACATTATTTAGATTTAATAATTTGTTGGATTATATTATCTATTTCTCACAAATAATTTGTGATAAATTCACAAGGTAGTAACATGAGAAGAATGGAGAATAAATTCATGTATATTGAGATTTCCTAGTAAAACCTAATTGTGCCTAAAACCCTTAATGGGATAACTAAGGGTAATACACCAAATTTCTACCTAATGGTGAGATGATTTAGAAAACCCTAATTGTGCTTAGAATTGTTAATGAGTAAATGTGAAATACACATGAATGGTACATAATGTTGATATATAATTCTTTTTACGAATAATGTGAATACAATGTGACACAAGTAATTAGGATGATGAATATTTCATAATGTTAATGAGCCAAAAATATTCATTATATTACATTCAATATAAGTGATGTGTATGGTGGAAACCTTAGTAATCCTGGATTATGTGGAAGGCTTATGCAATACCCTAGATTAAGGGTTACCACCTAGTTCCTTATGGTTGAGATGTTAGACACTCACCCTCTCTTCCCTCTTGTTGTGATTTTGGGGATGAAATCCTCTTTAGAGGGTGGAGTGTTCTAACAAACTAAAATCTAGGGTTCTCCCTACAATTTACCCAATGTCACTCTTTCCTTTTCTTTCATGTCCTTTTGGGCCTTTTTCATAAATTTCCCATTATCTTGTATCCTTTTGGCTTCTATGTGCAATTTGAGCACAATTTGATGATGAAATCACCATTTACCCTCATTTATGTAAATGAAGGGGTGTTTGCACAAATAACCTACTTAATACAATAATTGGGGACTAATAGCACAAAATGTCTACTAATGGGTCTTAACTTGTGGATAATGTTAATTTGGGGATTTTATATCCTTTTAGTTTAAGAAATAAGAATTTCTGTGCAATTGATATTATTAATGAATTAATCACACTCATTTCTCTCTCTCCTCCAAATTTACTATTAAAGTAGTAAAATGGGGAATTAAAGGTGGGTAATGACTCTTAAACAATTTTATGGCATTTGCCTCAATGTTTATAAAATAAATCAATTAGGAAATGGTTTTGTATTTTAAAATGCATTAAAATACACTTTAATGGGCCACATGGTGTTTAAAGGCTAAATGGTGCATAAATATGAAATCTAATTGCATAGAGTTTCTCTATGCATTAATGTGAGCTTATGGTTAAATTTTGGGGTCAATTGGACTTCTTTGACGCTCCAAATCAATTATATAAGCCTTTAATAAAGTGTGATATATTAATTAAATTTATTTCATCGATTACATTTTAATGCACACGTAACGCTATAGTTCAACATTTAATCTATCACGCACCCCTTGGACGTGATCCAACAGCCCTAGATCGGTCATCTGTGATTGACATGATCTAACGACATGTGGGTCATCACCAACCTCCAGTTGGTCGGTAGTTTCACATCAAATCGACACTCGGTCTCTTTCTCTCTCGTCTCCCAACCATTTTGCGTGATTCTTCATCCATTGGGTTTTTCTTTCAATGTTGAATCGATTGTTACTTTACCCATCCATTCTCATGAACGGATCATGAAACACCCATTTAGGCAGTGAAGGCTCTCTCCACCCCGACTTGCAGAGATGACGGTGGACCTCCTCCCGCCTATAAAAAGCACCGCACACCACCCTCTCCTCATCACAACTCTTACTCATCTTCCAATTCCTCCTCTTATGACCCCAAAGTTCCTAACCTGCTCAGCCGCCTTCTTCGGCAATGGAGAGCTCACCGCAGAGCACCTTACCCCCTTCCTCCAAATAGAAGCCCTGGTAAGCTTCCTTGACCCTTGTTCTTTCATTCTAGTACTTCCCTTTGCCTCACGCCTGGAGCTATAGGTCAGGTCCCCTACCTCCACCGACACTTGGCTATATTCCACCACAGTGCACCTCTGTCCTCGCAAATCCAGTTTCTGACTCGCCTCAATTCCACGAGCATCTTCTGATCTTTAGTTTGGATTTTTCTTTTTTTTGGTTTTGATGCTTCAGATCTTCGATATCTCTCCCCTCTGTCCTAACCTTCTCCTACGTTTTTGGCGGTTTGGGAGATCTTGGCCTTGTGGCCAAGTGTTCTTTGACCTTGCCGAACTGCAACAAATCCATTTGCTTCATCCTTTTGGCATTGGCATGACTCCAGCACCTGAGTGGATCAGAGCTTTCCCCCACCTGACTCGCTACTCGCAGCCATGGCTGTTAGGGTGAACAAACCTAGTGGTAAGTCGACTAAAGAACCCCCACGCCTATGATTATGTAATTAATTGACCAAGGGATTTTTCATCATTTCATTGTCCTCCCTTGTTTCTTGCCAAAAGAAATGCAAGCTCGTAAATGACCATACTACCCTCGGTATTTTAATCAATCTGATTTAGCAACCATGGGCATTATGGTAATTGCCCCCTTCACTAAAGCACCTTTGACCGAGATCTAGTGAGCTTAGGCTGGCTCACTGGGCCAAATTTGATTGGCCCACATCAGTGTGGGTCCGTCCACTATGACACTACTTTTCGCAAGATATTTTGCCTATGTGTCTATTCCCTAAATTCTAATTGCTTGAGATGGTTTAATTCACAACAAATCAACCATTGGTCAGAAAAATGCAAATAAATAGTCATTGTAAATCATTTTTTGAGTAGAATCTGATTTTATAATTTTTAAGCCTTTATTATCTTTCCTTGTTCGAAATTTTCCTTGAATACCATTTTAATCACATTAAATGACCTAAAATGATAACTAATTCAGTTTAACTCCAAATTCAGAAATAAAAGGTGTTTTCTTAATCAGGAGAATATGAACTATTGTTTGGTCTAGGTTTTGAGTGACAAATTGAGGTTTGGTTTTGAAGGAGTAAATTAGGGTTTCAACCCTTATATATTACATTAAACCTAATCCATGAATATACATGTTGAATCTAGGATAAAGGTTTTTGGGGTACAATCTAATCAATGAAAGTGAGGTTTGTAAAGCTACAACAAGGCATGTATGTGCAAACCTATTTGTTTGCTTTGTACAATGTGCACCCTATCCTTCAGTTGGGCCTTTTTATCCAACCCATGTTTCTCAATGAGGCTTTAGCCCATTTTTATTCATGAAATTCTTCTATTGCCTTTCATTGACTCTTTACTTGAGTTGAATGTCTTATCATCAATTATTCTTGTTATTGCTTAAATTATTCTAGGGTCATGGACCCCACTTGCTATTCTTGGAAATTTATCCTAACTGCCATTTAATTACTTAGCATGATGATGAAAATGACTAGTTAACAAATGTAGTGTACATGAGTACAAACCACCCATAGAGCTCTAAGATTTTAGTCCTCCTGCTAGGCATTGGGGTTTGACTCCCCTGCGATTTTATATATATTTAGGGTTTTGGAATGTTTTATGCTCCCTCACCCAGAGGTTGAGGTCTGGTAGGTGCCTTAGCCCTATATTAGTTTAATTTAGTCAAAGTTAATCATGCATGCTTGGTGTTTATATTATTTTTGAATTTATGGCAGAAATTTCTTTTCCTTACTTGATATATATGCCTTTCTTTTAGACACTCGTAGTGTAGTAAATTTTTATTTTTCAATGCTTTAGCTTATATTTGTCCTTTACTTCTATTGACACATACTTTTATATCTCTCTTGCTGGGTGACTCCAACCACCCAGGTATAGGATCAGAGTGCATAGTTGAAGCTTGGTGAACCAGCCTAAGGCTAGGATGTGGAGTTCTGCCATCTATCTTGGACTTGTCTATATATGTTAGTTGTTTTTGTTTGGAGACAAGTTGGTTTGCTTTTAGTCTTCCTATACCTAGATCCTTGTTAAGTATAAAGTTGTACCCCTTTGGGGGAATTTGGTAAAGTACTCTTTATACTATTGAAGAAAGTCAAGTTTACTTCTTCCACTGCTAAACAAATTGGTGTTTTTGTTTATCATGTTGATTTAGTAGAGACATCATTATGTGGTGTCTTTACAATATGTGATATTGAGATTACATGGATCTCTAAAGTCTACTCTAGTTCAAGAAGTAAAAATTGAGTATAAAGAGGATGATGATTCTATGACTTGCATTCAATCTAGATAACTGAGACAACAAAACTATACGATCACGGTAACACTGAGCATAGATGTAGGTTGAAGTTGATATCCCACTTTCCAATTACTTGGATAACAATGATGTGTTTCTAGATACCTCTTATTAATTTTGATGCCATAATATGGTTATGGACATACATTGCCAACACAATTAGAGACCTATATAGGGTCACACACATAAGATGCACTTGGAATAGGAGTTTACTCACAATAAAATTTAGCATGGTTACTAATGTGTTTAAACAATATTGGTTGTCAGTCGACTGACTGTAGTGTCCAGTTGGGCAACTAGTGTGATAGTCAATCGATTGGAGTATATGGTCGACTGAATGGACTATGTTGACACTTAACGACATAACTAGTCAGTCGACCAGCTGGATTGTCCAATCAACTACTTAAAAAGAGTTGCCAACGAATAGTTAAAATACCCAATCCACCAATTGGAATGTCCAATTGACCGACTGAATGACTAGTTGGACCGATTCAAGTGATTGATGTTGATGGAAATGATGTCCATTAATCACCACATTAAAAGAAAATATATTTGCAAAAAATAAAGTGAGTCAGTTGACCAACTGGATAGTCTAGTCGACAAAATGGTGTGCCAGTTGACAGATTGGTCGTTCGTAGTATCCGTAAAACAATGAGACATTAACCTTTAATATCTTAGGGGTTTTGGAAACCCTAGCACATCCACTCCTATATAAGTGGGTGGCCAAGTCTCTCAAAGAACAAGACACTTCTTTTTTCACAATTGTTGTAGTATGAGATCTTGAGCAAGTCTTACTATTAAAAGGAAGAGACAAAAAAAGAGAGAAGAAAAGTTGATGTTACATGTCGGTAAAACCAGGTTACAACTCCTTCCTTCCAACTTTGGAAGTGCAATGTGGAGTTCCCATTGGTCCAACGGGACTACATAGAGGTCATCATCGACTGTTGTTTGTGTGTTACTTGAGAAGGAAACACGTCTCCCAACGAGATAGTCATTGAACTTGATCCAATACAAGGTATATCACGCACCCTTCTTCCCATTACATTGTTGTTAACATGATCTATTGATTAGGAAATATGGACTATAAGTTTTTGTTTGATTTGCCATCTCTTACCTCCATATTTTCCAATAGTGGTATCAAAGCCATGTCAATTTATGGTATTTTAGGATTTGATCGATATGATCAAATTTTGTTTTATCATTTATTGTATTGCATATTATGTGAATATTTAAATGATTAATGGTCGTCTCTGATTAAATACCACATACGCTAGGTATTGTCCCTAAATCCTATATATATATATATGGAGAGAGAGAGATAGAGTTAGGCTAGTGTACACTCGATTGTACCGGAGGCACCATACACCTCAGTCATTTTTAAAGATGTAATAACTTTTTAAAAAAATATAAACCGTTGATCTTTTTAAATATCTTAAGGACATACGATAAAACAAATTTCTGCTCATTTGGACACTTATAGGGCGTGCATCTAAAGGAGGAAAAAATCATGCATTTCAAAATAGTTTTGTGCATCGATTTTGTTGTCCTTAGATGAGTCACTTATACTCATCAAAGTGAGCTCAAATTTTGCATGTGGGCTATTATTGTTGTAACTATGTAGATCAATGGATTAGATATTGGAAAAACATGGTCTAGATAGGCAAACATCATTGGGGTGTACAACGTGATTTGTACACTTTAGTGTATTCTAGCCTGACTCTCTCTCTCTCTCTCTCTCTCTATATATATATATATATATATATATATATATATAGTGTGTGTGTGTGTGTTTGTGTATATATGTTATTATATATATGCAATTCATACACATCACCTTAAAAAAAATTGGTGGTGGATGTATGCATGGTTATAGACAATACCCCTTAGATGTTTGCACGGTTGAATGGTTTTTTTCTTACCTTTTAGAATTTAGTTTGCATATTGTGTCATTTTCTTTATTCTCAAATATGTAATTAGTGATTTCCCCCTATACTCTTTGAATAGAACTTGAGGTATTCACTTGTCACAAATGTAATAAATAAATAGTATTAGCATTAGTTTCTATTTTTGACGAAAGAAGGCTTTCTGACCAGGTGACTCGATCGACTAGAGGTCGATTCGATTGACTGGAGGACCAAAGAGGCTAGAAAAAATGAGTTACCAGTTGACCAACTGAAGACCCAATATATCGACTAGAATAGGAGCCAATTGATCGATTGAAGGTCCAACTGACCAAGAAGAGGAGTCCAAGAAAGAACTTGAGCTAGGAACCAGTCGATCGATTGAGGGAGACCAGCTGATAGACAAGAGGATGAACTGATCGACTGGAAGAGTCCAGTCGATTGAATGGCCTTTTTCTAGCAGAACTTTTTCTCACATAGGTTGCTACACGAGATTTATGACCTTAGATGGATATAAGTTCTTTATGGCTCTAAATAATTACATTAGTGTGGCCATACTCATCACTCATATGCTTGTGATTGCATGTTTTGTTTGTATATATAGTATGTATATGATACATATTATAAGTATGCAGTGATTGCATATGTATATGTATAAATATGAAAAACCCCTTAATACATATTAAGTCTTAATACTTTCCATAAGCAACACACATTAAAAAGCTTGATCAAATAAGCTTGGGAATGCTCAAGCGTGATGCACCATCTATCTTGTGGAAGTATGATGGTAGATATGTGGGTTTGTCTCAGCATGGTGTTATTCTATCATGTTTCCTCTGAGGTCAGGCTGGATTAGGTGACCATAATAGGATTAAGTGCCTAGAAGCATACAAATGAATTTGATAAGGAGTTGTACATAACATCTATTCAAGAGGTGAATTGGATTTGATTGGAAAATGTTGGATACCTTAATAATTGGGTTATGGTCACCGACATTGGTTGGCTAATAACTTGATGTATTTTGGATCTTGACCCCCTAGTAGATTATATACTGCAATCTTTTTGAATTAATATTGAGGACTATTACTATGAAAAAAATAGTGGGAGCGATATCTAATTGAAGGTATTTCCAGTCTTTTAGAAATCAAATCTGTAACATCCCTGACCTAGGTTATGAATTAACCCTAGAGGTTTTGCCTAATAAGGTTGTGTATATTCTTAATCTTACCTTGGGAAAAGTAATTAGGGCTCATGAGGAACTTATGTTTCAATTTTGGTCCTATTTGGACAATGTTGAAGCAATGTTTGCTTATTTTGGACTAAAGTGCCAATTGCCCAAATTGGAGGGGTTAAATTGCAAATGTTGCATGATAAGATGTTCCTATGATGTTGTGACATCATAAGAAAGAATATGATGTGGTGGTAAGGTTTCTACAAGTCTGGACACCAAGATAGAGCTTGTTGGACAATGTTGTGCATTGAAATCCAGTTTTGGTGTAAAGTGCAATTTACCCAAAACCTAGGGTTCAATATGCAAATTACCACTTCAATAAGGTCCCTAATGTTTCTTGGCATCATTTATAGCAAAGAAAATGAGAGGTACTCCTCATTTGAATTAAGTTGGAGGAGAGAGAATCTTGATATTAAAATAATCAAGATTTAATCTTAAGTGAAACCCTAATTCAATTTAGGGCAAAAAATGAATGTATTAATTAAAGGGCCTTCAACCAAAATGTTTTGGGTTGATTTTGAATAAAGATGGAAGTTCCTTTGACAAGATAAGGAACGAAAATATCTTAAGTAGGTGAAATTCCACTCACCTTATTATAAGGAAAAGAATTTCCACTGAAAAAGATATATTAATATTATAATGGATTAAGGTGCTTATTTTATTTTCCCTTAATCCATGGATAATGGAAGGGAGTTCGGTGGCTTTGAGTTACCTTTGTATGCAAGCAAACCAAGGAGGAAGTGGTGGTACTATTTTTGGAATTAAATGCATTTTAATAAGGCATTTTCTCTCTCATCAATTTCCTTATAAAAGTGCCATTTCCAAGCCCAAACGAAGGCCTTTCTCGGATTTTCTTCTTCCCCTTGCTTGCAAAACCGACCAAGGAGCTAGGGAGGAGCAGGGAGCACGTCCCCAACCTGTGGGTAAGCCCTTGACCTTCTTTATCCTTAATTTCATGGTGGAAATCGAAAATAAATTATGGATTCCTTCTTATTTCGATCTCCTCTTCAACCCTAGCCAACTTTTGCAATTAAAAGCTTGAGGACGAGCCTAGGGGGAGTTGCTAGAGATTCATCCACCATTAATGGCGTGAGCTTGGAGCTTTGGAGCTCAATTGGAGGCGGGTTTTATAACTTAAACCCTTAAACATTGCTATTGCATCAATTCTAAATGCTTTGTTGATTGATTTCTTCAATTTGATGCACTCTTGTTTCTTGCTGTAATTTCCATCAAGAACGGTTGCTGTTCTTGGTTTTTCGAAGGAAGGGGATGATTACATCATCCTAGATGCTTATCCAAAGAAAATTACCAAGCAAAACAGTTTTGATAGCTACTCCAAATCGTTTTAATTTGATTGGCTATGCGGTTTCAGCAAACCGTTTAAGGGAAAACAGTTTGAAACCGTTTGGGAGCAAACGGTTTCAAGACCGTTTGAGATGGTTGAACAAGCATTTAACGTTTCGTAATTTTGTTCCTAATTATGTAGTCTGATAACCCTACAAATTTGAGGGATTAAATCCAAAGGAATCGAGAGTTGAAGGCCAATAAATTAGGCAATTGAATTGAATTATGTGCTGATTTTCAACCTGATTAACTTGACCTGGTTGAGCAAACGGTTTCAAGACCGTTTGAGATGGTTGACATAGCGTTGACCGTTTCGTATTCCTGTTCATAATTATGTTTATTAATAACCCTCCAAATTTGAGGGATTAACTCCAAAGGAATCGTGAGTTGAAGCCTAATCAATTAGGAAAACCTAATTGGATTAAGTGCTGATTTTCAATCTGATTTAATTGAACTTTTTGGGAAAACGGTCTCAAGACCGTTTGACTGCGTTGACCAAGCGTTGACCGTTTGGTATTACTGTTACTAATGATGTGGTATAATGACTCACCGAATTTGAGGGATTAACTCCCAAGGAATCATGAGTTGAAGGCTATTCAATTAGGCAAACCCTAATTGAAAACAGTGCTGAAATTCCAATGAGTTAAGTTAAGATTTTGGGTTGATTAGCCCAAACGGTTTCAAGACCGTTTGGGGATCACCCAAACGGTCTCAAGACCGTTTTCGGGTCACCCCAAGACCGTTTGGAGGTCTGGGGTCAAGTATAGTTGACCAATTGAAGGTCCAAAGGTACTAATCATATTGCAATGTAGTGCTGCTTTGTTGATCAACTCGATAGACCAATCCATGATGATTTTTCACTAGAATCCAAAGGTTGGATGGGCCAAACGGTCTCAAGACCATTTGGAGCTCAGACAAACGGTGTCAAGACCGTTTGGTGGTCACCCAAGACCGTTTGGAGGTCTAGGGTTGAGTATGGTTAGGTGTTTGAAGGTCTAAAGGTACCAAGCTGTTATACAATGCAATGTTGATTTGGTGATCAATCCAATGATCCAAACCTTAATTGGATGGCTTGGATTTGAGTGATATGATGGGAAAATGGTCTCAGGACCGTTTGGAGGTCATCCAAACGACCTCAAGACCGTTTGGGGTCAGGTCATACCCAATTTGGATAATGGTTCAATAGTTTCAAAGTAACCAATCTTGCATTGATGAGTGTTGTTGGATCTTCGATTCCAAACCCTAATTCAATTGAATCAAACCCTAATTGATGATCAATTGAGGGTCAAATCAGTTTAAGGTTGACCTATTAAACTCAATTGAAGTATGAGTATTGGTCCAATTGATGATTGGTTCCATGAATTCAATGATTGAAGGAATCAACATTGAAAACCCAATTCAATTGGATACCTCATGTCATTGAAGGTCCAATTGATCAAACCTTTTTGGAAACCTAATGTAATTAGGTGAGAGATACACTTAATGGTACTAATCAATAATGCATAACAAATGCATGGATCTAATATATGATTAGTAAACCCTAGTTGAGGGTGTATCCTTGTGAACCCTGGTTGAGGGTGTATCCTTGTGGAACCCTAGTTGAGGGTGTATCCTTGTGAAACCCTAGTTGAGGGTGTATCCTTATGAACCCTGGTTGATGGTGTATCCTTGTGAAACCCTAGTTGAGGGTGTATCCTTATAAACCCTGGTTGAGGGTGTATCCTTGTGAAACCCTAGTGGAGGGTGTATCATTGTGAACCCTGGTTGAGGGTGTAACCTTGTGAAATCCTAGTGGAGGGTGTATCATTGTGAACCCTGGTTGAGGGTGTATCCTTGTGAAACCCTAGTTGAGGGTGTATCATTGTGATTGTTTATAGTCAACTTTATAATAAAGTTATGCCTTAAACTAAGATAAGTCCATATCACGTGAGATAGTTGGACAATTCTAATGTGTGGCCTATGCATTATATGCTAAGGGTGAGTATTCTGTGATGGAATGTATTAAGAGGCCAAATACCTTAATACAAGATAAAGTTGGTTAACTCAAAAGGGTCTGAATTAATGAGAAATGGGGAACCCTAACCCTAATTTGGGGAAAAGGGAATGATAAACCATGTTTGATAGTGAACCCTAATTCCTGGTTAAGGAATGATGGTGTTACTATTGTATCACATGATGTGATGAATATCTTGTATGACTGTTATCATGCCTAATAACCATGCAGGTATGATGAGATGATGAATATAGCCAAGTTTGGGCTGTGACATTTATATAATAAATGTTGATTGGCTTTTTATGCGTTGATGTTGTTGTTGCTTTATAAAAGTAACAATGTGTATGGATTTTATGAGCCATGTGAATAAGTTGTTGCCTAGTGAGAGGTAACAAGATGTGAATGGCCTTGTGAGCCATGTGAATAAGTTGTTGCCTAGTGAGAGGTGACAAGATGTGAATGGCCTTGTGAGCCATGTGAATACGTTGTTGCCTAGTGAGAGGTGACAAGATGTGAAGGGCCTTGTGAGCCATATGAATAAGTTGTTGCCTAGTGAGAGGTGACAAGATGTGAATGGCCTTGTGATCCAGGTGAATAAGTTATTGCCTAGTGAGAGGTGACAAGATATGAATGGCCTTGTGAGCCATGTGTGATGCTTGGGTAACAAGTATCATGTGTACTTGTAACATTTGTGTTAGTAAGTTATGCTAGAGAACTTGGCTGATGTTACATTCCTGTTATATATCTATAGTTCATTGATGATTATTCATATCTGTTTATTCATTACAAGTAGATGGATGAACTATGATTCTACCATGGGTAGATGCAATGCTCTTATTGGAAATGGAGAATTTCTTATTCTGTCTATGAAGAATAATTCTGCCTATTAATGCAAAAGTAACCCCTTCTCAGTTTAATTTCATAATCTTCTATAACAATGTTTCTGGCGGAGAGTTATATCTCTCGCTGGGGAAATTTACAATTATCTCACCCCCGTGGGAAACATTTTTAGGTATGCATGAAAGGCAGAGCAGAAACCCTAGAACAGGGAAAGAGCAGCAGCAACAGCAACATCAGGGACATCAATAAGATCTCAGATGGAGATATTGTCTGTCTAGTCATATAGATAGTAGTCCTATGTGTCGTCTCTGTACTCTCAGGTCCTCAGAGTTTTTAGTCAGTGTTTTTGATATATCAGTCTGAGGTTTTGGCTTGATGCCTCGAGATTTGTATGCTGCCTGTATATATGTTTATAAGGCAGCTGATGATGTAGTCTCTGGAAAAAGATGGTACATGATATGTACGTTTGAAATAGAATGTATATGATATACAATGGCATTTGTTGGAAAAGATTTCCTATGTGTGGATATCTTTGCAAAAAGTTTTAATTTTTAGTGATTTTTGCTAATCCGCTGCTTGATGAACGCTTCCGCATTAGTTAATCTTGTTTTCGTGAGACGGTCGTCACAATTTAGTGGTATCAGAGCTCTAGGTTCGCTGAGTCTACAGAGACATAGGACTAAGGTAGTAGAGTCTGTTTTGGTGTCATCCAGTGTATCTGAAAGTGCCTTCTGATCGTATAAGAGAAGAAGAACTTAAAGATGACTGGGTCACATGAGGAGGTTGCTGCAGGAAGAAGCAATGTTGCACTAGGAAAAGGTGCATGGGAGCAGGAAAGAGAGAGATATAGAAATGATGCCTGAAGAAAATCTAGAGATGGAAAATCCTGTGTGTATAATGGTATGAAAAGTGGGGAATATGATAGTAAATAAAGTGCATACTACCTAATCTCAATACTTGTATACCCTGGCCAGGTATATGATTATTGTAGATAAGGAAAGTATGAAACTCTTAGATTGTTATCTTTTTTATTACTATGATCAAGTCGTCATTCTGAAACAATCCAGAGAGTATAATGAAATTAAATAGGAAGAGCTAGTGAAATATTTTCAAAAAAAAAACTTAGTGAACTTGCTTCGTGAATACTTAGTGAACTTGCTCCGTGAATACTTAGTGAACTTGCTCCGTGAATACTTAGTGAACTTACTTCGTGAATACTTAGTGAACTTGCTCCGTGAATACTTAGTGAACTTGCTCCGTGAATACTTAGTGAACTTACTTCGTGAATACTTAGTGAACTTGCTTCGTGAATACTTAGTGAACTTGCTCCGTGAATACTTAGTGAACTTGCTCCGTGAATACTTAGTGAACTTGCTTCGTGAATACTTAGTGAACTTGCTCCGTGAATACTTAGTGAACTTGCTCCGTGAATACTTAGTGAACTTGCTCCGTGAATACTTAGTGAACTTACTCCGTGAATACTTAGTGAACTTGCTCCGTGAATACCTAGTGAACTTGCTCCGTGAATACTTAATGAACTTGTTCCGTGGATACTTAGTGAACTTACTCAGTGGATTGCCGAATGAATTATCTCTATTAGATATATATGTTTCTCTTTTAGTAAATATTCCTGGGTGATGATAGAAGTATGCTCTTTTATGCTTCTTCTTTTCAATGATATGAACATCTAATGTTAGGGGTTTATGCCTTGCATGAACAATAAACATTGATGAGGTGGAATTAATGAAAGGAGCTTTGTATGGAATCACACAGTTCATGATATCTCCATGATATTAAGATGATATGTGGAGACTTGAGGGCATGATTAATGAACAATCTGTCTCTCCTTTCCCTGGGATTTCGAGGACGAAATCCTTGTTAGGGGTTTATAATTTGTAACATCCCTGACCGGGGTTAT
Organism: Alisma plantago-aquatica; assembly: GCA_963693085.1. Lineage (NCBI taxonomy): Eukaryota > Viridiplantae > Streptophyta > Magnoliopsida > Alismatales > Alismataceae > Alisma > Alisma plantago-aquatica. Next base: position 89,385,355 of record OY856413.1, on the reverse strand, counting down.
GAATTAACCCTAGAGGTTTTGCCTAATAAGGTTGAGTAGATTCTTAATCTTACCTTTGGAAAAGTAATTAGGGCTCATGAGGAACTTATGTTTCAAATTTGGTCCTGTTTGGACAATGTTGAAGCAATGTTTGCTTATTTTGGACTAAAGTGCAAATTGCCCAAATTGGAGGGGTTAAATTGCAAATGTTGCATGATAAGATGTTCCTCTGATGTTGTGACATCATAAGAATGAATATGATGTAGTGGTAAGGTTTCTACAAGTCTGGACACCAAGATAGAGCTTGTTGGACAATGTTGTGCATTAAAACCCAGTTTTGGTGTAAAGTGCAATTTACCCAAAACCTAGGGTTCAATATGCAAATTACCACTTCAATAAGGTCCCTAATGTTTCTTGGCATCATTTATAGCAAACAAAATGAGAGGTACTCCTCATTTGAATTAAGTTGGAGGAGAGAGAATCTTGATATTAAAATAATCAAGATTTAATCTTAAGTGAAACCTTAATTCAATTTAGGGCAAAAAATGAATGTATTAATTAAAGGGCCTTCAACCAAAATGTTTTGGGTTGATTTTGAATAAGGATGGACGTTCCTTTGACAAGATAAGGAACGAAAATATCTTAAGTAGGTGAAATTCCACTCACGTTATTATAAGGAAAAGAATTTCCACTCAAAAAGATATATTAATATTATAATGGATTAAGGTGCTTATTTTCTTTTCCCTTAATCCATGGATAATGGAAGGGAGTTCGGTGGCTTTTAGTTGCCTTTGTATGCAAGCAAACCAAGGAGGAAGAGGTGGTACTATTTTTGGAATTAAATGCATTTTAATAAGGCATTTTCTCTCTCATCAATTTCCTTATAAAAGTGCCATTTCCAAGCCCAAACCAAGGCCTTTTTCGGATTTTCTTCTTCCCCTTGCTTGCAAAACCGACCAAGGAGCTAGGGAGGAGCAGGGAGCACGTCCCCAACCTGTGGGTAAGCCCTTGACCTTCGTTCTCCTTGATTTCATGGCGGAAATCGAAAATAAATTATGGATTCCTTCTTATTTCGATCTCCTCTTCAACCCTAGCCAACTTTTGCAATCAAAAGCTTGAGGACGAGCCTAGGGGGAGTTTCTAGAGCTTCATCCACCATTAATAGTGTGATATTTGAGCTTTGGATCTCAATTGTAGGCGGTTTTTATAACTTAAACCCTTAAACATTGCTATTGCATCAATTCTCTATGCTTTGTTGATTGATTTCTTCAATTTGATGCACTCTTGTTTCTTGCTGCAATTTCCATCAAGAACGGTTTCTGTTCTTGGTTGTTCGAAGGAAGGGGATGCTTACATCATCCTAGATGCTTATCCAAAGAAAATTACCAAGCAAAACCGTTTTGATAGCTACTCCAAATCATTTTAATTTGATTGGCTATGCGGTTTCAGCAAACCGTTTAAGGGCAAACGGTTTGAAACCGTTTGGGAGAAAACGGTTTCAAGACCGTTTGAGATGGTTGACCAAGCTTTGACCGTTTGGGAATTTTGTTCCTAATTATGTAGGCTGATAACCCTCCAAATTTTAGGGATTAACATCAAAGGAATCGAGAGTTGAAGGCCAATCAATTAGGCAATCAAATTGAATTATGTGCTGATTTTCAACCTGATTAACTTGACCTGGTTCAGCAAACGGTTTCAAGACCGATTGAGATGGTTGACCAAGTGTTTACCGTTTGGGATTTCAGTTCATAATTATGTTTATTAATAACCATCCAAATTTGAGGGATTAACTCCAAAGGAATCGTGATTTGAAGCCTAATCAATTAGGAAAACCTAATTGGATTAAGTGCTGATTTTCAATCTGATTTAATTGAACTTTTTGGGCAAACGGTCTCAAGACCGTTTGAGTGCGTTGACCAAGCATTGACCGATTGGTATTACTGTTACTAATGATGTGGTCTAATGACTCACCGAATTTTAGGGATGAACTCCCAAGGAATCATGAGTTGAAGTCTATTCCATTAGGCAAACCCTAATTGAAAACAGTGCTGAAATTCCAATGAGTTAAGTTGAGATTTTGGGTTGATTAGCCCAAACGGTTTCAAGACCGTTTGGGGATCACCCAAACGGTCTCAAGACCGTTTTGGGGTCACCCCAAGACTGTTTGGAGGTCTGGGGTCAAGTATAGTTGACCAATTGAAGGTCCAAAGGTACTAATCATATTGCAATGTAGTGCTGCTTTGTTGATCAACTCGATAGACCAATCCATGATGATTTTTCACTAGAATCCAAAGGTTGGATGGGCCAAACGGTCTCAAGACCGTTTGGAGCTCATCCAAACGGTCTCAAGACCGTTTGGTGGTCACCCAAGACCGTTTGGAGGTCTAGGGTTGAGTATGGTTAGGTGTTTGAAGGTCTAAAGGTACCAAGCTGTTATACAATGCAATGCTGATTTAGTGATCAATCCAATGATCCAAACCTTAATTGGATGGCTTGGATTTGAGTGATATGATGGGCAAACGGTCTCAAGACCGTTTGGAGGTCATCCAAACGACCTCAAGACCGTTTGGGGTCAGGTCATACCCAATTTGGATAATGGTTCAATAGTTTCAAAGTAACCAATCTTGCATTGATGAGTGTTGTTGGATCTTCGATTCCAAACCCTAATTCAATTGAATCAAACCCTAATTGATGATCAATTGAGGGTCAATTGAGGGTCAAATCAGTTTAAGGTTGACCTATTAAACTCAATTGAAGTATGAGTATAGGTCCAATTGATGATTGGTTCCATGAACTCAATGATTGAAGGAATCAACATTGAAAACCCAATTCAATTGGATACCTCATGTCATTGAAGGTCCAATTGATCAAACCTTTTTGGAAACCTAATGTAATTAGGTGAGAGATACCCTTAATGGTACTAATCAATAATGCATAACAAATGCATGGATCCAATATATGATTAGTAAACCCTAGTTGAGGGTGTATCCTTATGAACCCTGGTTGAGGGTGTATCCTTGTGAAACCCTAATTGAGGGTGTATCCTTATGAACCCTGGTTGAGGGTGTATCCTTGTGAAATCCTAGTTGAGGGTGTATCCTTATAAACCCTGGTTGAGGGTGTATCCTTGTGAAACCCTAGTGGAGGGTGTATCATTGTGAACCCTGGTTGAGGGTGTAACCTTGTGAAATCCTAGTGGAGGGTGTATCATTGTGAACCCTGGTTGAGGGTGTATCCTTCTGAAACCCTAGTTGAGGGCATATCATTGCGATTGTTTATAGGCAACTTTATAATAAAGTTATGCCTTAAACTAAGATAAGTCCATATCACGTGAGATAGTTGGACAATTCTAATGTGTGGCCTATGCATTATATGCTAAGGGTGAGTATTCTGTGATGGAATGTATTAAGAGGGCAAATACCTTAATACAAGATAAAGTTGGTTAACTCAAGAGGGTCTGAATTAATGAGAAATGGGGAACCCTAACCCTAATTTGGGGAAAAGGGAATGATAAACCATGTTTGATAGTGAACCCTAATTCATGGTTAAGGAATGATGGTGTTACTATTGTATCACATGATGTGATGAATATCTTGTATGACTGTTATCATGCCTAATAACCATGCAGGTATGATGAGATGATGAATATAGCCAAGTTTGGGCTGTGACATTTATATAATAAATGTTGATTGGCTTTTTGTGCGTTGATGTTGTTGTTGCTTTATAAAAGTAACAATGTGTATGGATTTTATGAGCCATGTGAATAAGTTGTTGCCTAGTGAGAGGTGACAAGATGTGAATGGCCTTGTGATCCATGTGAATACGTTGTTGCCTAGTGAGAGGTGACAAGATGTGAATGGCCTTGTGAGCCATGTGAATAAATTGTTGCCTAGTGAGAGGTGACAAGATGTGAAGGGCCTTGTGAGCCATGTGAATAAGTTGTTGCCTAGTGAGAGGTGACAAGATGTGAATGGCCTTGTGAGCCATGTGAATAAGTTGTTGCCTAGTGAGAGGTGACAAGATATGAATGGCCTTGTGAGCCATGTGTGATGCTTGGGTAACAAGTATCATGTTTACTTGTAACATTTGTGTTAGTAAGTTATGCTAGAGAACTTGGCTGATGTTACATTCCTGTTATATATCTATAGTTCATTGATGATTATTCATATATGTTGTATTCATTACAAGTAGATGGATGAACTATGATTCTACCATGGGTAGATGCAATGCTCTTATTGGAAATGGAGAATATCTTATTCTGTCTATGAAGAATAATTCTGCCTATTAATGCAAAAGTAATCCCTGCTCAATTTAATTTCATAATCTTCTATAACAATGTTTCTGGCGGAGAGTTATATCTCTCGCTGGGGCAATTTACAATTGTCTCACCCCCGTGGGAAACATTTTTAGGTATGCATGAAAGGCAGAGCAGAAACCCTAGAACAGGGAAAGAGCAGCAGAAACAGCAACAGCAGGGACAGCAATAAGATCTCAGGTGGAGATATTGTCTGTCTAGTCATATAGATAGTAGTCCTATGTGTCGTCTCTGTACTCTCAGGTCCTCGGAGTTTTTAGTCAGTGTTTTTGATATATCAGTCTGAGGTTTTGGCTTGATGCCTCGAGATTTGTATGCTGCCTGCATATATGTTTATTAGGCAGCTGATGATGTAGTCTCTGGAAAAAGATGGTACATGATATGTACGTTTGAAATAGAATGTATATGATATACAATGGCATTTGTTGGAAAAGATTTCCTATGTGTGGATCTCTTTGCAAAAAGTTTTAATTTTTAGTGATTTTTTCTAATCCGCTGCTTGATGAACGCTTCCGCATTAGTTAATCTTGTTTTCGTGAGACGGTCGTCACAAAATCAATCAAAAGTTTATTGACAAATGCAATTTGTTTTAATAGAAACAAATGGAAAACAACAATAACTTTTCACTGTGATCGGTCCTTGAGAAGGAAAAATTGAAGTGGAACAACTTGGATGTTGTTTCAGGACTTTGAGAATTTTTCTCACTCAAGAGTGAAAGCTCTATGTCCTAGATACACCCATTTTAGAGGAACATGCTTCGGACATGCCTAGGTTTGAAAAGGATGCTTGAGATAAGCATGCCAATGATGCCACAGTCATCAAAATTGTTATGCTATGCTCGATGTACTATGCGTTGCAGAGCAAGCATGAAAACATGGACATTGTCAAGATGGTAAAACATCTTTATAACATGTACTAGGATCATACAAATAAAAAGAGGTATGATTTCTCCAAGGCTCTCTTTGAGTGAAAAATGGCAGAAGGGGATCCAGTAGGGCTCATGTGCTCAATATGATTGGGCATGTGGAAGACGTAGAGATATTGTAATTTCATTTAGGCCAAGAGTTGGCCATGGATATGATTATGCAATCATTTCCCAAATTATATAACTAGTTTACCATGAACTATTACATGAACAACTCGGCTAAATCGCGAATTGAATTACTTGGCATGTTGATAACTGCTAAAGCATAAATGAATAAGGAATAAACCAAATCCATTATGGTGATCAGAGAAGAGTAGGCCAATAAAAAGGCAAAGTCAAGAAAAGTTTTGTGACTAGCTAGAAGCCCAAATCTTCAGTACATAAGGGAAAGTGAAGGTTGAGCAAAAAAGGAATCTATCATTTTTACTTAAAGAAACTCAGGATGATGAGGAAAGGGATACATACATGTACTTCAAGTATATAGGTAATTGAGAATAACTTATCTACTTCTTCTTTGTGCATATTGGATATGTGATGTGCATCTCACATTTGTTCAAATATTCAGGACCTAAAAAGAAGTAAGCTTTTAAGGATTGGTGAGGCAGAACTCCACATTGCAAATGGAGCAGGAGTTCTTGCCATTGTAGTTGGAGACCTATTATTTATCTATGTCTAGTGGGCTAGTAACAAATTTAGAGAACTGCTAATATGTACATGCCAGTAATAAAGACATCATTATGTATGTTGTTTGGACAAGAGGGGATTCAAATTTTGTATACGAATGGTGATGTTCTATTCCCAAATATGAGATTTTTTATGGTAGTGTGCCTATGTCTTATGGTCTTTATTTTTTAGATCTTTAGATAAGCATATATAGCATAAATGCCAAAACATGAAAACTCGATAACTCAAACAAAACATACCTTTGGAATTTTTCTCTATGACACATAAATGAGATATACATTTCTAGAATCCACAAAGATGTAGATGACATACTATTGATAGGGAATGAAAACCCTACCCCAAAAATGGTACAAAACATGGTTGGAAGGTACCTTCTCTGTCAAGGAGTTAGGTGAAGAATCCTATCTCTAAGGAATTATTATCTATATAGATAGATGTAGAAGGCTTCTTGGCCTAAGTTATAGTACATACATTGAAAAAGTGTTGAAGAGCTTAAGCATGCAGGACTCAAAGAGAGGAAATTTGCCCATGTCCCATGGAATTAGTCTCTCTAGAGCCTAGTATCCCAGTTCTTGTGAGGAACAACAACACATGAGTAATATGACTTATGTTACAACCCCAATTTTGGGTTCATATGATGAGAAATGTAAACTCTCATATGGGACAAATAATGATGTAATTTCATTTACAATAGCCTTGATGAATGTATTGTGGGCTTTATTGGCTATTGGGCCCAATAACAAGGAAATTCAATTAATGTGGAAACCTCTAGAAGGTAAAAAACTTAATCCAAAGGTATATTTCGTGCCACATGGGTTCCTTGGGTTCCAATGAGTCCAAAGTTGCAAAGAAAAGCAATAAGAAAACACAAGATTAATTAAGTATTTCTTTATTAAGAAAGAAATTGAAAACAATGGTAAAATGTGGAAAACAAGTAAAAAGAGGTACAATTGAGTTATCCTTAGTGGAATTTCGTATCCCAAGGATTCCTAAGGTTAAAAGGAATACCAATGATGAAAATAAAAGAGAAATAAAGAGAAATCCTCAAAAAGAGTTATTTTAATAAGAAATAAACAAGATAATGGGAAATAATGAAGAATACTGCATTTAGATGCATCTAGAAGGATAATAAGTATCCTTATGAGGGAATTTTGAAATAATAAATTAACGGCAAAGAAAGAGGAGATCTCAATTAATTTGGTTTATAAAATGAATATCTTGCATATGAAGGAAACACTCTTATCCTTTGGAATTTGGGTTGCAAATTTGGTACTCCAGTAGATAATGCCAAGATAAAGTTTCCTCAAAAAATTGAGTGAAAAATATTAAACAAGGAGAGATATATGATTTTCCCAAGTTTCCTTGTTAAATACCCTTTATAACTGATTTTTAAGAAAATAAATGTAGGGGAGAAATGTCAGCCGTTGGATGCACTGCGTGGTCCATGGGATCACAGATCCAAGGGAGGCTGCTCATCACCTACCTCATGTCACAGAAGGAAAGAGATAGGAAGAGGAATCCGAGTTTCTCGCACTCAGTGCATTAAATCGATGAACTGATGAGTCCATCATCTTCGGGGGACCGATCCGAAGGATCTAGACCCTATTTTTGGGTGCTTTGGTCGCCGATTGGGAGTGTCCCCAATCCAACAGAACTCCTCCGTTGACCCTATATATAGGCGGAGGACTTGGCGATGTTAGCAATTCCACAATCGGTCGTCGTGCAACCAGAGTGTGAAAATGAACACCTCACCGCCCTCAATTCAAAGAATAGGCACGATCTTACACCTCGACTTAGAGCAGGTAGTCGCTGGAGGAAGCACATCTTGGTACCAGTGATAGATGGAGGAGACAGAGCAATTGTAGCCCCGATCTAGTTTGGGGGGGGCTCGTGAGGGTGCCTCTGTCGTTAGATTCAGAGTTCGGGCTCCAGCAGCAAGAGTCAACCATAGAGTTGACTTGGTGAAGGAGCTTTGCTCACAGGGGCAACGACAAACAAAGAAGATGACCCGGAGATTTGACAACTATACCCTCAGACGCATGTGTTAGGCTTTTGGGCCAAAAGAGGGTAGAATCATCTTTTCTCCCCTCCTAAAGGCGTGGCCCACGCAGCGCGCCAAGCCAGGAGCAAATTGCCTTGGCTGCTGATGTGGCAGCATCCTATTGGTCTAAAAGGTATAATCTTCACGATTTCATAATTAATTATCTGTAGCTCTGACGATAGAAAGTAATCATGAAAATTGAACAGAAAAATGTGAAGAACCCAATAAAAATATAATTGGAACATGATATTGCTTGAAATTTAAAAAGTACACCAAGTTATCACCTTTGATGTATTAAATAATGGTAAAACCCTAATTTGATATAAAACTCATTTTTAATGACTCTTTTGGGTTAATTTGGTTTGGAACCCTATTTCTGAGAAATATTAACCTATTAAGAATAAAAGGGGGAGTTAATTTTGGAAAAGGTAGTTTCATGCTTATTTTAGGGTTTTATGCACATCATTATGTTTAGAAACCCTAATTTGGGAAAATATGGGTTTTCATGGGTTAAATATGAAAATATAATTATAGAACTGAGGTTTTAAGGTTCTAGGCTATTTTGAGTATAAAAGACCATTAAAATGGATAATTTGAGCAATTAGGGTTTATATGAGTAGAAAGAGTATTTTAGGGTTTGTTGACCTAAAAGGAATAAAGTTTGAGAAAATTGATCTAAGAAACCCTAATGAATGCTAACGAAAGCTTAATTCGGATTAGAAACCCTAGAAAGTGAATCCAAGTAAATAAAGTAGATTCTTGATAAAGTTTGTAATAAATAGAGTACATATTCTTTTCATGAATTATGTGATTGTCAAATTTCTTGCTTGGATTGCTTTCTTGGTTGGAATTGCTTAATGCTTGTGAAATCATCAAATCAGGTATGTGTTTATGCCTATGAATATCCCGAATTAGTTTCTAAAGGATTTTCGAGGTTTTATCGATGACTTGAATTAAACTGTTAGTTGCATTTAATTCATGCAAATTATAATGTGAATATGACTATCACATAAGAGATGTGCCTACTAGCTCAGATCCTAGTCCCCTCTTTAGCTTTATAGATTGACCTAGTAAATTGCTACCAATGGGGTAGATCCATCAGGTCATTAAATGACTTAGTAAATGGCTACCAATGGGGTAGGACCATCAAGTCATCATGAGTAAGGGATCGGGCTACCTTTGGGTAGGGTCATGTGACTCCATAACCCTAAGAATTGGCTACCTATGTGGTAGGGCCATGGGGGTAAGGATCTACCATATGAGAAAGGTAGTATCAATGTCCACTGCAGGGACGGTACATAGATAGGGGATAGGCAAGGATTGAGTAGTATTGCTTAAAACATAATCTTGGATGTTAAATGATATTTTGTTGACTACATTGTTAACATAGTTGCACAATTATTGTTTCCTCCACATACCGGCATATTTCGATATGCTGACTGACGTTTTGTTTGTCGGCATTTTAGGTACAAATGAAAAGAACATAATAGTAAAGCCACATATGTGGAATTAAATGAGAAATAACGTACACAAGAGGATTAGTTAGGTTAGTATCTTCATGGATAGAGGTTTAGAAATCCCAACTTTTAAAAGGTAAGTAAAGTTTTTATTTTATACCAATTTTCAGTTTAGTAGTAGAATTTCATAATTATTATTGATTATTTGTCGAACCTTTGATCCAGGTTATTAGTTAACGGCTCTGATCTCTTGGTCTCCCTTAAGTGGGGGTTACCGGGAGACAGGGTCGTTACAATTGGTATCAGAGAGAAGGTTCCTCAATTAATCTTTAATAAGTATTAAATTTTACAAATTTTGTAGAACCCAAGGGAGTTATTAGAGGATTGTCCGAAAGACTGAGGTGTCTTGAAAAGGATCATGTCCGGGGGCTGGCAATATTTTCCTCTGCACCGCTGGGCGGAATACGAGGACTCCCGGACTGTGTGACTTCCTGGCCGATGTCTTAGGATATGACTCGAAATAAGATACCTTTAGGACTCTCTCATCTTGTTCATCCCTTCTCAACTCAAATTCTATTAAGGACCTTAAGGATTAGGGTTTTTTCTCTTCTCCTCACCCTCTTAAGGTATGGGTAAGGTTAATAAGGTCTAGAGAATCCTCCACCGAATTAATGAAATGCATGTAAATAAGATGTCATGGACATAAGCTTAATAGATTAAGTGCAAATTAAAGAATAGATACATGCTTAGGTCGTATGACACGAGTTGTCATTGCTCTCAGGAAAGACCTGAGGATAGACCTCCTTCGCTGGAGGATGAGTAGAGAGAGTTAGTCTTGGAGGTAGAGACCTCCATTAAAAGTAGAGACCTAGCACATCCTCTAAGGATGAGGTTAACCCTAACCCTAAGTGAAGGTTAGAGTGGGATATGAAATGATGAATTAGATGTTGACTGAGTGTTTGGTTGGACATGCCTTTGGGATGCCATAAGAGGTTAGATGACCGAGTACGTTGGGCAACCCAACCCTGGGAAGGGTCGTGCATGTTTGAGCGAAGGATAGCTCCTTCATGGATGAGGTTAGAGAAGAACCTATAGAAACCTTTTGGGCTGTTGCAAGTAGGATATAGCCTGCACCCATAGTGCATCAGTAGTGTTGACAGTTGAATGAAATGCTAGATAAGGAATCATAATGGATGGCTTATGAGATAAGTATAAGGGGGTTATGGATAATCTCAAGTAAACATAAGTTCGAGCACAAGCTTCACTCAAGTAGGGGCATGCGTATGAGCCTGATCCTTCATGAAGAAGGGACCTCTTATAGAGAGGTTGGTTGTAGGATTATCTCTAGAGAGAGAGCGGACCTCGGGCAAGAAGGTTGGAATCCTAAAACCCCAAAACTTGAGGAACATGGGAGTTGAGGATGATGCAGCCTAAGTGGATAATAGTGGTTGTCGTATGCTTGATCCCTAGAGGCTGATGATATCTTGGTTGCCTTTAGAGGAACCAAACCCTAGAGAGAGAATGATGCTCCTAGTACCTATGGTATAAGTGATTACCTACTGGATGAGATAAAGAGTGATTTAGACCCTGAGGAGGTTTAAGTAACCAGTTGTGAGGCTTTATACCTAGTTGGTTGTCCTGGAAGAGGACTCAACTCCAAAGTGTTGCAAGCAGAAGGATCATGGGAGTACATGACATAGCTTGGACATGCTTGAATCGTGGTTAAGAGATTGAGCATGCAGTCAGACACCCAAAGGTGAACCTAGGGTTCCTAGGCCTAATAGGGGAAGCAGTGTATCTGATGCTCATGCTGAGATTTGAATATCTATAGTTTCGAGCATGGTAATCCTCATGTGTAGAGGAAAAGGAAACCCCTTAAGTTAAAAGTAGGTTTGATGAACCCCTCACAACTATGTTGATCTAATGTTGAGCAAAGAGAACAAGTATGACCTAGCATGGTTTAATAGGTGATCTGCTTGTGCCTTAGTAGCTGCTGGGTTAGGCAGGTTCATGTGAATGTAAACCCTAAAGGATGGTTGTGACCTTGTTGTCAAGATTTGTAGTTTCCTCCCATCCTGGGAGAGGGACCCTTTGGTAGGGTGTATACCAGTCTTGTTGGTTTTGAGGTAACCTAAAGAAGTTTCATAGGATCTTGAGAAGCTAATAGGAAAGTACATGGAATGAGAATGAACCTGTAGACCCATAGATAAGCATCTCTAAGTGCATGTGGATGTGTTACCATGGAGGTAATCGGTATGGGACCTGACCAAGGTAGGCAGGTTGCCATGACCCATATGAAGGGATGAAAGTCAGTCGAGAATGCATAGAGAGATGATGAAGGCTTGGGTAAGGTTCTAGGTTGGACATGTACTATAATGGAATCCTAAGTCTATCCTAGGGTCAGGTAGGAATGAGACTGATGGAAGAAGGAGTTTCCTAATCCCCTAGTTGCACATGACCATAGGGTCGGGAGGTAACAACTATCATTGTATGAGGGCCATGGGTTAGGAGATTGATCACCTTCATGAACTCATGGGACCCAAAGGGCAGATGAGTAGGGCACTCTCTGGATGCATGAAGGAAAAGGGATGACCCCAAAAGTACCGACACCCTATAGACCTAGAGGAGATGACTAAGGATTGTGTGGTGACCCAAGTAGGTTTGAGACCAGTTTTCCAAGGAAGTAATGTGGATATCAAGATGATGGCACATTTCAACCTAGATTTGAAGGTGTACTGGCAAGGTGGGATGTACCATCTCTACTCTTGGAATAGGAAGAACTCTGTATTTGGACGGCTTCCAAATGCTTATTTCCTCTTGTTATGAGAGGGAGAGATGGGACAATACACATACCATACACCAAGGATAAAGGTGACGTGAGTTGGAACGTTGCTATAAGGTATGAGGACAGAGATGATAACATACCTTGGTGAAGTGAAAGATACATGGATGGTTTACAAACACTAAGAGGAGTAGTGTAGTCATCTTATGAGGATGTTTTATCAGGAGCTATGTTGAATTTGCAAGTTAACCAAGGTTGAGTTTGATCACCATGAGGATGAGCTTAGAGTTTCTTGATGAAGACAAACTTAGAGTTTGAGATGAGATGATAAGTGAAATACAGGGTGGTGTATGTCTTCAAAGATTACCTAATACCTAAGGATGAGAAGTGGTAATGAATGCTCTAGTTGAGATATAGCTGCCTAGTTTAGCTGGAAGCTAGAAGTAGTTGAGGTTGCTAGGCTAACCTTAAGTTGAGGAAAAGAGATAAGTTTGGCTAACACCTAGATGTAATAATAGCGGTTAATCAAGTAAATGATTGTTTGGTTAGCCAGTCTAGTCCGTAATATAAGGATGGTTGTAGAACCTCAGATGTACTTCCTTGGATAGGAAGGTAATAAAACTTTGATGAGAGTGGTTTAGTGTTTCCGAGGAATCGATCTTGAGGAATCATGATATATAGGAAATCATGATTTTAAGATCACCACACACCGTGAAACTACAAAGATAGTAAGTGATAGTAGCACTTTGGATGCTTAAAACAAAGTTGCATATATCATGTGGCCATGCCAGATAGGAGGAAAAGGACGAACACCAGTAACCCAATACATGGATATAAAGTATAAAGAGTTCCCGAGAGGGAATGGGAGTTCATCACTGTGGATGTTGTGAGTCTTCCCCTGGACCAAGGAAGGTCGAGATCCAATATGGGTTATGGTAGATCGCCTTACCTATATGACATGAGAAAGGAAGAGTACTGTCAGGAGATAGTTTCGGTTGAACTACTTAAGAGAGAAAGATGGTTCGACCATACCATGATGCGAGTTCAGAAGTTCTGGGGTATGACCAAGGTTCACTTCCATAAGGTGGAAGTAGATACATGAAGAACTCAATAATAGTACAGTTTATCACCCCATACTAATGGACAGTATGATCCAGACTAGAGGGTCTGATGAGAGCATGTGTGCTCATTTAGGGTGATACATAGAGACTATTCTTGAGATGTGTTGTTAACCACCACAACCTTTATCGAGATGCAAGAAGTCTTATAGAGGTTGTATCAGTCACCACTTCATTAAGATGATGTTGGTGAAGGAGGCCTCGCGAAGGTTAGAAAAGAACCACAGTGTGCGAAGATGAATTTGCTTTGATCGTACAATGGCTGAGAGAGAGAGCCCAGTGGTGACATGAATCACAGGCTGATGCAAAGCAGACTGACATGCAGTTCACTATGGTTGAATATGTGATGTGAAAATCTGACCCCTCTAAGCTACAGCTGAGAAAGTTGAGTCCCCAATATATGGGTCCATTTGAGATGGATTGGTGGAGATGGTTGTGTTTATCCTTGCCCTTCAGGATAACATGATGAATAATGTGTTCCATGAGTCCGATCTAGAGCACTATGTGAGGTACCGAAGCCATGTACTGAGCCTTGAACCTATTCATCTTTTGAGAGGCTAAAATGTCCTGAGTCACCTATGAGGGTACGATATACCAAGGTAAGAAAGAACTCATATGGAAGAATATGAGACGATGAAGGTTCTTGGGAAGCACCATGGAAAGGGTGAAGCCACATAAGAGCCATGATGGACATATGAAAGGCTTATCCTGAATTGTTTGTTTGCTTGGTGGAATTTTGAGGGAAAAATTCCTATAAGAGGGGAAGGATGTTACAACCCCAATTTTGGGTTCATCTGATGAGAAATGTAAACTCTCATATGGGACAAATAATGATGTAATTTCGTTTACAATAGCCTTGATGAATGTATTGTGGGCTTTATTGGCTATTGGGCCCAATAACAAGGAAATTGAATTAATGTGGAAACCTCTAGAAGGTAAAGAACTTAATTCAAAGGTGGATTTCGTGCCAAATGGGTTCCAAGGAGTCCAAAGTTGCAACGAAAAGCAATAAGAAAAGAAAATATTAATTAAGTATTTCTTTATTAAGAAAGAAATTGAAAACAATGATAAAATGTGGAAAACAAGTAAAAAGAGGTACAATTGACTTATCCTTAGTGAAATTTCGTATCCCAAGGATTCCTAAGGTTAAAAGGAATACCAATGAGGAAAATAAAAGAGAAATAAAGAGAAATCCTCAAAAAGAGATATTTTAATAAGAAATAAACAAGATAATGGGAAATAATGAAGAATAATGCATTTAGATGCATCTAGAAGGATAATAAGTATCCTTATGAGGGAATTTCGCAATAATAAATTAACAAAAAAGAAAGAGGAGGTATCAATTAATTTGGTTTATTAAATGAATATCTTCATATGAAGGAAACACCCTTTTCCTTTGGAATTTGGGATGCAAATTTGGTACTCTAGTAGATAATGCCAAGATAAAGTTTCCTCTAAAATTTGAGCGAAAAATATTAAAAAAGGAGAGAGATATGATTTTCCCAATTTTCCTTGTTAAATACCCTTTATAACTCGTTTTAAAGAAAATAAATGTAGGGGAGCAATGTTAGCCGTTGGATGCACCGCGTGGTCCATGGGATCATGGATCCAAGGGCGGTTGCTCATCGCCTACCTCAAGTCACAAAACGAAAGATTGAGGAAGAGGAATCCGAGTTTCTCACACTCAGTGCATTAAATTGATGAACTGATGAGTCCATCATCTTCGGGGGAGCAATCTGAAGGATCTAGACCCTATTTTTGGGTGCTTTGGTTGCCGATTGGGAGAGTCCCCAATCTAAAAGAACTCCTCCATCGGCCCTATATATAGGGGGAGGACTTGGCAATGTTAGCAATTACATAATTGGTCATCAGGCAACCAGAGTGCGAAAACGAACACCTCGACACCCTCAATTCGAAGAATAGGCACAATCTTCCACCTCGGCTTAGAGCAGGTAGTCGTCGGAGGAAGCGCAGCTTGGTACCAGTGATAGATGGAGGAGACAGAGCAATTGAAGCCCCGGTCCTGTTTGGGGGGCCTCGCGAGGGTGCCTCTGCCATTAGATTCGGATTTCGGGCTCCAGCAGCAAGAGTCAACCATAGAGTTGACTGGGTGGAGGAGCTTTGCTCATAGTAGCAGCGAAAGATGAAGAAGATGACCCGAAGATTTGACAACTATACCCTCGGACACATGTGTTAGGTTTTTGGGCCAAAAGAGGGTAGAATCGTCTTTTCTCCCCTCCTAAAGGCACGGCCCACGTAGCACGTCAAGCCAGGAGCAAATTGCCTTGGCTGCTGACATGGCGGCATCCTATTGGTCTAAAAGGTATAATCTTCACGATTTCATAATGAATTATCTATAGCTCCAACGATAGAAAGTAATACATGAAAATTGATCAGAAAAACGTGAAGAATCTAATAAAAATATAATTGGAACATGATACTGCTTGCAATTTAAAAAGTACACCAAGTTATCACCTTTGATGCATTAAATAATGGTAAAACCCTAATTTGATATAAAACTCAGTTTTAATGACTCTTTTGGGTTAATTTGGTTTGGAACACTAATTCTGAGAAATATTAACCTATTAAGAATAAAAGGGGGAGTTAATTTTGGAAAAGGCAGTTTCATACTTGTTTTAGGGTTTTATGCACATCATTATGTTTAGAAACCTTAATTTGGGAAAATATGGGTTTTCATGGGTTAAATCTAAAAATATAATTACAGAACTGAGGTTTTAAGGTTCTAAGTTATTTTGAGTATAAAAGACCATTAAAATGGATAATTTGAGCAAATAGGGTTTATATGAGTAGAAAGAGTATTTTAGGGTTTGTTGGCCTAAAAGGAATAAAGTTTGAGAAAATTGATCTAAGAAACCCTAATGAATACTAACGAAACCTTAATTCAGATTAGAAACCCTAGAAAGTGAATCCAAGTTAATAAAGTAGATTCTTGATAAAGTGTGTAATAAATAGAGTACATATTCTTTTCAGAAATTATGTGATTGTTGAATTGCTTACTTGGATTGCTTTCTTGGTTGGAATTGCTTAATGCTTGTGAAATCATCAAATTAGGTATGTGGTTACGCCTATGAATATCCCGAATTAGTTTCTAGTGGATTTTCGAGGTTTTATCGATGCCTTGAATTAAACTATTGGTTGCATTTAATTCATGCAAATTATAATGTGAATATTACTATCACATAAGAGATGTGCCTACTAGCTCAGATCCTAGTCCCCTCTATAGCTTTATAGATTGAGCTAGTAAATGGCTACCAATGGGGAAGGTCCATGAGGTCATTAAATGACTTAGTAAATGGCTACCAATGGGGTAGGACCATCAAGTCATCATGAGTCAGGGATTGGGCTACCTTTGGGTAGGGTCATGCGACTCCATAACCCTAAGAATTGGCTACCTGTGTGGTAGGGCCATGGGGGTAAGGATCTACCATATGAGAAAGGTAGTATCCATGTCCACTGTAGGGATGGTACAAAGATAGGGGATAGGCAAGGATTGAATAATATTGCTTAAAACGTAATCTTGGATGTTAAATGATATTTGGTTGACTACATTGTTAACATAGTTGCACAATTATTGTTTCCCCCACATACCGACATATTTCGATATGTTGACCGACGTTTTGTTTGTCAGCGTTTTAGGTACAAATGAAAAGAACAGAACAGTAAAGCGGCATATGTGGAATTAAATGAGAAATAACGTACACAGAAGGATTAGTTAGGCTAGTATCTTCATGTATAGAGGTTTCGAAATCCCAACTTTTAAAAGGTAAGTAAAGTTTTTATTTTATACCAATTTTTAGTTTAGTAGTAGAATTTCATAATTATTATTGATTATTTGTCGAACCTTTGATCCGAGTTATTAGATAACGGCTCAGATCTCTTGGTCTCCCTTAAGTGGGGGTTACCGGGAGACGGGGTCATTACAACTTATGCATCTGCTGTTTGATCTATCATGTATGCAATGATATATACTCATTCTCATTCTATTGTCTCCTATGTGTTGATCATGATGAGAAGATATCAGTGAAATCCCAATGAAGGTCACTAGATTTTCGTAAAGAAAATCCTTAAGTACTTGAAAAGAATTAATGATCAATTACTTGTTTATGGCAGTGAGGAAGAATTGATGGTAAAGGGTTACACTGATGCAAGCTTCCAAACTAAAAAAGATGATTATCTGTCACAATATGATTTTGGGTTTTACAATAACAAATGGAGATGTAAGATATAAAAGTTCCATGCAAAAGATAGTTGTTGATTCTACAATATAATTTGAGTACAATGTTGCCTCGAGTGCCACAAAGGAAGTAGTTTTGATCAAGAAGTTCATCAATGAACTTGGAGTAGTTCTTAGCACTAGAGATGTAGTAGAATTGTATTATGACAATAATAATGCTATTTCACAATCTAAGGAACCTAGATTGCATCAACATTCCAAGAATATACTTTGTCATGTCCATCTGATATGGGAGAACATATAACAAGGAGATGGGAAGATCTGTGGAGTACCAACTAAAAGCAATGTTGCTAACCTGGTGACAAAAGCACTTTCATAGCATCAACAAGATGGTCATGTTAGATCACATGGAACTAGATTCATGGGTAATTGGCGCTAATTGCATGAAGTAGTTAGTTGGTATTTATGCCCAGAGAGCCAGGCATATGATGATTATAATCTAGCATCATGTACTTGATTTGATGTCAACAATCAAGACAATTATGTCAATTATGTTTGTTTTAATAAAAGGATGGTTACATAGTGTGGTAGAAGTATAAATAATGATGTTGTGTCTTCAAGTTAAGGACCTAAACAATGAGATCATATGTATGACAAGATTGAATACTTTCTTGTTACGTCCCTAGTCAGACATTATTGTGGAAGAAAAATAGAAGAAAATAATAATAAGACTATTATGTGTATTGGGTGATGACAGAGTCTTATTAGTCATGATATTGGATACAAAGCCAAACACAGAGGTACATGTTAGAGAAAAATGTACTGGATTGGACCATCTTGAGAGTGATAAATGGAAATCATGGAATCATTTTCAAAATCATCTCTCATAGTGATAGTGGTGATTGCAGATCATAGACCTAAAGTCACTACACTCATTACATGTTGGTTAATGACCTTTGATACCATCCAACATGACCTTGAATAAGGATTTCCATAAAGAGGGTGCTTAGGTACGTTGTGACACATGGGGATTGACTGTGAGTGATGTAGATGGGATTTGTCCCTCCCCACCAGAGTTGATATCCTAGACAGTTGATAAGTGAGACTGAGAAAATGCATGACATGTACACTTAATTCTATATGTGATAGTAAGCTCACGTGCATCTCTACAATCTATTCTTTTTTAAGAAACAAAGACGGATTATTAAGAGGATGATTCCATGCCTCACATTCAATCTGGATATTTGAAATAAAGGAACTATACAATTAGAGAAAGACTAATCATGAATGCGGGTTGAAGTTTATCTCCATGTTTCCAATTACTTGGGTAAAAGTGATGTGTTTCTAGATACCTCTTATCATTTGTGATGTCATAATCTGGTTATGGACATTCAATGCCAACATAATTTGGGACCTATAATGTCACACACATAGGATGTACATGGGATATGATTTTTCTCACAGATAAGATTTAATTTGGTTATTAAAACATTTATAGAACCAACATAAACAATATTGGTTGTCAGTCGACCAACTACAATTTTTAGTCGATCTATTGGATTATCCTAACATTGGATGATGGAACCAGTTAGTCGACCAGTTGGCCTATCTAATCAACTGAATAGAATGTACAAACGAATAACAAGATGGTTCAGTCGAACGACAAGTCACTTGCAACAACCGTCAAACCATGAGAGTTGACTCTTGGTATGCTCAGAGTTTTGGAAACCTAGCCCATCCAGTCCTATATAAAGAGGGGGTATGGCCAAGGGTCTCTAAGAATAAGGCACGTATGTTATCAAATTGTGGTAACGTGAGAGCCTAAGCAAGTCTTACCCATAAAAGGAAGAGACAACAAAGGGGAAATTAAAAGTTATATCTAGCGTGTCTACAAAATGAAGATACAACTTCTTCCCATTCTCTTCGAAAGCGTGACGTGAAGTTTCCAGTGGTCTGCATGAAAAACATAGAGGCATGATAGTTGTTACTGCCAAGCTAGGAGGATACTATCAACCACTATCTGTGGGTGTTACATGTGGATGCAATCATTGACTACCATCTATGTGTTGCTTGAGAAGGAATCACATCTCCCTACAAGGATAGTCATTGTACTTGCTCCAGGACAAGGTATATCTTGGACCCTCCTTCCCATTACATTATTGTTGACGCGGTATATTGTTTAGGAATCACATACCATAATTTTTTGTTTCTATGCCATATCTGCCCTTCATATTTCCAAACATCACTGACTGCCAATTGCTACTTCACCTGAAGGAAAAGTCAATGGCTATATATCATCCATAAGAGAGTTGCACTATTAATGCACTCAATGTTCCACTGAATGTCATTTTCTACTTCACCTCAAGTCAAAGTTGTGACCCACTCTCATCCACGAGAGAGATCCACCAATTGTTGTTATTCTCTAGCTCTTCTACCACAAAAGGCACCATCAACCAACAACTGATGGGATCATTGTTGGTATATATGCCTAGAGAGTCAATCACATGATGACTACATTTAGTCATCATCTACATGATTTGATAATAATAAATTTAATTCCATCTATTATTTATGTCTCTGTCAATATATCTTATTTATAGCCCATAGGGGTGTGGCTTACTGGTGATCGGACCGTGAACGTAGGTAGAGGTCTCAGGTTCGAATTCTCATGGGGATGAAAAAAATGGGATTTATGTCTGACATGGTTTGCGCTGAAACTAATGTGTTGCACACTTGGTTTACCATACTCCTCCTATGTCGGGCCTCCACAGGTTAACAAGGGGTCGGGGAAAGGAAATCTCCTTGATGACTCGTTTTTTTTCAATATATCATATTTATATTCAACTTTATTAAATTTTGTAATTTCTATATACTATTGGACGTATGTAATTTCTCCAAGTTCTATTGTTAATAATAGGGAGATGGTACATTTCCCCTTTCTACATGCTGCATTGCAAAACCCTATCTTTCTTATTTACATGGTATTAGTGCAAAAAGATACAAGGGAAGCGTAGCCAGCCCTAACCCTAACCAGCAGGGAAAGCCACCTCCGCAGCGGACATCAGCCACCGCCGCCAAGAATTTGCAAGCGCCAGAAGCATCATCACTACCACCATCGAGCAGTAGTAGGCACCGCCGTTGGTACCAATAGGTCACTGGGCAGCAGTCATGCAGTTGGCATCCCACCGTCGAAGCCCGCCACCACTGGAGACCCATCACCACCGGCAAATCAACCACCAAGAAGCTTTCTGTCATGCTGGTTTTTGCCGGGTGAGGGGCCAAACATGATTGATTCTTGACCAAAAGGCATGGACTCCTTCCACCTCTCCAATGACCTTCTAAAAGTACAAACCAAGTAGCCCACATCTATTTAGAGAATTCCTAATCAGATCTCCTCAATATGTGATTAATAAATACTCACTTGGAGGTTTTTGATTCATTAAAAAATGTATCATCTCATCTATATTTGGGTGACGTCTATCTCTCTATCACTCCCTTCCACAATGTGACATGTATCTTTCTATCACTCCATTTCTCTCTTGATGTGTATCATCTCATAATTCTATTTTCCATTTAGATCATGGAGGAAACCAAGGAATCTACCATATACAACAAGATGCCACCTATCCCCTCCATCAAGCTAAACGAAAAGAGTTATCTCATGTGGATGAATGTTGTACATACACTATTGGAATCCTGAGATAAGGTACAAGTTGTTTATTCTGATCCTCCTGCTTCTACTGATAAAGGATATGCTGAATGGAAGCATCATAATAGTCTGGTGAAGACATGGCTATGGGGGGAGCATGGAACCTAGAATTGCTACTAGGTTCATGTTCTACACTACTGCCAAAGGGATATGGGATGCAATAGAGAATCATTACTCACAATAAATGAATGCTCTCCGTCAATTAATGATATATGACATTCTATTTGTAGAACGATAGGGAGGCAAGCCTTTTGAAGAATATTTTGGAGTGATCCAAGCTATTGCTAAAGAACTAAGCCTCTATCATCCAGTGACTATTGCAGAAAAAGTCAAAGATAGAGATGACTTAATTATAGCATAATTCTTATCCGACCCGAGTTCTTCATGCAGTTCATCATGTACTGTTATCCTAGCTTCTGACAAACTTACCAGCTTGGAAGAAGCTTACTCGATGATTTTACAGTCAAATTTTGTAAAAGTTGATCCTGTAGATGTCTCATTTCATGGAGATTCTCATGCATGTGTAGTCATTGTAGTTAGAGGAAGTCATATAGGTACAAGCCAAGGTCGTGGCACACATTATAAGTGCACTTTCTATGACAAACCTAGACACATAGTTGAGAAATGTTTGAAGAAGCATGGTAGACCTCCTACACCACCTGTGGGGGCAACAAACTATGTTGGCACTACTGAGTCTTCAAAGCCTCCTTCTTCGAGTTATTGATCTTTTAGCATCACACTCACCAAGGTGGAGTATGATAGACTTATTCTGGCTACCCAACATCTGAGTTTGGGATCATCTTCTTCTTTAGCAAACCTGGCATCTAGTACTAGTAATCAGGCTACCAATTTATTGGCTTTCAATTCAACTTCTTCATGGGTGGTTGACTCTAGAGCGTCACAACATGTGATTGGTATTAGGAGACTACTTCATTACTTTGACTCACATTCCTCACCAATCTGTGACAATAGTAGATGGTTCAATGAGGAGAGTGTTAGCTAGTTGATCTGTTTCTCTGAATCTAAGAATTAATCTTAAATATGTACATTTTGTGCGTACATTTCCATTTAATCTTCTTTCTATTGCAAAATTGATTGATACTATGAAATGTACAGTGACACTTGGACCTTCTTGTATTGTATTACAAGATCTCATGAGTATGAGGACGATTGGTGGGGGGCTACAAAAGGTGATCTCTACCTCTTCCATGGTGAAAGTCTGCCTCACCGAGTTTCTGCTCCTGCTCCAGCTATCCTTTTGAGTGGTTCTCCTTTACTGTGGCACTATAGATATGGACATCTTTGGTTGTAGAGCTTGGGAACGTTAGAAACTGATCTATCCCAAGTGTTTCATTAGAGTGTCAGTCCTGTCAATCGGGGAAACATCACATAATGTCTTAACCTAGTTGTATCAATAAATGGGTTTCTTGTCCCTTTGAGTTAGTCCGCAGTGATGTTTGAGGTCCTGTAAAAGACAACAAAAATAATAGCTTTTGCTATTTTATTTCCTTTGTAGATGATTTTTCTCACATGACATGGATTTTCTATTGAAGAGTCAAGAGTCTATGTTATCCATTGTCAATAATTTTCATCAAGAAGTAAAGATCCAACTTGATTGGAATATTAAAATTCTTCAATCTGGTAGTGTCTTGTAATATGTTCAAAGTGCTATGACTGATTTTTGTAGCTCTCTTGGGATGATGCATCATACACCCTATCCTCACACCGTTCAACAAAATGGGTTAGATGAGAGGAAAAATCATCACCTTCTTGATATTTCCAGGACAATTATGTTTCAATCCAATGTTCCTAAGATATTTTGGACTAATGCTTTACTTACTGCATGTTTCCTTATTAACAGGAAGCCCTCACCTATGCTTCAAGAATGTACTCTATTCTTTATCATAAGTCCCAAGGATCAACCCTTTCTTGTTCCCCTTAGAGTGTTTGGTTGTACTTCCTTTGTCCAAAATTTTGATCCAAAGGTTGAGAAATTATCCCCTAGGTCGATTAGGAATCTTTTTCTTGGAGACTCCAACACTAGAAAAGGGGACAAGTGTTATTGTCCCAGTATCCATCGTATGTTTGTGTCTAGGGATGTAACTTTTCATGAATGCACTCCATATTTCTCTAGTGTTCCCAGTAAGGGGGAGCAATTGTATGAGAGTGAGAGAGTGCCACCATCAGACATTAGTGAGAGAGTGCCACCACCACATCAGAGTGAGAGAGTTCCACCTATCATTATTGACTATACTATAGTTCAAGAAGTGCGACAAGCAGATGGTACCTTAATTCAGTAATATTCACCAGTTTCCAATAGATGAGGTAGATGGGATCCAAAGGAGGTAACGACTCCAGTCTATGAGCCTTCCCTATCTCCCTCTACTCAAGAGACTCTTGAAGAACCATCTGACCTTGATGTTCCCATTGCTTTCCGTGAAGGTACTCATTCCTATATGGTTCCACATCCTATTGCAAGTGTGTGTTGTTTGTAAAAATTATCTAAGAAGACCCATTCATTTGCTCTTGGGATTGATTTTGTGGTCATTCCAAAAAATCATCTTGATGCTATGAAGGATATTGGTTGGAAATAGGAAATACATATGGAAATGTCTTCTCTTCTATAAAACAACACTTGGGAACTTATTGACTTACCTCCAGATAAACATGTTGTGGGTTGTAGATGGGTATTCATAATGAAACATAATCCATATGGTTGAGTTAAGAGGTTGAAGGCTAGACTGGTAGAAAAAGGTTACAATCAGATATATGGTGTTTATTTGTTTGAGACCTTTTCACATGTGGCTCGTTAGAATTCTGTGTAGATTCTTATTTGTCTAGATACTATTTTAACTGGCATGTATTTCAGATTGATGTCAAGAATGCATTTCTTCATGGTGATCTATAGGAAGAGCTATATATGGAGAAAAATCCTAGACGTGTTGCTCAGGGGGGAGTGCAAGAAGGTGTGTAGATTGAATAAAGCCATGCATAGGTTGAAACAATCTCATAGATCTTTGTTTGATAAGTTCAGTGATGTTGTACTAAAGATGGGATTTTCTTGTTCTATGATTGATCACTCCTTATTATATTCTAGCTCTCCTTTTGGATCGATAATTATAGCTAGATATGTTGAAGATATAGTTATCACCAACAATGATTATATCAGCATATCGCATGTAAAAAAAGGATTGCTGGGGAATTTTCATATAAAGGATCTGGGAAAACTAAGATATTTTGGGCAATGAAGTACTTGGATCTCATGCAAGTACTAATTTGTTTAAGAGGAAATATGTGCTAGATATACTGTAGGAAGCAGGTATGAGTGAGACCAAGTTGGTGTCTACTCCTATGGACTATCATATGAAGGCGATAACTGACGATATTGATTATCCAGATCCATGATATTATAGGAAAATTGTTGGTAAACTAATATATCTGATAGTTACTTGCCATGACGTTTCCTTTGATGTAGGAGTAGTGAGTCTGCATATGACCTTACCACAATAGTCACATTGGACAGTAGTTTGCCATATTTTGAGATATCTGAAAGGTGCACCTGGTAAGGGGATCACCTATTACAGTCCCAAGACCCTTGTGTGTACTCTTGTTCTTACTGGTTATGTTGATGTAGATTGGGCTCATAATTTGAATGACAGGAGGTCTACTTTTGGATATTGCACATTTCTAGGAAATCACCTTATCACCTGTAAAAGAAAAAAGTAGAATGTTGTGGAAAGATCTAGCACAAAGGTTGAGTATCAAACAATGGCTCATGCTTGTTGCGAGTTGTAGTGGGTTCAATCTGTGCTTTTTGAATTAAAGATTCCCGTGTTGTCTCTCATAGAGCTTAGATGTGACAATCAAGTTGCAATCTACATTTCCAAGAACCCAGTCTTCCATGAATGCACTAAGCACCTAGATGTTGACTACCACTTCATCATAGATCAGATCAGGAATGGTACTGTTGTGACTCCGCATGTCAAATATGAAGATCAACTTGCAGATGTTCTCACAAAGCCAATGAGTCCAACAACATTTTAGAACTTTTGCAACAAGCTAGGTATAAATGATGTATATTCCGCAGCTTGAGGGGGGTGTTAATATATCTTATTTATATTATGCTTTATTATATTATGTATTTTCTATATACTATTGGACCTCATGTAATATCTCGAAGTTCTCTTTTAAATTATCTTTGTTCACAATCTCAATTATGAGATGATGACACAAACATCATAGATGTCTAAAGAATGATGTTACTCGATTAAATATGTCTTCCGACTGAGGACCTGAACAATGGGATCATATATATGTTAAGAGTATATAAATTCTTATTATGTCCCTAGTCGGATATCATTGTGGAAGAAAAATAGAAAAAAAATTAGACATAAGACTAGAATGTGTTTTGGTTGATGATAGAAACTCATTAGTCATGATATTGCATATCAAGTCAAAGACATACATACATTTTAGAGTACATTGTACCAAACATTCCCACCTTGAGATTGATTCATGGATACCATGGAATGGTAGTAACAATAATCTCTCAAAGTTATAGTGGTAACTGGGGTTCTTACACCTGAAGCCACTACACTAATCACATGTCATTTGAATAACTTTCACAGTATCTAACGCTACCTTGAATAAGGGTTTCCATAAAGTGGTGCTCGGGTACTTTGCAACACATGGGGATTGACTGAGAGTGATGTAGATGGGATTTCTCCCTCCTACTGGAGTTGATATCTTGGATAAAAAAGATTGAGAAATTGCATGACCATGCTCATATGAATCAATATGTGATATTGAGCTCACATGCATCTCTATGGTTTTCTTTGGTTCAAGAAACATAGATTGAGTATTAAGAGGATGATGATTCCATGCCTCACTTCATTCTAGATATTTGTGACAAAGGAACTATACAATCATGATATCTTCAGTCATGGATGTAGGTTGAAGTTGTTCTCCAACTTTCAAATTACTTGGGTAGTAGTGAAGTGTTTCTAGACACCGCTCATTGCTTGTAATGTCATAATTTGGTTATGGACATTCACTACCAACATAAGTTTGGATCGATAGGGACACACACATAGGATGCACCTGAAATATGATTTTATTCATGGATTACTTTTAAATAGGTTACTAAAGTTTTTAGGTAATCAACATAAACAACACTAATGAATGAGTCGGCCAACTAGAGTGTCAGTCGATCGATTGGTGTGCCAGTCGACCGACAAGACTGTATAAACATTGGCTGATGAAACCATCTAGTCAACCGATTCATGTGCTCAATCAGTCGATTGAACATAGATTCCATCAAATTCTCAAAAGTGTTAGTCGATCGATTGGAATGTCCAATCTACCAGTTGGAGGACCAGTAGAGCTAGGCCAATTGATTGATGTTGACGTAATATTATGCATTAATAATCAAATTAAAGACAATATTTTTGTGAATAGGAAAGCAAGCCAATCCACTGACTAGATGGTCTAGTTGATTAACTAGCATTCTAGTTGACCGAATGAATGATCCAGTCGAACGAATGGTGACTCATAGTATCCATCAAACCATGAAATTTTATCCCTAGTATCCCCGAGTTTTTGGAAGCCCTAACCTATCCATTCTGATATAAAGGATGGGGTGGCCAAGGCTCTCAACACTCTTGTATGAAAAAACTCCTCATTTCATAATTGTGGTAATGTGAGAGCCAAAGGCATGTTATCCATAAAAGGGAGAGATAACCAAGGGGACAAAAGTCCATTCTATAAGTTGACAAAATGATGGGAAAACTCCTTCTCATTGGCTCTAGAAGTGCGACATGAAGTTCCCAATTATCTATGTGGGCGTGAAGGATGTTGTCTCCATGCTAGGAGTACATCGTCAACTATTGTACGTGAGTGATACACCAGGAGGATGTCTTCAGCTATCGTCCATGTGCTACTTGAGAAGGAAGAACATCACCATCCAAGGATATTCACTGGACTTGATCCAGAATAAAGTATACCTTGAAATCCTTTTTTTCCAATCCATTGTCATTGACGCAATCTAGTGATTAGGAAATATGGACAAATTTTTTATTTCCATGGCAATACTCTACCTCAATATTTCTAAATAGTAGTATTAGAGCCACATCAATTTACACTATTTTGGGATTTACTTGATAAGATCATAGTTTATTTTATTAGTTCTTTTATTGCAGATGATGCAAATATTTAAATAATGAATGTGGATTTCTGATTACACATATTCTAGGGAATGTCTCATAGATCTTATATATATGATAAAATATATATGCAATTTATATGTGTCACTCTAAAATTACATTGATGGTCAATGTAAGTGTGGTTATGACCAATACCCCCTTGGATATGTATGCATGGTTGAATGGTTTATTTCATGTCTTTTTAAACTCAGTTTATATTTTATTTATCCATATGTAAATAAGGATTCCCTCTCTATACTCCCCATGAATGTAACTCAAGGTATTCCCTTTTAACAATGTAAGAAATAAATAGGATTAGCATCAGTTTATGTTTGCATCAAGAGAAGGTGTTCTAACTAGGAGAGTCGACAGACTTCGAGTCGAGTTGATCGACTAGAGGACCGAATAGGCAATAGATGGGAGGAGCCGACCAATTTACTGGAGGGCCAAACAACCAACTATAGGAGTCTAGCCAACCACTTGAGGCAGGAGCCAGTCAGCCAACCAAAAAAGACAAATTGACTGACAAGTGGACGAACTGATTGACTAGAAGAGTCCACTCGACTGACTAGCTTGTTTCCTATATGACATTTTCCTTTATAGGTTGTACATGTGAAGTTTGAACTTAGATTGATAGTAATTCTTTGTGGCTCCAAGGAATTAGATTACTGTGTCCATAACCATCGCTCGTATGTTTGTGATTGCATGGTTCGTTTGTTGGTATAGTACATATATGATACATATTATAAGTATGTGGTGATTGGATATGTATATGTGTTTTTATAAAACCCCTCAACAAATATAACATCTAAGACTCTTTACATAAGAAACACACATAAAAAGCTCGATCAACCAAGCATAGGTTATGCCAAAGCATAGTGCTCCACTTATCTCATGAAAGTTGATGGTAGATGTGTAGGTTCTGCCAAAGCAAGGTGCACAATTTTTTCATGTAGGATTTTGGGTCAGACTTAACTAGGTTACCATAAGTTCCTTGGAGCATAAAGATTGAATATGTGGTGACTCATCCCGCTATCACACAGACAATGAGGTGCCACACGAAAACGTGCGGAAAACACCATAAACCACCTATTAAAAAAAATATGGATTAATTAAAACCAATTTCGGGAAACAGATAAACCATGAAACTATCATATCTAGATCCTCATCCTGCAAGAAAATAGGTTATATACACATTTACAAGTTTTTATACGTGTTCACAACTTAGAAGATCAACTGTCTTGTCATCACATGAGTTCATCACCTATTTATACATACATAACGGGCCACATCCGGCCAGGAGCAGGATATACAAAGCTTCATCATCTATACATTGTAAAACAATGTTAAAATGCCTTCGAGAACCTGAGAGTACAGGGATGACTCTAAGACTCTACTACAAAACAACCAAAACAACAACATATCCATATCATGCCTTCTACTGCTCTTCTTGCTGCTCGGCCGCAACCCGCAACCACCACCACGTCTAGCGCGATCACCTAAAAAGGTTGTAAACCAATGGGGTGAGACACACAGTCCCAGCGAGAAACATAACTCCCTGTCAGAACCATAAAACCTCAGAAAGGTTAAAGCAACAACAACAGATAACTGATAAAACATACAATAAGAGCAGTATATAGAGCAAAGTTGTTATTACCATCAAGCTTACCAAGATGTACGGAAGGCATATAACCTAGTATTTCTTTATGGAACATGATTGACAAGATAAGATTTATAAGATCTTACCACACAACATAAGGAACATATAAGTAACTATAAAGTATAACAAGATCAACTACACAGGCAAGACCTCAACCAATGTTCCATGTTTTGCCTTAAGCAATAAATACTATTCGACTAGATTACGTGTTATTATGCCCTGAGGAAGTGAGCCGTACCGCTCAAATCCAACCTTCGGTTGCGAAACCCAATTCGGTGCCATACAAGGTCAATGGAAGAGTTAGACTCCACGAACTCCCACCTCATGGTCAGTGCACGAGAACCAAAGTAGGACTGCAGTCTCATGATTAAGTGGCCTCAGCCACAGGGTCAGCTCCCGCAGGCTAGCCTTTCTCTAGCCCACCTTTGTACAGGTCTCGACGCTAGTATATCTGAGCCATAGGCCAGTTCACCATGTTCCACGAGCCATGAATGCATTCATGCTCTATCACACTGAGACATGGGCCTGTTCACCATGCTCTCATATACATCTTGATTCTACAACCAAAGTTGCACTCTAACCTCCTCATTTCTGACTAGGAGAAACCACATATATTCAATAATATGCGCTTCCAGGTTAACCCATAGGAGAACCTATTTCACCATCACCAGCTACTGACGATGATGGATCTATGGCCAGGGCAAACTACATGATAGATTCATCTATAATTAGTTAATGTATTTTAAGTAGATTGTTGGGGCAAACAAGTTGTAACACATATATAACATTAAGTTACCTTATTACCACCATCACAATATCCCGGGATCGCAATCCCTCAACATAAGAAACCACTGCCTCATAAGGCATTCTGTCACTGGGGATAACAATCCCAGATCTCATCATCCGAGGATAACACCTCAATTAGGCATTTAAGCCAAACTTAGGTCCTCAGACCTAAACACATCATATTGGTGATACAAGTTATCTCATCAACAAAAGTGACCATCAATGCAGTGTCATTCAAACATATATACCTCATAGCCCTTTTTTCCTAGCTATGCATTTGCATGAAACACCTGCATGGTTAGTATACACAATCATAGAGATAACTGAAACCATCATGGATTAACAGAAGGATCATATTATCAAACATAGGGTAACATTGATGATTATATGCATTATCATTCATGCCTCAAACCTGTGACCATAGACATGGGTCACATCATCATGTGAAGCAACTCATATACTTCCAAACTTGTCATTTACTCATCATTATATATACATGATTTCAAGATGATCATAAACACATGTAATATCATGGCATTAGAGTTCAGATATATCATGTTTACATAGGTACATTCAACCATATCAACCACCTTACTACTATCAAACATGTCAAGGGTTTACAAACCATAAACCATAACTCTTAACAACAAGAATGTGATCGCATGATAAGGAACTATCAAATGGGTTTCCGGGTGGAACATGACCCTCACTAGAAGTACCCACTACCCTCACAAGAAGTGTGACGGGAAGGGAACCCTCACCATAGGTAGTATCAGGTAGGGTAACTACACTCATGTCGCCCAAGCATACTAGCCACATATCGGCCAAGCTAAAACAAGGATGTCGGGCTACCACCTCCAGGTATAACATGCGACCCTATATGTTGTGCAACCATGTGTCGTGCATACATGTGCCGTGCATGCATGTGTCGTGCATCCATGTGTCATGCATCCATGTGTTTTGCATCCATGTGTCGTGCATCCATGTGTCGTGCATGCATGTGACGGGTTAGGGTTACCATACATTACTACATCAGGAATGATCACCAAACCATGACGCCCAACATAAGACTAGCCTACTGAGCTCCATAATGTTCAAGGTATATCGAGCACCAAGACACTACCCAAGCTAGGTGTATCGGGAAGGGCACTCAACAAGGCATAATTCCCAACACACAAAGGTATCACCCATCAACCAAGCACATCTAGGCACAATGGCCAAGGGTACGACTCAAACGGGAAGCAAAGGAAAGCCTATCCTCCAACTAAGCTAGCCTCATCCTATCGACCAACACACAAGGCAAAGACCAAGGTGTAACGCCCAACTCAACCTCATCATATCAACCAGAACTCTAGTCCAAGAGAGGGTATCGGGAAACACCAAACCAAAGCCATATCGTGCAAGATACAACCCAACAAGATCATCATCAACCTCAAGCACAAGGGCACCAAACCCTAGATTGATCAAGAAGATCGGCTCACCTCTCAACAACCAAGAGAGAGGGGTCTTGCACAACCTCTATCACAACTCGGGCAACCACAAGGATCAACCTTAACATAGATCTACATCTACCAAAAAGCTCACCTCTCGAATCCATGGTGAGAGGAGGGTGTTGCTCAAGCAACTAGAACACAAGCTCACCTCTCAACTTAAACGAGAGAGGGGTGTTGCTCATATCACTAGATCTCAAGGTCACTTTTCTAGACCAAGGAGGGAAAAGAGTGTTGCGCAACAAGGAAACCCTAATACATGGTTCGACCAACTAGGGTACAAAGGTACAAAACCTCAACCATATCAACAAGATCCCCATAACCCCATGATTAAAGGTGCAACAAGCAAGAAACTTATCTTAGAACATACATGGCCGATTTTGAAAGAAAACATACAAGAACATAGAAGAAGGTAATATGAATAGGGTTAGGAGTTATGTAACCCTCTTTAAGCAAGCTCCAAGCTCCTACCACCAAGCACACCTTCGGCCACCTCAAGAGGAAGAAGAAGAAGACTCCAAGATAAGGATCGGTCACCAAGATAGAAAAGGAAGAGGTGTCATGCAACCAAAGGGAGAGGGGAACTAAGGACCTAAAGGGATCCTTAGAAAGAGAAAGGGAACACGTATATAGGAGATGATGGAGGAGAAACCAAGGTAAGACAAGGCAAGGTGTTGCCCACCTAGGGACACTTGTCCATGGGCAATGACATCTCTCTAACTTGCCTTAAACACATGTCCAAGGCCATTGCCACATGCAAGCATCAAGAACCAAGTGTCCACTAGTGGTGACACAAACGAGGTCAAAGAGGTCAAAGGGGACCATGGGCGACACACCTCCACTCCATGCCCGACACACTCCCTGGGCGACAAACCTAAGGCCGATACAAGGCTTGGATGGAACACCTTTGGCCGACACAAGGTTCAACAAGGTCAAGCAAGGCACGACAAGGCCCAACAAGGCTCATCCAAGCCCAAGGCAACTCAAGCAACGAGCCCAACCCTTCCTCTCAACACTAGAGGAAGCAAGGAGAGAGAAGAACACTTCTCAAGGTGACAAACTTGTTCATCAACCCTAATCTTGGGTTAATTGCAAGTAGCACCTCCAGCTCTCAACAAAGCACAAACAAACCCCTAATCACCACTAATGGTGATTAGCAAGCAACTAAACACCAGGGTTAAGTAAAGCAAATAGGATAAGCCCTAAACGGAGGTCAGGGTCCTTACAAGCTATAACCCTCTACTAAGGGATTTTGTCCTCAAAATCCGAAGAGAAAAGTGAGGGATACTTCCTCCTCATCTCTTCCTCAAGCTCCCACGTGGCTTCCTCAATGCCACAATGATGCCTAAGAACCTTTACCAGAACCAAGTCCTTCCTCTTCAGCTTCTTAACTCTTCTGTCAAGGATCATCAGATGACCTTCCTCGTAGGTCACATCTTCATCAAGATCAACCTCGACTGGCTGTATCACGGTCCCTGTATCTGGGTGACTTTTCTTCAGCATGCTGACGTGGAACACTGGATGTAACTTGTGCAACTCTGGCAGCAGCTCTAACTTATAAGCTACCTTGCCAACACGTGCTATGACCAGGTATGGCCCCATATATCTAGGTGCTAGCTTACCCTTCCGGCCAAACCTTAGCACACCTTTCCATGGCGAGACCTTGAGGTACATCGTGTCTCCCACTTGGAACTCTAAAGGTCATCGACGATTGTCTGCATAAGACTTCTGCCTGTCTTGTGCTGCTTTCAGCTGTTGCTGTATCACTTTGATCTTTTCTGTTGTTTGCTGTACTAACTCAGGACCCAAAAGCTGATACTCACTAGACTCATACCAATATAAAGAAGATCTGCACTTCCTTCCATATAAGGCCCCATAAGGAGCCATGTCAATTCTCTGCTGGTAACTATTTTTGTAGGCAAACTCAATCAAACTGAGGTGTACATCCCAACTGCCTAGGAACTGCAAAACACAAGCTCAGAGCAGATCCTCCAAAGTTTGAATAGTCCTTTCAGACTGTCCATCTGTTTGTGGGTGGAAAGCAGTGTTGAACCTCAACTGTGTTCCCAATGCTTTGTGCAACTGTTCCCAGAAATGACTCGTGAATTGAGGACCTCTGTTGGAAACTATCATTGCTGGTACGCCATGCAAACGTACTATCTCATCAACATATACTTGAGCAAGCTTCTCGGATGTATACGTTATCTTCACAGGTATGAAATGGGCAGACTTCGTCAATCTATCCACTATCACCCAAATGGAATCATGATTCTTAGTTGTTCTTGGCAGACCAACCAAAAAATCCATGGTTATATGATCCCATTTCCACTGCGGTATTGGCATAGGTTGCAACGTACCTACCGGCTTCTAATGCTCATCCTTGACTTGCTGGCATACCGCACACCTAGCCACAAACTCGACTACATCTCTCTTCAAGCCAGGACACCAATACAGGTCTTTCATATTGTGATACATCTTGGTGACCCCTAGATGCATAACATACATCGATGTGTGTGCTTCCTCGAGCACTAGCTTCCTCAGATCATCAGCATCGGGGACCACCATTCTGTCATGATAGAAAACTAGTCCATCATTGGACTCATGGAACCCATCACGCCTTTCACTACTGAACTTTGACTTGATCAATTGCACTGTATCATCTATTTTTTGTGCGTCTCTGATCTACTGTCTTAGCATAGGCTTGACTTGCATTTGTGCCAAAAGTCCTACTAAGAAGGAAACTTCCATATGCACATTCATCTGCCGCAAGGAGGCAAACATATCCTATCTATGGCATACCAAGGAACTCAACTGTGCCTTCTTTGTAGGAAGAGAAGAAGACTTTCGGCTAAGCGCGTCAGCTACCACATTCGCTTTACTAGGGTGATACTGAATGGTGCAATCATAGTCATTGATCAACTCCATCCATCGATGATGTCACATGTTTAGCTCACTCTGTGAGAAGATGTACTTCAAGTTCTTATGATCTGTAAAGATCTGACACACTTCCCCGTAAAGGTAGTGTCTACAAATCTTTAACGCATGAACCACCGCTACCAACTCCAAGTCATGAGTCAGATAGTTCTCCTCATGTTTCTTAAGCAGTTGCGAAGAAAAAGAAACCACATGGTCTTCCTGCATCAGCACACAACCTAAACCTTTCTTGGAAGCATCGCAGAAAACAACATAGCCCTTCCCAGGTTCTGGCAGCACTAGTACTGGAGCACTTGTCAGCTTCTCCTTCAAACTTTAGAAAGCTTGCTGGCAATGGTCATTCCAAACAAAAGGTACATCCTTCCTAGTCAACTTTGTCATCGAAAACGCAATCACACTGAAGTCCTTTATAAACCTCTGGTAGTATCCTGCTAATCCCAGGAAACTGCGAACTTCAGTCGGCGTCTTCAGTTGTTCCCATTCTGCAATGGACTCCACCTTCTTTGGGTCCACTTTAACTCCTTCTGTAGATATCACATGACCCAAGAAAGTTACTTCTTTCAACCAGAACTCACACTTACTAAACTTGGCATACAACTAATGCCGGCGAAGGAGAGTCAACGCTTGTCGAAGATGCTGTTCATGCTTCTGACTGTCCTGACTGTAGATCAAGATGTCATCTATAAAGACTACAACAAACTGATCTAGGAACGAACGAAACACCCTGTTCATCAAATCCATGAAAGCAACAGGTGCATTGGTTAGCCCAAACGACATAATCACAAACTTGAAGTGAGCATACCTCATCCTAAAAGTTGACTTTGGTATGTCATCCGCCTTAATCCTCAATTGATGATATCCGTACCGTAGATCAATCTTTGAAAACACTGTAGCACCACGTAACTGATCGAACAGATCATCTATCCTTGGCAACGGGTACTTGTTCTTGATCGTGACTTTGTTCAATTGCCGGTAATCTATGCGTAGCCACATCGATCCGTCCTTTTTCTTAACGAACAAAACTGGAGCACCCCAAGGCGACGTGCTTGGTCGGATGAAACCTTTCTCCAACAATTCTTGTAACTGCTTCTTTAGCTCTGCCATCTCTACTGGAGCCATCCTGTACGGTGTCAGTGAAACTGGTTGTGTTCCTGGAACCAGATTGATCTCGAAGTCAATCTCTCGGGGTGGAGGAACGCCAGGGAACTCATCAGGAAACACATCTCCAAACTCTCAGACAACCGTCACCTCCTCAAGACTAGGACCCTTAGCCTTGGTATTCACAACGTGAGCTAAGAACGCCTTACATACTTGTTGTAACAACTTTTCTGCCACCATAGCTGACACTACACACGTTGGAAGAATCTTCCTATCTCCTTAGATGATCCACTTCTCTCCACAAACCTCAAACACTTCCTGCTTGGAACCACAGTCCAACACAACCTTATACTTCTCTAAGGTATCCATCCCAAGGATCACATCGAATCCATGCATATCCAGTGGTATGGGATCCACTTGTATCATGTGTCCCGAAAAAGATAAGACACAAGATGGACACTCCTCTCGAAGCATCGAGGAACCATTAAGAGGGGTTTCTAACAACAAGCTATCTTTCTTACAGCTAACAGGTAACAGACAGTTATCAAGCATAGAATGTGTGATAAAAGAGTATGTAGCACCTGGGTCAACCAGAACAGATATAAAGCAAGAAGAAGACAAATCAGAATGAAATAACTCCATCTGACCTGCCACCACTCGCGGGTTGACTATCGCCTCCGGCTGACTCATAGAATAGAATCGAGTCGTTGCTTGATGTCCACGTCCTCTACTTCCCTGAGCAGACGATCCTGCCTACGACGCTTGACCACGTCCTCGTCCCCTGCTACTACTGGGATGTTGTCTATCTACCCCTTGTTGATTCTGCCTCAGCTGCTGTGTCACTTCAACATCTCTACTTGGGCAATTTGACTTCCAATGCCCGATCTGACCACAAAGATGGCATGACTAGTCTCGCTGTTGTGGCCTAGACGACCCTGTCACTATTACAGAAGTTGTACTATGTGCCTTATACAGTGAAGAGCCTTATCCTCTTCCCTTATTCGGAGACCACTACGATGGTGCACTGGAACCTCTTAACCCAGAAGGTGCTGAAAAACTTGGCTTCTTGAAGCCACCAAACCTCTGTCCCTGGAATTGAGCAGGCTCTTCTTAGACATGGATTCTCTTTTCTCCCTGAGTGATCGTTCGATCCTCCAGACAGATTCCACAAACGTGGCAAACCACTCTCGATTCTCCAACGCAGAAGCAGGTGTTGTCAGCTCAGCACTCAGGCCTTTCTCAAAATGTCTGATTCGCTCGTCATCTGTCGCTGCCATGTGAGGACAAAACATCAATAGGTCCATGAACTTGGCTTCATACTCAGTGATGTTCATCGCTCCTTGGCACAGGTGCTCAAGCTGGTTCAACTTCTCATCCAGGTACGTCTTCGGAAAGTATCTGCTGACGAACTCGCACTGGAAAACCTCCCAACCGATCACCTCATTAGGTCGCTTCTCCTCCTCGATGGCCCACTAGTGGCCAGCACTACCCTTCAGAAGGTAGACAGTGTGCTTGACTTTGTCTACTTTGGGGATGTCGAGAATCCGAAAAGCCTTCTCAAGACTTGTCAGCCACAAATCTGCATCTGCGGTATCAGCCGTCCCAACATAGTCTGAAGCTCCGACTCGGCGAAGCCACTCAAAGGCTTCCCAATACTCGATGTTCACCATGGGGAGCTTGTGCTCTCGGCAGAGGCACTGGCAATCTCTCTACCATGAGATTCATCGTAGCCATCATCTACCCCATAAGCTGTTGGTAGGCAGGGTTTTCGAGAATGGCTGGGTCAAGTTGGGGGACCTCAGGGACTCGATCTCCATGCGCCTACATTTCAACTCCATCAACTGATGCAGCATCGCTGCTCTCGGCTACATGTTCTTCATGGTTTCCAGACATCTTGGCTTTTTCTTCCACTGAGGGTAGAAGATGATTGTATGAAAATATGGAAAACTCACAAGAACAGACACAACCTTGTCCTAAATCCCTGTAGACTCAGCAAACCTAGAGCTCTGATACCAAGCTTTGTGGTGACACATCCCGCTATCACACAGACAACGAGGTGCCACATGAAAATGTGCGAAAAACACCATAAATCACCTATTAACAAAAACACAGATTAATTAAAACTGATTTCGGGAAATAGATAAACCATGAAACTATCACATCCAGATCCTCATCCCGCAAGAAAACAGGTTATATAAACATTTACAAGTTTTGATACATGTTCACAGCTTTAGAAGATCAGCTATCTTGTCATCACATGAGTTCATCACCTATTTATACATACATAACAGGCCACATCTGGCTAGGAGCAGGATATATAAAGCCTCATCAGCTATACATCGTAAAACAATGTTAAAACGCCTCTGAGGACCTGAGAGTACAGGGATGACTCTAAGACTCTACTTCAAAACAACCAAAACAGCAACATATCCATCTCTTGCCTTCTACTGCTCTTCTTGATGCTCGGCCGCAACCCCGCAACCACCACCACGTCTAGCGCGATCACCTAAAAAGGTTGTAAACCAACGGGGTGAGACACACAGTCCTAGCGAGAAACATAACTCCCCGCCAGAACCATAAAACCTCAGAAAGGTTAAAGCAAAAACAATAGATAACTGATAAAATGTACAATAAGAATAGTCTATAGAGCAAAGTTGTTATTACCATCGAGCTTACCAAGATGTACAGAAGGCATATAAACCAGTATTTCTTTATGGAACATGATTGACAAGATAAGATTTATAAGATCTTACCACACAACATAAGGAACGTATAAGTAACTGCAAAGTATAACAAGATCAACTACATAGGTAAGGCATCAACCAATGTTCTGTGTTTTGTCTTAAGCAATAAATACTATTCAGCTGGATTACGTGTTATTATGCCCTGAGGAAGTGATCTGTACCGCTCAAATCCAACCTTCGGTTGCGAAACCCATGTCGGTGCCATACAAGGTCAATGGAAGAGCCGGACTCCACGACCTCCCACCTCATGGTCAGTGCACGAGAACCAAAGTAGGACCGCCGTCTCATGCTTAAGTGGCCTCAGCCACAGGGTCATCTCCCGCAGGCTACCCTTTCTCTAGCCCACCTTGGTACAGGTCTCATCGCTAGTATATCTGAGCCACGGGCCAGTTGATTGTGCTCCCCGAGACATGAACGCATTCATGCTCTATCACACTGAGCCATGGGCCTATTCACCATGCTCTCATATACATCTTGAGTCTACAACCGAAGTTGCACTCTAACCTCCTCATTTCTGGCTAGGAGAAACAACACATATTCAATAATATGCACTTATAGGTTAACCCGCAGGAGAACCTATTTCACCATCACCAGCTACTGATGATGATGGATCTATGGCCAGGGAAAACTACATGAGAGATTCATCTGTAATTAGTTAATGTATTTTAAGTACATTGTTGGGGCAACTAAGTTGTATCACATATATATCATTAAGTTACCTTATTACCACCATCACAATATCCCGGGATCTCAATCCCTCAACATAAGAAACCACTGCCTCATAAGGCATTCTGTCACTGGGGATAACAATCCCATATCTCATCATCAGAGACTAACACCTCAACTAGGCATTTAAGCCAAACTCAGGTCCTCAGACCTAAACACATCATATTGGTGATGCAAGTTATCCCTTCAACCAGAGTGACCATCAATGCAGTGTCATTCAAACATATATACCTCATAGCCCCTTTTTTCCTGGCTATGCATCCGCATGAAACACCTGCATGGTTAGTATACACAATCATAGAGATAACTGAAACCATGATGGATTAACAGAAGTATCATATTATCAAACATAGGGTAACATTGATGATTATATGCTTTATCATTCATGCCTCAAACCTGTGACCATAGACATGGGTCACATCATCATGTGAAGCAACTCATATACTTCCAAACTTGTCATTTACTCATCATTATATATACATGATTTCAAGATGATCATAAACACATGTAATATCATGGCATTAGAGTTCAAATATGTCATGTTTACATAGGTACGTTCTACCATATCAACCACCTTACTACTATCAAACATGTCAAGGGTTTACAAACCATAAACCATAACTCTTAACAACAAGAATGTGATCGCATGATAAGGAACTATCACATGGGTTTCTGGGTGGAACATGACCCTCACTAGAAGTACCCACTACCCTCACAAGAAGTGTGATGGGTAGGGCACCCTCACTAGAGGTAGTATCGGGTAGGGTAACTACCCTCATGTCGCCCAAGCATACTAGCCACATATCGGCCAAGCTAAAATATGGATGTCGGGCTACCACCTCCAGGTATAACATGCAACCCCATGTGTCGTGCAACCATGTGTCGTGCATGCATGTGTCGTGCATCCATGTGTTTTGCATCCATGTGTTGTGCATCCATGTGTCGTGCATCCATGTGTCATGCATGCATGTGCCGGGTTAGGGTTACCATACGTTACTACATCGGGCATCATCACCAAACCATGACGCCCAACACAAGACTAGCCTACTGAGCTCCATAACGTTCAAGGTATTTCGGGCACCAAGACACTACCCAAGCTAGGTGTATCAGGAAGGGCACTCAACAAGGCATAATGCCCAACACACAAAGGTATCACCCATCAACCAAACACATCTAGGCACAACGGCCAAGGGTACGACTCAAACGGGAAGAAAAGGAAAGCCTATCCTCCAACTAAGCTAGCCTCATCCTACCGGCCAACACACAAGGCAAAGACCAAGGTGTAATGCCCAACTCAATCTCATCATATCAACCAGAACTCTAGTCCAAGAGAGGGTATCAGGCAGCACCAACCCAAAGCCATATTTTGTAAGATACAACCCAACAAGATCATCATCAACCTCAAGCACAAGGGCACCAAACCCTAGATTGATCAAGAAGATCGGCTCACCTCTCAACAACCAAGAGAGAGGGGTCTTGCACAACCTCTATCACAACTCGGGCAACCACAAGGGTACAAAGGTACAAAACCTCAACCATATCAACAAGATCACCATAACCCCAATATTAAAGGTGCAAGCAATAAACTTATCTTAGAACATACATGGCCGATTATGATCATAAGAAAACATAGAAGAAGGGAATATGATTAGGGTTAGGAGTTATGTAACCCGCCTTAAGCAAGATCCAAGCTCCTAGAACCAAGCACACCTTCGGCCACCTCAAGAGGAAGAAGAAAAAGACTCCAATATAAGGATCAACCACCAAGCAAGCAAAGGAAGAGGTGTCATGCAACCAAAGGGAGAGAGGAACTAAGGAACTAAAGGGATCCTTAGCAAGAGAAAGGGAACACATATATAGGAGAGGATGGAGGAGAAACTAAGGTAATACAAGGCAAGGTGTCGCCCACCTAGGGACACTTGTCCATGGGCAATGCCACCTCTCTAACTTGCCTTAAACACATGTCCAAGGCCATTGCCACATGCAAGCATCAAGCACCAAGTGTCCACTAGTGGTGACACAAATGAGGTCAAAGAGGTCAAAGGGGTCCATGGGCGACACACCTCAACTCCATGCCCAACAAACTCCCTGGGCCACACACCTAAGGCCGATACAAGGCATGGATGGCACACCTTTGGCCGACAAAAGGTTCAACAAGGTCAAGCAAGGCACAACAAGGCCCAACAAGGCTCATCCAAGCCCAAGGCAACTCAAGCAACGAGCCCAACCCTTCCTCTCAACACTAGAGGAAGCAAGGAGAAAGAAGAACACTTCTCAAGGTGACAAACTTGTTCATCAACCCTAATCTTGGGTTAATTGCAAGTAGCAGCTCCAGCTCTCAACAAAGCACAAACAAACCCCTAATCACCACTAAAGGTGAATAGCAAGCAACTAAACACCAGGGTTAAGCAAAGCAAACAGGATAAGCCCTAAATGGAGGTCAGGGTCCTTA
The DNA here is from genome assembly GCA_963693085.1 of Alisma plantago-aquatica. Taxonomy (NCBI): domain Eukaryota; kingdom Viridiplantae; phylum Streptophyta; class Magnoliopsida; order Alismatales; family Alismataceae; genus Alisma; species Alisma plantago-aquatica. The sequence continues at coordinate 89,344,060 of OY856413.1, read as the reverse complement.
CAGAAAATCACAAGGATTTTTGCATGATATGTATTCAAGAGTTGCATTGGAGACAACTGGAAATTTTTTCCTATCTTAATAATTTGATTATGGACGTAGACATTGGTTGGGTAATAACTTGATGTTTTTTGAATCTTGACTCACTAAAAGGTTGTATGTTGAATCTACTGAATCAATAGTAAGGGCTATTAACTTAAAATAATATAGTGGGTGTGATAGTTAATTAAATGCCTAATTAAAATCATCAATATTTATCAAATCAAATCAAATCAAATCAAAAGTGTTTTGAAAAATGAAAAAAAAATTCTTTTGTAGAAAAAAATGGCAAATAACAACAACCTTTCATTGCGACCAGTCCTTGATATGGACAATTGAATGGGACCAACTTCCATGTTAGATTTAGGATTTTGAGAATCGTTCTTATTGGTGATCATAAGCTCTATGTATTGGATATACCAGTGCTAGAAGAACCCACTCCCAATGCCTAAGGATGAACTGGATGCTTATTGGAAGCATTTTGGTGATACCACATACATCAAAAGCCTTATTCATGCTATATGAATGATGAGTTGTTGAATAAGCATGAAAACATAGACATTGTGAAGATGATAACACATCTTAAGAACATGTACCAAAATCATGCAAATAAAAAGAGGTATGATGTTTCCAAGGCGCTCTTTGAGTGTAAAATGATAGAATGGGATCCAGTAGGGCTACATGTGCTCAATATGATTGGGCATGTGGAAGATCTTAAAAGACTGGGATTTCCTTTAGGCCAAGAGTTGGCCACGAATATGATTATGTAATTGTCGACTAAATCATATAGACAGTTTACCGCAAACTATTACATGAACAATTTCGCTAAACCATTGTTTGAACTATTTGACATGTGGATAAATGATAAAACAAAATGAATAACAACAAACCCAAATTCATGATGGTGATAGGTGAAATGGAGTCCAAGGGAAAAGCCAAAGCCAAGAAAAGTTCTCAGACTAGCCTGAAAACCAAGTCTTCTGCATTCAAGGTAAAGGGATGGGTGAGTGTATAAGGAATCTATCCTTTTCACTTAAAGGAACTCATGAACATGAAGAAAGGGATACATATATTTACTTCAGGTATATATGTAACTAAGATTAACTTATCTAATTCTTCATCTTGGGTATTTGATACAGAATATGGATCTCAAATTTGTTCAAAAGTGCAAGATCTAAAAATAAGCAAGCCTTTAAGGAAAGGCAAGGTGGAAGCATATTGCAAATGTAGCAAGAGTTATTGCCACTATAGTTGGAACATAGCAGTTATCTCTTCCCAGTGGGCTTGTAATAGAGTTAGAAAATGGCTATTATGTACTTGCAATTAATAGTAAAATTATTTATATATGTTTTTTGGACGTGAGTGGATTTCAATTTCACATAAATAATGGTCAATGTTCTATTTCTAAATATGAGACATTTTATGTAAGTCATCCTATGTCTTATGATCTTTATTTGTTAGATATATACCAGAAGGCTAAAACTTGATAAGTCAAACAAAACATACCTTTGGGATTATTGTCTAGGGAACATAACTTATAAACACATTTCTAGACTCCATGAATATGGTTATCCAGACTATTTTGATTTTGAATCAATAGATAAATCTGAGCCTTGTTTATTGAGCAAGATAACACGATTGCATTTCACCAATAATAGTGAGAGAACAAGTGATTTATTGGGACATGTACAAATTGATGTATGCAGACCATTTAGCACGAATATGAGAGGTGGTTATTGGTACTTCATTCCCTTTACTAATGACTTCAATAGGTGTGGGTATGTGTATTTGATGAAAAACAAGTTAGAATCCATTGGAAGGTTAAAAGATTTCAAGAATGAAGTAAAAAACCAACGTGGTAAAAGTTTTGAAGCGCTTCATTCTAATTGAGGTTGAGAATACTTAAGCCAAGAGTTTGAGGATCTTCTGCTAGACTGTGGTATTATATCTATTGGCTAAATTGGACATTAACATACCCTTTTTTTTGATGATGACAAACATTTCATACTTGTGGATCTATCATGCTACTTGAGTATTTCAGAGTTCAAGTAAATAAGGAGTTCCTACTAAGTGTAAAGTTGAAGATCAATACAAATTGATGATCAATGCACTTAAATGTTTATTTTGATAATTGTACTCAAATGTAAATAGTTGTACAAAGATATAATACACATGTACTTAGATATCAAGTAAATCAAGTTTTATATGTTCTCTATCCACTCATAACCCTTAGTTAGGATTCCCCCCTAGAGATTAGAGACACTATCATGCATTAGAACATATATTAATAGGTGGTTCAAATACCTAAAATAGGAACACCCTCGGTCAAGAAACTAGTTGACCAAGACACCCTCAGTCGAAGTTTTTTCGAATGAGAACCATCTCGGTCAAGAACATAGAGCACAGTAAAAAAAGTGAATATTTGTGTTCTAAAATGTGTTTCGGTCAAGAATATAATGACTGACCCAACCTCAGTCCAAAGCTTATGACTGTTAGACCAAGTGGTAGGGAGTTGGGAGCTGGGAGTTTGAAATAGATGTTGGTGCAAATTTTCCTTTAACCTAGGCTCGGTCAAGGACAAGTTCGACTAAGACACATTCGATTGACAAACTTGTCGATCGAGAAGGGTTCTTGATTGTTGACTAAGTATGGTTGTGGATTATTCTTTCAATCTCGAACAAATTAGCCATTGCTAGCCAACTACTTCTCTACCTAACAGCTAGTTAAGCACTATGAACACTCTAGAGACTCCCTCGAATGTCCCTAAACACTTGAAAACCATTCATATAAATAGAAGAGGCCTTAGGAGACCTAGAAGATACAAGATAAACTTAAAAATCCATTCTAGAGAATAACAAAGTTGAGATTCACTTGCTATTTTCTTTCTTGTATTCTAAAGTTGTGTATTATCTCTATAATATCCTAGTCATCACATATAGCCACGACCATCTTATGTGGATAGGAGATCTATACGCTTGATATAGGATAAAAGTGATGTAATTTGGTTAAGTATTTTCTTTCTTCCAATCTATTTCCTTTGTATTGTAATTGTTCTCCTTGACTACTCCATGTGTAGGAGGCTGTCTGAGGGAGGTTTCTTGGAGCTACTTCAAGGAAAAGAAGGATGCTCCAAGGTGTACTTGAGGTTACTTTGATAAGGCTACTTCAAAGGAGGTTGGAGCTACTTCAAGGTGGTGAAGGCTACTCCAAGGTTGCTTGAGGTAATTTCAAGATGGTTGCTTCAAAGGAGGTTGGAGCTACTTCTAGGTGAAGGCTATCTCAAGATGGTGGAGCTACTTCAAGGTGGTTAAGGTTGCTCCAAGGTTGCTTGAGGTTACTTAAAGAAGGCTACCTCAAGGATGTTGAGGCTACTTCAATGTGAAGGCTATGGAAATTTTGTAGTTGTTCCAACCAGAATGAAAATACCTATAGTTGTGGGGCTAATCAACTGTGCTATGGGGATAATAAACTATTGGTTGAGACAAGGTGAGATACCTATAGCTGTTCTAACCAGGATGGAAATCCTCATGTATGATTTCTTATGGGGTTCTTAGGTTCACCCAACTAGTTGGTGTAAGCTGTCATATCATTTGCAAGAAGGTGGTCTCAGACTTAAAATGCTTGAAGATCTTACTAAATTCCATACCTTAAAGAGAGAACATAAGCCTCTGCATGGTACGAGCACCTTAATCTCCTGAATGACAAGACGCTATGGCACAAATCTAGTCAATCAACCTACCTATAAAGGCTCTACTATCTGGCGCAAACTATTGGAGAAGTACATGCTTTACAATCAAATGAATGTTGCCAACTTATGGGACAATTGCCATCAAGCTATGAATAGTAGTGATATCTACTCCAATCTCAAGATGTCTTATCATAAATCATGTAGGAGTCTTACAACCTTCAAAGCTCTTAAAAAACTACTTCCTATAATGGATAAAAACCTAAAATGGGCTACTACTTTTGAACCCCAGTGTCCCATGTGCTCACTTAAAATGGAATCAATAGATCATCTTTTTGATGGTTGTAACTATTGGAGATATATGTGGAGTCATTCCTAGCTGAAACTCAATAATATAACATCATACAAGCAAGATGATTGTCTAAATTCCTTTGGCAATAGATCCAAGAACAACAGAATCCTTATGCTATGGGCTCTTACTGGATGTGTCCATCTTATTTTGACAGAATGGAATTCCAGGGCACATGGTGGTACAACTCTTGACTACTTAGTCATCTTTGGCAAGATCAAAAATGAGATTAAACAATTGTATGATTACTATAAAAACAAACAACCCGGTCTATCTCTTGTAATAATTAGAAATTGGTCCTTATTGTAAGCTCACTGTTGAGCTAGCTTATGGCCTTAATGGCTTTTCTTTTTAAGCATCACGTTTGGTGAGGCTTGTAATTTCTCCCCCTACCTTGGGGTTGGGAAATATATTTACCATAAATTTTCCAAAAACAAGGTGAAGGCTACTTCAAGGTCGAAGGTGATTGTATTTTTTTGTAACATCCTTGCCCTATAAATAAAATAAATCACTTTCAAAATCCCAATTAGAAACAATTTGGTAATGGACCGACAACCTTTGATTTAGAGGTTGAAACCACTCTACATCAAAGTGTCTTCCTTATTTCCTCCTCCTTCTTAGCATTAAGTTTTTAATTAAATTTTAAAGTACCAAAAGATCTATTCACCCCTCCTCTATATCTTTCAATTGGTATCAGAGCAGATATTCAAGGACCCATAATTATCTTGAATGGGGGACGTTGTACTTCACAACCTAAACTGTAAAGGAACTTATGTGAGCGGCCACCACCTTTTGATGGAAACAAATACACTTATTGGAAAAGAAGGATGCAATTCTACTTTCAAGGGATCAACCTCGAGCTTTGGTGGATGGTGTCCTTTCCCTATGAGCTTCCTAGAATGGATTTTGCAACATGGAATCTCAAAATGGTAAAGAAAGTTCAATCGAATGCAAAAGCGGTAAGCATTTTATATTTTTCGATTTTAGTTGGTGAGTTTAATAGGATATACTCATGTGAAAGTTCTTGTGAAATATGGTGTAAACTTTAAATTTCACATGAAGGTACAACTCAAGTTAAGAATACCAAGTTTAACATGCTTAACCCAAAGGTTGAACAATTCCATATGCAACCTAATGAGCCTATTAGTGAAATGTATACAAGGTTTTCTTCTATTGTTAACAACTTGAATGTCTTGGGTAAGTATACAATTGAGGAAGATCAAGTTTTCAAGATTCTTAAATCCTTGCCTCCAAAGTACAAGCCAAATGTGACGACCATTGAAAAAGAAAATGATCTCACCACATTGATAATGGAGCAACTCATTGAAAAAGAAGAACAAATATTGGAGTTGGAGCTTCAAAAGGGATGAAAGAAGGGCATAGCATTTGAAGCATCAGCCAAAGAATGAGTCATCACTCAAGAAAGTGATTAGACAAGTGGAGTGGAAATTGAAGAGGACACACTCTTTGTTAATGGTAAGCAATATAGAAGATTTAAATCTAACAAAAACTCTTGTGGTAATTCCTCCTCATCCTTTAGGTGATTTGAATGTGGCAAGAAGAGACAATTAAATGATGATTGTCCTAAAGTCAAGAAGGGAAGTAAATCTTCTCCCTAGAAGAAAGAAAAGGCCTACAAAGCAGCTTCAGATGATTCAAGTGACAATAGCAAGAGTGGAGAAGAAGTAGAATGTCACATGAATAAAGAAGACAAGGTAAGTAGTTTCATTGAAACAACCAATGAAGAAGAAAATGAGGTATGTCTTCTTGGTTTATCTAAAGAAGAGATAGTCACTTGTATTGAAGAACTACATGTTAAATATGTTGATTGTAAAAGGAAATTAAAGAATCTTACAAAAACTAATGATGATTTTTATGCTAAATTGAATGATCTTACTTTTGAAAAAGAAAGACTTAAGTTTGAAAAAGATACTTTGAAATCAACTATTAGTGATTATAATATTAAGTTGCTTTCTCTAAAAACCAACAATAATCCTCTTTTTTAAGAATAGGTTGAATTTCTTGCTAAGATAAATAATTATCAAACTCAACTTGTTCTATGTTCTTATTCAAATTATGATATCTTTGTTATAGAAAGAGATTCCTTGATTTAACATTTAGATCAAGCAAAACTAGATATTTAAAAGAAACCATGTGAAATTACTAAGTTACAAAAACATGTTGATAATATAAATAGTACTAATATTCTTGATAAAACATTGGAAAATTATTTTGGACAAAAAGGAAGAATGGGTCTAGGTTATGCACCTAAAGAGAAATCTTTTTGAAAAGCCTATAACTAGAAAAACACAAAAACCCAAGACCAAGGTCATGTATGTGAATAAAGACAATCTATCTCATGATCATAATGCTAAGAAGAGAAATGAAATAGATTTTATTTGTTGTCATTATTGTTTATGTCTTAGACATTATTCATTGTCTTGTCAATATAAGATAAAGGATGTTGACATGGTTTTGGATTCCAAAACTCACTACTTAAAACTATTGGACATATTAGTTAAGATTTGACCTAAAATTCATTTTGAAATTCATGTCTTATCTCAACTAAAATAATCTTTAACTTGTCTATTTGTGTATGTCTTGATTGCATAGTTGTGTTGTCCAAGAACAATAGCATGATTTTCTTACATTAGAAATGTTGAATTTACTAAAAAATGCATAAAACTCCATCTCAGTCGATAATGAGCTCGACTGAGATCTCTATCGATCAAAGAAAAGTTTAATTGAAGGTAATTATGTCAAAACTATTTTCATTGGAAAATCTTCCTGGTCAACAAACAGTTTGGATGAGAATTCTCCCTGATGAAAAAAGTTCGACCAAAGATAGTTCTATTAGAATCGTTTGTTGAAAATAAAATCATCCAATTGCAATTTATTTTTGTGTTTCAAATCCAAAGTGGACTCTTCATATTAGATTCTTCTCAATATTTGAATGATCCTAACCAAAAGGACCACTATATGGGGACCAAAACTTTCATACTTTGCAGGTTTCGATGGTCTATTGAAATTTCTCTAACAAACATATGACCAGAAATAAGAACATTTTCATGAACTTGGAGAAAAGGTAAAATTATTGGTCACATTTGGAGAAAGTTTCAAAGGTAAAACTATTGGCATAGGTGATGTTGGTATAAAATTTTAAATGTGCTATTTGTAAAAGAACTACATCATAAGTACTATGACAATGGGTATGATTTATAGGAAATTATCAAAATAAAAAATGATTGTAAACCTCTTAACTTTGTAGAGTATTTGCAAACAATGAATTTTTAATGGTATAAAAAGATTGTTCATATGGGAAACTTGCTTACAAATTTGTCTATTATAGGCAAGCAAAAGTAATCTTTCTTTTTGAAACTAAAACTTTGCTCTCTAGAACTCATTCACAAAAATTCATTTGGATCTATGTCAATTCTATCTTTAATAAAAGATGGTAAAGACAAATTTGATCTTAAGTTAGAAAAAGCCTTTATCCTGGAAAATTCAACATTTAGAAAAGCATCTAGGATTTATAAGTCTACATAAATAATGATTATACACTAAAAGACTTAGTCATATCCTAAAAGAGGAGAATATTGGGCAATTTCTATATGAGCTTACCAAGAACAATGAACAAAATCCAATTCCTAGACCTAAAGGCAAACCATTCATTAGAACTATATGGGCTTGATGAAATAATGTTAGGATATAATTAGAAGAAATAGATGTTGATATGACTTATGCATTAATGGCTAAGTCTTAAGGTCATTTAACTATAGCCTCTCATAAAAACATCATACTCTTCAAATGGATGTAATATAACAATTGTTTCCAAAAAAGAATCATAAGAGAAGATATCTATGTTGCTTAAATCCATGACATTAAATATGATTAAGTATACTATAGAAGAAAATGTTATTTCTTGGTTCATTTTAGATAAAGTTACATTAATTGAAAATGTGTAGAATTGCCTTTTGGCCAAAAAGGAGTTCGACCAAGGGGCACCCCGGTCGAAGTCATGGTTGATCGAAAATAGGCATGACAAAAATGCTTAATTGTATATCAAATCATTCACATGCACCCAACATTGGTATATTTAATTTGCAATTTGCTCAACATGTTAAATACATAGAATGAGATAAATTTCTAAATCTCTATACTGTAACAAACAATATGACTTAATGATCATAAAAATTGACCCATACTCTTACTGAATTGATATTAAAGATGATCATGATTTGAAATGCTTTAACATTTTTGAGCTAAATTTTTTTATGAGATTAAGATTTTTTTTGGATATAATGTGCATATCTTTTATTTTGTTCTTAATTGAATTCTCTAGACCAGTATGAGCATAGCATCCCTTTCATTTGGTTAGAGATACATTTATTAATCCCATTAACAGCCTAAAGGAATCTCATATCATTTCAGGGCTTAACATCCCTTGTAAATGGTTGAGATATTAATATTTGTTTTTAAACTTTGGCTAAATTTGACATTCTTTTTGAAGTAAACAATTTAGGGGGAGTAATCAATTAAGGAGGAGTCTTCTTGATTTATACATATGATTATCCTTTAGAAATGACAAAGGAGGACAAATAAAATAAAGTAAAATATTTGCATGAGTTTCATGATCGCTTGGTTTGACATTAATTGGTGCAAAATGACATTTAGAGATGGATGTCATGTCCCATATCTCTTTAGGTATATTAGCACACATTTTTTGAGATCAAGAGAATTGATTCATCTCAAGTATATCACAGGGATGAAACTCATCTCATTTTCAATTATTTTGCTTTATTTTAGAAATGTTTTTCATCTTCAAAAGGGGGGAGATTGTTGGTTAAATTGGACATTAACATGCCCTTTGTTTTTTATTATGACAAACATTTCATACTTGTGGATCTAATGTGCTACTTGAGTATTTCAAGGTTTAAGGAAATAAGGAGATCCTACTAAGTGAAAAGTTGAAGATCGATGCAAATTGAAGATCAATACACTTAAATGTTTAATTTCATTATTGTTGTAAAATCTATATACTTGTACAAAGACATAATATACAAGTACTTAGTTATCATGTAAATTAAACATTAGATCTTCTCTATCCACTCATAACTCTTAGTTAGGATTCCCCCTAGAGATTAGAGACACTATCATGCATTAGAACATACTTTAATAGGTGGTTCAAAGAGCTAAGATAGGAACATTCTCAGTCAAGAAACTAGTCGACCGAGACACCCTTGGTCAAATATTTTGACGACCAAGAACCACATTGGTCGAGCACTTAGAGCACTATAAAACACTTACATATATGTGATCTAAAATGTGTTTCAGTCGAGAATATGGTCGACTGATCCAACCTCAGTCCAAATCTTATGACAGGTAGACTAAGTGGTTGGGTGTTGGGTGATGGAAATAGACATTGGTGCACATTTGCCTTTAACCCAAGTTCAATCGAAGAAAAGTTTGACCAAGACACGTTCAGTCAACAAACTTGTCGAACGAGTAGGGTTCTAGATTGTTTATTCAAGATTGAACAAATTATCCATTGCTAGCCACCTAATTTCTACCAAACTACTAGTTAAGAACTAAGAATACTCTAGATACTCTCTAGAACATCCCTAAACACTTGCAAACATAGGATTCCTAGAGCACACAAGCTATACTTGAACATCTATTCTAAAGAGCGACAAAGATGAGATTCACTTTCTATCTTCTACCTTGTGCTCTAAAGTTGTTACAATCCCAAATTTTGGGTTATTGGGTGAGAAATGTAATTTCTCATATTAAAGATATTTGAACAAATAATGATATAATTTGCTTCAAATAAATGGATTTCGTTTACAATAGCCTTGATGTTTGTGTTGTGGGCTTTATTGGCTATTGGGCCCAAAAAACAAGGAAATTCAATTAGTAAATGGATAATTGAATTTTTAAGAAAAGAAACATGTAGAAATCCCTAGAAGGAAAATCCAAAGAGGATTTCGTGCCTCTTGGGTTCCTTGGGTACCAAGGAGTACAAGGTTCCAAAAAGAGAGCAATAAGAAAAAAAAAAGTTTAATTAAGTATTTATTTATTAAGAAATAAATTGAAAATGATGATAAAATGTGGAAAATGAGTGGAAAGAGGCATAAATGAGATTTCTTGGGGAATTTTCGTAACCATGAGGTTGCTAATATTAAAAGGAATGCCAATGAGGGAAATAAGAGAGAAATAAAAATAAATCCTCAAAAAGAGATAATTAAATGAGAAATAAACAATATAATGTGAAATAATGCATAATGATGCATCTAGAAGGATAATAAGTATCCAATAAAAAGAATTTCGAAATAATAAAGTGTCTTGGGATCCAAGGAGTCCCAATAAAGAGGAATGAAATAGAAAATACTAAAAAGGTAAAATAAGAGGATAATGTGATTCATTATTAATGAATTTCCTGATATTGATAAAAAGGAAATGATTTCTACTAAAGGAAAATAAAAATTTGTGGCCAATGGGTTAAAAAGAGCATGTATAAAGAAAATGAAGAGGAAATTTCGAATATCCATATAATAGGGGATATCCAAAGAAGAGAGAGAGAAAGGTTGCTTTTTCATGAAGGAATATAAACTCCCTAATAGGAAAGGGACTTGGCAAGTCGAGAATAGCCATCTTAAGACTTCGTTTCACCCTCTATAAAAGGAGAAAGAGCTTTGGGCAGAGTCGAGGAGGGAGAGATCCCACGTACACCCCTTTCTTCCTCTTCTTCTACTTGTTTTGACCGTAAACCCTAGCCAAGATGAGCAACAGGATCGGGTAGTCATGAGACGGCCATAGTGGGTGGAATCGACCTCTGGATGCTCCACGGAGCCCTTGAGTTGCGTTGTGATCATGGCCACACTTCAACCAAAGCACAGCAATAGCCGAACAACTACTTCACCTGCTGCAGGTCGGGGGTGGTTTGCTCTTGACCTATCCACCTCGGCCGCGTACTGGGTGGCGCCCCAGGTGCGGTTGAAGTCTGCAGGGCTAGGGCATGGTCCAGCGGCTACTTGCATGGTCCCAGAAGGAGAGGACGAGCTGCCCAGATCGTGCCTAGGGCTGCACACGACGACAGCCAGAGCTTGAAGACGATCAGTGCATGTTGGACAAGTTTGCCCCTCCACGGGCAGAAGACTCATCTAACATTTCAAGGGAAAAATGGTCAATCAACTCTAATTGCAAAGCAAGGCGCATGCATGGGAACAAGGAGTGACGTGGTGCTCATTGATTGGCCAAAGGTATTCCTTATTTGCGAAAATAATATCTAATAAACTGTAGCTCAGATTAAAACAAGCTTTATATGAAAATTGATCCTCAGAACGAGAGGAACCCAAAGAAATTATGTTTGAAGCCTGATTCTTATTGCAATCCGAAAAGTGATGGAAGTAATCATCTTTAATGCTTTAATTCTTAAGGAACCCTATTTTGGAATGAATAAAGTATTTGATAGGGTTTAATGGATCATTAGAGTTGATGTTAGCATGTTAAATGTAAAAAGGCACATTATGTTCAAAAAGGAAGAACTTTGCACATGATTAGTCTAATTTAGAGTTTATGTACATAAATATGCTTGAAATTAGAAAAGAACATAAAGTTATCATCTTTAATGATTTATTTAAGCAAAAACCCTTAGATTTGATGATAGATGGATTTAATGTTGATCAATGGATAATTCAAGCTGATATTAACCTATTGTTAATAAAAGTGAAAATAAGATCTAAAAAGATGATCTTTTTATTTAATTGGCTTAGTTTAGGGTTGCGTGCATGAATATTCATTAATGAGCTTGAAAACCCTAATTTAAGAGAATATGTCTTTTAATTGGTTTAATTGTTCAAATCCATGAATAAATAGGGATATGATGATCCTAAGTCAATTTGGGCATAAAAGACTATTAAAATGGATAGTTGAGCAATTAAGGTTCATATAAATGGAAAAGAGTAGTTTTAGGGTTTGTTAACCTAAAAGGGATAAAGTTTGAGAAATTGATCTAAGAAACCCTAATGAATATTAATGAAACCTTAATGCGGATTAGAAACCCTAGAAAGAGAATCCAAGTTAAGATTCTTGATAAAGTGTGTAATAAATAGAGTACATATTCTTTTCAGGAATTATGTGATGATTGAATTACTTGCTTGGATCTGTTGACTGGCTTGATTGTATATACCTGAAGTATATGTTGAATAATCTACATGACTCATCAAATCAGGTATGTGGTTACGCTTATCAATAATCGCTCTAGTTTCACGGCGATTCCCGAAGTTTTAATCGATTGCTTGAAAATAACTGTTGGATGTTTATTTATTTCAGGCAACTATAAAGTGACTATGATTATCACTATAAATGTGCATGTATAACTGACTAGATCTGGGTCCACCTCTATTGCTTTGAAAAGGCTAAGAGAAAAGGGGTAATCCTAGAGCAAGGTCTAGGTTACCGAGAGTTAGAAACTGGGCTACCTACGTGTAGTGCCATGAGACTCATTAGCCTGCCATGAGTTAAGGAGTGGGCTACTTACGAGTAGTTCCATGTGACTCAACCGTAGAAATTGGTTCACTTATAGGTGGGTCATGAGGGGTTTAATGGGGACAACATAGAGGATAGGGTACTCTTGGATCGCGGAGTTATATTTAAAACATAATCTTGATTGCTAAATGATTAATTGAATGATTACATTGTTATCATAGTTGCACATTTATTGTTTCCCCCACATACCAGCTTCGGATGACCGACATTTTGTTTGTCGCCATTTTAGGAGCAAGCTAAAAAGGGCAAACAATAAATCATCACATTGTGAAAGACATGAAGAAAATTACAAGGAGGATTAGTTAGCATAGGATCTTTAAGTGGATAGAAGTTAGAAATCCAAAATTTCAAAAGGTATGCAAGTTTATTTTTCTTACAGCTTTTCTGTATAGTATGTTAAAATTTGATAATTACTCTTGGTTAATTATCGAACCTTTGATCCGGAAGTTATGGGTGCGGCTTCGACCTCTTGGTCTCCCTTAATTGGGGGTTATCGGGAGGTGGGGTCATAACATGTGGTATCAGAGCATAGGTTCCCCAGTTAACCATTAATAACTATTAAATTTTACAAACTCCGTAGAACCAAAGGGAGTTATTAGAGGATTATCCGAAAGATGGAGGTGTCTAGAAAAGGATCACGACTGGGGGCTGGCAATATTTTCCTCCACACCGCTAGTCGGAATACGAGGACTCCCGGATCCGTGTGACTGCCTGGACAAAGTCTTAGGGTATGAATCGAAATAAGATACCTTTAGGACTTTCTCATCTTATTCATCCCTTCTCAACTCAAATTCTGATAAGTACCTAAAGGATTAGGGTTTTCTTTCTTCTCCTCACCCTCTTGAGGTATGGTTAATAAGGTTTAAGGAATCCTCCACCAAATTAATGAAAAACATGTAAATAAGATGTCATGGACATAAGCTTAATAGATTAAGTGCAAATTAAAGAATAGATACATGCTTAGGTCGTATGACATAAGCTATCATGTCCTCATAAGAGACATGAGGCTAGACCTTCTTGTCAGGAGGATAAGTTAGTCTTGGAGATAGAAATCTCCATTGCAAGTAGAGACCTGGCACATCCTCTAAGGATGATGTTAACCCTAACCCTAAGTGAAGGTTAGAGAGGGAGAGCTAGATGTCTTGGTAGACCAGGTGTTTGGATGGACATGCTTGGGATGCCCTATGAGCCATGAGAGGATGGATGACCGAGTCCCTCTGGAAACCCAACCCTAGGAAGGGTCGTGCAGGTTAGAGTAAAGGATAGCTCTTTCATTGTTGAGGTTAGAGAAGAACCTATGGAACCCCATGAGTTGATATGAGCATGGCATAATAGGCACCCTGTATGTATCAGTTGTGCGAGCAATGGGTTGAAACCCTGATCATGCGAGTACGAAGGATGGCTTATGAAATAAGCATAAAAGAACTATGGATAACCTTAAGCGAACACAAGTTGAACATAGGCTTAATGCTTTAGAGGTTGACCCTTTACGAAGATAGGACCTCTAATGGTAAGGTTAGTTATAGGGTTAGCTCTAGAGAGAGAGCAGGAAACCCAGCAAGAAGGTTGGAATCCTAGACTCCGAGATAGGAGGAGAAGTCGGGAGTTGAGGATGATGCGACCTAAATGGATGATAGGGGTCACCACATTATTGATCCCTAGAGGTTGATGATGTCTTGGTTTCCATGGGAGGGACCAAAACCTAGAGGAAGGATGAGGTTTCTGGCACCTATGCGCCTATGGTATAAGTGGTTACCTCGTGAGAAAGGAAGAAGATGTTCTGTATACCCTGAGGTGGATTTGTAACAGGTTATGAGGCCTTGTACCTTATGGTTTGTCCTTGAGGAGAATCCAACTCTAAGTACTGCTCGAGTTGAAGGTTGAAGGATGACAGGAAGTGCACGTTATGCCTTTTGCAAGCTTGATTCATGGTTAAGAGATAGAGCATGCAGTTGGACATCAAGAACATGAACCTAGGGTTCCTGATATAAGAGGGGAAGTGGTATACCTAATGCTCATGAAGAGAATTAAGTTGCTATAGTTTCGAGCATGGTACACCTCATGTATAAAGGAAAAGGGAAGTCCCTTTAGTTTAAAGTATGTTTGATGAACCCCTCATAGCTAGGTTGTTGATAAAGAAAGGTATGATCTTGATACAACTTTGAGGAAAGAGGACAAGTATGACCTAGCATGGTACAATAGCTTGCTAGGGTTAAGTAGGCTCATGTGGATGTAAACCCTAGACCTTAGAGCTTTTGTGACCTTGTTGTCAAGAGATAATTTTCCTCCCATCCTGGGAGAGGGACCCCTTTGGTAGGGTGTATATTAGTTTTGGTTAGTTAAGGTAACCTAAAGAGGTCTCTTAGGATCTTGAGAAGCTAAGTGAAAATTACATGGTATGAGAATGAACCTATAGACCCATAGATATCCATCTCTAATTGCATATGAATGTGTTGCCAGGAGGTAACTGATATGGGGCTTGCCCCTGGGTAGGCAGGTTGCCATGATCCCTATGAAAGGATGAAAGCCAGCCCATGATTGCAGAAAGAGATATGATGAAGACTTGGGTAGGGTTCTAAGTGAACATGTACTATGATGGATAATCCAAAGTCTATCCTAAGGTCAGGTAGGGATAAGACCGATGAAAGTAGGAGTTGCCTAATTCCCCAGTTGCACATGACCATAGGGTCGGGAGGTAACAACTATCATTGTCTGAGGGCCATGGGTTAGGAGATTGATCACCTTCATGAACTCATGGGACCCAAAGGGCAGATGAGTAGGGCACTCTCTTGATGCATTAGGGAAGAAGGATGACCCCAAAAGAGCTGATACCCTATAGACCTAAAGGAGATGACCAAGGATATAAACCTCAGTAGGTTCAAGACTAGTTTGACATCATGATGTCTATGACGTAGAGACATATTTGGCATGTTGCAACTTAGATGTAAAGGTGTATTGGCAAGGTGGGATGTACCATCTCTATTCATGGAACAGGAAGAACTCTACATTTGGACTGCAGCCAAATGCTTATTTCCTCTTGTTATGGGAGTGAGAGATAGGACAGTACACATGCCATACACCAAGGATAAAAGATGATGTGGTATTGGAATGTTGCCACAAGAAATAGGGATAGAGAAGATAACCTACCCTGGTAAAGTGAATGATACATGGATGGTCTACAAACACTAAAGAGGAATGAGATAGTCACCTTATGAGGAAGTTTTTATCATGAGCTATGTAGAGCTTACAAGTGATACCAAGTTGAGTTTGATCACCATGATGATGAAATCAGAGAGTGTTATTAATGAAGATAGACATAGAGTTTGAGGTGAGATGATAAGTGAAATACATGGAAGTGTATGTCTTCAACGATACTTAATACCTAAGGATGTGAAGTGGTAAAGGATGCTCTGGTTGGGATACATCTGACTTGTTTGACTAGAATCTAGAAGAGGTTGTTTGGCTAACCCTAAGTTTGAAAAGGAGAGGTGTTTGGATAACACTCAGATGTAACACGATACATTGAAAAGTTAAGGATTGTTTGGTTAGCCAGTCTAGTCCTTGATGTAATGAAATGATGGTGGTAGAACCTCAGATGCACTTGTTTGGAAGAGAAGGCGATGAAACCCCGACTAGAGTGGTTTAGGGTTTCATAGGAATCGATCTTGAGGAATCATGACATACAGGAAATCATGATTGAAGATCACCATACACCGTGATAAATGGCAATAACACTTTAGATGCTTAAGATGAGGTTGCATGTCGTATGTTGCCATACACGACAGAAGGTGAAGGGTGAACACCGGTTACACAGTGCATCGATATGAGGGATAAAGAGTCCCTGAGAGATAAAGGGAGTTCATCACTATGAATGTTGTAAGTCTCCCATGGATCAAGGATGGTCGAGATGCAATATGGGTTATGGTAGTTCACCTTACCTAGATGACATGAGAAAGAAAGAGTTTTGTCAAGGGACAAATATGGTTGAACTACCCATGAGAGAGAGATGGTTCAACTACACCATGATGTGAGTTCAAAGGTTCTTGAGTTTGACCTAGAGGTTCACTTCCATAAAATGGAAGTAAGTACATGAAGAACTTTATGTTAGTGTAGTTTATCACCCCTAACTAATGGTTAGTACCATCCAGACTAAAGGGTCTGATGAGAGCATATGTGTGTGTTCAGGGTGATAGCTAAAGACAGTTCCTATCCTATGAAAGATGTGATGATGACCACCATAGTCAGTATCGAGATTCTAAGAAGCTCTTAAGGGAGGTTGTGTCGGTCACCACTTCAGTAAGGTGATGTTGGTGAAAGGACCACATGATGATTAGAAAAGGGGCCACAGTGCATGAAGACGAAGGTCACTTTAATCATGCAATGGCTGAAAGGAGCCTAGAGACGATGAGAGTCGTGAGCAGATGCAAAGTAGACTAACATGCAGTGCACTGTGGGAGAATATAATGTGAGAATCCGACCCCTCTGAGCTGCAGCTGAGAAAGCTTAGTCCCCGATACATGGGTCCATTAGAGATGGATGGGTGGAGATGGTTAGGTTTTGACCCTACCCCTCAGGATAGAGTAATGTGAGATGTTTTCCATGTGTCCAATTTAGAGCACTATGTGAGGTACCCCAACCATGTGCTGAGCTCTGAACCTAGTGAGCCCCAAGGGAGGCTGGAATGGCCTGAGTCACCTGAGTAGTTTATAGACGCCAGGATGAAAGAACTCAGAGAAAAGAATATGTGATGATAAAGGTTCTTTGGATGTGCCATGAGTATGGTAAAGCCACATAGGGGCCAATGATGGACATGGAAAAGTCTTATCCTGATTTGTTTGTTTGCTTGATAAAATTTTGAGGACAAAATTCCTATAAGAGGGGAAGGATGTTACAATCCCAAATTTTGGGTTATTGGGTGAGAAATATAATTTCTCATATTAAAGATATTTGAACAAATAATGATATAATTTGCTTCAAATAAATGGATTTCGTTTACAATAGCCTTGATGTTTGTGTTGTGGGCTTTATTGGCTATTCGGCCCAAATAACAAGGAAATTCAATTAGTAAATGGATAATTGAATTTTTAAGAAAAGAAACATGTAGAAATACCTAGAAGGAAAATCCAAAGAGGACTTCGTGCCTCTTGGGTTCCTTGGGTACCAAGGAGTCCAAGGTTCCAAAAAGAGAGCAATAAGAAAAGAAAAGTTTAATTAAGTATTTCTTTATTAAGAAATAAATTGAAAATGATGATAAAATGTGGAAAATGAGTGGAAAAAAGCATAAATGAGATTTCTTGGTGAATTTTCATATCCATGAGGTTGCTAATATTAAAACGAATGCCAATGAGGGAAATAAGAGAGAAATAAAAAGAAATCCTCAAAAAGAGATAATTAAATGAGAAATAAACAATATAATGTGAAATAATGCATAATGATGCATCTAGAAGGATAATACGTATCCAATAAAAAGAATTTCGAAATAATAGAGTGTCTTGGGATCCAAGGAGTCCCAATAAAGAGGAATGAAAGAGAAAATACTAAAAAGGTAAAATAAGAGGATAATGCGATACATTATTAATGAATTTCGTGATATTGATAAAAAGGAAATGGTTTCTACTAAAGGAAAATAAAAATACGTGGCCAATGGGTTAAAAAGAGCAAGTATAAAGAAAATGAAGAGGAAATTTCGAATATCCATATAATAGGGGATATCCAAACAAGAGAGAGAGAAAGGTTGCTTTTTCATGAAGGAATATAAACTCCCTAATAGGAAAGGGACTTGACAAGTCAAGAATAGCCATCTTAAGACTTTATTTCACCCTCTATAAAAGGAGAAAGAGCTTTGGGCAGAGTCGAGGAGGGAGAGATCCCATGTACACCCCTTTCTTCCTCTTCTTCTTCTTATTTTGACCGTAAACCCTAGCCAAGATGAGCAACGGGATCGGGTAGTCATGAGACGGTCATAGTGGGTGGAATCGACCTCTGGATGCTCCACGGAGCCCTTGAGCTGTGTTGCGATCATGGCCACACTTCTACCAAAGCACAGCAGCAGCCGAACAGCTGCTTCACCTACTGCTGGTCGGGGGCGGGTTGCTCTTAACCTAGCCACCTCGGCCGCGTACTGGGAGGCGCCCCAGGTGCGGCTGAAGTCTGCGGGGCTAGGGCAAGGTCCAACGGCTGCTTGCATGGTCCCAGAAGGAGAGGACGAGCCACCCAGATCGTGCCTAGGGCTGCGCTCGACGGCAGCCAGAGCTTGAAGATGATCGGTGCATGTTGGACAAGTTTGCCCCTCCACGGGCAGAAGACTCGTCCAACTTATCAAGGGCAAAATGGTCAATCAACTCTAATTGCAAAGCAAGGCGCGTGCATGGGAACAAGGAGTGACATGGTGCTCATTGATTGGCCAAAGATATTCCTTATTTGTGAAAATAATATCTAATAAACCATAGCTCGGATTAAAACAAGCTTTATATGAAAATTGATCCTCAGAACGAGAGGAACCCAAAGAAATTATGTTTGAAGCCTGATTCTTATTGCAATCCGAAAAGTAATGGAGGTAATCATCTTTAATGCTTTAATTCTTAAGGAACCCTATTTTGGAATGAATAAAGTATTTGATAGGGTTTAATGGATCATTAGAGTTGATGTTAGCTTGTTAAATGTAAAAAGGCACATTATGTTAAAAAAGGAAGAACTTTGCACATGATTAGTCTAATTTAGAGTTTATGTACATAAATATGCTTGAAATTTGAAAAGAACATAAAATTATCATCTTTAATGATTTATTTAAGGAAAAACCCTTAGATTTGATGATAGATGGATTTAATGTTGATCAATGGATAATTCAAGCTGATATTAACCTATTGTTAATAAAAGTGAAAATAAGATCTAAAAAGATGATCTTTTTATTTAATTGGCTTAGTTTAGGGTTGCGTGCATGAATATTCATTAATGAGCTTGAAAACCCTAATTTAAGAGAATATGTCTTTTAATTGGTTTAATTGTTCAAATCCATGAATAAATAGGGATATGATGATCCTAAGTCAATTTGGGCATAAAAGACTATTAAAATGGATAGTTGAGCAATTAAGGTTCATATAAATGGAAAAGAGTATTTTTAGGGTTTGTTAACCTAAAAGGGATAAAGTTTGAGAAATTGATCTAAGAAACCCTAATGAATATTAGTGAAACCTTAATGCGGATTAGAAACCCTAGAAAGAGAATCCAAGTTAAGATTCTTGATAAAGTGTGTAATAAATAGAGTACATATTCTTTTCAAGAATTATGTGATGATTGAATTACTTGCTTGGATCTGTTGACTGGCTTGATTGTATATACCTGAAGTATATGTTGAATAATCTACATGACTCATCAAATCAGGTATGTGGTTACGATTATGAATAATTGTTCTAGTTTCACGGCGATTCCCGAAGTTTTAATCGGTTGCTTGAAAATAACTGTTGGGTGTTTATTTATTTCATTCAATTATAAAGTTACTATGATTATCACTATAAATGTGTGTATATAACTGACTAGATCTGGGTCCACCTCTATTCCTTTGAAAAGGCTAAGAGAAAAGGGGTAATCCTAGAGCAAGGTATAGGTTACCGAGAGTTAGAAACTGGGCTACCTACGTGTAGTTCCATGAGACTCATTAGCCTGCCATGAGTTAAGGAGTGGGCCACTTACGAGTAGTGCCATGTGACTCAACCCTAGAAATTAGTTCACTTATAGGTGGGTCATGAGGGGTTTAATGGGGACAACATAGAGGATAGGGTACTTTTGGATCGCGGAGTTATATTTAAAACATAATCTTGATTTCTAAATGATTAATTGAATTATTACATTGTTATCATAGTTGCACATTTATTGTTTCCCCCACATACCAGCTTCGGGTGACCGACATTTTGTTTGTCGGCATTTCAGGAGAAAGCCAAAAAGGGCAAACAGTAAATCGTCACATTGTGAAAGACATGAAGAAAATTACAAGGAGAATTAGTTAGCATAGAATCTTTAAGTGGATAGAAGTTAGAAATCCAAAATTTCAAACGGTATGCAAGTTTATTTTTCTTACAGCTTTTCAGTATAGTATGTTAAAATTTGATAATTACTCTTGGTTAATTGCCAAACCTTTGATCCGGAAGTTATGGGTGCGTCTTCGACCTCCCGGTCTCCCTTAATTGGGGGTTATCGGGAGGTGGGGTCGTAACAAAAGTTGTGTCATATAGCTACGATATCATAGTCATAACATATAGCCACGTCCATCTTAAGTGGATATGATATTTATAAGCTTGATATCAGATCAAAGTGATGTACTTCATTAGTTAAGTATTTTCTTTCTTCCAATCTATTTCCTTTGTAATTGTATTTGTTCACCTTGACAACTCAAAGTGTAGGAGGCTATATAAGGGAGGTTTCTTGGATCTACTTCAAGGAAAAGAAGGCTTCTCCAAGGTGTGTTCGAGGTTACTTTGAGAAGGCCGCCTCAAAGGAGGTTGGAGCTACTTCTAGGTGAAGGCTATCTCAAGGTGGTGGAGCTACTTCAAGGTGGTGAAGGTTGCTCCAAGGTATCTTGAGGTTAATTCAAGAAGGATTATTCAAAGGAGGATGGAGCTACTTCTAGGAAGGCTATCTCAAGGTGGTGGATCTACTTCATGGTGGTGAAGGCTTCTCTAAGGTTACTTGAGGTTACTTCAAGAAGGATGCTTCAAGGAGGTTGAGGCTACTTCAAGGTGGAAGGTGATTGTATTTTTTTGTACATCCATGCAAGGTAAATAAAATAAGTCACTTTTAAAATCCCAATTTTGTAGTGGACTGATAACCTTCATTTCAAAGGTTGGAACCACTCTACATCGAAGTGTCTTCCTTATTTCCTTCTCCTTCTTTGCATCAAGTTTTTAATAAAATTTTAAAGTAACAAAATCTTTGAATACAATAATGGACTCTACCTAGAACACTGCAACATAATGGTGTGCCAGAACAAAGAATCACACATTACTGCATATGGTGCGATCAATGATGAGTTTAGCTCTTCTGGATTCCTTCAAGGGAGCTCTTCAAATCGCAAAGTTCATACTTAACTGCATACCATCTAAATTGGGTCAAAAGGAACCATATGAGATATATAAAGGGAAGTGTCCAAATATTTATTTTACGAGGATTTGGTGATGTGAAGCTTATGTGAATAAATAGTTTCTCATAAATTTTGAACCCAAATCAGATAAATGTTATTTTGTTGGATATCATAAGGAAATTGTAAGATCCCTGACCTATGTTTTGGGGTAACCCTATTTGATTTGTCTTAATCATGTTCTTAGAACCTTGACCTAATCTTTTGTGATGTAATTATGGCTTGTGGAGAACTTAAGTCTCCAGTTTGATATTGTTTGGATGTGTTTGTACTTTATGTGCTAGTTTTGGTGCATATTGCAAATTACCCATTTTTGGGGGGCATTCTTGTAATTTTCCACCTCTAGAAGGTTCCTTCTTTCTCTTGGATTCATGAGGGATGTTTTGGTGCATTTTGGGTGCCTTGTTTGACCCTTGGATGAGTGGTTTCACTCGTAGTGGTGATTGGGGTTTCTAGGATTGGTGTGCCTTGACTGTGTGACCCTTGTTGTTTTGTCTCGTCCTAGGTCATGACCTAGCACTTGGTTGGAGGGTGTCTTGGTCAAGAAACCTTCCCTAGGTGTGTATGTCATGACTTATATGGTCATGAGAGTCTAGGGTCGAGATGAGTGCTCATGTGACGAGTGTCTCGACCTAGGGTTTTTGGTGACCTTGTGTCGCGACCTAGTGGTCCTAGATGGTGTGTCACGACCATGGGTGACTCCCTTAGTGTGTTACACTTAAAACATGAGGGTTAGGTCACCTAGGTGGTTGAGATCCAACCTAGAGTGTATCACCATGTCTCTCATTCATGGTTAAGGTGGTTTCATGTGGGTGCATGTTGGCCTTTTGTGAGGACAAGTGTTTCTTTGGTACCATGGAGTGTTGACACCTCATCTTTTACCTTCTGTCAAATCTCCCTTTCTATATAACCCCATATCTCTCAATGCTTGTATCCCTTTTGGCCCTCCATCTTCTTCCTTCTCTCTTACTTGTCCTTGGAGATTGGTGGGGCAAGGAGAACTGACCGTGGAGCTTTGGTGATCAGTCTCCTCCTGCATGTGGTGTTTGTGGTGATCAAAGTTCATCTTCAACCTTGGTAAGTGTTTACCTTTCTAAATGGTGTTCATTTTGATCTATTACCTCCGTCTTCATCCTTTTTCTCTGCCTTTGACCATGTTTTGACATGGTTGTCATTCTTGAGAGTAAGCTTCCTATTATAAGGGCAATATGCCAAGTTTTGACAAGGTGACACCCAAGTGAGTGGGAGTTTCTTCTCTCTTTTCCCCCTTCTTTCTTTTGGCTCAACCTAGAGCTTTTGTGTTCCCTTTTATTGGATGATCTTTGAACTTGGTACCTTCTCCTTCTTTAGGTGATCTTTTGGCCGAGAGTGGAGATTTTGGTGGAGCTTCTTCAACCCTTGGATTCTGTGCTTGGAGGTCTTAACATTGGAGCTTGGAGTCTTCAGTGGTGATATTCTTAAGGTTGGTTATATAACAATTAACCTACTCTATTATTTCATTATTTTATGCATGTTTACTATTGTCCCCTATCTATATGTTGCTCCATTATCATGATAGTAGATAGTGATAATCTTGTGTACTTGTTTGGTGGTGATATCTTGTTTGGCTTAGTGGAAGTCCAAAACCCTAATTTTCTTGCATCCATTCTTGATGGTTGATATGTTATGAAGATTCTTCCCTATATTTTAACCTTGTTCTTAACCTCATGCATGGTGTTTGTGTACCAAGATGTTGAAGGGATCTTAGGTTTTGTTTTGGATACCTTGATCATGTCTTTCTCTTCCTTGGACAAGGTCCTTTCTTGTTGGTTTCTTGACCCATATCTGAGGGTTGTTGAAGATCATTTTCTTGGGCCCTACCTTCATGGTGAACATGGTTTTCTTCTTGGTTTTAGTTTTGTTTTGAGACGAAGATGTCATACCCTAGGTTTTGTGTTCAAGATAATATAGATTTTGAGGTCATGACAAAGTGTCCTTTGGGTCGCAACATGCTGCTAGGTTGATGTTGAGACATCCCTAGGTCATGACAGTTGGGAGTGGTTGGAGCTATAGCCCTAGGTGTCTCTGTGGAGACATGATCTAGGTGGTGTGGTCACGACCTAGTGGTTGGATGGTGCTCAAGACAGCCTTGAAGTCAAGGTGTTGATGATAGGTTAAAACCCTAACCCTAGATGTCACATGCATGACATGGTCTAGGTGGAAGGGGTCACAACACCATAGGTGTTGCAGTCATGACATGGACTAGGTCGGATGATTGTGACCTAGTTTCTATGTGGTCAACACATGATGATGATGGTGGTTGAAAGGGGTATGCTTAGACACTTAAAGACACTCTTATACATGTGACGAATAGGTCATGTATAGTTTTTGGAATAACATTAAATCAACTCTAATGATGTCCATTAATCCTAATATACTCGAAGATGATGGGAGGTCATGAATCTAGTGTTGATTATCGAACCTAGATTTGTAAACCCTAATCATCTAAGAAGGAACCATAAACCTAATAATTTGCAATGATCATGCTTGTTCCTCATTCATTGAATGGTTATAATGTTATGTGTTTATTTCTCTCTCATTTATGAACTTATAACCATGCATGTTTTATGATATTGATTATCATAGATAGAGTATGGTACAGTGATTAGGCATGATGCAGGTTGAATGAGACTTTGAGAGGCATGTTGATACACTTGTGATATAAGAATGATGAGTTGAGGGATTTATATCCCATAGTATGTGACTTTGATATTGATAATGTGGTGAATGACAATAATACAAGCATCATGTGGTAATCATGTGACAAGTGCACACTCTATTTGTTTATATCTTCTAGAAGTGAGATATGCCCTCATCTTTGTAGAGTTTTTATAAATTTATATGTTGTAACTTGATTGATGTGAAAAGATTCCTAATTGACTGAACTAATCAAGTAGAACCTAATCATGTGCCATAGATCCATCCCAGTGTCAGTATTTGTTGGATAGTGAAACGAGATTTCTCTAGTGAAAACTTGGAGTCATATAATGTTGAGTATATGAATTCACAGGATTAGTTGTTGGTCATACCCTGGAAAGAGTGCGGCTGCGGGCCATAGTTCACTGATATGTTTCTTATGAGGTTTCTCAGGATTGGTTGTGGGCCATACCATGACAAGAGTGCAGCTTTGGGTCATAGCTCAGTTTCACTAGTGATGTGACCTATACCAAGGTGGGCTAGGACTCTTATTGTTTGACAATATGTTATAGGTTGTAGTTGACTGGTATGTCTCTGATGTGTACTTGTGTACTGACCATGACGTTTGGTGAGGTTGTGGATTCTAGATCTTTCATAGACCTTGTATGGCACTGATTTTGACTTAGAAGTTTTAAGATGGATTTGGGTGGTATGACTCATAACCTCAGGGCATAATAAAATACATAATCCTCCATGTAGTATATTTGCTCAGGATCAAATACGAGAACATTGGATGAGGCCTTGTTTTTTTTGTATAGTATAGCTAGTAAATGTAGATGTTCTTCATATTCCTTTTATGATGATAAGATGTTTCCAAATCCAATTATAATTGCTTATCCTATTTAGTAATGATCATCTAATTATCGTAGTTGTAGACTTATGTTCTTTATTACATTAGCTGTGCTAATAATAGTGTTGGTGGAGAGTTATATCTCCCACTGTGATTTGGATCTCACCCTGTGGGTTCTCCACATCTTTTAGGTGGACAAGCACATGGAGGTAGAGATCATACAACTGAGACAGAGCAACAACAAGAAGGATACTAGCTAATAAGGTTGGAAGTGTTGCTATCCTTTTGATGTAGAATCCTAGTGTCATCCCTGTACACTCAGGTCTTTGGGTTGGTTTTGAGTGTGTTTTGTACAGATGCCATCGATACATATTTTTTTCTTGTATGCTATTTTTATGTCCTAACATAGAAGATGTTTAGGGATATGTATATATATGAGACAGGTGTTTATTGTAACAAGTTTATATCATACGTGGTAAGAACATGTTGATTTAAACACCTTATGATACATGTTGTGTGATTCTAGTGTCCTGTGAGGTCTTATTTGTAAAGGTTTTTGAAGTCTTGGTGCTTAATGATATCAGTTTTAATTCTTTGTGTTTTCTGGTAATCCTCTTGTTTAGTGTTGTTTCCGCATTTAGCTTGGAGTTATCTTGTAGTTTGTGACGCGGGGCATCACAATTTTGTTGGTATTAGAGATTTTGGTTCTCCAAGTCTACATGGACCTAGGACTAGGGTTTGTGTCTATTCTTGTGTCCTCCAATCTTTCTTATAGTGGTTTTTACATATGCAGAAGAAGAAAAAAATCTTAAAGATTTCTAGAGAACATGAAGAACACACTGTTGAAAGCAGTGTTGCTGTGTCAGGTGGTGGTGCAAGGAACCAGACACGAGAAGATCAAGTGCTTGAAGTCCCCTAGTTTGACCTAGCTATGCTTGAGAATCCTACCTTTTAGTCTCTTTTTGGGCAGTTCATGGCTACTATGATGCATATGGCAGATAGGATGTTCACACCTCAACCTAGGGGCACTGATTCCCAATGTGGAATTTTTGGGCACTAGGAAGACTTTTGAGTAGCTTCCCCACATTGGGGCAATGGAGTATGCTGGGACAGCTAACCTAGAGAATGTAGATTTGTGGCTAACCGAGCTTGAGAAAGCCTTCATCCTTAGCTTTGTAGAGGCTAATAAGTTGAATCATGTAGTGTACCTTGTTAAAGGGAGTGTTGGCCATTGGTGTGTCATAAAAGAGAAGAAGAGGCATGGTACTAAGGTAGGTTGGGAGGAATTTCAGTGTGAGTTCATTAGTCGGTACTTCCCACAGAACTATCTAGATGAGAAGATCGGTCAGTTTATGTGGATCCAACAGGGATCCATGTCTATGAATGAGTACGAGGCTAAATTTATGGAGCTTCTTCAGTTATGTCCCCACATAGCTGCTACATATGATGAGAGGATTCTTCATTTTGAGAAGGGTTTGAATGTTGAATTTTGTACCTCGGTGGATGCTTAGGAGAATTGAGAAAGGTTTAACATCTTTGTGGAGTTTATTTGGAGGATAGAGAGATCTGTGATAGAGAAGAAAGAGGCAAGTTCTAGGAAGAGGTTGTCACACCATAGAGGTTTAGTGCACAGATGTAATGTTCACAGAGTAAAGGTAGAGTTCATATCCTTCCACCTACTGGAGCTCACAGCAAAGCATCAGTGTGAGTGATAGGGTCATCTACAACGTAATTTGAGACATGAGTTTGCCATAAGTTTGGGAAAGTAGGGCATGTGAGGCGGGAGTTGATGCATGTATTTTTAGTCTCTTTTATAGGCTCATTTTCCTTTGTTTTCATGTGTAGTTTGGACATTTATATGACCTATTTTGCATGGAATGTCATAGTTATCCTATATTTCCTTTGGAGGATGCTTATTCCATGGAAAGACAACAGACTGCACGTACTATGGAGGGGATCACCTGGATAGCCAAAGATCTAGGGGTTACCTTAGTTTTTACTATGTTCACCACATTTTTCGTCTTCCCTTCTGTGTGTTTTGTCATGAAAACCATGCAAGTCTAAAAACCTTTATTCTTTAGGACCCGAGAGTAGCCCAAATATACACTGTAGTTGATTTCTATGTATTAATATCAATTTATATCTCATTACTAGATATAATTCTATGGATGTTGCTTGTTCTATTTATGCTTGATCACCATGAATGGATTAATAGACACTTAATCATCTCGGGAGAGGGATTAAGGGTTGGAAAACATAGAATTACTTGTTTATTGTACCCTTTGGGAAAAGTGGCGAATAGACGAGGGGAGAAACCCAGAGTATTAATGTAAAGCACCCAACTAATCAAACCAATAACTGCGGGAGTGGGATTGGCATTAGTATAGGTAGTGAATTACACTACAGAAGTAGGTAATTCTGGCTACAAGCCCCTTATCCCGGAATTGAGATTATAGGTATTAGTGTGTAGCATAGATTGTAAGTAATATTTGTGGTGAAACCATCATCCTAAGGAACTCATTCTCATTTTGATTTACTCAAATCATTTAATTCATTTTCTTTAGTATTAATTTAGTAATTGAACTCAACTCAAACAACCATCATTGTCTTAGCTGATCAATTTTAGTTAGTAGTAGATTCTAGAGAAATGCTTCCCCATGTTCAACTCGGGCCTCACATGTCCATTATTACTGTGATACGTTCACTTGCATTTTCTGCACGGTAAACACGTGTCAAGTTTTTAGCACCGTTGTTGGGGAAGCGACAACATCTAGAACTACAAGTGTTGTAGTCGACCACTCTAGGCCATTTTTTATTTTTTAATATTATTCAAACTGAATCCTAATAATCTCTTCATTCAAATATAATATTCTAAAGCTGACATCCATTCTCTTTATTTTAGGTACACTAGTGCATGGTGCGAACCAGAGCTCTAGACTATGGCGAACCATCTTCACCAGGTTTTGGGAAAGTAGAGTTCTTGCAGGGAGAGCGTGTGCAGGGCAGACCTCTGGATAGGTTTAGTAGAATGCCTTCACCGAATCTTCCTATGTTAGAAGAAACAGAGGCACTTGTAGCACCTAAATTAAGAGAAATGGGGGATAGAGCAGAGGATCCAGAAGAGCAAAATATATGGGAGAAAATCAAAGCTTCATCCTCTACAGCCCAGAAAGGGCCCATCAAAAGACCTGTAGGTTTTGAGTGTTTCTTGTATTCCGGTAGGAGAAGTTAGGATGATCTCTCCATCCCTAATTGTATTGGTTGGAATAGGGATTGTATTGCTTATTCTGTTGCATCCCAACAGCATTGACCTGTTCAAAATTTCCTTCCATTACATTAGGGGAAAAACATGAAGAAGAAGTATGTCCTGCATTACCACAAGCTTCACATGTTGATTTAGAGGATTGAATTGGCAAAGTGGCCATCTTCTCAAATTTCTGTGTAAGCACATCTAGCTTGGCAGCAATAAGATGAACGACATCAACATTGTGCTTTCCTCCTTGTTTTCCGGTTGAAGAACTTGTTGTAGAGTTTGATTTTGCTCCTCTATCTCCTCCCCATTGGCAGTGGTTTAGTGATATATCTTCAATAATATCATAAGCCTCTCTATAAGACTTAGTCATTAATGCACCACCAGTTATTGCATCTAAAGTCAACCGGGTATTGTAAAACAACCCATTATAGAAAGTTTGAAGTAGAAGCCAATTTTTCAAACCATGGTGTGGGCAAAGGCGTTAAAGATCCTTGAACCATTCCCATGTAACATATAGAGTTTATCCTTCACTATGAGAGAAATTGGTGAGATGGTTGCTCAAATGGGCTGTCTTGCTTGGCGGAAAATACTTTGCAAGGAAACCATTAAGGAGCTGATCACAACTTTTAATTGATTTCTTAGGAAGAGACAAAAGCCACACCTTGGCTCTATCTCTTAAGGTGAAGGGAAATAACATGAGTCTAATTCCATCAACAGACACTCCGTTAATCTTGAAGGTATTCAGATATTCCAAGAACTCGACAACATGAAGACTTGGGTCTTCATTGGCTGTACCCCCAAAATGATTCTGTTGTATCATTTTCATCATAGAAGGAGCAATTGAGAAGTTATTTGCGTCTACAGTAGGCAAGTCAATGGCCCCGCAGATGTTTGTGGCGACCGACATTGCAAAATCTTTTAAAGCACGATCGTCTTCCATGGCTGGATTGCTTGGTGTAGCTACGGCAGAAGGTGAAGAAGGTGGTGGTGATGATGGTGATGGCAGAGTACCTCCTAATAGTAACTATTCCACTCTTCTTGTTCTTCTCAAACTTGAAAGAGTTCACTCTATTTCAAGGTCTAACAAAGTGGATACTTGAAGACCTCGTTGTGAGTGACGCATACAACCTGAAAAATAACAAGAGAAACTAAGAACACAACTAAGAGGTATATGGAAACTTGAAAAATATGAGTGATGATCTAGTCTCGAATACTAATTAGTACTTATTACTCCAATTTAAGTACCGTAGCTCCCCGACAACGGTGCCAAAAACTTGTTGGTTGTTTAGACTAACGAGTTTCAATCCAAACAAAGGATAGTTTACCCAACTTAACCAATCTCCACAAGTATACGGAGGTAGTACATTCGAGGTCGAACACAAGGAGCTTAGCTAATTTAATTGAGCGTAATAGCCTAAAGTTCAACAATCTAGATTAGTTTTAAGGAAATGAGAATGTTTATCTAAAAGCAGAATAACTCAGATTTTAATAATAGAAAATTCAGATTTTAACTAGCAAACAAGAACCACAAAAAGAAGTTTAATTTCAGAATTATTAGGAATCTTGGACATTAGGATTTCATTCACATATCATAGCAATCAAAGGAACACAATAAGTTAAACACACATAAGTTCTTGTTTCAAGGAAGGGTTGTGTTACATTTCCCCTCCTGGTGTAAATGCAACGATCACAACTTAAAACAACACTCCCGTGTATGAATTTCATTTTTTATCACAAACTATTCCTCAACTCATTCCTCTCTACTCTCGTAGAAGAGGAAGAGTTGCCAAGAAGAGCACCTCCATACATTCCTACCTACCTTCTCAGGTTAAGCAAGAAAGCAAAAAACATGCACATAAGGTGGCCAGCAATACATGCAAGAAAAGAGTAAATCGGTACTTTCATGGTTAAGAAACAAGAAGCATAGTATTTAGTACGAAATTACTTGTTCCATACATGCTATGACATGGGAGTTATTCTCCCATGCCCAAGATAAGAAGAATTACTCATCCATAATCATGTCTTGCAGATTTATTATAGAAATTTCAGTTCTGAACATGATTTAGAAGGGAAAAGACAAAGAGAACTGAAGATGTAACCACAAGAAGGAAGAATTTCGGCTTGAGGATGAAATTATCCTTCTCTGGATGCTCCAAGATGGACTAGCTCCTTTCCCAAGAAGCTGCTCCAGGTTGGGGAAGCTTGGCTGCACCTTGGAGAAGACAATGGAGAAGTAGAGAAGAAGAAATGGTCTCTTTATGCAAGAAACCACCTTGGATCTCCCCAAAATTGCCTTCCTCTGGTCTCCTCTAGCTCTGGGATGAGAGAAAACTTCTCCAATGACTGAACATAACTGTCCCTTGCCTTCCCTCCTTTTAAAATCGAATTTTGAACTTTGGTATTTCTGAAACTGCCAGGTGCACGTCGTGCACCTACAGTGCGGTTTGCATCCGGCTGAACTGTGCAAGGTGTGCGTAGAGGATATGCATGTCGTGCGACTTTCCAGAACATTCTTTAGATGTTTACGTTCTAGGTGCACGTCGTGCGCCGGTATGCACATCGTGCGTATGTCTTTCTGTGCACTTCTGGAAACTCACACGCAATGTGTTTTCTCTGTGCATGTCGTGCGTTCTCCTAGATGATGAACAAAATTTTCTCTGGAAATGTGCACGTCGTGCATTCTGCTGTTTCAATAGAATTAAACTCTGAATTCAATTTTTTTGGGGCAAATCTGCAATGCAAGTTATGAAATAAGTAGAATAACAAAAAGATGGAAAAATTAATATAAAAAGAGAATGAATTATATCAAAATGAACCAAATTTGTGTGTGATAGAATGTGAAAAGATGATATATAAATCACACAACAAATCCCCCTAAGCTTGAACTATTGCTTGTCCTCAAGCAAAAAGGAACATGGCTATTTTCAAGGAGAAAAAAAAAGTTCATGCATGGATGAAAAGAAAAGAAGATATGCAATCAACTCAGTCAACTATGTACTTTGTGCTTGTGTTCATTTTTATCATCTCAAAATTTTCAATCATCCAAGATAGATACATTAAGTTCAGCATGGTTGGTTTCAAATTAAACATAAAGCTCAACTAGAAAACGCTAAATAGAATTTGGATAATCAAGCCAAACAGTCAGTGCATGTACATTACAAGTTTTCAGCTAGTATGGATATAAGATGATCAAATCGATGTTAACATTAACAAAACTTAGTTGCACATATTATCATAAGGATGTGATAATGCAATTTTTGGGTTTCCGACATTCGGCTGCTAATTTAGGCTTATTCTCACAAGGAATGCCAGTTGGGGTGTTGTTTTTACCCTCTTTTGATTTTCATATCACCTAACCATCATTGCCAGATCGGACTCACACTAGGTTAGCATAATATGTGGGCCATATGCCATCTTTTATTGGGTAAAGATAAAATATTGATGGTGCAACACCAAAGTGTCAACAAGAATGTTAAAGTTAGCAAGATTTTGATCATTCTTTTGAAAAATTTTCACTGAAAATTCGATTTGCAAATGGTCTAAAATTTGGCAAGAGTATCTTGTATTCTAAAAAGTGTTGTAAGTTAACTATTCCATAAAAATTTGAAACCATTACATGTATTGAGTAGTCCAAGATGTAAAAATTTGAGATATCAAACCACAAACAAAAATCACATCAAAGTACATGGGAATTTTTCAACTTCCTTTTCATTCAAACATGCTCTTAATTTTTCTCTCTTAAATATAACCAAAAACACATAGAGGACATAAAATTTTAGCATGCTAGAGGGGGTTCATTCTTAATAAGATAGTCACAAATCATATAAATTTTTCCATCATGGAACACGTCATGGAATAAAATGGAAAAACAGTAAAACAACTGACACAACTGACTCAAAAAAGGAAATGTTGAATGAATACTACAACTACTGGCCGGTTGTACCCCCCCTAAGCTTGAAATCAACAGTGTCCTCACTGCTTCAATCGAACTTACAGAGTTCACAACTGGATACATGTCATGAAAGGAATCAGAAAAAAGATATGCCGCCCCCTTGCTTATGGAAGAACTGACTGATGATATCAGGGATTTCCATCAGCTGGGCAGATGAGTCGGGCTGCTGCTCCTGGAATTGTTGTGGTTGGTGCTCTGCAGGCTGTGGTAGGTGTTGAGAAAAACCTTGCTGTGGGACATCTGGAACCTAGTCTGCTGATGGGGAGGCATCTGGAAAGTCTGTGGTGCAGGGTAGTGGCCCTGAGAGATGTGCCACACATCCATCCTGTTGACCATGTTGTACATGGTAGTGTACTACACACTCAAGTGGTCAAACCGGGTGTCGTATTGTGCGCCCATCTGGTCAAGGCGGGTGTCGATGTGGTCAAATCTCCGTTGCACATAGTCGTAAAGGTGATGCACGTCTGACATCCGTCCAACTATACTCTGTCTGAGTACTGGTGGATGGTGGAAGAGGAGTAAGGGTTGTTGGTGTAGGCACATGTGTAGAGCTGCTGGCACCTCGAGTGGGTGTCTCCTCATCTGCCTCTGGCTATACTTCCACCTTCCAGGTGGCCTTGTTCTTGATGTCATTTCGAGCTATATCGGGAATGGTGATGAACTACTTCTTGGTGATAAAAACCTTGAATTAAATGTGATGTTGCCATGTCTTGAGATCAAACCACAAGAAATGAGGTAGTTGAGATCTACAAGGTTCTTTCCCAGTGCGGGTTCTAAATCACCCACATCTAATCCCAACTGCATTGTGAGAATACTTATCAACCCCCCCCACATAATGTCACCAGCCTCCCTTTTCTTCTGCTTTTTTGTGTCAAGAAGCTTATTAACAATGTAGTAGCCAGTACTGATTTGCTCATTTTTCACCAAGCACCATAAGAAAAACAGATCAGTCTTTCCTACTACACCTTGAGTTTCATTTTTAGCGAAAGGCCATGTGCTAAGAAGACGATGCATAACTCGGAAAACTAGATTATGGATAGCTGAAGCCCGAGCGTTCCTTTCTCTATGCACCGTTTCACAAGTGATTTCGGACCAGAAATAGTCACTATGGAAAGCGGGAGGATAATTAGTGTAGCCGCCATAATTGCATTTAATAAAAACACAAAACCGCTTAAGATCCATAGAAAAAGATTTGTTCAAAAGTCAAAAATTGATTTTTAGGTAAGATGCATTGCGGTTTTGTGGGTCATTCTCAGCCTTAAAAGTTGTGAGAAACTCATAGACTAGGCGGGGATAGGTTTTAGCGACTCTGGTGCAAAGGTAGTGTAAACCCAAAAATGTTAAATGGTTTACTACCTCATTCTTGAAACCCAATTTGTTAAGGGTTTCCTCACACATGTAGCGGGAGGTCAGAACACGCCTGGTGATGAGGAACTGGTAGTCGGTGTCCTCCTTGGGTCTGACCCTGAATTTCGTAGATGGTACACATGTTGTAGGTGCTTCCACGACAGGTGGTGCATCAACAGCGGGAGGTGTGACAGATGAAGCAGCTACTCCATGGCGTCAGCCTGCCTTGTCCTTGATTGGTGCCATTCGATCAGTAGCTAGTACACAACATGAAACGATGGTGCACGACGTGTACCTACAGATCTGTAGCAGATCCAAATCTACGCTGATGGCTGTGATTTTGGGGGTGATAGGGCAAGATGCTACTACTGCACGTCATTCTGACCGGTTGGTGCTTGGGATGACGACAATGGCGACTGTTGTAGCTTAGTGCTTGGCCACTGCTGCTGCTGTGGCATCAGAGAAGAAAGGAGGCGGCGACGAGGACTGCACGACAGCAAGGCGTAGGAAGAACCAGTGAAGACGGTGGTGAGGTGGCTAGATGTGGGCGTTGCTGGTGCTGCAGTGAGATGCACGGCTGGAGAAGAAGAGAGTAGAAGGGCAGTGAGCTGCACGGTTGTAAGGCACATGATGGTTTCTACCGAGCTGGAGAAGAGGGCGGGTGCACGGGCTGCACGGCCGCAAGGGCACACATCGGCATCAGATGGTGGAAGAAAGGGGGTGCACGACCGATTTAGCGGCATAACGACGTGCGTTTGCTCAGGCCCTGGTGGTTGGCGGCTCACACAGCTACTAGGGTTGGAGTGCATGGCTGTTGAGGGTGGAAAGAGATTAGGTCATGCACTTCAACCCCTTTTTGTTTAAACTTTACAAGAAAGTGCACGGCGTGCACTTGGAGTGCACGACGTGCACTTGGAGTGCACGGCATGTACTTTCTAAATTTTCATTTTTTGAATTCTCCTTTATGACCAAGTGAATGGCGTGCGCTGAGGATGTGCACGCCGTGTGACTTTACAGAAAGTTGTTGTAGCTTTCGAATATGAGGTACACGATGGGCGTGTAGGATGTGCACGACGTGTGAGCTTCCAAAGAGTTGTCGAAATTTCCATTTCCCAGGTGCACGTCGTGCATATGGATAGCGCACACCGTGTCAGTTTCAAAAACTTTTCCTGAATCTCAAATTCCCAGGTGCACGGCGTGCACCAAGGATATACATGCCATGCGAGTTTCCAGAACATCTTATGCTGCAATTTTTACTGAGATGCACTTTGTGTCTTCAAAAGACACGTCGTGCACTTTGCGATTTCTACAGAAAATTACAGTCAGTCAGCAGTAAACAAAGACATATAGGATGGAAATCAAGTCTATATTATTACATTCATCCATGAAAGGCTTATTAATGAAATTAAAGAGTGTTTTTGACTCGAAAAACTTAAAAGAAATCTATCCTAATGTGGGGTCAACTCCCACAAGGTCCTCCATTTAGAGTCTGAAGTAAGACTCTTCTAATTTTTCAAGCATCTTGGAGGGAGAAAGAGGCTCCTTTCTCCACTTCTTCCCCACAAGAGTAGCATTTACAACGTTGTCCATTTACTTTGAAGGTTCCATCTTTGCCTTGGAGTTCTACAACACCATATGGAAAACTATTTAGCACTAGGAATGGGTCGAAGCACTTTGATTTCAGCTTTCCTGGGAATAGCTTTAATCTAGAGTTAAATAACAATACTCTATCTCCTTCTTGGAAGTCTTTCCTGCGAATTATTTTATCATGCCAAGCCTTTGTCCTTTCTTTGTACAACTTTGTATTCTCATAAGCATCGAGACGTAGTTCTTCAAGCTCCTACAACTGCAATAGACATTTTTGTCCTGCCCTCTTCATATCAAAATTCAAGAACTTAATTGCCCACAAAGCATGGTGCTCCAATTCGAGCGGAAGGTGACACGATTTGCCATAGATGAGCTTAAATGGAGTAGTCCCAATGATGGTTTTGTAGGTTGTGCGATATGCCCATAGTGCGTAATCTATCTTTAATGCCCAATCTTTCCTTGAACTAGAGACAGTCTTTTCAAGAATATTCTTCAATTGCCTATTTGAAACCTCTACTTGCCCAGATGTTTGAGGGTGATAGGGTGTAGAGATCTTATGAGTCACACCATACTCGGAGAGAAGATTGTTGAATTGTTTTTCAGCAAAGTGTGTGCCTCCATAAGAAATTACAACACATGGAACTCCAAACCTAGGGAAAATAATCTTTTGAAAAAGCTTAATTATAGATTTGGCATCTGTTGCTTGGGTTTGAATGGCTTCAACCCATTTAGACACATATTCACAAGCAAAAAGAATGTATTAATACCCGCAGGAAGATGGGAATGGTTTCATGTAGTCCACTCCCCATACATCGAAAACCTCAACCTCTAAGATAGAGTTGAGTGGCATGTCGTCGTGGCGGGATATGCCTCCTGTCCTTTAGCACACAAGATTTGACAAATAGATTGACATTTTTGAATAATATGGGCCAATAGAAACCAGCTTGAAGTATTTTTGCCGCAGTCTTTTCTCCTATGAAATGTCCTCCATAAGGAGAGGCATGGCATTTAACAAAGATGTTTGGGACCTCCTCCTCAACAACACACCTCTAGATTAATCCATCACTTCCATGCTTTAATAGCAATGGGTCATGCCAGTAATAGCATTTTACATCATGAAAGAATTTCTTCTTTTGTTGATATGTCAAGTCCGATGCCAGTTGTCCAGTAGCAAGACAATTAGTGATATCTACAAACCATGGTGCTTGAGTGGATGACAATGCATAGAGCTTTCCAATAGGCAAATGATCCTCAATTGGAAATAGATCTCCAGCCTCTTTGGTCAGTCTAGAAAGGTGATCGACAACACTATTTTCTGTACCTTTCTTGTCTCGGATTTCAAGATCAAACTCTTGCAAAAGTAGTATCCAGCGAATAAGGTGTGGTTTGGCATCTTTTTTATTCAGCAAATACTTTATGGCAGCATGATCAGTATATACAATTACCCTTGATCCTACCAAATACTGTCGAAACTTGTCAAATGCATATACAATTGCAAGCATTTCTTTCTCCGTAGTTGTATAGTTGATTTGTTCTTCATCGAGAGTTTTACTAGCATAATAGATGGCATGGAGTTTCTTGTCTCTCCGCTGTCCTAAAACAACTCCCACTGCATAATCGCTTGCATCACACATTAGCTCAAAAGGAGAATCCCAGTCTGGAGGTTGAATAATTGGGGATGAAATGAGGGCCTCTTTGAGCTTTGAAAAAGTTTTATGGCAATCATCATCAAACACAAATTCTGCATCTTTTGCAAGTAGGGAGCACAACGGCTTTGCAGTTTTGGAGAAATCTTTAATGAATCTTCTATAAAAACCTGCATGTCCCAAAAAACTATGGATGTCTTTAGCTGGAGATGGAGTAGACATCTTCTCAATTGCTTCGACCTTTGCCCTGTCCACTTCAATACCCTTGTTAGATACAACATGTCCTAGCACTACACTGGATTGTACCATGAAATGGCATTTCTCCCAGTTTAGCACTAGGTTAACCTTTTTACAGCGGGCTAAGACTAGAGACAGGTTCAATAAACATTGATCAAAAGAGTCATCGTACATGCTAAAATCATCCATAAAAATCTCCATTATGTTTTCAATAAAATCAGAGAATATGACCATCATAAACCGCTAAAAAGTAGTGGGAGCATTGCAAAGACCAAACGACATACGACGATAAACATATGTTCCATAAGTACAAGTGAAAGTGGTTTTCTCTTGGTCAGTAGGATAGATAGGAATGAAAAAAAATCCAGAATACCCGTCCAAGTAACAATAATAAGAGTGCTTGGCAAGATGTTCAAGCATCAAATTAATGAAAGGCAATGGAAAATGATCTTTCTGGGTTGCCTTATTCAAACGCCAGTTGTCAATACACATACACCACCCAGTAACCATGTGTGTTTGTATTAACTCATCATTGTATCCTTTAATGACAGTTGCCCCCCTCTTTTTAGGTACCACGTGAATGGCACTAACCCAAGGGCTGTCACTTATGGGATAAATGATTCCAGCATCAATTAACTTGAAAATTTCTTTCTTTACCACTTCAAGCATATTTTGATTTAGGCATCTAGGTGGTTCGACCATTGGTTTGGCATCATCTTCAATATTTATTCTATGCATACAAATTGAAGGATGAATGCCTTTTAAATCTTCAATGGAATAACCAATGACATCATTATACAAACGCAATTCAGCAAGAAATTTACTTTCTTGGTCTTTGGTTAATTCATTATTTATTATAACAGGAGATGTAGAAATTTGGGTCAAGAAATGCATACCTTAGCCTGGGTGGAAGGGCTTTTAGTTCTACCTTTTTTCCCGCTATACTTTCATCAACTTTATCTTCAACAAGTGGAGCATCTTCATTGATAGCTGCTGCTTTAAAAATAGATAGTGCTCCAAAAATTTCAGAATTATTGAGTTTAGTTACATCATCATCATAAAGATTAACCATCAAATCAGCATCATCTACATTATAATTCTCAATAGGATCAATGATATCAAGCAAACATATTTCTTCAACACGTGTGGGTGCTTTCATGGCTTCATAAACAGAGAATTCCATAGCGTCTTCCCCAACACATAGAGTGAGCTTTCCTTCCTGAACATCAACAAGACATCCGGCTATCCTCAAGAATGGCCTTCCAAAAAGAACGGTGTTGGAAGGAACTTCCACCATGTCTAGAACAACAAAATCACAAGGTATATAGAATTTCCCGATTAGCACAAGTACATCTTCCACCATACCTTTTGGGTATTTAATATAATGATCAGCTAATTCAATAGCCATCCTTGTGTGCTTCAAATCCCCAAGATCTAGTTCTTTCCATAAGGTAAATGGAATGAGACTAATACTGGCATCGAGATCTACTAGACCTTTATCAAAAGTGATATCATTAATCTTGCAAGGCAATGTAAACGCTCTCAAATCATCAAGATTTTGTGGAAGACGATTTTGAATAATAGAACTCACTCATTCTGATAGCATTACTATTTCTACTTGGTCAACTTTTCTTCTTTTAGTCAAAATATCCTTAAGGAATTTAGCATAAGAAGGCATCTCAGCAATAACTTCAGCAAAAGGAAGATTGACATGTAATTTGTTGATTATGTCCATAAACTTCCTGAATTTCTGGTCTTCCTTCTTATTGGCTAACCTTTGAGGAAAAGGTGCATTGGCTTTGAAAGAAGGTGGTGCTTCAGCTTTATCTTTCTCCTTGCTGCAATTTGGGGTGTTGGACTCCTCTTCATCAGTTTTCTTCATGTTCTTCTCCTTGGATGGAGAAGGTCTTTCAATCTCAGCTCCACTTCTTAGGATAATTGCATGAGCTTGTTGCCTTGGGTTCACTTCCGATTGGCTTGGAAGAGAACCAGATTGTGGAGTCCTTTTTTGGTTTATAGCTTGTTGTGCTATTTGGTTTTCTAACATCTTAGTGTTAGTGGAAATTCCATCCACCTTTGTAGAAAGTTGAGCAATAACATCTTTTAAAAGCTTGTCATTCCCCCAAAGTTCCTCATTTTGTTGCATTTGTGTAGATATGAATTTCTCCATCATAGCTTCTAGAG
The DNA here is from genome assembly GCA_963693085.1 of Alisma plantago-aquatica. Taxonomy (NCBI): domain Eukaryota; kingdom Viridiplantae; phylum Streptophyta; class Magnoliopsida; order Alismatales; family Alismataceae; genus Alisma; species Alisma plantago-aquatica. The sequence continues at coordinate 89,304,581 of OY856413.1, read as the reverse complement.
ATGAACCATGGGGTTGTTGTGGCTGTTGATAACCCCTGTTGTTGAAACCAAGTGGATTTCCTTGACGGTTCGCATGTTGTTGTTGTTGCAGTTCCTGCTATCCTTGCAAGAAGTTTTGAGTGTTGCTTATATTCCGGTAGGAGAAGTTAGGATGATCTCTCCATCCCGGATTGTATTGGTTGGAATAGGGATTGTATTGCTTATTCCCTTGCATCCCAACATCATTGACATGTTCAAAATTTCCTTCCATTGCATTAGGGGAAAAAAATGAAGAAGAAGTATGTCCTGCATTACCACAAGCTTCATATGTTGCTTCAGTGGATTGAATTGGTAAAGTGGTCAGCTTCTCAAATTTCTGTGTAAGCACATCTAGCTTGGCAGCAATAAGATAAACGACATCAACAGTGTGCTTTCCTCCTTGTTTTCCGATTGAAGAACTTGTTGTAGATGTTTATTTTGCTCCTCTATCTCCTCCCCAATTAAACCAACATTTGGGGGTTATCTTGTAATGACCCCGCCTCCCGGTAAACCCCAATTAAGGGAGACCCGAAGGTCAGAGCCGTTATTCAATTAACAGGATCAAAGGTTTGACAAATAATAAATAATATATCACATTATGCTATTATTTGCAATCTTGGTATTTTCTCTTTATTTCCTCTTTATTGGGGCTCCTTGGACCCCAAGAAACTCAAAGAATTCGAAATTCCTTTTTAAGGAATACTTATTATCCTTAAATGCTTCCATATGCATCATTTCACATTATCTTGTTTATTCTTCATTAAAATATCTCTTTTTGAGGATTTCTCTTTATTTGTCTTTTATTTTCCTCATTGGTATTCCTTTTATTATTAGGAATCCTTGGGATACGAAATTCCACTAAGGATAACTTGATTATACCTCTTTTTGCTTATTTCCCACATATTACCATTATTTTCAATTTCTTTCTTACTAAAGAAATACTTAATTAACTTTTTCTTTTATTATTGCTTTCTTTTTGCAACTTGGGATTCCTTGGAACCCAAGGAACCCAAGAGGCACGAAATCCATCCTTGGATCACATTCTTTTGCCTTCTATAGGTTTCCACATCTTTCTTTTCTCGAATTCTCAATTATTCCTTTATTAATTGAATTTTCTTGTTATTGGTCCCAATAGCCAATCAAGCCCACAAAACAACCAACAAGGCCATTGAAATCCATTTATTCAAAACAAATTATATCATTATTTGTTCCAATATCTTTAATATGAGAAATTACGTTTCTCATCATATGAACCCAAAAATTGGGGTTGTAACATCCTTCCCTTCTTATAAGAATTTTGTCCTCAAAATTTCATCAAGCAAGCAAACAAACGGGACAAGCCTTTCATATGTCCATCATGGCTCCCATGTGGCTTCACCCTTTCCATGGTGCTTCCCAAGAACCTTCACTATCTCATATTCTTCCATCTGAGTTCTTTCTTACCTTGGTATATCGTACCCTCATAGGTGACTCAAGACATTCCAGCCTCTCAAAAGTTGAATAGGTTCAGGGCTCAACACATGGCTTGGGTACTTCACATAGTGCTCTATATCGGACTCATGTAACACCTTATACATCATGTTATCCTGAGGGGTAAGGCTAAACACAACCATCTCCACCAATCCATCTCAAATGGACCCAAATATCGGGGACTCAACTTTCTCAACTGTAGCTCAGAGGGGTCGGATTTTCACATCACATATTCTCCCACAGTGAAATGCATGTCAGTCTGCTTTGCATCATCTCGAGACTCATGTCACCACTGGGCTCTCTCTTAGCCATTGCATGATCAAACCGACTTCATCTGCATAGCCTGTGGTTCTTTTCTGACCTTCGCGAGGCCTCCTTCACCAACATCATCATAATGAAGTGGTGACCGACACAACCTCCTTATAGAACTTCTTGCATCCCGATAAAGGCTATGGTGGTAAACATCACATCTTAATAATTGTCTCTTTGTATCACCCTGAACAAGCACACTTGCTCTCATCAGACCCCCTAGTCTGGATCATACTAACCATTAGTTAGGGGTGATAAGCAGCACTATCGTCGAGTTCTTCATGCACCTACTTCCACCGCATGGAAGTAAACCTTCTAATCATGCTCAAGAAATTTTGAACTTGCATCATGGTGTAGTTGAACCATTTCTCTCTCTATTATAAGTAGTTCAACCCGATCTGTCACTTGACATTACTCTTCCTTTCTCATGTCATTTGGGTAAGGCGATCTACCATAACCCATATTACATCTTGACCTTCCTTGGTCAGGGGAAGACTTACCACCATCCATAGTGGATGAATTCCCCATTCCCTCTTGGGAACTCTTTATACTTTATATACATGTACTGGGTTACTAGTGTTCGTCCTTCACCTCCTGGCTTGCATGGCCACACGCTGCATGCAACTCACATCAAGCAATCGAAGTGCTACTATCCCTTGCTATACTTGTAGTATCACGGTGTTTAGTGATCCTAAAACCATGATCTCCGATATGTCATGATTCCTCAAGATCGATACCTCAAAAACCCTAAACCACTCTTATCAGGGCTTCATCACTTTCCTTTCCAAAGAAGTACATCTGAGGTTCTACAACCATCCTTTCCTCATATCATGTACTACACCAGCTAACCAATCAATCATTTACTTGATTAACCATTATTGATACATCTGGGTGTTAACGAAACTTATCTCTTTTTCTCGACTTAAGGTTAGCCTAACAACCTCAACTTCTTCTAGCTTCCAGCTAACTAGGCATCTATATCTCAACCAGAGAAATCATTACCACTTCTTATCCTTAGGTGTTAGGTAATGTTTAAGACAAACACCTCCATGTATTCTACTTATCATCTCATCTCAAACTCTAAGTCTATCTTCATCAAGAACACTCTGAGCTCATCCTCTTAGTTATCAGGCTCCACCTTGTGATTCCTTGTAACACTTGCAAAAATCCACCTAGTTCAAGATAAAACATCCTCACAAGATGATTTCCTTAATACTCTTAGTGTTTGTAAACCATCCCTGTATCATTCGCTCCACTAGGGTACGTTATCATATCTGTCCTCATTCCTTATAGCAACGATCCAACTCACTTCATCTTTGTCCTAGGTGTGTGGCATGCACACTGTCCTATCTCTCACTCCCATAACAAGAAGAAATAAGCATTTGGCAGTCGTCCAAATATAGAGTTCTTCCCGTTCCAAGAGTAGAGATGGTACAACCCACCTCACCAGTACACCTTTAAATCTAAGTTGAAATGTGAAACTCATGTCTCTACATCACAAACATCATGATATCAAGATTACTTCCACAGAAAACTGATCTGAAACCTACTTGGGTCACCATACAATCCTTGGTCGTTTCCTCTAGGTCTATAGGGTGCCGGCATTTTTGGGGTCACCCCTTTTCCCTTATGCATCCAGAGAGTGCCCTACTCATCTGCACTTTGGGTCCCATGAGTTCATGGAGGTGATCAATCTCCTAAGCCATGGCCCTCAGACAATGATAGTTGTTACCTCCCGACCCTATGGTCATGTGCAACTAGGGAATTAGGCAACTCCTACTTCCATCAGTCTTATCTCTACCGGACCCTAGGATGGACTTAGGATTCCATTATAGTGCATGTCTAGCTTAGAACCTTACCCAAGCCTTCATCATATTTCTCTCTACATTCATGGGTTGACTTTCATCCTTTAATAGGGGTCATGACAACCTGCCTATCTTGGTTAGGCCCCATACTGGTTACCTCCATGGTAACACATCCATATGCACAAAGAGATGGTTATCTATGGGTCTACAAGTTCATTCTCTTACCATGTACTCTTCACTTATCTTCTCAAGATCCTATGAGACCTCTTTAGGTTTCCTCAAAACCACAGATGCTGGTAATTACCCTACAAAAGTGTCCCTCTCCCAGGATGGGAGGAAACTACACCTTGATAACAAAGGTCACAAACATCCTTAGGTCTAGCATGCTTAACCCTGGCAAGCTACTAAGGCACAAGAAGACCACCTACTAAACCATGCTAGGTCACACTTGTTCTCATCCTCAACATTGGATCACGATCATATCGTCCCATGTCATTAACTTAGCTATGAGGGGTTCCTTAAACATACCTTCAACTTAAGGGGGTTTCCTTTTCCTCTATACATGAAGAGTACCATGCTCAAAATTATAGAGACTCAAATCTCATCATGAGCATCAGGTACACTACTTCCCCTCTTAGGTCTAGGAACCCTAGGTTCACTTTTCTGATGTCCAACTACATGCTCAACCTCTTAACCATGAACCAAACATGTATAGGGTACAACATGCACTTCCTTGTCAACCTTCTACTCGAGCAACACTTCAAAGTGGAGTCTTCCTCAAGGACAACCAACAAGGTATAAGGCCTCACAACTTGTTACTAAACCTCTTCAGGGTCTAAGGAACTCTTCTTCCTATCTCAGAAGGTAAACACCTATACCATAGGCACATAGGTTCCAGAAGCCTCATTCTCTCTCTAGGGTTTGGTTCCTCTAAAGACAGCTAAGATATCAACAACCTTAACTGGTCATGCATGAGGCAACCTCTATTATCCACTTAGGTCGCATCATCCTCAACTCCCCACTATTCCCCATATCTCGAGTCTAGGCTTCCAACCTTCTTGTTGGGGTCCTGCTTTCTCTCTCTAGATCTAACTCCATATCCAGCCTCACTACATAAAGTTGAATCAATCTTTCCAGCATATCCCTACCTGGGTGAAGCCTTTTCTTAACTCATGTTTGGCTCAAGATTATACCTTAGCTCTTTATGTTTAACCCATAAGATGTCCATCATGATTCCTTGTACAAAGTTTCATCCCACTGTCAACACTACTGACGTACTCTGGGTGCAAGCTATACCCTACTTGCACAAGCCCATAGGGTTCTATAGGTTCTTCTCTAACCTCATCATTGAAGGATTTATCCTTCCCTCTAACATGCACGACCCTTCCCAGGGTTGGGTCACCAAAGGTACTAGGTCATCCAACCTCTCATGGCTCATATGGCATCCAAGGCATGTCTATCCAAACACCTGGTCTAATCTCATCATGCCATCTCTCTCTCACTTTCACTTAGGGTTAGGGTCAACATCATCCTCAAGGGATGTGCTAGGTCTCTTTAATGGAGATTTCTACCTCTAAGACTCACCTTCTCCACTCATCCTCCAGAAAATAAGGTCTAGCCTCAGGTCTCTCCTGAGGGAAAAGACAACTCGTGTCATACGACCTAAGCACGTATCTATTCCTTTACGCTTACTCTATTAAGCTTATGTCCATGACATCTTATTTACATGTTTTTATTAATTTGGTGGAGGATTCCTTAATCCTTATCAACCGTACCCATACCTCAAGAGGGTGAGTAAAAGAGAGAAAACCCTAATCCTTAAGTTCCTTAACATAATTTGAGTTTAGAAGGGATGAACAAGGTGAGAGAGTCCTAAAGGTATCTTATTTTGAATCATACCCTAAGACTTTGGCCAGGCAGTCACACAGATGCGGGAGTCCTCGTATTTCAACTAGCGGTGCGGAGGAAAATATTGCCAGCCCCCGATCATGATCCTTTTCTAGACACCTCTGTCTTTCAGGTAATCATCTAATAACTCCCTCGGTTCTATGGAATTTGTAAAATTTAATAATTATTAATGATTAGATGAGGAACCTATGCTCTGATACCAATTGTAACGACCCCGCCTCCCGGTAACCCCCAATTAAGGGAGACCCGAAGGTCAGAGCCGTTATTCAATTAACAAGATCAAAGGTTCGACAAATAATCAATAATATATCACATTATGCTATTATTTGCAATCTTGATATTTTCTCTTTCTTTCCTCTTTATTGGGGCTCCTTGGACCCCAAGAAACTCAAAGAATTCGAAATTCCTTTTTAAGGAATAATTATTATCCTTAAATGGTTCCATATGCATCATTTCACATTATCTTGTTTATTCTTCATTAAAATGTCTCTTTTTGAGGATTTCTCTTTTATTTTGCTCATTGGTATTCCTTTTATAATTAGGAATCCTTGGGATATGAAATTCCACTAAGGATAACTTGATTATACCTCTTTTTGCTTATTTCCCACATATTATTATTATTTTCAATTTATTTCTTACTAAAGAAATACTTAATTAGGGTACGATTAAGTTGATATAACTACATGGGTAGCCCTAGAGCATCTGTGAGTGCCCCTGTCGGCGGCCGCCATGGCGGTACGTGCCAGACTGAAGAAGAAGGTGACGGGGATCCAGGACAACATCGGCACTCGATTCCCATCAGATCGACTAGCATGCATCTGTCCTACAATCAGAACAGAATGAATCTGCTGCAATCTTCTGAACATCTGACATCAGCCATGGACGTCGATGAAGGAACTCGTGCACAGCAGTTTCCTCCCCTTTCAGAGAGCAGGACTGCCATCCCTGATGGAACGCAGAACCTGCAAAATCGCCCCTCCTACAGGGACTCTGTCTCCAAGGATGTCTCAAGGGGGAGGAGAGAAGGATGGATCAAGATCGACACCGACACCTGCGGGATCGAAATCCGCAAATAAGACATTGTGATCAACTCTGACAACGGCAAGAAATCCTTTGACATCAGCGATGAAGCCCTAGCGGAAATACTTCAACCATGGAAGTACACGGTCATCGTCAAACACCTTTCAAGGGAAATAGGATACATGACCCTCCGCGACCGCATCAAGCTTCTCTGGAAGCCAATTGGAGGGTTCAATCTTATCAACGTGGAGAATGACTTATTTATAGTCCAATTGTAGATGGAGGAAGACTATATCAATGATCTCGCCAGTGGCCCTTGGCCGATCTTCGAATCGTACCTAACGGTCCAGCGGTGGTCACCGTGTTTCTCCCCGCTGATCGCAACCCCCCCTAGGTTGGTTGCTTGGATTAGGATCCCTAATCTTCCGATTCACTTGTACCACGAGGCGCTTCTGCGGGAGGTCGGCGACTACCTGGGGAAGAAGATAAAGGTGGACATACAGACGAAGCAACAACGATGAGGGAAATTCACCCGCATTGCAATAGAGTTGGATATGTCCCAACCCTTGATTCTGAAGGTGGTCATTGCAAATGCTCGTTAGAAGATTGAATATGAGAACATACCCTTCATATGCCTTCACTGCGGACATGCCGGGCACTTGGAGAAGGACTTCCGCATTAGGATTGATATGGAGAACAAAGCGAGGCAAGAGGCACTATCAGCCGGCTCGATCGTCGTGGAGCCCCCGTCAAGGAAGGAAGGATTCTCCGAAGCGATTCACGCTCAACCCTTCAAGCGCAAGGTGAGAAAGGTCGCTACCAACGCCAAACCAAAACAGCCAACCTTCCTACGCAACAAATTCCAGGACCTGGCGGACCAATCCGAGGAGGAAGATGACCCAGTTGAGGTCGTAGATGCGGAACAAGTTGCGGAGAAGCTGACTTCAAGCATCGACTGGAAACAAAGGAAGCTACAGACGAAGAAGGATAAGAAGCAGGCCATGCAGGAAGGTGGGGATCATCAAACTCTGGACATCGTCCCTGACCAAACAAATGCTAGCGAGCATACAACAACGACACCACAGGGAGATGAAGTCCTGTAAGGGAGGGACCCTCTAGTCTCTCAAGAACACCCCTTCCTGTCGACGACGTTCTCGATAGGGAGACAAGGGGGCCGAACCTCGGGCTACACCTCCTATAGGAGTCCGGCGAAACCTACGACAGGGATTCACCTACGAAATAGGAAAGTCGTAAATGTCGGGGACCCAGGACGCGCTTCCACGCAGAAACGTGGGAAGAAAACCCTTCTCCAGGACCTTAAAGATGAAGCGAGGCAGATGAGATCCTCACCTCTGGAACCATCTTCCCAATGAATTTGATCGCTTGGAATACCCAAGGTATGGGTGATGATGATGCCCAATGCGCGACGTCCAATCTGGAGACACTCCATGGAGTGTCCGTAATGGCCATCTTTGAACCCAGATGCAGCGGCAGCAAAGCTCTCAAGATCGTCAAGCGTCTGAGATTTCCCCAATCGCATCGAGTCAAGGCGGTGGTCTACGCAGGAGGCATATGGATCCTGTGGAAGACGTTTGTTCCGTTGGAGGTGATCCTCTCCCACAAACAATTTATCCATTGCAGAATCCAAGATAAATTCTTTACTTTCGTCTATGCTGGCACCACTCGAGCGAGTCGTCACTTGCTCTGGCATTAATTACAAATCCTAGCAAGTTCTATTCATGCTCCATGGGTAGTCATCGGAGATTTCAATGTGGTCATTCATCCCTCAGAGAAGTTTGGGAGTACCTCCTTCGATAGCGCGAATAGCAGAGATTTTACCAATGCAATGGCGGATTTCCAGTTGCATGATCTCGGAGCCAATGGCCCTCGCACAACCTTTAGGCGGGGCCTTCTTCATGAACGGCTAGACCGTGGCCTGGGTAACTCCCACTGGCTCAACCTTCCTTTCTCCCAACCTGTACAGGTCCTGGAGCGTAATCACTCTGACCATGCACCCCTTCTTCTCTCTCTACCTCAAGGGCCACGACAGTCAAGTCACCACCTGCGTACCTCCACATGTTGGCATTCCATGGTGGGGTTCAAAGACCTTACAGCAAGCTCTTAGGACACGACTTTGACCCTACACCTGGCGGCACCGACTTTTCTAAAGGTAGCTTCTTCATGGGAACTCTCTAATAAGAAAATGGCAGTGCAGGATAAGCAACGTCTGAGTAACAAAATACGGTGGAACCAAACCAGGCTCGCTATTAGATTCGATACACACATTGCAACGGAGACAGTTTAGCTCCAGATCGACCTGGATAAGATACTTAGACGCGAGGAGGAAGAGTGGAGGCAGCGAGCTCACTGCGATTGGGTGAAAATGGGGGACAATAACACAAGTTATTTCCAATCTCTGGTGAAGTCGAGAAGACGGACGAATGCTATAACTCGCCTAAAAAACGACGATGACATATGGGTGGATGATGCTGCACAGCTCAAGCTTCTAGTACTCAACTCTTTCTCAGCAATATACCAAGGCACAGACTTAGCTGCTAGACAATGAGTCTGCTCGAACTTCATCGGCATCTTCCCTACACTCACGTAGGCAGAGATAATCGAATTGGGCAAGCTTCCTTCTGAAGAGGAGGTATGGCATGCTCTGCGCTCCATGGATCCCCTAAAAGTGTTGTGTCCCGATGGTGTTGGGGCGGCCTTCTTCCAGGAGCCTTGGGCTCTTCTGAAGACTCAGATCATGAAATTCATCACATGCCCCTTTGAAGGCCGTCCTCTGGAGCAGTCAGCAGCCAATTCCACCTTGGTTCTTATTCCCAAAAGACCCTCACCGGAACGCTGCTCACACTTACGCCCGATCTCTCTAAACAATGTCACCACCAAGCTCATATCCAAGGTGCTTGCCTGTAGACTCAAGGACCATCTTAAAACATGGATCTCCCCATACCAATCAAGTTTTCTTCTAGGGCGCAAGATCGGTGATAACATCGCTCTTGTATAGGAGATTGTTCACTCCATGGAATCTAAAACGAATACTAAGTACACCATGGCTGTGAAGCTTGATTTAGTGAAAGCCTTTGATAAAATGAGTTGGACTTTCATCGAAGACACCCTACGCAGAACGTCCATTCCAGAAGTCCTCATATCTGTAATACTTCAAATCATTTCCTCTGGCAAAACCTCAGTTCTGTGGAACGACAAAGCAATAGGCACCTTCAAACCTTCTTGCGGGGTTAAGCAAGGCGATCCCTTATCACCCTACCTGTTCGTCCTCTGTGTGGAGAGGCTGAGTCAGTTCATTGAAGCTGAAATCATGAAGGGACATTGGAGACCCATCCTTCTAACGTGACAGCGGCTTCCTCTCTTGCACGTGAGTTTCGCCGATGACATTCTGCTCTTCGGCGAAGCATCCACTCAACAGGCTCGGATCATTCTAAGATGTATGAGGATCTTCGGAAAAGCCTCAGGCCAACTACTCTCGGAGGAGAAGTCTACACTTTTCTTCTCTAGGAATACTCCGCGCTCCTTAAGGAATAGGATTACGAGGATGATGAAAATTAATGAAACGCAAGATCTGGAAAGACATCTGGGCATCTCGATCATCCATAAGAGGAAGAGCAAACAACACTATCAGTATCTGATTGAGAAAATGTAGACCCACGTTGGCCTATGGCAGAATCGCTTCCTCTCTCTCGCTGGACACCTTACCCTAGCGAAATCTGTCCTTCTTTCGTTACCCTGCTACACCATGCAAATGACACAACTGCCTGCATCAGTTTGCGACCGTATGGATCAAATTACTCACAGATTTATCTGGCAAGGATCACAACCTCAGAAGAAAGCAAGTTTGCTGGCCTGGAAACACATCACCAAATCTAAACCCATGGGAGGGCTCGACATCCAGCAAACCAGGGATTTCAATAGAGCATTGCTGCTCAGGCTAGACTGGAAGTACATCCAAGGTGGCCAGATGCCATGGATAACCCTCATGCAGGCAAAATATGGCTCGCAAAGCCCGACCAACCATTCATGCTCACACATATGGAGTAGTATCAAGGGATGCTTTTCGATCATTCAATCCAATTCTAATTGGGCTATGATCTCCGGCGAAGACGTCAATGCCTGGTCTGATGATTGGGTGGGGGACGGTCGATCCCCCCAGGTCCTTCCTAATAGAATCATCCCAGAAGACCTGCAAGACCTCAAGGTGGCGAGCATGGTAAGTGACCAGGGCACCTGGGACACAGAATTTATCACAGCCTGGTTCCAAGAAACCACTGTCCATACAATCCTCTCCATGCCACCACCTCAATGGAGATTTGGGAAGGATTGCAGATACTGGATCCACACGCAGGATGGGGATTTCACGGAGGCTACAACGTATAAAGTGCTGACCAATTCCTTGCATGACAATGGCGAGAGTTTCTACAAGGAGATATGGGTGCTATAAGTCCCTCACAGAATCAAGACCCATATCTGGCTTACTCATTGGGATAGACTTCTTACAAATTCCCTAAGATTCGTGAAGCATATGATGGACTCCAATATATGCCCAAAATGTCAGGTGGCGGAAGAATCTGTTCTCCATGCCCTCAGGGATTGCGAGACAGTGCGCAGAACGTGGATACTCTTGCCTCCTCCCCTATCGGCTGCCTTCTTCTCAGCCACATCTACCAGGGACTGGATTACATATAATCTCAAGACTACAAGCAATGGAGACGGCTGGCACACTCTCTTCTCTGTCACATTCTGGAGACTCTGGAAAATCGAAATGAGCTCATCTTCAACAATGTAAGCAAGCCTCCCGCAGTCATTGCTACGCTGTGCCTGGCTGAAGCTAGATCTATCAGGGAAGCCTTTCAAAGTTCTGCAAGTAATACAACTACTCACAACCCACCTCATCCGAGTCCGATTGGAATCAAGTAGACCACAACAGTCATCTAGGTGGATGTCGCCGTAGATGTTGTCCCGCATAGAATGGCCACCAACCTTATCAAACGCGACTACAAAGGTGAATGGATAGCCGGCGACGCCGAGATCACAGAGGGTAGTGACCCACTTCGAGGAGAGCTTCTTGCCATTCTTAAAGGCACCAGGCACGCGAGGGATTTCAACCTTATAGATTGTATCATCCTCAGTGACTCTAAGCTTGTTGTGGAATGGACCGCACACTGTGCCCCCGCTCCGGCCAAGTATCTGCGACTAGTACAGACCATTGATGATGTAGTAGTCGGAGGTCCCCTAAAAGCTATCTACCATGTCCATCGGAATCTCAACACCCTTGTTGATCTGCTGGGGAAACACTGCCTAAAGCAACCGGACAACAATCTACTCTTCAACTCTTGCCCCCCTTTCCTCTCTAAACAATATGCGGAGGACATGACCTCCTTTTCTACTCTGATTCCTATTTTTCCATATTTAGGTCATTGATGTAAGCGGACAATAGTCTACTAGTACCCAAAAAAAATACTTAATTAACTTTTTCTTTTCTTATTGCTTTCTTTTTGCAACTTGGGATTCCTTGAAACCCAAGGAACCCAAGAGGCACGAAATCCATCCTTGGATCACATTATTTTGCCTTCTAGAGGTTTCCACATCTTTCTTTTCTTGAATTCTCAATTATTCCTTTATTAATTGAATTTTCTTGTTATTGGGCCCAATAGCCAATCAAGCCCACAAAACAACCAACAAGGCCATTGAAATCCATTTATTCAAAACAAATTATATCATTATCTGTTCCAATATCTTTAATATGAGAAATTACGTTTCTCAACATATGAACCCAAAATTTGGGGTTGTAACACTTGCATCCCAACATCATTGACATGTTCAAAATTTCCTTCCATTGCATTAGGGGAAAGACATGAAGAAGAAGTATGTCCTGCATTACCACAAGCTTCACATGTTACTTCAGCGGATTGAATTGGTAAAGTGGTCAGCTTCTCAAATTTCTGTGTAAGCACATCTAGCTTGGCAGCAATAAGATAAATGACATCAACAGTGTGCTTTCCTCCTTGTTTCCCGGTTGAAGAACTTGTTGTAGAGGTTGATTTTGCTCCTCTATCTCCTCCCCATTGGAAGTGGTTTAGTGATATATCTTCAATAATATCATAAGCCTCTCTATAAGACTTAGTCATTAATGCACCACCAGCTGCGGCATCTAAAGTCAACCGAGTATTGTAAAATAGTCTATTATAAAAAGTTTGAAGTATAAGCCAATTTGTCAAACCATGGTGTGGGCAAAGGCGTTGAAGATCCTTGAACTATTCCCATGTATCATATATAGTTTCTCCTTCACTCTGAGAGAAATTGGTGAGTTGGTTCCTCAAATGGGCTGTCTTGCTTGGCGGAAAATACTTTGCAGGGAAAGTATTAAGGAGTTGATCCCAACTTTTAATTGATTTCTTAGGAAGAGAAAAAAGCCATGCCTTGGCTCTATCTCTTACGGTGAAGGGAAATAACATGAGTCTAGTTCCATCAACATACACTCTGTTAATCTTGAAGGTATTCAAATATTCCAAGAACTCGGCAACATGAAAACGTGGGTCTTCATTGGCTGTACCCCCAAAACGATTCTGTTGTATCATTTGCATCATAGAAGGAGCAATTGAGAAGTTATTTGCTTCTACAATAGGCAAGTCAATGGCCCCACAGATGTTTGTGGTGACTGACATTGCAAAATCTTTTAAAGGACGATCGTCTTCCATGGCTGGATTGCTTGGTGTAGCTATGGAAGAAGGCGAAGAAGGTGGTGGTGATGATGGTGACGGAGGAGTACCTCCTAATAGTAACTATTCCACTCTTCTTGTTCTTCTCAAACTTGAAAGAGTTCACTCTATTTCAAGGTCTAACAAAGCGGATATTTGAAGAACTCATTGTGAGCAACGCATACAACCTAAAAAATAACAAGAGAAATTAAGAACACAACTAAGAGGTATATGGAAACTTGAAAAATATGAGTGATGATCTAGTATCGAATACTAATTAGTACTTATTACTCCAATTAAATTACCGTAGCTCCCCGACAACGGTGCCAAAAACTTGTTGGTTGTTTACACTAATGAGTTTCAATCCAAACAAAGGATACTTTACCCAACTTAACCAATCTCCGCAAGTATACAGAGGTAGTACAATCGAGGTCAAACACAAGGAGCTTAGCTAATTTAATTGAGCATAATAGGCACTAAAGTTCAACAATCTAGATCAGTTTTAAGGAAAAGAGAATGTTTGTCTAAAAGTAGAATAACTCAGATTTTAACAACAGAAAATTCAGATTTTAATAAGCAAACAAGAACCAAAAAAAGAAGTTTAATTTCAGAATTATTAGAAATCTTGGACATTAGGATTTCGTTCACATATCATTGCAATCAAAGGAACACAATAATTTAAACATACATAAGTTCTTGTTTCAAGGAAGGATTGTGTTACATTTCACCTCCCAGTGTAAATGCAACGATCACAACTTAAAACAACACTCCCGTGTATGAATTTTGTTTTTGATCACAAACTATTCCTCAACTCATTCCTCTCTATTCTCATAGAAGAGGAAGAGTTACCAAGAAGATCACCTCCATAAATTCCTACTTACCTTCTCAGATTAAGTAAGAAAGCAGAAAACATGCACATAAGGTGGCCAGCAATACATGCAAGAAAAGAGTAAACTGGTACTTTCATGGTTAAGAAACAAGAAGCATATTATTTAGTATGAAATTACTTGTTCCATACATGCTATGACACGGGAGTTACTCTCCCATGCCCAAGATAAGAAGAATTACTCGTCCATAACCATGTCTTGCAGATTTATTATAGAAATTTTAGTTCTAAACATGATTTAGAAGGGAAAAGACAAAGAGAACTGAAGATGTAACCACAAGAAGGAAGAAATTCTCCTTCTCTAGCTGCTCCATGATGGACTAGCTCCTTTCCCAAGAAGCTGCTCCAGGTTGGGGAAGCTTGGATGCACCTTGGAGAAGACAATAGAGAAGTAGAGAAGAAGAAATGGTCTCTTTATGCAAGAAACCACCTTGGATCTCCCCAAAATCCCATTCCTCTGGTCTCCTCTTGCTCTGGGATGAGAGAAAACTTCTCCAATGATCGAACATAACTGACCCTTGCCTTCCCTCCTTTTTTTAAAATTGAATTATGAACTTTCGTATTTCTAAAACTGCCAGGTGCACGCTGTGCATCTGGGGTGCACGCCGTGCACCTACAGTGTGGTTTGCATACGATTGAACTGTGCACGGCGTGCGCAGAGGATATGCACGTCATGCGACTTTCTAGAACTTTCTTTGGATGTTTAAGTTCTAGGTGCACGCTGTGCGCTGGTATGCACATCGTGCATTTGTCTTTCTATGCACTTCTGGAAACTCACACACCGTGTGTTTTCTCCGTGCACGCCGTGCGTTCTCCTGGATGACGAACAAAATTTTCTCTGGAAAGGTGCACGCCGTGCATCTAGACTGCACATCGTGCATTCTTCTATTTCAACAAAATTAAACTCTGAATTCAATTCTTTTTGGGGCAAATATGCAATGCAAGTTATGAAATAAGTAGAATAACAAAAAGATGGCAAAAGTAATATGAAAAGAGACTGAATTATATCATAATGAACCAAATTTGTGTGTGATAGCATGTGAAAAGATGATATATAAATCACACAATAGGCACCTATGATTCCAGTGCCATTTCCAAGAAGTTTCAAGGCTATAAAGATGGATAGACAGTTGAAGAAGTTTCGAGACAACTTTTCAAAACTATCGGTGAACATACCTTTGATTTATGCAATTGAAAAAATACCATCTTATGGGAAGTTCTTGAAATATATCACTACTAGGAAGAGGAAGATCCCAGAATCGGATGTGGTGGTGCATAAAGAACAAGTCAGTGCAATTATTTTGGGCACACTGCCACCCGAAAGATAGGATCCCGCCTACTTTAATATCACATGCTTTATTGGGAAGACAAAATTCAGAGAAGCTTTGGGGGGGTGGCGGCATCCACCATGAATAGATGTATAAGAAGGAGATCATAAAGCTTGAGATAGAAGGCATGAAAATCCTTGGGAGAGGGTGAGAATGAAATGGGGGAAATAAAGAGAAAGAAAGAGCATGAATGGAGGCCTCAATTACAAGTAAGAAAGGATTGAAAGTGTGGCGGAAAGCAAGCTCCATCCACCTGCTCCTGTCCTTGGGAGTAGGTGGGGGAGACAACACCATGGACATTATATTGATTCATGATCCATGGGTAGAAGATTCAATGTCAGTGATTGGGGAAACAACAGAAACATATCGATGACATGGAAAGCTATGAGTCATATCCAAGGAAAAAGAATCGTAGCCTCATATTGGCTTAGAGATAAGAGGAGGGATAGCTGAAGTGTATAAGTGAGGAAAGGGGCTCCCACCTTGGCTGGGCCGCGCCCTCCATTGAGACTAATTAGGATCAAAACAAGTGAAATCAAGGTTAGAACAACGTTTAAATTGTCAAAGTTCGAAAGGCCATATCTTAGTCTATGATGGTCCGATTGAGGTGATTTTTACTGCGTTGAATTTGTAAGTGAATCCTCTACATCATGAAATAAATTTTATAGCAAGGAGATTTTACTAATGGTTCCAGTTTTGACTTAAAATTCTTGATGTGTAATAAGCATGATACTTAGTTCAAAACTCAAATTAAAGCCATGTATAAATACCAAGTGATATTTAATTGAAGATAACTTATCAATTGAGCATAAAGCGATTCAAATTCATTAAATTATTGGTGACAAAGTTGGTTGAGCATAATAGAACATCTAATGAGTCAATATGTACATAAATCGAAGAGAGAATAATCCAAGTTATCACACAAACATTCCAAAAATTACCAACAGTTGAAGGTAGAACTCCTCTGAACTAGCAAAGTGTCAATGAAGGAGCAAAAGGTGACTCTAGAGAGCACCGCACCAGATGGCATTGGAGCAGTGCATATTCTATATCTCTAGAGTAGAAAAAAGACACTACACCATAGGAGGAGAGATATAAGAGGAATCAATGAGCAGATAGAGACCAAGAAGGAGTATTACATCCCACCCTACCAGAGAAAGATGGTGACTCCAATAGAAATTCCCAACAATTTGAAGGCAAAGAAGGTTGGTAAGCAATTCACGAAATTTTTGGACACGTTCAGGAAAATTCACATCAACCTACCACTCATAGACTCTATTGAGAAGATTCCCTCCTATGGTAAATTCTTAAAGGATATCATCAAAAAGAAAAGGAAGATAGTAGATTATTATGTAGTGGTATTAAGAGAGAAGTGACCGCATTGATCCAAAGGATGCTTCTATAGAATAGGTAAGACCCAGGATGCTTTAACATCCCTTGATACATTGGTATGGTGAAATTTGGAGAAGCCTTATGTGATTCTAGATCAACCATAAATCTCACGACATTGACCACTTTCAAGAAACATGGGATTAAAGAATCTAGAAAAAGTAAGGTGTCTACTCAATTAGAAGAAAATTTAGTGGTTAAACCAATAAGAATTTGCAAGGATGTTCTAGTGAAGGGGGACAATTTTATATTTCCCACAGATTTTTAAGTCCTGGAAATGTAGCATGACTGTGGAAATGAGTTACTTCTAGGCAGGACTTTCCAAGCCACAACAAATGTCAACCTAGAAATGGGAAGAGGATGAATCACCCTAGGCATCTAGGATGACCGCCTTGAATCAAGATACCATAATACCCACCACCGATAAAAGACAAGTCAAAATGTCGTATTATGCAACAATTGGGTAGTGAGGTATCTACTCTTGGGAAAATTGGTTCTTGATTTGGCTCATGTTATGACAAATGTGAATAAGGGCACCCTTCAATGGACATTATGGAGCATAAAAATTAGGTATCCTTGATAAATGCAGTGAAATATCCTAATAAAAAAGAGGAGGAAGTGCATGTGATGACAGTTTAGAGGTTTTATCTTCTACTCTCACACAGACATACCCTTGGTTACCTCTAGAAGCTTGTCTCATGAATCTTGTGGAGGATTGGACACACTACAATTTGCTTTTTGAATGTTCCTTTTTTCTAAGGGCATTACCATGCTTTTACTCAAGACTCTGCAAAGATTTGTGACTACCACCACCTCCATTAGTCCCATCATTGCAATTCCCTTCTAAACTGGAGTTGAAGCTACTTCTGCCACATTCAAAGTATACTTTCTTGGAAGTGGATAATGAGATTCCATTCATAATCCCACATCATTTAGAATAAAATAGGAGGCATAGTTGATAGTTGTTCTGAAGAGCCACTAGACAACATTCGTGTGGTCCATTGTGTATATCAAGGGGATATCCCCTAGGCTATGTCAACACAAGATGAGAATTGAAGAAAGAGAAAAACCTTCAACACAACCTCAATGGAATCTGAATCCAATCACGACAGAGGTAGTGAAGAAAGAGGTAGTGAAGCTTCTATTGGAATGTATAATGTATGTTATTTCTAATGCTAAGTGGGTTACCCCAACCCACATTGTTTCTAAGAAGGGAGGAATCATTACCACTATGAATTTTGTGAGTGAGTTAGTTTTGACTAGGCTAGTTATGGGTGCGTGTGTGTATAGATCATCACTAATTGAATGTTTCCTTTTTGACGGATCATTTTCCACTCCCATTTATTGATCAAGTTCTTGAGAGGATTTCTAGCCACTCACACTTTTGCTTTCTTGATGAGTAACCTAATTATAATCAAATTAATATCAAAATAGCAGATCAAGATAAGCCTACCTTTACTTTTTCCTATGGTACTTTTTCTTAGTATCAAATGCCCTTTGGTATTTATAATGCACCGACAATGTTTCAAAAATGTATGCTTGCTAATTTCTCTGATATGGTTGAGTGATGCCTTGTGATTTTTATGGATGATTTTTTAGTGTATGGAGAATCCTTTGAGGACTATCTTGCAATATTTGATTGAGTTTTACAAAGATGTGAGGACACTCATCTAGTTTTTAACTACGAGAAATTTCATATGATGGTGAGCGAGGGTATTGTGTTGAGACACTATGTGTTCAACAAAGGTATGGAGGTTGACCCAGTAAAAATATAGGTTATCTCCATGTTACCTCCACCATCTTCAGTGAAGGGAGTTAGGAGATTTTTTGGGACATGCTAGATTTTTATCGATGATTTTCAAAAAAAAATTCAAAGATTTCCATGTCACTTTCTAAATTGTTAGAGAAAGATGCCGATTTCAAGTTTGATGATTACTACATCAAAGCTTTTGACATGTTTAAGGAGAAACTTATATCCACACCCATGGTGTTGGCTCTAGATTGGAACCCACCATTTGAATTGATGTGTGACGCGTCAGACTATGCAGTAGAGAATGTTTTGATCCAACGCAAAGTGTGGTCCTTTTCTGTCATATACTCTGCATCTAGAACATTGAATGATGCCCAACTTAATTATACCACCACAGGAAAATAACATTTAGCTATTTTTTTTTACTTCAATAAATTTTGACAATATTTAATAAGAACATATGTGATAGTGTGAATTGGCCATGTATCTATAGAGTATCTTTTGTAGAAAAAGGATACCAAACCTAGGTTGATAAGATAGTTTCAGTTACTCCAAGGGTTTGATATAAAAATTAAGGATAAGGTTTGAGAAGAGAATGTAGTAGTAGATCACTTGTCTAGCTTGGAGAGAATGAATGAATCGGCATTGGATGTACCCAATGTTTAGGAGTTCCCAATGAGAAACTTTTTGCCATGTAGGATAAGGATCCCTAGTTTGCATACATAGTGAACTATCTGGTGTGTGGAGAGATACCACAAGATTGGAATATCAAGAGAAAAAGAAAATTTTCCATTCCTTGAGATTCTAAAAATGGGATGACCCTATTTTTCTTGAATAGTGTAGGGATGACATTTTTAGGAAGTGTGTTCTAGAGTGTGAGTTTGAGAGAATACTTGATCATTGGCATTCCTTACCTACTTGGGGACTCCATGCTAGCTTAGGGATGGAGGCTAAGATTTTAGAGACTAGATTTTATTGGTCTTCTTTGTTTGAAGATATTTATGACTATGTGTGGAGGTGTGATGCATGTCAATAGGCAGGGAACATATCAAGGATACATGAAATTCCTCTTAGTACATTTTAGGAGGTATATGTATTTGATTTATGGGACATTGATTTTATGGGACCTTTTATGTCTTCCAATTCTAATCTATATATTTTCTTGCAGTTGACTATGTGTCAAAATAGGTGGAAGCAACTCCAACTTATATCAATGAAGCACAAGTTGTATGCAAATGTGTGAAGGATCACATTTTTTGCATTCTTGGGGTTCCTAGAGTGATTATAAGTGGTGGAGGATCTCACTTCACTAATAGGAAGTTTGCAGCTTCATCGAGAAAGTATGGACTAAGGCACAAAGTAGGGACCCCATACAATCCCTACACTCAAGGCCAAGTAAAAGGTGTTAAATACGGAGATTAAGATGATTCTAGAGAAGGCCATCTCAACCAATAGCATTCATTGGAGCATGCAACTGAATGATGCTTTGTGGGCTTATAGGATGACTCTTAAGAAACCTAAAATAACAACTTTGTACATGCTAGTCAATGGGTGGACATGTCATGTGCCCATGGAACTAGAGCACAAAGCTAAATGAACCTTAATAAAACTAAATTTTGATATTTCTAGTGTAGGGAAGGAGTGTAGACTAGAAGTAAATGAATTAAGCGAGACTAAACGAGATGTCTACGACAGTTTTAGAATCTAGAAGGATAGGACCAAGAAAATGCATGACAACCACCTTCTCCATAGGATGTTTCTATTGGTCAATGAGTTTTTATTGATGAACTCTAGGATAAAGATACATCTGAGGAAATTGAGGTCCCATTGAAGTGGAACCTATGTGGTAGTCAAAGAACTCCCTCTTATAGCTGTAGAAATTAGTGACAAATTTTTGGCAAATGGACAATACCTCAAACATTACTATGGAGAGGAGATAGTCTACGGGGAGGATTTGAAGCTCATTTAGCTTCCTTGAGAATTTGAGAAACCATGATTGTCGAGCTAATGACATAAAATGAGGGCTCTTATGGGAGGCAATCCATTGTTTTAATTTTCTCTCATTGATTTTCATCTTGAACTTTGTAGGAGTGAATTTCGTATTTGCATTTTTGAATGACTTTGTAGATGTAAAAAAGGTTCCTTAATAATTTTGTATGGTGTGTAGGCAGAGTAATAGTTGGTACCATTGACAACATAGTCATTGGCACTGACCAGTGAGTAAATTTCAATAGGGACTTAAAAAAAATTTTTGCCATCGAAAGGTGGGTCATTTTCACCACCAGTATCAATGGATGGCACCAACATTCATGGATAGTGACAAAAGTCAGTAACACCGGGACCATTAGTCAGTTAGACTGACTTGACATAATAGGGAACTCGTCAGCTACATAAGGGGAGGAAATGAGTTCTCTTCATTCACAACCAAAACACTCCCTTGCAATCCAAAAGGCCGCTAGAGCTTCATGACATCTCTAAGTTTTCATGAAGCTCTCTCTCATTCCATCAATGGCATCAAGTAGATGGGCGTCATCAGCAGGCTTGTTTGGGAAGATGGTGTTGAAGCCATCTCGAGTGGCCTTCCTGGACGAAGAACAGAAGAAAATCTGCATCGCCATGGCGAAGAGGGAGATCATGCCCACACAATATGGTGATCATGAATTCCCTAATGATACCCCATTCATTGATAATCTACAACAAGTCTATGCCACACAAGATATGGTGGGTGATAACCCCTTCTTCGTGATCGTCCAACCTAATAGGAGATCACTTGTGAGTTCCTTGCAACTCTAGAGATCTATTGCATCCTCGGGTATGGGGAAGGCTAGAAGGAAGATTGGGTGAAGTTCCAACACTACCACTCCTTGGCATAGTTCAATAAGATATATGATTGGACCAGTAGTGGGTCATGCTTCACACCATGGGACTTTGACTACACCATGGCATGGAGGCAGACGGGAACCCTTACTCACGAAATCATCATCAACTAGCACCAGGGCTTGATGATGTACATAGAGCATCCGTTCACCCAGATTCTACATTACTACTTGACGAATACAATCTTTTCTAGGTCAACACAGGGGCAAGGGAAGTCATGGAAGTCTAACATCTTTGTTCTATGGTAATTTCTCACCTTGGGGAGAGAGAAGGTCAACTTGGGATCCCTTATCCTTTAGTATATGTTGGCAGTGAAGAGGGAAGCCCAGAGGAAACCCCTAATTCATTTTAGGGGACTGGTTACGCCTCTTGTTCTACACCTCCATCTCAACCTCTCCAAGGTCACCGCGCTCAAAACATCATCAACACTCAAATTCAAGAATTTCAAGTGGGCTCATATCGTCAGCAAGTACCAATGTATGATGTATGCCTATATCACTATCAATGAATAGATAAAGGAAAGGGCCCTTCATGACCTGTCTTCTTCCTCCAAGGAGTGTGGTACCTCTGATGGATAGAAGTCAATGAAACTGTTGTCTCAGAAGGTAAGGGTGAAAAGGAGGAGTTCGAGTCAAAAGAAGAAGAGTAAGATTAGGAGGAGGACACCATGCCTTTGAATTATAGGAGGCATATACACAAGATTCCACGTTGCTACACAACATCCAACTCTACAACTCCATCACCTCCACTTCTTGGAGACTCTTTCTCCATCAAAGGCATGTATGGGATGTTGTAATAAATTCATCAGGGGAAACACCAATCATCCACCTTGACTTATATTCAAGGGGTCCAAGAGTAGCTTCTTCAATAGCAGTAGGTGACCAATGCCAACGAGCATCTTCTCCTGGCCAACTAGGAGAACATGCATACACACATGCAACACATCAATCACCACCAACAACTACTCTAACACCACTATTGGAGTCAAGGGAATTTCACTAGCTACCCACTACCACCAGAGATGCCAGCCACACCAAACACATTCACCAACTCTTTCTACCCACCGAATCCACATATGTCATCGAGAACATTTCAGCGACTAACACCACACTAATCTAGTACCCCTGTTCCACCCCTTTGATTGATTTTGACTATGAGGACATAGTCAAGTACATGCTCAGGGGGGGTGATGGAATGGCTTTATCATGTTTTATATTTTGAATTTTAGTTGTATTATTTCAAGTTAGTAGGATCCACAAGCTAACTAGTGTAATCATGGAGCTTATTTATAATGAGTTCTTCCATCATAAAAAGGAATGTGTCTTATTCTTCTACAAAGAATCTGAAATTAAAATCAATCACATATTCCTAATAATATCTTGCAATGTCTAAGGCAAAGCTAACTTTAGGAAGTGTTTCAGTTAGTAAGCTTGAAGACATTTAATATGAATGAAGATCTTAATTTTCCAAGACTTGTGTATGATGATGGGGCTTGATCCCGAACCAACCAAATTAATAACAAGACCTTAAATTGTATTTTTAGAAAGAAACCCTAAGGATACCCTATACATAGGTTGATAATAGAGGGGCATATTATAGTTAAGAAGGCATTATCTCTTAGTCATGTGATTCCATCCTTTTTCCATGATATTTCATTCAACACCACAAGATGATCAACCAACCTAAATTATATCCTCTTTATTACATTGCATAGCATGGTAGTTGACATGCTAGCTAGTTCTTTATATTAAATTAGTTAGAAAAAAGAAAATAAAAATATAGAGAGGTGCATATCAATTAGTTGCATAATATATTTTATGCAGGGTGCATTTATTCGTATGCATCATTCTTGGCATATTTTTCAACATGTATGTTCTATGTAGATTCTTCACATGTTATAGTGAAAGGATATACATCCATTTTCTCCTCAATGAAAAAAAAGAGAATTCCATTTGTTGAAAAAGGGCCCAAGAATAAATTATAAATCATGCTAAACAAGTGGGCAGAGAAAAAAAATCAAATAAAGGGAGAAAAGGACACCTTGAATTTAATGTTAATTTCATTCAAGGAGAAGTGAAAATAGTTTACATGTATGCATTCTTCCACCCATACTCATCATTTATATGTGACCTTCAGTGCATTCATCATTCCACCATAAAGTAGACATAAGGATTCATGCATATTTCATTCCCTTCATTTTGTAAGTTCGTCATGTTTTGTTTTTCCTTAACAATTTGGATGTTACTTGGGATTCTTATATAGGCCACCTACTTAATATCCACTCATTCATCTATACCATAAGCCTAAATAATTGATTACCTCATTTATTTCTATATGGGAAATTCTTCCAACATAGTTTGGTAGGTAGACTAGAGAAATATAGATATGTAATCACATGAGCATCGAGTGTATGCCCTATTGATTATGATGTAAACCTCTCTAATAATAGTGTCTCATTGATCTAAGGGTGGAAAACTTTAATGAATTTTTTTCACTTTAGAGTAGTTATTTGTTTAGTGATTGGTAAGGGTCAGTTTGAGACCGTCAGGTGGGGATGATTGTGACATGTAGTTAATGTGACTTTTCCTCTTGTTGACTATTTCAAACAGATCCAAAGGTAGTGTTGCTCAAGCCTGAGCAATATTTATTCTTAGGGGATTTTGATGTGATGCATATATTTATAACCATCTTTGCACACAATTTTTTCACTTTTTAGGGGTTGTTTTATTTCTATTTTCTATTTTAGCCATATATTTACTTAAATTCAATTATCTTCCCTTTTCTATTTTTAATGCAATTTACATACTTTTCATGTAGATCTGACCAAAAATATATTTTATTGCCTAAAAGGATGATCAAGCCGACAAGATGATACACCTCAAGGGAAGGAAAGGGCTAGAAGCTTTCAATTGTCCACCTTCAAACCACCCAATCAAGTGATCAGCTCTGCCAGTTGCCTGACTCGTGTCGTTGTCTACCCAGAGTCTTCCAGATTCTTCAGTTTTGAGTTGCGCTCATTACCTCCATCCTACTCTGGTTCACTCACTCTAGACCATTAAAGAACTAGATATGAGATCTAGATTAAGTAACCCACCTGTGTCACCTATTGGACCAAGTACATGCCATACAGTTTGCTGCCTTTGACCATAAGTATTCGACAATTGGGTTTCGACAATCAGGAATGCATCTATAAAAGGGAACCCTTATCATCCATTCCAAAGGGTCATCTGATTGGTGATTAGAAGCCACATTGCATAGTGCAAAACTAGTGAGGAGCGAGGAGGAAGTGGCCACATTGGAGAGATTGGTCTTCCTATACCAGACGTCATGGCCACTTCCATTATTCTTTCTATCTTTATATTGACGTCATTCGTCATGAGCAAGTAGACATTTGTGTTGGGGCATGGGGACTAGCCCCAACAACTGGTATTTTATTCTATATTGCATATAAACTCGACAATAATATCGACAAATGAAGTATCATTATGCTTATTTCCTTGACTTGCAAAATGACAAAATTTATTTACAATTTTTTTATAATCTTGGATGTGCAAGTTGCTACAATCATGATAAGAACTTGAGAAATATCTTATTATGAGGTGTCAACAAGGGATAATGATGTGATTGGGTTATGATCTCCTAACATGCCGAGAATGACCGACCATAGTGAGGGATTCCAGTCAGAATGAACTAGGAACTTGGGTGTTGAATCTGGTCAGTTCCAAGGGAGTTTAATACATGCAACAATTTGTATCCCATGAGGGTGTAGTAGCTAAGAATCTATTTAGTAAATTGTTATTTAAGAGTTAAATCTTTCTAGAGTAATTACACATCCTTTGGAAAGTGAAACCCCATGCCCTGGTACTCCTTGTTATCATTTATTTACCTCTTTAATCATTGTTCCTACTGGAAGCAATTTGGTTTAATCAATCAATCAACTTATTTGGAGATAAATATTACTCTTAATACGTATAAATACATATAACTACTTAAAAAGGTTGTCTATTGGATTTGATCCTTAAGTACATAGCAACAAGGCTTCCATTCATGTGCAATGGGGAATTATTGCACAACTTTTGGTTAAACCTAAGGGTTATTCCCTTAGGGTTTTTGATGGTGAGACATTCAGAACCCCATAAAAAATTGGCACTATTGTCAGGGACAATGGTAGTTATATATTTTTTGAAGTTTAAGTGTAGTCGGTTTTTCTTTTCTATGCTTGATATTAATGAAAATTCTATAGAACTCTACTCATCAACTCACGATCATTCTACCTCTTTTCAGGTACTCCTAGAATATGCAAAGATCCAAAAGTCTTGGCTTAGGATCATTGTTCGATCCTAAAATTTAGAGAACTCTCAAAACAATTCACAAGGATAAAACTATGGCAGACGCAGAAGCTGTGGAAGCAGCTATTCAAGCATGAATTGAAGCATCTATCACGTTCCAATGAGAATTACTCACTGCTAAATGTAGGATTCAAGCAGAACCCAAAGTAAAGACCATCCTAGAATCTGCCTAAGTTCTAGAATGTGCCAAAGAACTAAGGTATTTTTTATCCCTAAAGACACCGACTTGACACATCTAGTCCAACCTCTAGGTGACCTGATTGAGATCAGGGTCCAGTGCGTCAGTTTATTACAAAATTCCTCCTTCACAAGAAGGATGAATATTATTATTGTAAACATCTCCTCAAATTCATTGACCTTTTTTCGATGATGAAGCCATCTGACGCCATGCAATTACAACTCTTTAAATATTCCCTAACTAAAAAAGCTAGAGTGTGGTACAATGCCCTTTGAGGGGACCCAATCACAACATGGGAAGCTCTATAAAATTAGTTTCTAGAGAAATTCAACCCACCCGCGATGACATACTCAAATAACGGATTGATCACAAGATTCAATCATGTGCTTAAACAATCTCTATATGAAGCATGGGATCAATTTAATGAACTCCTATGCAAGATCTCACATCATGGCATCCCCAAGAATCGAACAATTGAGTATTTCTATAGCGGTGTCAATGACGAGAAAAATAAGTTCCTTGAATCCTCCTCTAATGGAAATTTCATGCAATAAAGCTTTGACAGCACATGAAAGATCGTCAACCTCCCTACCGAGAATCAGACTCATTGCAAACCCTCTAGAAAAGGTGTTCTCAAAGTAACTATGATGGATGATCATTCATAACTAAAATCCTTATCTGAATCACTAAATTCTCTCTCTCATCAAGCATGATAACCTTGAAAAATCTTTCAATGCATGTGAGAGGAAAAACCAGATGCCTCAAGTGCAAATCATCGTGCCTTCCTGTGAGTTCTACCATGTAGTAGGTCACAACACAATTCATTGTCAACAATTGTAAATTGCATTACATGCGCATGAAGTGGAGCAACAGTACATACTTACCCAAGTTGAAGATGTGAATTCTATTCATACTATCCTAGGGCAAGAGTATTACAATCTGAATCAAGTTCATATCCACTTATGTTTCCAATATGAGAATCCAGTTGGAGCTGAGAGTCCCAATTAGCAGACCCCGCTGCAATCCACTCAAGATAAAGTGCTGTCAAACTACACTGACTCACACAACCAGGGAAATTATATGTTCCATTGGTAAGTATTTCTAAAGATCCAATCATATGATGATTATGATGGCATATTACATGAAGTATATGATTAATAATAATGACAAGCTTCAATTTCATTTTATTTCACTATGTTATGAGATAATGAGGGAACATAAAAAAAGTGTAATGAATGAAATTACTAAATGACATATATCTTCAAGTACATGATTTGAACAATGAGATTATACAGATGTTAAGAGTATGTACATTGTTAACATGTCCCTAGTCAGATGTTATTGTGGAAGGAAGATAGACAACAATAACACTTAAGACTAGAGTGTGTGTTGGTTGATGATAGAATCCCATCAGTCATGATATGTGATATCAAACAAAGCACATATATACTTGTTAGAGAACAATGTATTCGACATACCAACCTTGAGTGTGACACTTGAAAACCATTATTGGTGGTCATAATTATATTTCATGGTGAAGGTGGTGATTATTGTTCTTTGACCTGAAGCCACTACACTCATCACATGTCATTTGGGTATACTTTTAAAACATCCAATGTAACCCTGAATAAGAATTTTCATAACAGTGATGATTGGATAGCTGTGACAGATGAGGATTGACTATGACTGATGCATATGGTATTTTTCCCTCCTACTAGATTATGATATCCTATCCATGTAATAAGTGAGACTGATAAAATCATGCATGTGCACATGTGAATCAATATATGATATTGAGGTCACATATATCTTAGAAAGTCTTCTTTAGATTCAAGGAACCTGGATTGAATGTTGAGAGGATGGCATTAAAATGCCTCGAGTTCACTCTGGATATCAAAGACAAAGGAATTATACAATCACTATAACACCTTACATAGATTTTAGGTTGAACTTTTTCTCAAACTTTCCATTCACTTGGGTATCATTTATGGGTGACTAGGCACCACTCTTTTCTTGTGATGTCATAAACTAATTTTGGACATTCACTACCAATGTGATATGGGACCTATAGGGTCACACACATAGGAATTCACCTATATGAGATGTTTAATCATGAATGATAATTGAATTGATTACCAAATAGTTTGGGTACTGAATTTGATCAACAAATCAGTTAATGAGACTCCCAACTGATTGTTGGGTTTTAGAGGAGATAGAGAAGGCTGTAGAAACAAAAATTTTCTTCTCCCAAACCTAGAATAAAGGAATCGCGTCAACGTCTATACAATAGGAAGGATGGTTTGTAGAGGTGTACCTTGTCCCAAGGCTTGCTTGATGATGTTACCTCACAGCTTGCGCGGTCTTCACCTCCAGTCTTGGACGGTGTCTGTGCATCTCCTGGTCTCACTGGGACTGTCAGGATTGACAACTGTCCTCCGAGCGGTAGAAGTCTCCCACCTCTGAAGTAGTCCACACGGACCACCTAGAACTCCGATCTCCTTGTCCCACAAGGAATCGGAAGGAGTCGCACCCTCCTGTCGACGTACTAGTCCCCAACACACTCTCCTACAACCAGTTGCTTTTCTACAATTGTCTTTCCCTTATTGTGCCTCCCTTATCGGGTAGCACTTGCTCAGGCTCTCTCGGTTACCACAACCAGAGAGAACGACAACTTTGTAGAGCAATTGGTGTTCTGAGTTATTCTTTTGAGAAGCCCCCAATACCCCTATATATATAGGAGGGTCATGGGACAGGGTTCTCTACCCTGGGTAATGAAGGATTAAGGAAAGAGTAGAAGGGTTCAATATTTTCCACAAAACAACCAATCTGCATCAGCTGAACTGATCGATTCACACCCTGAAATGATCATTTCGGGCCCTGAGCCGATCATTTGGGACCTGAGCCAATCGTCTGGTGCTCTGAGCTGATTGATTCATGCCTGAGCCGATTGCTTCATGGTCCTGATCCAACTCAAATTGACTTTCATATTTGTTTCTGATTAATCAAATATTAATCCTTGTCCAAATCGAATTTGTACAAGTGAAAAAATTGTATTTGCAAAATAGTCTTCTGACTTTCCAAACGATCTTGGTTGGTCACATGAATTAACCGGTTCAACAACTGAGCCAATCGTCTCACTGGTACATGAGCTGATCATCTCACCAGTTGAGCCGATCGGTTCATCAACCTAAGCCGATCGGTTCATCCCTATGAGCTGATCAGTTGGGATAGTAGACTGTGTAAATCAGTCAATTACTCCAATCAATCAATCCAACACCTTGAACACCATGATTTTGATCTATTAATTGATTGAGTGTTTAATTGAACTACTAAACTCCTTTAGTAATCAATCGAAACATCATTTGTTGAAAAACTCATCTTCCAAGTTAAATCCTATGTGTGTGACCCTGCAGGTCCATTTCACATTGGCAGTGAAAATCCATAACACTTATGACTTCACAAGCAAAGAGTAGTGCCTAGTCGCACATCAGTGCCACCCAAGTGAAAAGGAAAGTTGGAGAACAACTTTTAATCCTACAATCCGTGAATGGTGTTACAGTGAATGTATAATTCCTTTGTCACTGATATTGATGAATGCATATTCACCAGGGAATTCAATTATCATTTTTGGAACAAATTCAACTCAACACATTTAATTTCACTCATTAAATATCAAAATGCATCATAATATGCAAAATTACTTAATTGATTCGATTATCAAATTTTTTTAACCAAATTTATGTTGATTTAATGAAGGTCTTGATAAAGCTGAACAATCAGTTGGGGGCCATCCTCACTCACCCTTGGTTCTGACCAATCGATCTTACCAAGCAACTCCATCATTTTAGTTTGAGCCCATTCGGTCTCGAGACCATTTGAGCCCATTCGGTCTCAAGATCGTTTGATCCTATTCGGTCTCAAGACCGATAGACTAGAAGAGGCTGATTCTGGTGGTGCCATGCTCCTGTACCTCTGCCCTATCGAGCAGCAGCCCCGACTCCACCACATCTATAGCTATGGCCACCGCGCACCCACCGACTCCTTAGCTTCCTGCCTCAGTACCGAATACTCAACAATCAGCACCTCTGCCATGGCGTTGCTGCACAATTTCAAACCGTTTAGAAGGGTCGCAACCATGAGCAAGACCATTTAGTCTCTTGCTTACGCCGAATGGCCAGACTGTTTGGAGGTTGATTTCCAGCAGAGACCAAACAGACTTGTTCAGGTTTACAAACCATTTGAAGCTGTTGGATGCAAGACCATTTGGCCCCTTTCAGACCTCAGACCATTTGATCAGCAAGGGTGAAGACCGCTTGGCTGAGGCATTGACCAAATTTAAGACCGTTTGATATCAAACAGTTTGCAAACCATTTGCCCCTTTTTGCATAGGACCGTTTGGCAGAAGGAAAATGGTCTGTGAAACCATTTGGTCTTAAGGATGCAAGACCATTTGCCCTTCTATTCTCAAGACCGTTTGGTCAAAATTTGAAAAAGACCGTTCGAGCAAAAACATATGCAAAACCGTTTGGACTGGAAACACAACCCCATGCCTATAAATAGGACCAGTAGGGTCCCCTTTTGAGGCATCGGTTTCGGGACACCGATAGGTTGCCTATACACAGGTCTGATCCAAATCTAGTGTCATCCATGCCAATCTCATTCCACCTACTGCCTATTCTGTAACCAAGGAGGATGATGAGAGAAGGAAGACAAAGCAAGGGAGACTTTCCGGTCTGTCTTGGCATCTATCGTTCATGTCCAGATCTGCTCCGACACAACGTAGAAGGTTGTATCTTCTTCACCGAGCTGTGACTACCTTCTACACTGAATTCATGGCAAATTTCTCTCTCTTTCTTATTCTTCTTGTTTCTCGCATCATGAGCGAGTAGTCCCCTTTAGCTGGGGTGCAGGGATTAGCCCTGTTGCCCATGCAAATCATGTTCTTTTATTAAACTCTCTATGTAAATGTATATAACTTTCCATTTCATTGTTAGTTGCTACGTTTGTAGTTGATTATCTTCTTGCTTTCATCTTGTTTTGTCCTTTATTGTGAAATCTTCTATATATGGGACGGAATGGCGGTTTACAAGTTCAACTCCTTGATGAGAACTTCTGATAGGATTCCTTGAGGTCGTAAGTGTATGATCTGTGAGGGGAAGAGACATCTAGCCTACGGTGATGCTTATGTGGTCAAAACATCCCTCAGGGAGGACCACAACCTTAGTTGGATTTTGTATCGTCTTGTTTATCATCGATGTTAGTTTGTAGATCTATCACCTACTTGCTTATCAATTAATACGGTTGACTCCCAAACTAGAAATAGAATGTGATTTCTTCAAGATCATAAGTGCATGATCTGTGAGGGGACGAGCCATCTAGCCTTCGGTGATGATTCTGTGTGCCTAACGCCTGTATAGGGCCCCCACAACCTTCGTTGGATTTCTGTATCTTCGGAGCCATAAGTAAGTGATCTGGTTGGTAACGAGACATCTGATGCCTAAAGTGATGCTTACACGAACCTAACACCCGTATGGGGGGTTCTGCAGCATCTCTATTTGGATCGTTTTATCTTGCCTGGATAGTTTGTGTTTGAATGTGTTTGCATGTGTAGTGGTGGTGAAACCCGATACCATCCCAGCGATTCTATATCATTGATCTAAATTCAACTTTAATTCAACTTTTACCTTCTTGCAACTAGTTTAATTGACCTCAAATCAACCAATTGTTCTAAATAGTAGTCTTAACTCGAACTAGATTAGACTGACAAGGATTCTTAAATATGTTGTCCTTTGGGTTCGGTCCTTAACTATACTGCGAAAAGACTCGTCCGCTTGCGGGTGGTATTATTGCACTTTGGTTTTGGTAAAAGCTCGGGGATTTCAACCTCGAGTGAGTTTGTTAGTGCGATAAAATCCCATGTCAGATATCCTGAATGAACTCAAGGCATGGAACAATCATCCTGTCAATGTTCATTCACTTTCTTGATCTCAGAGTAGATTAGAGGAGATATGTATGACATCAATATCACATAATGATTCACATATGCATGCACGCCTATCTCAATCCTACTCATCAACTGGACATGGATATCAAACTCCCTTAGGAGGGACAAATCCCATATATATCACTCACCCCTCAAAAGCCCCATGTGTCAAAGCCACCCAATCATTACGTTTATAACAACGCATGTTTCAGGATTGCGTTTGATGATGTCAAAGTATACCCAATGACATGTGTTGAGTGTAGTGATTTCAGGTCAAAGAATCACATTCACCACCATCACTGTGAGAACTGACTGTGACTACCATGTCATGGTTCCATGTGTCAAATGTTGGTATGTATGCCCTGAGAGCCAATCATGGGATGATTGGTAGGATACATTAAGATTGATTTGATAAACATCAAAGGCAACCTTCCAATTCTTTCTGGTTCAGTCATATGAGATAGTGATAGAACATATTGAATGTCTAGAGAATGACAATACTCAATGACGTATGCTTTCAGGTTAAGGACCTGAACGATGAGATCATATCGATGCTAAGAGTTTGTACATTCTTGTTATGTCCCTAGTCGGATGTCATTGTGGAAGGTAGATAGACAGAAATGACACACAAGACTAGATTGTGGTGTTGGTTGATGACAAAATCTCATTAGTCATGATATAGAGATATCAAACCAAACACATAGGTACTTGTTAGAGAACAAGTATACCGGACAGACCCACCATGAGTTTGACACATGGAACCATGACATGGTAGTCACAGTCAGTACTTAGAGTGATGGTGGTGAGTGTGATTCTTTGACCTGAAATCACTACACTCAACACATGTCGTTGGGCACACTTTGACATCATCAAACGCAGTCCTGAAACATGGGTTGTTATAAAGGTGATGATTGGGTGGCTTTGACACATGGGGATTTTGAGGGGTGAGTGATAGATATGGGATTTGTCCCTCCTAAGGGAGTTTGATATCCAAGGCCACTTGATGAGTAGGATTGAAATAGGCGTGTGCACGCATGTGTGAATCAGTATGTGATATTGATGTCATACATATCTCTTCCAATCTACTCTGAGATCAAGAAAGTGAATGAACATTGACAGGATGACTGTTCCATGCCTCGAGTTCATTCGGGATATCAGTGACATAGGAATTATACATTCGCTGTAACACCATTCACGGATTGTAGGATTGAAAGTTGTTCTCCAACTTTCTACTTTCACTTGGGTAGCACTGATGTGTGACTAGGCATTGCTCTTTTCTTGTGAAGTCATAAGTGTTATGGACTTTCACTGCCAACGTGAAATGGACCTGCAGGGTCACACACATAGGATTTAACCTAGAAGAGGAGTTTTGTCCACAAACAATGTTTAGATTGATTACTAAATAAGTTTAGTAGTTTAATTAAACACTCAATTGATTGATAGCTCAAAATCATAGTGTTCAAGGTGTTGGACAGATTGATTAGAGTATCGAATTGATTGAAACCACAATTGACTGATTCTACACAATCTGCACTCCCAACCGATCGGATCATGAGATGAACCGATCGGCTCAGCTTGGTGAACCGGTCGGCTCAAGTTGTGAGTCGATTGGCTCATGGACAGGGTGAACGATTGCTTCAAGTGTTGAAACGATCGGTTCAACTTTTGCAACCGAGCTGGTTGCGAAAGTCGGATTGGTGAGAATTTTCCTTGCGTTTCACTTTCCCAATTTGATGGGAACAAGGATTGGTATTTGATACCAATTAGAAACAAAAGACGGAAAGTCGATCAGGAACTGATCAGGACCACAAACTGATCAGTTCAGAAAGTGAACCGACCGGCTCATGGGTCCCAACCGATCGGTTGAGTGTCAACCGACCGGCTCAGATCACCAACCGACCATTTTAGAAATGAAACGATCGGTTCAACTTGCAAGTTGGTTGTTTTTGTGGAAAATCTCGAACCCTTCTACTCCTGCTTTTAGTCCTGCATTGCCCGGGATGGAGAACCCTGTCCCATGACCCTCCTATATATATAGGGGTATTGGGGGCTTCTCAAAGGACAACTCAGTGCAACCAGTTGCTCTGGAAAGTTGTCATTCTCTCTAGTTTTGGTAACCGAGAGAGAGCCCGAGCAAGTGCTACCCGCAAAGGGAGGCGCAACAAGGGAAAGACAATTGCAGTTGCAACTGGCAGCAGGAGAGTGTGTTGGTGACTAGTACGTCAACAGGAGGGTGTGACTCCTTCCAACTCCTTGTGGGACAAAGAGTGTGGAGTTCCAGGTGGTCCGTGTGGACTACTTCAGAGGCGGGAGGTTTCTGCCGCTCAGGAGGACAACTGTCAACCCCGACAGTCTGGTGAGAGGAGTCGTCAGTCTCGGTGTGACCAGGAGCTGCACAGACACCGTCCAAGACCGGAGGTGAAGACCGCGCAAGCCGTGAGGTATTGTCTCCGAGCAAGCCTCGGGACAAGGTATGATTCCACAAACCATTATTTCCTATTGTATAGACGTTGACGCGTTTCCTTGTTCCGGGTTTGGGGAGGAATTTTTTTTTGTTTCCGCTACCTTCTCTGCCTCCCCTAAAACCCAACAGTGGTATCAGAGCCACATCAACTGCTCTATATTTTAGGAATATCGATATGATCGATTTTGGTTTGTCGCCTTTATTTATTGCATACGATGCAAATAAAATTGGCTTTGTGCATGTCCAATCCTAAATCCACAAATCCCAATTTACATATATGATATGTATTATTAATGCACTCGATATGCGTCACCCTTAAACGAGTTTGTTGTGGATGTATAGTGTGGTTACGGCCAATAAACCCTATCTGTGTATGGTTGTATGTGGTTTCTTGCATCTTAGTATGCGCACCGATCTTCCTTCTTCTTTTCCTGATGTAACTCAAAATAATTTGAGATTTCTTTCCTACCTTTTCTCCCCTCGAATGTAACTCAAGGTTTCTCCTTTTAAATAATGTAAAATAGGATAGAATTTTATTTCCTATTATGTCGAACAATGGCGGACATCCTGAGGACAGCTGAGACGATCGGTTCAAGGCGTGAATCGATCGGTTGACGTTCGAGACGATCGGTTCAAGGAGTGAACCGATCGGTTGATGACCGGTTCGAGAAGTGAGACGAGCGGGTGGCGGCCACCATGAGATGCATGACGAACATGAGAACCGATCGGTTGGAGGAGCCAACCGATCGGCTGGTGGCACCCAGAAGACCGGGCCAGAACAAGCAAGTCATTCATGTGATGAGTTGATCTACTCGGAAGGCAAGGCACAGAGTTCATCGTTTACAGGTTGCATGTGATGTAGACCTAGATGACCGTGATTCCTCTTGGCTTGAGGAATCACATTAGGATGATCATAATCATCGCTTTTATTGTTTTTCATGTTTTCTATGGGATATAGCATGTATATGATATGTACTATGTATTGTGGTGATTGGATATGTATATGTATATAAAAACCAAATCCCTCATTAAATATTAAGCTTTAGATGCCTTCCAAATGCGACACACGTGAAAATCTTGATCGACCAAGTGTGGGCACGCCCAAGCATGGTGCACCTTCTATCTCGTGGAAGCATGAAGGATGAATGTGTGGGTCTGCCCTAGCAGGGTGCATATTGATCGTGTTTGCTTTGGGTCAGACTTAACAAGGTGACCTAGATAGGATCTAGCACCTTGAGGCATGGAGATGATCATGGCAAGGGGTTGCATATGACATCTTATCAAGAGTTGCATATGATGTAATTGGCAAGAGTTGCCTACCTGAGAGATCTAAGTTGTGGGTGACAGCCCAAGTTGGTTCATGATTTAGAGGATTTTAGGATCTTTCCCACTAGAAGGTTGTACGCTGCAATCTTCTGAATTGATGGTGAGGGCTATCAATTTGAACTAAAATAGTGGGAGCGATAATTAATTAAAGGCCTAATAATATCGTCAACTTTTCAAATCAATCAATTGAGTCAAAAATGAGTTTTTGAACTAAAATTGCATATTTCCTTTTGTAGTGAAAATGACAACAAACAACAATCACTTCTCTTTGCGATCGGTCCTTGAAAAGGACAGACTAAATGGGACAAACTTCCATGACTGGTATAGGACATTGAGAATTGTCCTGGATACTCCAATTCCAGAGGAACCGGCTCCTAATGCACCAAAGACAGAAATGGATGCTTACAAAAAGCATTTTGATGATGCCATTGATGCAAAGTGCTTGATGTTGTGCTCTATGAACCATGAGTTGTAGAGACAACATGAGAATATGGGTGTCATTGAGATGATTCAGCATCTCAAGAACCTGTACGAAGATCAGGCACGGCAAGAGAGATACGATGTCTCAAGGGAACTGTTCAAGTGTGTCATGACAGAAGGAGATCCAGTTGGTCCTCACACACTCAAGATGATTGGGTATGTGGAGAACCTGCAAAGACTGGGATTTCCACTGAGCCAAGAGTTGGCTACTGATCTGATACTGCAATCGTTGCCAGAATCTTACAGTCAGTTTGTGATGAACTACAACATGAACAACTTTGATAGGCCATTGTCAGAGTTGTTGGGCATGTTGAGGACAACCGAGACACAGATGAAGAAGGACAAGCCTAAGTCTGTGATGGTGATCACGAGCAAGAAAGGCAAGTCTAAGCGCAAGGGCAAGGGCAAAGCTAAGAAAGGTTCTGATGCTAGCCAGGATCCCAAGATGACTTCAGCTCTCAAGGCCAAGGGAGGCGTGACCAAGAAAGGCAATTGCCACCATTGTCAAAAGCCAGGACAT
Organism: Alisma plantago-aquatica; assembly: GCA_963693085.1. Classification (NCBI taxonomy): domain Eukaryota; kingdom Viridiplantae; phylum Streptophyta; class Magnoliopsida; order Alismatales; family Alismataceae; genus Alisma; species Alisma plantago-aquatica. Next base: position 89,267,799 of record OY856413.1, on the reverse strand, counting down.
TGGAAAAGGAATTGCCCTCTCTATCTAGAAGAACAAAAGAAGAAGGAGGCAACAGACGTCTCTACTTAAAGGTGTCATAAAAGTAAACTTGTAACACTTTTTGAGGTATATGATACCAAAATGTAAAGTGTAAAGCACTCAATAAATGGGGCAAGTGTTGCCACCATAGATAGGAGTACTTTAGTTTATTTTCAGCATAAAAGGCATGTAATATAGTTATGAACTGCCATTTCATATTTGCCAATAGATAGAAACACATTATTTTTTGCATATTGTATGACAATGATGGTAATCAATAAAGTTGATGTTTCAATCTTTTAAAGATATGATCTTTTTGGAAATGCCTTGTTTATCTTGTGGTATTTGATATGCATAAGATAAAATGATACCTAAAAGTTATAGATAACTCAAACAATCAAATTAGCATCAATCATGTGAAATTCATTTCTAGTTTCCATATGATGGATAAATCTAGACTCTTTTGGTTAGAGAACCAGTAAGAGACATGAATATCTTGGACATGATTAATCAATCTTCACTAAAGGTAGTGGGAGAATGATTATCCTATTAGGTATGATACATGTGCTGTATTTACACACCTATTGGAAGAAATGCTAATACTTCAAATGGTGAAATACCAATATGAATATCTTGAAGTGTTCAAGATTATCATAGATGAAGTGCAAATTTGGTGAAGTGTTAATTCTTGATGAGATCAATGAATGAAGTACTTGGACCAAATGTTTGAGATCCTTATGAGTGATTGTGATAGTATATCATAGAGAACTCATTATTAAGGCATGGTGATGTCTAAATCAAGAAGGAATCATACTCTAAGGAGTTAGAGAATGATTATCAAATAACTGAGTTCTTCTTAATAAAAGAATACCCCACAATATAAAAGAAATTAAGAATCACAAGGGTTGTGAGTTCTTATTTCCTTGACAGATACACCTCAATTATCTATGTGATGAGTTGTTCATGAGATGAGTCAACTATCTAGATGAATATGAGGAACTGAATTTTGAGTTATGGTTTATGACCATTACATCCTAAATGACATCCATGTGAACCATAAGGTATGACCTTGATGGTAGCACCCATTGGATGAAATCCATAAGTGCAAATGAATCTTAAGTGTTAAGACACATGGATAACATTTTGAGAAGGATGATGCTTGCAACTTAATGAGTAAGACATTTGGCATATGGATACTAAAACTACATTCCTATGAGGAATAAAACAAGGATGTGTACGTGACACAACCTATAAGGTTTATGAATCCACTAATGCAAATGAAGTCTATAAGTTACAATGGACTAATCAATGTGACTGATTGAGTATAAGCAACTCAGAATTGGATCTTTGCTTTGATGATATAGTCAAAGGGTTTGACTGATATGTCAAAGATAAAGAGGGGATCTGTGATTTAGTGGGAGTGTGTTCACATTCCACATGTTGATGTGAAATGGAAATGTTCTAAAATGGAAATCCAAAAGTGGAAATTATCTTTAAGGAAGATAGAGATGTTTCCTATGTGATAGTAATAGAGATCTATAGAGATAGTTCTCAAAAACCTCTTGACCTGAAAAGAGAAAGCATACATTGGCAATCTGTACTGAAGAGTTCATTATGCACAGATTCAGTGGGAGAGAACTTGTCCATGTTACATTGAGTTAGTATCCCAAGGCCAAGTGTCCAATTCTTATGAAGAATGGGAACACTAAGAATAGATATGGATCTATCATGTATGTAATCATCCCATTACCTTTCATGTATAGACATGGCAAGAACAAAATGCACATCATCTTGTATGTATGACATGGCAATATGATGTGCTCATCCTAAAAACTCGTATGTGGGACATGACGAGTGGATGTATGTCTACTTCCAGTAAGGGTTACTGGAATACTATGAGAACTTGGGATGTACTAGTTCTATGGAGAAAAGGAAGAGTTCAATGTAAAGAGTTACATTGATGCAAACTTCCAAAAGGATAGAAAATTAATCACAAAATACATATATATAGGATATATAAAAGTGAAAGTTTGTTGATTGGAAGTGTTCCAATAAAACCATTTAAAAGGAAATGTCGAGTATCTTTGTGTTAGAGAACAACAATGGATAGTATATGGATCTGGAAGTTCATGAGATGAACTTATAGATATTCCGCTCATTGATGACAAGTATGGAATCCTTGATCATGCAATGTGGCTAAAAGGTTAGCAAAGGAATACTAGATCGCATATTACGAAAACTCCATCTCATACGTGTGACGTACAACGAAGAGATGTGAGACATGCAATTGATACTGACTTTGGCAAGGTGTTGCCATAACTCACTATGTTCGCACTAAGAGCACAGTAACATGTGAGACATGTTTGAAGATCACTATGAATATGATTCAAGGGTGATTGGCTCGCAGTGCAAGTGGGAGTCTGTTGGTATGTATGCCATGAGAGCCAATCATGGGATGATTGGTGGGATACATTAAGATTGATTTGATAAACATCAAAGGCAACCTTCCAATTCTTTCTGGTTAAGTCGTATGAGATAGTGATAGAACAGATTGAATGTCTACAGAATGACAGTACTCAATGACGTATGCTTTCAGGTTAAGGACCTGAACGATGAGATCATACAGATGCTAAGAGTTTGTACATTCTTGTTATGTCCCTAGTCGGATGTCATTGTGGAAGGTAGATAGACAGCAATGACACACAAGACTAGATTGTGGTGTTGGTTGATGACAAAATCTCATTAGTCATGATATAGAGATATCAAACCAAACACATAGGTACTTGTTAGAGAACAAGTATACTGGACAGACCCACCGTGAGTTTGACACATGGAACCATGACATGGTAGACACAGTCAGTACTCACAGTGATAGTGGTGAGTGTGATTCTTTGACCTGAAATCACTACACTCAACACATGTCGTTGGGCACACTTTGACATCATCAAACGCAGTCCTGAAACATGGGTTGTTATAAAGGTGATGATTGGGTGGCTTTGACACAAGGGGCTTTTGAGGGGTGAGTGATAGATATGGGATTTGTCCCTCCTAAGGGAGTTTGATATCCAAGGCCACTTGATGAGTAGGATTGAAATAGGCGTGCGCACGCATGTGTGAATCAGTATGTGATATTGATGTCATACATATCTCTTCTAATGTACTCTGAGATCAAGAAAGTGAATGAACGTTGACAGGATGACTGTTCCATGCCTCGAGTTCATTTGGGATATCAGTTACAAAGGAATTATACATTCGTTGTAACACCATTCACAGATTGAAGGATTGATAGTTGTTCTCCAACGTTCTACTTTCACTTGGGTAGCACTGATGTGTGACTAGGCACCACTCTTTGCTTGTGAAGTCATAAGTGTTATGGACTTTCACTGCCAGCATGAAATGGACCTGTAGGGTCACACACATAGGATTTAACCTGGAAGAGGAGTTTTGTCCACAAACAATGTTTAGATTGATTTCTAAAGGAGTTTAGTAGTTCAATTAAACACTCAATTGATTGATAGCTCAAAATCATAGTGTTCAAGGTGTTGGACAGATTGATTAGAGTATCGAAATGATTGAAACTGCAATTGACTGATTCTGCACAATCTGCAGTCCCAACCGATCGTCTCATGAGATGAACCGATCGGCTCAGCTTGGTGAATCGGTCAGCTGAAGTTGTGAGTCGATCGACTCATGGACAGGGTGAATGATTGCTTCAAGTGTTGAAACAATCGGTTCAACTGTTGCAACCGAGTAGGTTGGGAAAGTCGGATTGGTGAGAATTTTCCTTGCGTTTCACTTGCCCAATTTGATTGGAACAAGGATTGGTATTTTGATACCAATTAGAAACAAAAGAGGGAAAGTCGATCGGGAACTGATCAGGACCACGAACCGATCGGTTTAGAAAGTGAACCGACCGGCTCATGGGTCCCAACCGATCAGTTGAGTGTCAACCAACCGGCTCAGATCCCCAACCGACCGTTTCATAAATGAAATGATCAGTTCAGCTTGCGAGTTGGTCGTTTTTGTGGAAAATCTTGAACCCTTCTACTCCTGCTTTTAGTCCTGCATTGCCTGGGATGGAGAACCCTGTCCCATGACCCTCCCATATATAGGGGTATTGGGGGCTTCTCAAAGGACAACTCAGTGCAACCAGTTGCTCTGGAAAGTTGTCATTCTCTCTGGTTTTGGTAACCGAGAGAGACCCCGAGCAAGTGCTACCCGCAAAGGGAGGCGCAGCAAGGGAAAGACAACTGCAGTTGCAACTAGATGTAGGAGAGTGTGTTGGCGAATAGTACATCAACAGGAAGGTGCGACTCCTTCCAACTCCTTGTGGGACAAAGCGTGTGGAGTTCCAGGTGGTCTGTGTGGACTACTTCAGAGGGGGGAGGTTTCTGCCGCTCAGGAGGACAACTGTTAACCTCGACAGTCTGGTAAGAGGAGGAGTCGTCAGTCTCGGTGCGACCAGGAGCTGCACAGACACCGTCCAAGACCGGAGGTGAAGACTGCGCAAGCTGTGAGGTATTGTCACCGAGTAAGCCTCGGGACAAGGTATGATTCCACAAACCATCCTTTCCTATTGTATAGACGTTGACGCGTTTCCTTGTTCCAGGTTTGGGGAGGAAAATTTTTTTTTTGTTTCAACTGCCTTCTCTGCCTCCCCTAAAACCCAACATCAAACTCACGGTGGGTCTGTCCGGTACACTTGTTCTCTAACAAGTACCTATGTGTTTGGTTTGATATCTCCATATCATGACTAACGAGATTCTATCATCAACCAACACCACAATCTAGTCTTGTGTGTCATTATTGTCTATCTACCTTCCACAATGACATCCGACTAGGGACATAATAAGAATGTACAAACTCTTTAGCATCTGTATGATCTCATCGTTCAGGTCCTCAACCTGAAAGCATACATCATTGAGTATTGTCATTCTCTAGACATTCAATATGTTCTATCATTATCTCATATGATTGAACTAAAAAGAATTGGAATCTTTCCTTTGATATCTCATATGATTGAACTAAAAAGAATTGGAATCTTTCCTTTGATGTTTATCAAATCAATCTTAATGTATCCCACCAATCATCCCATGATTGGCTCTCAGGGCATACATATTAACACTAATGAGCTCACGTGATGAAATGATCGATTGGAGTGTCTGGTTGATTAGAAATTGAATTGGTTGAATTCTACTGAACCAGGGGTGAGCTGACCGGTTCACCTAGTGAACCAATCGGTTGGGGTTGTGAGATGATCGGCTCACAAGGAGAGACACCTGGTTTGTCTTTCAATTCAATTGAATCCATGATTAGTGCCGACGTCATGTTGTACATAATTGTATTAGAATTTCCAATTCATATGTGATTGGGAAACATGGTGAACAGATCAGTTTGTTGAGTGAACCAATGGAATTACTTGCCAAATGACTGGTTTGTGGTCGATTTGCCACTCGCAGGTTGTGAATTTTGTGATATTCTTGTCCCTTCGACTTCCACACAGACTTGAAATCCTGACGCTAACCCCTTGTATACATATCGGGGTACTGGGGGGCTTCTCAGACACAACTCAATTGCCTCTGACAATTGTTGTCCTCTCCAGTTGTGGTAACCAATACAAAGCTTGAGAAAGTCCTACCCACAAAGGGAGGGATAGCTAGGGAGAAATATTTTTATAAAGAAAATTGGTGACTAGTACACCAACGAGATGAACCACTCCTTCATGTCTATTCTAGAAGAATTATAGGAGGCCTAGGTGGTCCGTGTGGACTACCATAGAGGTGAGGTAGTTGTTGCCCATATATAGAAGGAAAATGTCAGCCTACAGTCCATGATGGAGCTATTGCAGATGTTGTCTGAGTTTGTTGTCCATGGTTGAGACCAGGAGCTGCTGCAGACAAGTCCCAATGCAAGTAAGAGTGTTGCACTATTACAACAAGTTATAGTTGTTGGAGTTGCTCCAGGACCAGGTATGAACTTGTTAACTCATCCTTTCCATTACATAGTTGTTGGCGCAATCTTGTTTTTATAGGAAATGATGATAGAGATTTTTGTTTCAATTATCTACTTTGTATCAGTTATATCTCAATTTGCAGATCGAGCCTTTACCTTCTTCTTCCCAATGTAAAAGTATTATTGTTTCCTTCCTTTTCTCCCCTCGAATGTAGCATGAGGTTTCTCTTTAACATGTAATAAGTTTAATAGAAATAGGATAATTTCTTTTATTACAACAAAGAAGATGATGATCATCGTCAGGCGATCCAACCATTTCACATGACGAGCTAATCGGATAAAGGACCAAGGATGGAAGATCAAAGGAGGAGAAAATCGATTGGTTGGTGGTCCCAATTGACCATTTGGAGGTGTCCAAACATCAATTTGATAGGATCCTAGATGATCGTTTCAGACGACCAACTGACCAACCAAGAGGCGAGCTAACGTGGGATTTTATCGCACTAACAAACTCACTCGAGGTTGAAATCCTCGAACTTTTACAAAAACCAATGTGAAATAATACCACCCGCAAGCGGACAAGTCTTATCGCAGTATAGTTAAGGATCAAACCCAAAGGACAACATTTTTAAGAATCCTTGTCAGTCGAATCTAGCTCAAGTAAAACTAATATTTAGAATGATTGGTTGATTTGAGGTTAATTAGACTAATTACAAGAAAGTAAAAGTTGAATTAATGTTGGATTTAGATCAATGATATGGAATCGTGGGGATGGTATCAGGTTTCACCACTACTACACATGCAAACACATTCTATCGTAAACAATCCAGGCAAGATATAACAATCCAAATAGAGATGTTGCATAACCCCCCATACGGGCGTTAGGTTCGCGTAAGCATCACCTTAGGCATCAGATGTCTTGTGACCATCCAGATCACTTACTTATGGATCTGAAGATACAAAAATCCAACGAAGGTTGTGGTCCCCCTATACAGGCATTAGGCACACAGAAGCATCACCGAAGGCTAGATGGCTCGTCCCCTCGTTGATCATACACTTACGACCTCGAAGAAATCCCATTCTATTTCTAGTTTGGGAGTCAACCGTATTAATTGATAAGCAAGCAGGTGATAGATATACAAACTAACATTGATGATAAATAACATGATACAAAATCCAACTAAGGTTGTGGTCCTCCCTGACGGATGTTTAGACCACAGAAGCCTCACCGTAGGCTAGATGTCTCGTCCCCTCACGGATCATACACTTACGACCTCAAGGAATCCTATCAGAAGTTCTCGTCAAGGAGTCAAACTTGTAAACTACCATTCCGTCCCATATATAGAAGATTTCGTAATAAAGGAAAGAACAAGATGAAAGAAAGTAGATAGTCAACCACAAATGTACCAACTAACAATGAAATTGAAAGTTATATACATTGCCATGGAGAGTTTAACAAAAGAACATGATTTGCATGGGTAGCGGGACTAGTCCCCACACCCCAGCGAAAAGGTACTACTCGCTCATGATGCTAGAAACTAGAAGGATAAGAAAAAGAGAGGAATCCTCCATGAGCATGATGCAGAAGGTAGTCGCAGCTCAGTGAAGATGATGCGGTCTTCTACGTCGCGTCAGAGTAGATCTGAATGAGGAATAAGAACCACCAAGGTAGGTTGGGCAATCCTTCTTCTTCACCTTTTCTCTCTCCTTCCCTCCTTGCTCGGTGCCAAGAGGAGCAGGTGGACGTGTGGAAGTTGAGGTTGGATCAGACCTTCAACAGTCTGTCGGTGTGCTAGAGACTCCCCCCCCCAAATGAGGACACTTGGGGGTCTATTTATAGGCTCGGATGGGAGCTTCACATTGTTTGTGTGAAGCAACTCAAACGGTTTTGAGGCTGTTTGACGTCCAAATGGTTTCAAGACCGTTTGTCGTCCAAACAGTCTTGAGTTCTATCTTCATTCAGTCTTGCAGGCAAACGGTCTTGGGACCGAATGGAACCAAACGGTCTTAGGACCAAATGGAACCAAACGGTCTTGGGACCGAATGGGACCAAACGGTTTTAGGGCCGAATGGAACCAACTGGTCTTGGGACTGAATGGAACCAAACGGTTTTGGGACTAAATGGGACCAAACGGTCTTGGGACCGAATGGGACCAAAACGGTCTTGGGACCGAATGGGACCAAACGGTCTTGGGACCGAATGGGACCAAAACGGTCTTGGGACCGAATGGGACCAAACAGTCTTGGGACCGAATGGGACCTAACGGTCTTGGGAACGAATGGAACCAAACGGTTTTGGGACCGAACGGTCTTTGCTTACATGTGCCAACTGGTCTTCATCCAAATGGTTTCATTGTCCAAATGGTTTTGTTGTCCAAACAGTTTCGTTGTCCAAACGGTTTTGTCGTTGTTAGAAGTGGTATGGTTTTGGGACTATTTGGTCTCATGCGGTCTTGAGATCGTTAGGACAAACTGTTTGGTGAGATCGATTGGTGAAAGATTCTTTAGTGAATTCCATATGATGATAGATCATGATTTAAACCTGCACCAAATCAATATAAATTTGATCAAAAACCATAATAATTGGATTTATCTAGGAAACTTGCAATTTGTGTGGTTTTAGAGATAAATTGAATGTATTTAATAAAAATGGTTATGAGAAGGGTGACAGAAAATCAGGATGAATATGCATTCATCAAACACCCCGAACTTAAATGTTGCTCGTCCTCGAGTAACACAAAATCTAAAACAGTCGCCAAATGAATACTTTCTATCATGTGATTGCTTCCTCTTCACATCACGATTATTTCTTTTCCGCTCAGTATGACTAAGCATTCTCAACTTCCTGAGACCACATAACACATCTTAAAGTATCTTCGTTCCCGAGTTCGCTTTCCAACCTCACTTCCTCCTCACTTTTTCCAGCAACAAGCATATAAAAGAGTTTTGTAAGAGTCCAGAGATACCCGCAGAACGACAAGTGTGCATCTGATCTGACGCTGGCATTTTTCAGGGCATTGAAGGATTTTAATTGTGCCTTTAGGTAGAAAAAGGGAGTGAAGGGTGGTATGGAAGGAAGAAGAAGAAATCTCTCCTCTATTCGACTCAAGATTTTTATTATTTTTGTAATTTCATTTATTGCTATTTTTTTGTGCAAATCTCTCCTCTATTCGACTCGAGATTGTATTTCTTTTTGTGTGCACTTTGGCATCTTTTATATGCAAATCTCTCCTCTATTCGACTTAAGATTGCATCTTTGGTGGTACGCCCCTATTTATTTGTGAGGGGTATGGAGGAAGCAGATATGGAGGGAAGTGGTCTGCCACCCCGAACTTAGGGTTTGTCACAACATTGGCTATTTATGTTTCTTTTTTATGGATGAAGGGGTACGAAGATGATGGAAGAAGTGTAGAAAAGAGTTCAGATCAGAATGCAACTTGATTTACAATTCAGTGCTTCGGGTGGTTCTCTTTATCGTACTTTGCTCAAATAAAGACTTGATGAGGATCCGGTGGGGATTCCATGTTGTTGTTCCACTAGTCAGTTAGGAAGCACGATATGTTTGATCCCTATCAGTTTGACAGACACTTGCCAAATTTTGTATAAAGATCATGATGTTAGGAATCATCAGCTTCACAAGATGATTTCAATCAAAAGGCTACTTTTCAAAAAGAGGTCCTTTTGAGGATTTATTTCGAATAAGGAGGATATAATGATTTAAAATGCATAGTAGGTTAGAGTGTGATTTTTAATAAAATAGGAAGTGTCAAAAATTCATCAAGTATCTGTTCAATTTCTTTGAAAAACATTAAAGAATTTTGAAAATTTTGAAAATATTATCAAGAATGTGACAGTGAAACTTAAGTATGGAAAGGATGGGTGTAGGGGGAAGGAGGGATACGTACCACCCACCCTCCACCCCGAACTTAGAGATTTTCTTGTCCCGAGAAAACTCTAAATCCAAGATGGAGGGAAAATTCATGCCAAATTGACCACCAGATGTGGTTGCGTTCAAATCAGCGTACATCCTTTTATCTAAAAATCTCAAAGGTAAAGAGCAATTAGATCTTAAAATAGCATCTTGCGATGCTAATTTTATTTAATGAAAAATTAACTAGAACGTAAAAACAAAATTGAAGAAACATTCTAATTTGAAAAGGGAAGTAAAACAAATTTATTGATCGGGTTGCCTCCCGACAAGCGCCTTTGTTTTATGTCGATGGCTCGACTGTGTCCTTCAGCTTCACGGTGGATCTTTTGGATTGGTGTGTTCTAGCATTGCTTCAGTGCCTATGTTAGTTGAGGTGAAATATCTCTTTAAGCGGTGACCATTTGTTACAAATTCACCTGACTTTTCACTCCATAATGAGAAGGCAGCATGTGGGGAGATGCTCTTGATGATGTATGGTCCAGACCAGTGTGAGCAGAGTTTTCTTGGGAATAACTTCAACCTTGACTTGAATAACAGAACTTGGTCTCCCACTTGTATGTCTTTTCTTTTTAGATGTCCATCGTGCCAAAGTTTTGTGCGTTCTTTGTAGATTCATGCATTCTCATAAGTTGTCATCCTGAGTTCATCCAGCTCTTGGAGTTGCAGAATCCTAGCTTGGCCAGCTTCTTTCATATCAAAGTTCAATTGTTTAATTGCCCACAATGCCTTGTGTTCCATTTCGACTGGCAGGTGGCAAGCCTTTTCATATATTAATCGAAAAGGTGTAGTCCCAATGGGAGTTTTATAAGCAGTTCGATAGGCTAATCCTTTCGATTGCGTCGTTGATTTTTGTTGACCAATCCTTTCGATTGCGTCCTATAGTTTTTTTCTAAAATAGCCTTTAGTTGACGGTTAGAGACTTCTACCTGTCCACTTGTTTGTGGATGGTAAGGCGAGGCTACCTTATGTGTTACACCATATTTTCTCAGTAAAGCTTCAAAGCTTCTTTCAAGGAAGTGGGACCCTCCGTCAGATATCACGATTCGTGGCACTCCAAAATGGGGGAAAATAATATCTTTGAATAATTTGATGATGGGTTTGGAATCACTAGTGACGGTTGGCATTTCTTCAACCCATTTTGAGACGTAGTCCACCGCCACTAGGATGCATGAAAATCCATGAGAAGATGGGAATGGACCCATGTAGTCCACCCCCCAAACATCGAATATCTCTACTTCTTGCCATAGATTCAACGACAACTCATCTCTCTTTGTTATATTACATGTTCTTTGACATTTGTCACATGATAAGACAAAGTCATAGGAATCCTTGGATATGGTCGGCCAGAAGAATCCACATTGTAAAACCTTCAAGGCAGTCTTTTTACCGCTCATATGTCCTCCCACTTGTCCTGAATGACATTGTTCCAAAATAGGTTGAGCTTCTTCTTTGGCGATACATCGTCTATACAAACCATCAACACATAGTTCAAAGAGATATGGCTCATCCCAGTGATATTTCTTCACATCATGCATGAACTTCTTCAGTGCATTCTCGGTGCATTGGGGATGGATAACCCCTGCAGCAAGGTAGTTTACAAAATTAGAGTACCATGGTATAGCTTCTGAGACCTTCATTAGTTGATCATATGGCAAGGAATCATTGATCCGAATTTTCTCAGTATCCAGAGTGTGGATGCGACTGAGGTGGTCTGCTACAACATTCTTTATACCCTTTTTATCTCTTATCTCTACATCAAATTCTTGTAATAGGAGGATCCAACTAATCAACCTGGGTTTTGCATCTTTCTTTACCATACAGTAACGAATGGTAGCGTGGTCTATGTAGACAATGACCTTCGAACCAATTAGGTAGGATCTGAACTTGTCAAAGGCATACACGACTGCTAGAAGTTCTTTCTCTGTAGCTGCATAATTCCTCTAAGCTTCATCGAGAGTTTTTGATGCATAATAGATCACATAGTGTTTCTTCTCTATATATTGCCCTAAAATAGCGCCCACATCATAGTCACTGGCGTCGCACATAATTTTAAAAGGGTGGTCCCAGTCGGGAGCTCTAATGATGGGGGTGGTTGTAAGGGCCTATTTCAGTGTGTTGAAGCTTTTGACACATCCTTTGTAAGCATCACCTTAGGCATCATATGTATCGTCACCATTCAGATCACTTACTTATGACTCTAAAGATATAGAAATCCAACGAAGGTTGTGGGCCCCCTATACAGGCGTCAGGCACACAGAAGCATCACCGAAGGCTAGATGGCTCGTCCCCTCATGGATCATACACTTACGACCTCAAAGAAATCCCATTCTATTTCTAGTTTGGGAGTCAACTGCATTAATTGATAAGCAAGTAGGTGATAGATCTACAAACTAACATCGACGATAAACAAGACGATACAAAATCCAACTAAGGCTGTGGTCCTCCCTGAGGGATGTTTAGACCATAAAAGTGTCACCGTAGGCTAGATGTCTCATCCCCTCATGAATCATACACTTACGACCTCAAGGAATCCTATTAGAAGTTCTTGTCAAGGAGTCAAACTTGTAAACCTCCATTTTGTCCCATATACAAGAAGATTTTGTAATAAAGGAAAGAACAGGATGAAAGAAAGTAGATAGTCAACCACAAACGTACCAACTAACAATGAAATTGAAAGTTATATACATTGCCATGGAGAGTTTAACAAAATAACATGATTTGCATGGGTAGCGGGGCTAGTCCCCACACCCTAGCAAAAAGGTACTACTCGCTCATGATGCGAGAAACTAGAAGGATAAGAAAAACAGAGGAATCTACCATGAGCATGATGCTGAAGGTAGTCGCAGCTCGGTGAAGATGATGTGATCTTCTATGTCGCGTCAGAGTAGATCTGAATGAGGAAGAAGAACCACCAAGGCAGGCTAGGCAATCCTTCTTCTTCACCTTCTCTCTCTCCTTCTCTCCTTGCTCGGCGCGAAGAGGAGAAGGTGGACGTGTGGCAGTTGAGGTTGGATCTGACCTTTGGTAGCCTGTCGGCGTGCTAGAGACTCCCCCCCCAAATGAGGACCCTTGGGGGTCTATTTATAGGCTCGGATGGGAGCTTCACATTGTTTGTGTGAAGCAGCTCAAATGATTTTGAGACCGTTTGACGTCCAAACAGTTTCAAGATTGTTTGTCGTGCAAATGGTCTTGAGTTCTATCCTCATTCGGTCTTGCGGGCAAACGGTCTTGGGACCGAATGGAACCAAACGGTATTGGGACCGAATGGAACCAAACGGTCTTGGGACTGAATGGGACCAAACGGTTATGGCGCCGAATGGAACCAAACGGTTTTGGGGCCGAATGGAACCAAACAGTCTTGGGACCGAATCGGACCAAACGGTTTTGGGACCGAATGGAACCAAACGGTTTTGGGACCGAACGGTCTTTGCTTACGTGTGCCAACCGGTCTTCGTCCAAATGGTTTTGTTGTCCAAACGGTTTTGTTGTACAAACGGTTTTGTCATCGTTAGAAGTCTTATGGTTTTGGGACCGTTTGGGCTCATGTGGTCTTGAGATCGGTAGGACAAACCATTTGGGGAGATCGATTGGTGAAAGATTCTTTAGTGAATTCCATATGATGATAGATCCTAGTTTAAACCTACTCCAAATCAATATAAATTTGATCAAAAACCATAATAATTGGATTTATCTAGGAAACTTGCAATTTGTGAGGTTTAAGAGATAAATTGACAGTATTTAATCAAAATGGTTATGAGAAGGGCGACATAAAATTAGGATGAATATGCATTCATCACGAGCCAATCAGTTCAAGGGTTGAACCGATCAGCCTAGATTGGTAGGCACAGATCTAAACCAACAACAAGTTCTTGCATGTGATGTATACCTATGTGGTAGTAATTCCTTGTGGCTTTAATGAATTACAGTATATATGACTATAACCATTGCTAGTGTTTTATATTGCATGTTTATGTTGTGGGATATAATATGTATATGATACATGCTAGTATGTGGTGATTGTATATGTATATGTACATACATATATATATATATATATAATCCCTCAATCAAACATATTAAGTCTAAGATTCTCTCCATTAGTGGTACACATGAAAACCTTGATCAACTAAGTGTAAGCACCCCAAGGGTGGGGTGTCGTCTATCTCGTGGAAGTGTGATGGTAATAATGTGGACCTACCAAGTAGGGTGCATTATTATCGTGTCAACTTTTGGGCTGGGCTTAACTGAGTGACCTTAATTAGATTAAGCACTAGAGGAATATTATTGACTATGGCAAAGAGTTGGGCATATCCTATTCAAAAATTGCATAAGATGTATTTGACAAATGTTGTCTACCTTATGATTGATTATGGACACTGGCGTTGGTTGGGTAAAAATTGAATCATTTTTTATTTTGGCTTGTTAGAAGTTTGTTAGTTGTAATATTTTGAATTCATAATTGAGGGTTTTTGATTTGATCAAAAATAATGAGAGTGATAGATAAGTAAAGATCTAATTAATATTGTCAATTTTAATCAAATCAAGTCAAGTAAAAAATGACTTTTTGACAAAATTGCAAATTCTTTTGTAGAATCAAATGGCAACACACAACAACAACTTTTCACTACAAACTGTACTTGAGAAAGACAAGCTAAATGGGAACAACTTCCATGACTACTTCAAGACGTTGAGAATTGTTCTCACATAGGAGCACGAGCTCTATGTCCTAGAGACACTAGAGCTAGATGAACCCCTTCCCAATGCACCTAAGGCTAACAGGGATGCTTACAAGAAGTGTTATAACCCCAATTTTTGGGTTCAAGTGGTGAGAAATATAATTTCTCATATTAAAGATGTTTGAACAAATAATCATATATTGGGTTGAGAATATTGGATTTCGTTTAAAATAGCCTTGTTGTTTGATTTGTGAGCTTTATTGGCTATTGGGCCCAATAACATGGCAATAATAAAGAAAATTCAATTAGTGAATGAATAATTGAATAATTGATAAAAGAAATATGTGAAAACCTCTAGAAGGCAAATCCAAAGAGGATTTCGTGCCTCTTGGGTTCCTTGGGATCCAAGGAGTACAAAGTTGCATAAATAAAGAAATAAGAAAAGAAAATATTAATTATGTATTTCTTTATTAAGAAAGAAATTAGAAAGTAATGATAAAATGTGGAAAATAAGTGGAAAGAGGCATAAATGAGATTTCTTGGGGCAATTTCGTATCCATGAGATTTCTAATGATAAAAGGAATGCCAATGAGGGAAATAAAAGAGAAATAAAGAGAAATTCTCAAAAAGAGATATCTTAATGAGAAATAAACATGATAATGCAAAATAATGCATATAGGTGCATTAAGAAAGATAATGATTCCAATAAAATGAATTTCGAAATATAGAGTGCCTTGGGATCCAAGGAGTCCCAATAAAAAGGAAAGAAAGAGAAAATACTAAAATTGTGAAAGAAGAGGATAATAAAGAGAGAGAGAAAGAGAGAGAGAGAGATGGTTGCTTCACAACCAAGGAAAGTAGGTTTCCTCTCAAGTTTAGGACTTGAGTCCTCTTAGGGCACGCCTTAGGGCTTTGTTTCTCACCCCTTATATAAGGGTAGAGCTCTGGTTCGGAGGGGAGGAGAACCCCACATTTCTCTACTCTCTTCTTCAAACTTGCCACCATGCTAACCCTAATCGGAAGGGGATGGTGCGATCCCAGGAGCTATGAGAATAGTTAAAGGGCTGGAGATGCTTTTACAACACAGTAGAAGTCTTGGCGTTTTCTTTCCTAGACTCCTCGCTCTGGCGCGATGCCTGCAAGTGGGCTGTGGGGTAGCCGCAGCCGCAGCCCTATTGGGTTGGTCTTCGACCAACTGGCTGCATGCCAGATGATGCCTTCACCTGCGAGAGGATGCGGCGGAGATAGGGGGTGAACTCCGAGGTGGTTCACGCCCGAGAAACGTGGGAGATGAACCTGCAGCAAGGCTGCATCTCGGCCGCGAGCTGTAGATTCATGGAGATAGTTCCGGTCATCTTGGAGGTTTAAAGGGGCACCATTTCCTGTGGGAGGGGAGGACGTAGGCAAGGGGGGAGTTCCGATGTGTTTCGAGCCCCGAGGTGGTGAGGAGAAGCCGCGGAACTCTGCCAACCGTCGGCTAGGGCGGCATCCTGGAACTCGCGCAAGGAAGAAGAAGCGTGGGTGACATTGGACTGAAATGCCCCTCGGGCATGTGAAGCAATGACCAGCAACGCGGGGGTAGTTTCGACCTTGCATTATGTTTTAAGTTGTCCTGGATCGCGCTGGATAAAAGGGCACGCATGGGCTGACGTGTCAGCCTCTCATTGGCCGAGTAAGTGTTTTTCTTGCAAAATTCGTAACTCGTGAACCATAGCTCGGATTAAAACAAGTTATATATGAATTTTGATCCTCAGAACGAGGGGAATTCAATAAAAATATGTTCAGAAGCTAATTTCTCTTGCAATTCGAAAAGTAGTGTAATGTATGAACTTTAACATAATGATGATTAAAGAAACCCTACTTTGATATGATTAAAGTGATTAATAGGGTTTAATGGATCATTAGAGTTGATATTAACCTGCTAAATGTAAAAAGGAACATTGAGTTCAAAAAGGAAGAACTTTGCACATGATTAGTTTAATTTAGAATTTATATGCTTGAAATTGGAAAAATACATAAAGTTATCCTCTTTAATGATTTAACTAAGGAAAAACCCTTAGATTTGATGATAGATGGATAATTCAAGCTGATATTAACCTGTTGTCAATAAAAGTGAAAATAGGGTTTGAAAAAGATGATCTTTTGATATAGTTGGTTTAACTTAGGGTTCTATGTACATGAATATGCCTTAATGGGATTAGAAACCCTAATTTATGTTGATATGAATTCTAATGGTTTTAATTGTACAAATCGAAGAATAAAATGGAGATATGATGATTCGAAGATAAATTGAGTACCAAAGATCTTTAATGTGAATTATTTGGATAATTAGTGTTTCCTAGTGTATAAAGGTGGAAATAGTAATAAATAAGGTTCATATATGTGAGTTGAACTATAATGAAATATGATTTGTCAATTTGAAAAAACCCGAAGATGATAATTAGCCTTAATGTTTTGGATATGACCTAAAAGGATAAAGATAATAGTTTTAGTGTAAAAGAAACATATTAGACTTATTTGACATTCAATTGTGCCTATGATGCAGAAATTAGGGTTTGTGAACTAAAAGAGCATTAAAAGTGATAAATGCATAATGAAGGCTAAAAACCTAATAAAACCCTAATGTTGGCCTAGAAATTATAAGGTGGAATCCAAGTTGATCTTGTGGATGTTTTGAATAAAACAATGACACTTGGATGTTATGCATTATTTTCAGGATATTGTTGATTGCTTGTTAATTGTGTTGAATGTTAATGCATGGACATCAAGTTACTATGGATCAAGTATGTGGTTACGATTATGAATAACCGCTATAGTTTCCTGATGTATTCTCGAATGTTTAATCGCATTGAATGCAACTAAACCGTTGGATGTTTATTTATTTCATGCCACTATAAAGTGACTATGATTATCACCATAAGTGTGCATATATAACTGGCTAGATCCGGGTCCACCTCTGTTACTTTGAAAAGGCTAAAAAGGGGTAATCCTAGAGTAAGGTCTAGGTTACCGTGAGTTAGAGACTCTTTAGCAAATCCCGAGTTAAGGAGTGGTCTACTTACGAGTAGTGCCATGTGACTCAACCCTAGAAACTGGTTCACTTATAGGTGGATCATGAGGGGTTTAATGGGAGCAACACAGAGGATAGGGTACTCTTGGATCGCGGATTTATATCTAAAATGTAATATTGGTTGTTAAATAAGTAATTGAATGACTACATTGTTATCATAGTTGCATGTTTGTTGTTTCCCCCACATACCAGCTACGGCTGACCGACGTTTTGTTTGTCGGTGTTTTAGGTACAATGAAAAGAACAAACAGTAAAGTGGCACATGTGAAACTAAGTGAGAATTAAAGTGCAAGGAGGATTAGATAGATTAGTATTGGTGTGGATAGAAGAATAGAGATCAAAGTTTTTAAAAGGTATGTAAAGAAAAATTTTATTACCATTTTCAGTATAGTCTGTTAGAATTTAATAATTGTTTATGGTTATATGTCGAACCATTGATTCGGGATTAATGGGTACGGCTCAACCTCTTGGTCTCCCTTGATTGGGGGTTATCGGGAGGTGGGGTCGTAACATTTGGTATCAGAGCTTAGGTTCCTCAGTTAACCATTAATAATAATTAAATTTTACAAACTCCATAGAACCCAAGGGAGTTATTAGAGGAGTATCCGAAAGACGGAGGTGTCTAGAAAGGGATCACGACCGGGGGCTGGCAAGATTTTCCTCCGCACCACTAGTCGGAATACGAGGACTCCCGGACCCGTGTGACCGCCTGGCCAAAGTCTTAGGGTATGAATCGAAATAAGATACCTTTAGGACTTCTCATCTTATTCATCCCTTCTCATCACAAAATTCTATAAGGACATAAAGGATTAGGGTTTCCTTTCTTCTCCTCACCCTCTTGAGGTATGGGTAAGGTTAATAAGGTTTAAGGAATCCTCCACTAAATTAATGAAAAGCATGTAAATAAGATATCATGGACATAAGCTTAATAGGTTAAGCGCAAAATAAATAATAGATACATGCTTAGGTCGTATGACATAAGTTGTCATGCCCTCAGAAGAGACATGAGGCTAGACCTTCTTGTCAGGGGGATAAGTTGGTCTTGGAGATAGAGATCTCCATTGCAAATAGAGACCTGGCACATCCTCTGAGGATGATGCTAACCCTAACCCTAAGTGATGGTTAGAGAGAGATGAGTTGGACCAGGTGTTTGAAAGGACATGCCTTTGGGATGCCATATGATCCATGGGTGACCTAGCACCTTTGGCAACCCAACCCTGTGAAGGGTCGTGCATGTTAGGGTAAAGGATAGCTCCTTAGATGATGTTGTTAGTGAAGGACCATAGAAACCCTAAGGGCTTGTACAAGTAGGGCATAGCTGGCACCTAGGGCACGTCATAGTGCTGACAGTAGGGTGAAACCCTGGATAAGGAATTATGATAGAGCATAAAGGGTTAGGGAGAATCTTGAGCAACCCTAAGTTCGAACCTAGGCTTCGCCCATGTAGAGCATGCTTTTGAGGATGAACCTTCATGAAGAGAGGACCTCTAATGGTGAGGTTGAATGTAGGGTTAGCCCTAGAGAGAGCAGGAAACCCAACAAGAAGGTTGGAAGCCTAAAACTCTGAACTATGGATGATAGTGGTTGCTTCATGATCGATCCCTGAAGGTTGATGATATCTTGGTTGCCTTTAGAGGGACCAAACCCTAGAGATAGAAGATGAAGCATCTGTGGCTACGGTAGGAAGAAGAGTTCCTTAGACTTAGAAAGGTTTGGTAGCAGGCTATGAGGCCTTGTACCTTGTTAGTTGTCCTTAAGGAGGACCCAACCCTAAGTGTTGATCGAGAAGAAGGATGATAGGAAGTGCACAAGATGCCTTTTGCAAACTTGATTCATGGTTCAGAGATAGAGCGTGCAGTTGGACACCTAAAAGTGAACCTAGGGTTCCTAGGCCTAATAGGGGAAGTGGTATACCTAGTGCTCATGATGAGAATTAAGTTTCTATAGTTTTGAGCATGGTACGCCTCATGAATGAAGGAAAAGGGAAGTCCCTTAAGTTTAAGGTTTGTGTAATGAACCCCTCATAGCTAGGTTGATGATAAAGAAAGGTTTAATCTTGATCCAACATTGAGGAAAGAGGACAAGTATGACCTAGCATGGTTCAGTAGGTGATCTACCTGTGCCTTAATGGCTTGCTAGGGTTAAGTAGGCTCGTGTGTATGTAAACCCTAGACCTAAGAGCTTTTGTGACCTTAGAGATAGTTTTCCTCCCATCCTAGGAGAGGGACCCCTTTGGAAGGGTGTATATCAGCTTTGTTGGTTCAATGTAACCTAAAGGGGTCTCATAGGATCTTGAGAAGCTAAGTGAAAGGTACATGGTATGAGAATGAACCTGTAGACCCATAGATATCCATCTCTATTGCATGTGAATGTGTTACCATGGGGGTAACCAGTATGGGGCTTGACCAAGGTAGGCAGGTTTCCATGATGCCTATGAAAGGATGAAAGCCAGCCCATGAACGCAGGAAGAGAGATGATGAAGGCTTGGGTAAGGTTCTAAGTGAACATGTACTATAATGGTGAATCCTAAGTCGATCCTAGGGTCAGGTAGGGATAAGACCGATAAAGGTAGGAGTTGCCTAATTCCCCAGTTGCACATGACCATAGGGTCGAGAGGTAACAACTACCGTTGTCTGAGGGCCATGGGTTAGGAGATTGATCACCTTCATGAACTCATGGGACCCAAAGGGCAGATGAGTAGGGCACTCTCTTGATGCATGAGGGAAGAGGGATGACCCCAAAAGAGTCGGTACTCTATAGACCTAGAGGAAATGACCAAGGATATAAACCTCAGTAGGTTCAAGACTAGTTTGATATCATGATGTTTGAGATAAAGAGACATATGTGGCACGTTGCAACTTAGATTTAAAGGTGTACTGGCAAGGTGGGATGTACCATCTCTACTCTTGGAATAGGAAGAACTCTGTATTTGGACTGCAGCCAAATGCTTATTTCCTCTTGTTATGGGGTGAGAGATAGGATATTATGCATGTCATACACCAAGGATAAGAGATGATGTAGGTTGGAACGTTGCCACGAGAGATGGGGATAGAGAAGATAATCTACCCTGATAAAGTGAATGATACATGGATGGTTTGCAAACACTAAGAGGAATGAGGTAGTCACCTTATGATAGTGTTTTTATCATGAGGATGTACAACTTACAAGTCATATCAAGTTGAGTTTGATCACCATGATGATGAAATCAGAGAGTGTTCTTAATGAAGATAGACATAGAGTTTGAGGTGAGACAATAAATGAAATACATGGAAGCGTATAACTAAGGATGTGAGGTGGTAATGAATGTTCTGGTTAAGATGTATTTGACTTGTTTGACTAGAAGCTAGAAGAGGCTGTTTGGCTAACCCTAAGTTTAAAAAGGAGAGGTGTTTGGATAACACTCAGAGGTAACAAGATACGTTGAAAAGTTAATGGTTGTTTGGTTAGCCAGTCTAGTCTTGGAGGCAATGAAAGGACGGTGGTAGAACCTCAGATGCACTTCTTTGGAAGAGAAGGTGACGAAACCCTGACTTGAGTGGTTTAGGGTTTCAGAGGATTTGATCTTGAAAGAATCATGACATACATGAAATCATGGTTGAAGATCACCATACACCGTGGAAAATGGCAATAGCACTTTGGATGCCTAAGATGAAGTTGCATGTGGTTTATGGCCATGCAAACCAGGAGGTAAAGGACGAACCCCAGTAACCTAGTGTATCGATATAGAGGAAAAAAGAGTCCCTGAGAGGGAATGAGAGCTCAACACTATGGATGTTGTGATAGGTCTTCCCTAGACCAAAGAAGGGCGAGATGCAATATGGGTTATGGTAAGTCGCCTTACCTAAATGACATGAGAAAGAAAGAGTTCTGTTAAGGGTCAGATCTAGTTGAACTACCCATGAGAGAGAGATGGTTCCACTACACCATGAAGCAAGTTCAAAGGTTCTTGAGTTTGACCTAAAGGTTCACTTCCATAAAGTGGAAGTAGGTACATGAAAAACTCAATGTTAGTATAGTTTATCACCCCTTAACTATGGTTAATATGATCCAGACTAAAGGGTCTGATGAGGGCATGGGTGCTCGTTCAGGGTGATATCTAGAGACAGTTCTTGTCCTATGAAAGATGTGAAAATGACCACCATAGCCAGTATCGGGTTTTATACGAAGCTCTGTAAGGGAGGTTGTGTCGGTCACCACTTCATTAAGGTGATGTTGGTGAAAAGGGCCACATGATGGTTAGAAAAGGACCACATGATGGTTAAAAAAAAAAGGGACCCCAGTGCGTGTAGATGAAGTCACTTTGATTGTGCAAGGGTTGAAAGGAGCCTAGAGACGATGAGAGTCGTGAGCAGATGCAAAGTAGACTGACATGCAGTTCACTGTGGGAGATTATGTGACATGAAAATCTGACCCCTCTAAGTTATAACTAAGAGAGCTGAGTACCCGATACATGAGTCCATTAGAGATGGATGGGTGGAGAAGGTTATGTTTGACCCTACCCCTCAAGATAGATTAATGGGAGATGTTTTCCATGTGTCCAATTTAGAGCACTATGTGAGGTACCCTGACCATGTGCTGAGCAATGAACCTAGTGAGCCCCAAGGGAGGCTGACATGGCCTGAGTCACCTGTGCAGTTTATAGACGCTGGGATGAAAGGACTCAGAGAAAAGAATATGTGATGATAAAGGTTCTTGGAAGTGCCATGAGTACGGCAAAGCCACATAGGGGCCAATGATGGACATGGAAAAGTCTTATCCTGAATTGTTTGTTTGCTTGTTTGAATTTTGAGGACAAAATGCTTATAAGAGGGGGAGGATGTTATAACCCCAATTTTTGGGTTCAAGTGGTGAGAAATATAATTTCTCATATTAAAGATGTTTGAACAAATAATCATATATTGGGTTGAGAATATTGGATTTCGTTTAAAATAGCCTTGTTGTTTGATTTGTGAGATTTATTGGCTATTGGGCCCAATAACATGGCAATAATAAAGAAAATTCAATTAGTTAATGAATAATTGAATAGTTGATAAAAGAAATATGTGGAAACCTCTAGAAGGCAAATCCAAAGAGGATTTCTTGCCTCTTGGGTTCCTTGGGCTCCAAGGAGTACAAAGTTGCATAAATAAAGCAATAAGAAAAAAAAAAGATTAATTAAGTATTTCTTTATTAAGAAAGAAATTAGAAAGTAATGATAAAATGTGGAAAATAAGTGGAAAGAGGCATAAATGAGATTTCTTGGGGCAATTTCGTATCCATGAGATTTCTAATGATAAAAGGAATGCCGATGAGGGAAATAAAAGAGAAATAAAGAGAAATTCTCAAAAAGAGATATCTAAATGAGAAATAAACATGATAATGCAAAATAATGCATATAGGTGCATTAAGAAAGATAATGAGCATTCTAATAAAATGAATTTCAAAATATAGAGTGCCTTGGGATCCAAGGAGTCCCAATAAAAAGGAAAGAAAGAGAAAATACTAAAATTGCGAAATAAGAGGATAATAAAGAGAGAGAAAGAGAGAGAGAGAGAGATGGTTGCTTCACAACCAAGGAAAGTAGGTTTCCTCTCAAGTTTAGGACTTGAGTCCTCTTAGGGCACGCCTTAGGGCTTTGTTTCTCACCCCTTTTATAAGGGTAGAGCTCTGGTTCGGAGGGGAGGAGAACCCCACGTTTCTCTACTCTCTTCTTCAACCTTGCCACCATGCTAACCCTAATCGGAAGGGGATGGTGCGATCCCAGGAGCTATGAGAATAGTTAAAGGGTTGAAGACGCTTTTACAACACAGTAGAAGTTTTGGCGTTTTCTTTCCTAGACTCCTCGCTCTGGCGCGATGCCTGCAAGTGGGCTACAGGGTAGCCGCAGCCGCAGCCCTATTGGGTTGGTCTCCGACCAACTGGCTGCATGCTAGATGATGCCTTCACCTGCGAGAGGATGCGGAGGAGATAGGGGGTGAACTCCGAGGTGGTTCACGCCCGAGAAAGGTGGGAGATGAACCTGCAGCAAGGCTGCATCTCGGCCGCGAGCTGTAGATTCATGGAGCTAGTTTCGGTCATCCTGGACGTTTAAAGGGGCACCATTGCCTACGGGAGGGGAGGACGTAGGCAAGGGGGGAGTTCCGATGTGTTTCGAGCCCCGAGATGGTGAGGAGAAGCCACAGAACTCTGCCAACCGCCGGCTAGGGCGGCAGCCTGGAACTCGCGCAAGGAAGAAGAAGCGTGGGTGACATTGGACCGAAATGCACCCCGGGCATGTGAAGAAATGACCAGCAACGCGGGGGTAGTTTCGACCTTGCGTTATGTTTTAAGTTGTCCTGGATCGCGCTGGATAAAAGGGCACGCATGGGCTGACGTGTCAGCCTCTCATTGGTCGAGTAAGTGTTTTTCTTGCAAAATTCGTAACTAGTGAACCATAGCTCGGATTAAAACAAGTTATATATGAATTTTGATCCTCAGAACGAGGGGAATTCAATAAAAATATGTTCAGAAGCTAATTCCTCTTGCAATTCGAAAAGTAGTGTAATGTATGAACTTTAACATAATGATGATTAAAGAAACCCTACTTTGATATGATTAAAGTGATTAATAGGGTTTAATGGATCATTAGAGTTGATATTAACCTGCTAAATGTAAAAAGGAACATTGAGTTCAAAAAGGAAGAACTTTGCACATGATTAGTTTAATTTAGAATTTATATGCTTGAAATTGGAAAAATACATAAAGTTATCCTCTTTAATGATTTAACTAAGGAAAAACCCTTAGATTTGATGATAGATGAATAATTCAAGCTGATATTAACCTGTTGTCAATAAAAGTGAAAATAGGGTTTGAAAAAGATGATCTTTTGATATAGTTGGTTTAACTTAGGTTATATGTACATGAATATGCCTTAATGGGTTTAGAAACCCTAATTTATGTTGATATGAATTCTAATGGTTTTAATTGTACAAATCGAAGAATAAAATGGAGATATGATGATTCGAAGATAAATTGAGTACCAAAGATCTTTAATGTGAATTATTTGGATAATTAGTGTTTCCTAGTGTATAAAGGTGGAAATAGTAATAAATAAGGTTCATATATGTGAGTTGAACTATAATGAAATATGATTTGTCAATTGAAAGAAATCGAAGATGATAATTAGCCTTAATGTTTTGGATATGACCTAAAAGGATAAAGATAATAGTTTTAGTGTAAAAGAAACATATTAGACTTATTTGACATTCAATTGTGCCTATGATGCAGAAATTAGGGTTTGTGAACTAAAAGAGCATTAAAAGTGATAAATGCATAATGAAGGCTAAAAACCTAATAAAACCCTAAGGTTGGCCTAGAAATTATAAGGTGGAATCCAAGTTGATCTTGTGGATGTTTTGAATAAAACAATGACACTTGGATGTTATGCATTATTTTCAGGATATTGTTGATTGCTTGTTAATTGTGTTGAATGTTAATGCATGGACATCAAGTTACTATGGATCAGGTATGTGGTTACGATTATGAATAACCGCTATAGTTTCTCGATGTATTCTTGGATGTTTAATCGCATTGAATGCAACTAAACCGTTGGATGTTTATTTATTTCATGCCACTATAAAGTGACTATGATTATCACCATAAGTGTGCATATATAACTGGCTAGATCCGGGTCCACCTCTGTTACTTTGAAAAGTCTAAAAAGGGGTAATCCTAGAGTAAGGTCTAGGTTACCGTGAGTTAGAGACTCTTTAGCAAATCCCGAGTTAAGGAGTGGTCTACTTACGAGTAGTGCAATGTGACTCAACCCTAGAAACTGGTTCACTTATAGGTGGATCATGAGGGGTTTAATGGGAGCAACATAGAGGATAGGGTACTCTTGGATCGCGGAGTTATATCTAAAACGTAATATTGGTTGTTAAATATGTAATTGAATGATTACATTGTTATCATAGTTGCATGTTTGTTGTTTCCCCCACATACCAGCTATGGCTGATCGACGTTTTGTTTGTCGGCATTTTAGGTACAATGAAAAGAACAAACAGTAAAGTGGCACATGTGATACTAAGTGAGAATTAAAGTACAAAGAGGATTAGATAGATTTGTATTGGTGTGGATAGAAGAATAGAGATCCAAGTTTTCAAAAGGTATGTAAAGAAAAATTTATTACCATTTTCAGTATAGTCTGTTAGAATTTAATAATTGTTTATGGTTATATGTCGAACCTTTGATCCGGGATTAATGGGTGCGGCTCAACCTCTTGGTCTCCCTTAATTGGGGGTTATCGGGAGGTGGGGTCGTAACATTTGGTATCAGAGCTTAGGTTCCTCAGTTAACCATTAATAATTATTAAATTTTACAAACTCCATAGAACCCAAGGGAGTTATTAGAGGAGTATCCGAAAGACGGAGGTGTCTAGAAAGGGATCACGACCGGGGGCTGGCAAGATTTTCCTCCGAACCGCTAGTCGGAATACAAGGACTCCCGGACCCGTGTGACCGCCTGGCCAAAGTCTTAGGGTATGAATCGAAATAAGATACCTTTAGGACTTCTCATCTTATTCATCCCTTCTCATCACAAAATTCTATAAGGACCTAAAGGATTAGGGTTTCCTTTCTTCTCCTCACCCTCTTGAGGTATGGGTAAGGTTAATAAGGTTTAAGGAATCCTCCACTAAATTAATGAAAAGCATGTAAATAAGATATCATGGACATACACTTAATAGGTTAAGCGCAAAATAAATAATAGATACATTCTTAGGTCGTATGACATAAGTTGTCATGCCCTTAGAAGAGACCTGAGGCTAGACCTTCTTGTCAGGGGGATAAGTTGGTCTTGGAGATAGAGATCTCCATTGCAAATAGAGACCCGGCACATCCTCTGAGGATGATGCTAACCCTAACCCTAAGTGATGGTTAGAGAGAGATGAGTAGGACCAGGTGTTTGAAAGGACATGCCTTTGGGATGCCATATGATCCATGGGTGACCTAGCACCTTTGGCAACCCAACCCTGTGAAGGGTCGTGCATGTTAGGGTAAAGGATAGCTCCTTAGATGATGTTGTTAGTGAAGGACCATAGAAACCCTAAGGGCTTGTACAAGTAGGGCATAGCTGGCACTTAGGGCACGTCATAGTGCTGACAGTAGGGTGAAACCCTGGATAAGGAATTATGATAGAGCATAAAGGGTTAGGGATAATCTTGAGCAACCCTAAGTTCGAACCTAGGCTTCGCCCATGTAGAGCATGCTTTTGAGGATGAACCTTCATGAAGAGAGGACCTCTAATGGTGAGTTTGAATGTAGGGTTAGCCCTAGAGAGAGCAGGAAACCCAGCAAGAAGGTTGGAAGCCTAAAACCCTGAACTATGGATGATAGTGGTTGCTTCATGATCGATCCCTGAAGGTTGATGATATCTTGGTTGCCTTTAGAGGGACCAAACCCTAGAGATAGAAGATGAAGCATCCGTGGCTACGGTAGGAAGAAGAGTTCCTTAGACTTAGAAAGGTTTGGTAGCAGGCTATGAGGCCTTGTACCTTGTTAGTTGTCCTTAAGGAGGACCCAACCCTAAGTGTTGATCGAGAAGAAGGATGATAGGAAGTGCACGAGATGCCTTTTGCAAGCTTGATTCATGGTTCAGAGATAGAGCATGCAGTTGGACACCTAAAAGTGAACCTAGGGTTCCTAGGCCTAATAGGGGAAGTGGTATACCTAGTGCTCATGATGAGAATTAAGTTTCTATAGTTTTGAGCATGGTACGCCTCATGAATGAAGGAAAAGGGAAGTCCCTTAAGTTTAAGGTATGTGTAATGAACCCCTCATAGCTAGGTTGATGATAAAGAAAGGTTTAATCTTGATCCAACATTGAGGAAAGAGGACAAGTATGACCTAGCATGGTTCAGTAGGTGATCTACTTGTGCCTTAATGGCTTTCTAGGGTTAAGTAGGCTCATGTTGATGTAAACCCTAGACCTAAGAGCTTTTGTGACCTTAGAGATAGTTTTCCTCCCATCCTGGGAGAGGGACCCCTTTGGAAGGGTGTATATCAGCTTTGTTGGTTCAATGTAACCTAAAGGGGTCTCATAGGATCTTGAGAAGCTAAGTGAAAGGTACATGGTATGAGAATGAACCTGTAGACCCATAGATATCCATCTCTATTGCATGTGAATGTGTTACCATGGGGGTAACCAGTATGGGGCTTGACCAAGGTAGGCAGGTTGCCATGATGCCTATGAAAGGATGAAAGCCAACCCATGAACGCATGAAGAGAGCTAAGGAAGGCTTGGGTAAGGTTCTAAGTGAACATGTACTATAATGGTGAATCCTAAGTCGATCCTAGGGTCAGGTAGGGATAAGACTGATAAAGGTAGGAGTTGCCTAATTCCCCAGTTGCACATGACCATAGGGTCGAGAGGTAACAACTACCATTGTCTGAGGGCCATGGGTTAGGAGATTGATCACCTTCATGAACTCATGGGACCCAAAGGGCAGATGAGTAGGGCACTCTCTTGATGCATGAGGGAAGAGGGATGACCCCAAAAGAGTCGGTACCCTATAGACCTAGAGGAAATGACCAAGTATATAAACCTCAGTAGGTTCAAGACTAGTTTGATATCATGATGTTTGAGATAAAGAGACATATGTGGCACGTTGCAACTTAGATTTAAAGGTGTACTGGCAAGGTGGGATGTACCATCTCTACTCTTGGAACAGGAAGAACTCTGTATTTGGACTGCAGCCAAATGCTTATTTCCTCTTGTTATGGGGTGAGAGATAGGACATTATGCATGTCATACACCAAGGATAAGAGATGATGTAGGTTGGAACGTTGCCACGAGAGATGGGGATAGAGAAGATAATCTACCCTGATAAAATGAATGATACATGGATGGTTTGCAAACACTAAGAGGAATGAGGTAGTCACCTTATGACAGTGTTTTTATCATGAGGATGTAGAACTTACAAGTCATATCAAGTTGAGTTTGACCACCATGATGATGAAATCAGAGAGTGTTCTTAATGAAGATAGACATAGAGTTTGAGGTGAGACAATAAATGAAATACATGGAAGCGTATAACTAAGGATGTGAGGTGGTAATGAATGTTCTGGTTAAGATGTATCTAACTTGTTTGACTAGAAGCTAGAAGAGGCTGTTGGCTAACCCTAAGTTTAAAAAGGATAGGTGTTTGGATAACACTCAGAGGTAACAAGATACGTTGAAAATTTAATGGTTGTTTGGTTAGCCAGTCTAGTCTTGGAGGCAATGAAAGGACGGTGGTAGAACCTCAGATGCACTTCTTTGGAAGAGAAGGTGACGAAACCCCGACTAGAGTGGTTTAGGGTTTCAGAGGATTTGATCTTGAAAGAATCATGACATACATGAAATCATGGTTGAAGATCACCATACATCGTGGAAAATGGCAATAGCACTTTGGATGCCTAAGATGAAGTTGCATGTGGTTTATGGCCATGCAAGCCAGGAGGTAAAGGACGAACCCTAGTAACCCAGTGTATCGATATAGAGGACGAAAGAGTCTGTGAGAGGGAATGAGAGCTCAACACTATGGATGTTGTGATAGGTCTTCCCTAGACCAAAGAAGGGCGAGATGCAATATGGGTTATGGTAAGTCGCCTTACCTAAATGACATGAGAAAGAAAGAGTTCTGTTAAGGGTCAGATCTAGTTGAACTACCCATGAGAGAGAGATGGTTCCACTACACCATGAAGCAAGTTCAAAGGTTCTTGAGTTTGACCTAAAGGTTCACTTCCATAAAGTGGAAGTAGGTACATGAAAAACTCAATGTTAGTATAGTTTATCACCCCTTAACTATGGTTAATATGATCCAGACTAAAGGGTCTGATGAGGGCATGGGTGCTCGTTCAGGGTGATATCTAGAGACAGTTCTTGTCCTATGAAAGATGTGACAGTGAACACCATAGCCAGTATCGGGTTTTATACGAAGCTCTGTAAGGGAGGTTGTGTCGGTCACCACTTCATTAAGGTGATGTTGGTGAAAAGGGCACATGATGGTTAGAAAAGGACCACATGATGGTTAAAAAAAAAGGGACCCCAGTGCGTGTAGATGAAGTCACTTTGATTGTGCAAGGGTTGAAAGGAGCCTAGAGACGATGAGAGTCATGAGCAGATGCAAAGTAGACTGACATGCAGTTCACTGTGGGAGATTATGTGACATGAAAATCTGACCCCTCTAAGTTATAACTAAGAGAGCTGAGTACCTGATACATGAGTCCATTAGAGATGGATGGGTGGAGAAGGTTATGTTTGACCCTACCCCTCAAGATAGATTAATGGGAGATGTTTTCCATGTGTCCAATTTAGAGCACTATGTGAGGTACCCTGACCATGTGCTGAGCAATGAACCTAGTGAGCCCCAAGGGAGGCTGACATGGCCTGAGTCACCTGTGCAGTTTATAGACGCT
Source organism: Alisma plantago-aquatica (assembly GCA_963693085.1). Lineage (NCBI taxonomy): Eukaryota > Viridiplantae > Streptophyta > Magnoliopsida > Alismatales > Alismataceae > Alisma > Alisma plantago-aquatica. The sequence goes on along the minus strand of OY856413.1, from coordinate 89,237,739 downwards.
GGGATGAAAGGACTCAGAGAAAAGAATATGTGATGATAAAGGTTCTTGGAAGTGCCATGAGTACGGCAAAGCCACATAGGGGCCAATGATGGACATGGAAAAGTCGTATCTTGAATTGTTTGTTTGCTTGTTTGAATTTTGAGGACAAAATGCCTACTAGAGGGGAAGGATGTTATAACCCCAATTTTTGGGTTCAAGTGGTGAGAAATATAATTTCTCATATTAAAGATGTTTGAACAAATAATCATATATTGGGTTGAGAATATTGGATTTCGTTTAAATTAGCCTTGTTGTTTGATTTGTGAGCTTTATTGGCTATTGGGCCCAATAACATGGCAATAATAAAGAAAATTCAATTAGTGAATGAATAATTGAATAATTGATAAAAGAAATATGTGGAAACCTCTAGAAGGCAAATCCAAAGAGGATTTCGTGCCTCTTGGGTTCCTTGGGCTCCAAGGAGTACAAAGTTGCATAAATAAAGCAATAAGAAAAGAAAAGATTAATTAAGTATTTCTTTATTAAGAAAGAAATTAGAAACTAATGATAAAATGTGGAAAATAAGGGGAAAGAGGCATAAATGAGATTTCTTGGGGCAATTTCGTATCCATGAGATTTCTAATGATAAAAGGAATGCCAATGAGGGAAATAAAAGAGAAATAAAGAGAAATTCTCAAAAAGAGATATCTTAATGAGAAATAAACATGATAATGCAGAATAATGCATATAGGTGCATTAAGAAAGATAATGAGCATTCCAATAAAATGAATTTCGAAATATAGAGTGCCTTGGGATCCAAGGAGTCCCAATAAAAAGGAAAGAAAGAGAAAATACTAAAATTGTGAAATAAGAGGATAATAAAGAGAGAGAAAGAGAGAGAGAGAGAGAGAGAGAGAGATGGTTGCTTCACAACCAAGGAAAGTAGGTTTCCTCTCAAGTTTAGGACTTGAGTCCTCTTAGGGCATGCCTTAGGGCTTTGTTTCTCACCCCTTATATAAGGGTAGAGCTCTGGTTCGGAGGGGAGGAGAACCCCACGTTTCTCTACTCTCTTCTTCAACCTTGCCACCATGCTAACCCTAATCGGAAGGGGATGGTGCGATCCCAGGAGCTATGAGAATAGTTAAAGGGTTGGAGACGCTTTTACAACACAGTAGAAGTCTTGGTGTTTTCTTTCCTAGACTCCTCGCTCTGGCGTGATGCATGCAAGTGGGCTGCAGGGTAGCCGCAGCCGCAGCCCTATTGGGTTGGTCTCCGACCAACTGGCTGCATGCCAGATGATGCCTTCACCTACGAGAGTATGCGGCGGAGATAGGGGGTGAACTCTGAGGTGGTTCACGCCCGAGAAAGGTGGGAGATGAACCTGCAGCAAGGCTGCATCTCGACCGCGAGCTGTAGATTCATGGACCTAGTTCCGGTCATCCTGGACGTTTAAAGGGGCACCATTGCCTGCGGGAGGGGAGGACGTAGGCAAGGGGGGAGTTCCGATGTGTTTCGAGCCCCGAGGTGGTGAGGAGAAGCCGTGGAACTCTGCCAACCGCCGGCTAGGGTGGCAGCCTGGAACTCGCGCAAGGAAGAAGAAGCGTGGGTGACATTGGACCGAAATGCCCCTCGGGCATGTGAAGAAATGACCAGCAACGCGGGGGTAGTTTCGACCTTGCGTTATGTTTTAAGTTGTCCTGGATCGCGCTGGATAAAAGGGCACGCATGGGCTGACGTGTCAGCCTCTCATTGGTCGAGTAAGTGTTTTTCTTGCAAAATTCGTAACTAGTGAACCATAGCTCGGATTAAAACAAGTTATATATGAATTTTGATCCTCAGAACGAGGGGAATTCAATAAAAATATGTTCAGAAGCTAATTCCGCTTGCAATTCGAAAAGTAGTGTAATGTATGAACTTTAACATAATGATGATTAAAGAAACCCTACTTTGATATGATTAAAGTGATTAATAGGGTTTAATGGATCATTAGAGTTGATATTAACCTGCTAAATGTAAAAAGGAACATTGAGTTCAAAAAGGAAGAACTTTTCACATGATTAGTTTAATTTAGAATTTATATGCTTGAAATTGGAAAAATACATAAAGTTATCCTCTTTAATGATTTAACTAAGGAAAAACCCTTAGATTTGATGATAGATGGATAATTCAAGCTGATATTAACCTGTTGTCAATAAAAGTGAAAATAGGGTTTGAAAAAGATGATCTTTTGATATAGTTGGTTTAACTTAGGGTTCTATGTACATGAATATGCCTTAATGGGATTAGAAACCCTAATTTATGTTGATATGAATTCTAATGGTTTTAATTGTACAAATCGAAGAATAAAATGGAGATATGATGATTCGAAGATAAATTGAGTACCAAAGATCTTTAATGTGAATTATTTGGATAATTAGTGTTTCCTAGTGTATAAAGGTGGAAATAGTAATAAATAAGGTTCATATATGTGAGTTGAACTATAATGAAATATGATTTGGCAATTTGAAAGAAACCGAAGATGATAATTAGCCTTAATGTTTTGGATATGACCTAAAAGGATAAAGATAATAGTTTTAGTGTAAAAGAAACATATTAGACTTATTTGACATTCAATTGTGCCTATGATGCAGAAATTAGGGTTTGTGAACTAAAAGAGCATTAAAAGTGATAAATGCATAATGAAGGCTAAAAACCTAATAAAACCCTAAGGTTGGCCTAGAAATTATAAGGTGGAATCCAAGTTGATCTTGTGGATGTTTTGAATAAAACAATGACACTTGGATGTTATGCATTATTTTCATGATATTGTTGATTGCTTGTTAATTGTGTTGAATGTTAATGCATGGACATCAAGTTACTATGGATCAGGTATGTGGTTCCGATTATGAATAACCGCTATAGTTTCCCGATGTATTCTCGGATGTTTAATCGCATTGAATGCAACTAAACCATAGGATGTTTATTTAATTCATGCCACTATAAAGTGACTATGATTATCACCATAAGTGTGCATATATAACTGGCTAGATCCGGGTCCACCTCTGTTACTTTGAAAAGGCTAAAAAGGGGTAATCCTAGAGTAAGGTCTAGGTTACCGTGAGTTAGAGACTCTTTAGCAAATCCCGAGTTAAGGAGTGGTCTACTTACGAGTAGTGCCATGTGACTCAACCCTAGAAATTGGTTCACTTATAGGTGGATCATGAGGGGTTTAATGGGAGCAACACATAGGATAGGGTACTCTTGGATCGCGGAGTTATATCTAAAACGTAATATTGGTTGTTAAATAAGTAATTGAATGATTACATTGTTATCATAGTTGCATGTTTGTTGTTTCCCCCACATACCAGCTACGGCTGACCGATGTTTTATTTGTCGGCATTTTAGGTACAATGAAAAGAACAAACAGTAAAGTGGCACATGTGATACTAAGTGAGAATTAAAGTGCAAAAAGGATTAGATAGATTAGTATTGGTGTGGATAGAAGAATAGAGATCCAAGTTTTCAAAAGGTATGTAAAGAAAATTTTTATTACCATTTTCAGTATAGTCTGTTAGAATTTAATAATTGTTTATGGTTATATGTCGAACCTTTGATCCGGGATTAATGGGTGCGGCTCAATCTCTTGGTCTCCCTTAATTGGGGGTTATCGGGAGGTGGGGTCGTAACAAGAAGCATACTGACGATGCCATTAATGGCAAGTGTCTGATGCTATGCTTCATGGACAAGGAGTTGCAAAGGCAGCATCAGAACATTGATGTTATTGAGATGGTCACACATATTAAGAACATGTACCAAGATCTGGCAAGACAGGTGAGCTTGGATGTCTCTATGGTGTTATTTGAATGTAACATGGGAAAAGGAGATCTAATAGGTACTCATGTGGTCAAGCTCATTGGGTATGTGGAGAACCTTACTAGATTGGGATTCCCCTTGGGTCAAGAGTAGGCCACTGATGTAATTCTACAGTCTCTGCTAGAATCATACAATCAGATTGTCATGAACTCCAACATGAATGACTTTGACAAGCCATTGACAAAGTTATTAGGCATGTTGAGAATAGTTGTGGCACAAATGAAGAAATACAAGCCAAGTCTGTGATGATGATTGACAAGACAAAGGGTATGTCAAAAGGAAAAGCTAAGAAGAGTTCTAAAGCTAGACAGAAGCCTAACTCTTCAACACTCAAGGAAAATGGAGAAGTAAAGAAGGGAGGCAATTGTCAGCACTATCACCAACCAAGAGATTTGAGAACGAATTTCCCTCTCTTCCTAGAGGAATTAAAGAAGCCGAAGGAAATGGAAGAGACCTCTATTTCAGGTATGAATGTTATAATATAAATTTTGTTACTTCTTCATCTTGGTATCTGATATCGGGTGTAGATATGACATATGTTGATGTGCAAGATCAGAAAAGAAACAAAGCCTTTATGAAAGAGATAGATTGGACTGTGTAGAGCAAGAGTTTCTGCAACTTTAGTCTACATTTAGAATTTATCTTAGCCCATTGGGCATGTAATAGAGTTAGTTGAATTGCTATTTCATTATGCCAAAATAGAAACATTTTACTTTAAGCATCTTGTATGACAAGGATGATAAATCAATAAAGAGTTATTAATGATTTTATTTCAAAGATGTGATCTTGTATGGAAATGCCCCAAAATCTAGTAATCTGTACATGAAAGGATCTAAAGATGAATGTTTATAATGTAAATACCTAAAGAATTATAATTTATAACTCAAACAATATTGTAGCATTGTCATCTAGAGTACATGTATGACAAATGTATTATTAGAATACATACTATTGTTTATCTAGATTATTTTAGTCATTGAACCAACAAGAGACATGAAAATCTCATTTATGAGATACATGAAAAACCACCACTCACTAGGTGCAGTGGAGAGAACATGGTTTTCATTAGTTCTTTTACATATTGATGTATAAAGATCTTTTAGAATAAATGCTACAACTAGTTTTTTGTAGTTCATTATATTCATTGTTGATCTCAATCATATAGGGTTTGTATTTGGAAAAATACAAACATGAATATCTTGAAGTGTTAAGGAGATTACAAATGAAGTATAATTTTGATAAAAGTATTTCGAAACTTTGATATGATCAAATGTTGAAATACTATACATCCAAAGTTTGAGGACCTTCTGGAAGGGTTGTGATAGTGTATCACAAGTCAAACCCACTTGAAACATGATGATGTATCAAAAAGAATGAATTACATTCTGATGGATCATGATGTGATTATCATTTAATCTAACCTTCTAATTTCCTCATTGATATATACTTTACACTAAAACCATGTACCATCTAAAATGGTTTAAAAGACATCATATGAGATATGATATGGGAATGTCTTGATATGTCTTAAGGATTGATTTTTTTACAAAGAAAGCAGTTTCTTAAAAGGCTTATCCACAAACCATAATTGTTGAATACTACCTTTAATCCTAATCTAACAACAAAATGTTTGTTGATAGGATAACTGAGTTCCAAAAGAATCACTAGGAGTAAAAGTAGAACTCAAAAGGTTTGAGGTCAACAAGAAGATACAATGAGAACAATTGGGAATCACAAATTTTTGTGGAATCTAGTCAGATGTAATTGTGGAAAGAAGATAGATAGTAGTAACACATAAGACTAGGGTGGGTGTTGGTTGATGATAGAATCTCATCAGTCGTGATATGTAATATCAAACCAAGAACATAGATACTTGTTAGGAAATATTGTATCAGACAGACCCACCTTGAGAGTGACTCATGGAAACCATTATTGGTGGTCATAATCATCTCTCATAGTGACGGTGGTGATTGTAGTTCTTAGACCTAAAGTCACTACACTCATCAAATGTCATTTGGCATACTTTGACATCATCCAATGTAACCCTAAATAAGGATTACCATAACGGTGATTATTGGGTAGTTGTGACACGTGAGGATTGACTGTGAGTGATGTAGGTGGGATTTGTCCCTCCTACTAGAGTATGATATCCTGGCCACTTGATAAGAGAGACTGAGAAAAGCATGTGCATGCACATGTGAAGCACTATATGATATTTAGGTCACATATATTTCAGACATACTACTCTAGATTCAAGGAACATGGATTGAACATTGAGAAAATTACATTTCCATGCCTCGAGTTCATTTTGGATACTAGAGACAATGGAATTATACAATCCTTGTAACACCTTACACAGATTGTAGGTTGAAGTTATTCTCCAACTTTCCATTCACTTGGGTAGCATTGATGCGTGACTAGGAACGATTCTTTTCTAGTGATGCCATAAATAGTCATGGACATTAACTACCAATGTGATATGGGACCTATAGGGTCACACACATAAGAATTCACCTAGAAGAGGATTTGAATCATGAATGATAATTGAATTGATTACCAAGTGTTTGGGAAACAATTTGAGCAACAAATAAGCTGAATGGACTCCCAACCGATCGGCTCATGTGATGAACTGACTGGTTGGAGTGTTAGGTTAATTAAAAATTAAATTGTCTGAATTCTACTGAACCAAGGGAGTGAGTTGACTGGTTCACCTAGTGAACTGATCGGTTGGGGTCATGAGATGATTGAATCATAGGGTGAGACACCCAGTTCGTAGTTCAATTTGATTGAATCAAGAATTAGTGCTGATGTCATGTTGTGCATTAATTAGATTAGAATTGCAAGTTTGTATGCGATTGGAAAACATGTCGAAATGACCAGTTTGCTGAGCGAACCGATCGAATCGCATGCCAACTGATTGGTTCACTTAGAAAACTGACTAGTTCACTACTCGCTATTTTGGTCTCTTCCACTCCCACACAGAATGCAAACCTTGACCCTAAGCCCTCTTATAAATAGAGTGCTATAGGGAGCTTCTCAGCCACAACTCAATTGCCTCTGACAATTATTGTCTTCTCTTGTTGTGGTAACCAATAGAGATCCAGAGCAAGTCCAACCTGATAAAGGGAGGGATAGAAGGGATAAAAATTGTGGGAGAGCAAGTTTTTGACTAGTACACCAACAATAGGGACAACTCCTTCATGTCTGTTCTAGTAGAATGATTGGAGTCCTAGGTGGTCTGTGTGGACTACCATAGAGGTGAGGTGGTCATTGTCTGTAGCAAGGAGGAAAATGTTAGCCTACATTCCAAGGAGGAGCTATTGTAGATGATGTCCAAGCCAGTTGTTTGTGGTGGAGATCAGGAGATATTGTAGATGAGTCCTAGTGAAACTAGTAGTGTTTTACTACTTCACTGAGTAATAGTCACTGGACTTTCTCCAGGATCAGGTATGAACTCATTAAACAATCCTTTCCATTACATAGTTTTTGACGTGGTCTTGTTGTTATGGGAAATAAGGATAGAATTTTTTTGTTTTCAGTTTCTATTATGTGCTCATATTTCCCAACAGATTCAACTTTCCAAGCAATAACTACCAACAATGACAGCAGTATCTATCACAGAACTTTTCTTTCCCCAATTCCAATCCCACTACCTAGACAGTGGTAAAGGGATTGAAGCGCTTGTCTCTGAGTGGCCCAAAAGGATCTCATACATTAGATATACAATAAGAAATAATAACTCATAAAACTAGATATTTAAGGAACTAACCAAACCATATATGAGATTTTTTAGATTTTGTCCATATCATCAAGTTTGCCATGAGAGGAAGCGACTTAGTCAATTCTTCATAATAATCCCTCTTGTTTTCCTAAATCAAAAATCTAAACACAATCAATGTAATCGCATGGTATTCTATCAAAAACAAGTAAAATAGTTTATATTATACTTGCAAGGACTTATATTCAAAATGTACAAAAAGCAATTTTCCAAAAAAACATTTGTTCGACAAGATTTTAATACTACTTTCCAATTATGTTGATATCGAGAGGAATGCTTATATTTTATGTGGATTCATCACCCCAATGAGATGAGAGAGGTCACCATGCTCCTTCTCTCCATATGAGGTAGGAGGTCCATCAATGTGTATAAGTTCCACCCTCTAAATGAGGGGGTCACTTGTACTCAATATGAACTTTTCCAAAATTATCATCATCATAATTTGGGCGGTCATAATGGGAAATATCATTTATATTTTCAAGTTTGTCTCAAACATAATATAGGAAAATTAGGAGACTAATCAGTAAGGAATAATAGCTCAAACAAGTACATAGCCAAGTATACAAATCAAGAGGTACATCAAATGTATCATCAATACTATTAGTCTGTTCAAGGAGGACATATAATAGCATACCTTTCATTGAAGATTAGCGTATTGATTCCAAGAATAAATATGTCAGAGTCTCAAGTAGATCGTAGATCAGTCAAGCTGTGGATCAAGGATCAAGATCATGATATACAATTATCTTGTACCAATTATTACAAGATTAGGGTTTTTTATTCCTATTCAACCTTGGCGTTAGGTCATTCAATTTTGATCAACAAATTCAAGATGTGTAACATTTATTCAAGTGTGAAGTATATTTATCAAGTGTGAATGACCTACCTAGGTACTTTTGGAACACATAAGTTAACCCAAATTATCAGGATCAATATTTCAATCTATCAAGTTTTTCAAGTACAAACATCATGTTCTAACATCATATCATGGATATTCACACCTAATCTACAATGAGCACTTATTTCCTAAATCACCCTCAAGGGGGAGGTCCAGGGGTCTAGATCAGGTATTTCACAAGATTTAGAACACTTATAATCACAAAGTTACAACTCTAGCATATGAACCCATCATCAAGCTTAATCATCATTTTATAACATAGAAATCATATGCAAGAGTAAATAAGTCAACAAAAATAGATCTATATTCCTTACTAGTAAAGTCATGATTTAAGAGTCTCAAGATACTCATCAGAGTCATATATTAGGGTTTCAAGATAATAATAACAAAATAGACTCATTAGATAAAATATATAAGAATGAGATCAAAATATAGGGATATATGTGATCATCATGTAGAATCATGTCTCCAAAGTATTTTTAAATGATTCTTTGGATTATTGTGATCAATATGGACTATTTGTTCATAATTTTACAAGTTACAATGAAATTTATATGATTTAATCAAAATCTGGGGATTTTAAGCAATTATTCATGTGAGAGGGTGGAAATACCTTAAAATAGGGAAAAAAGGGCAACCACCCGATGATTAGTGGACGATCGAGATTGTTTCACGAAGCAGATGTGGATGAGGTAGTTCACCGATCAAGGACATGGACTAATTCCTCAATTTGGGCTGTTTAAAGTGGTTCGATAAGTTTCATTAGATGATTTGTTTTCCCTTGGACCAGGCCGAACCTCCCTTAGGCCAGTAGTTCTCAGTCGCTTTCCCCTTTGCATAGACCTCCCAGCAAGACATGAAATGTGAAGGAGGGACTCACCAGTGTAAAGGGGGATTAGGGGCAGGAGAGGCCAATGGAGGAAGAAAAGGTGTTGTTTGAGCTCATTGCAATCTTGCGAGGTTGGGGCTTGTGATTTGTGTAGAAAGTGCAAGGACAAGATGCTCAAATTGCACCAAGAAATGGTGTTGTCCGAACATCAAGTGAAATTAAGGGTACTCAAGTGTGGGGGAGCATGGATGTGATGGAATTTTGTGAGGGACAGTGGTGGTGGTCCTATTGGGGGTTTTATATAGGACTAGAGGTTGGGTTTTAGGGTTACGTGGGATCGGTGGATGATCGAGGTTGCCAGATTGAGAACGACAGTTGGGGGAAAGGTTTTGATGGAGAATCAAAGCCTTAATGGTGGTCAAAGTCAGTATAGGTAGGCATAAACTTGTGACATTGAGTGATTTGCTTGAATGGAATTTCAAAGTTGGGTCCTAAATGGTCCATTGCCCGGTTCGGTCCAAAGACTCCTCCCCGCTAATTGTGGGAGGTAGGAGACAACCCAATGGTCATTGGATCAGGTTGTGATCCGCGAATAGCTAATCCAAGGGCTGGGGTTCATCCCCCAAGTGATCCCTGGATCGCTGAGGTGGAAAAGTTTGAATATAAGGCAATTTAAAGGGTTGCATCACAATAGTCAGATATTCTTTGACGTCACTTGGATGTCTATTACATTGATAATCAATGATGTCATCAGAAATATACGTATATATATATATATATATATATATATATATATATATATATATATATATATATATATATATATATATATATATATATATATATATATATATATATATATATATATATATATATATATATATGTACATATATATATATATATATATATATATATGTACGTATATATATATATATATATACCTACATATATATATATACCTACATATATATACCTACATATATATATATATATATATATATATATACCTACATATATGTATCTATATATATACGTATATATATATATATATATATATATATATATATATATATATATATATATATATATATAGGGCTTATCTTTAATACCCGACGGGTAACTAACGGGTAGCTACCCGACAACACTTCCTGATATTTTTTTTCATACTTCCTGTTATTTTTTTTTTAATTTTTTTTTTGCAATTGTAGAGGAACATTTTATCTAGCTCTCCAAAAAATTTGATCAAAAAAGAATATTATTTGCCCCCCCAAAATCATAAAACACGTCCATATATATTACTGACTGTATATATGTATATATATACAAACACACACACACACATATATATATTTTTCACACTTCCTGATACTTTTTTTTAAAAAAAAAATTTCGCAACTGTAGAGGATAGTTTTTTCTCTCTCTCCAAAAAATTTGATCAAAAAATAATATCATTTGCCCCCCCAAAATCAAAAAACCCGTCCATATATATTACTGACTGTACATTTTCTGCGCAGTTACTCTTTTGCACTCAGAGTTACTCCAGCATACCATATAGTTACTCTTTCTATTCAGACGGGTTACTCCAGCATACCACATAGTTACTCTTTTGACCCGAGTTACTCCAGCGGGTAGCGAAAATTCAGGCTACCCGCCGGGCAACGAATGAACAGCCATATATATATATATATATATATATATATATATATATATATATATATATATATATATATATATATATATATATATATATATATATATATATATATATATATATATATATATATATATATATATATATATATATATATATATATATATATATATATATATATATATATATATATATATATATATATATATATATATATATATATATATATATATATATATATATATATATATATATATATATATATATATATATATATATATATACGTATATATATATATATACGTATATATATATATATACGTATATATATATATATACGTATATATATATAATATATATACGTATATATATATATATATATATATATATATATATATATATATATATATATATATATATATATATATATACACGTATATATATATATATATATATATATATATATATATATATACACGTATATATATATATATATATATATATATATATACGTATATATATATATATATATATATATATATATATATATATATATATATATATATATATATATATATATATATATATATATATATATATACGTATATATATATATATATATACGTATATATATATACGTATATATATATATATATATATATATATATATATATATATATATATATATATATATATATATATATATATACGTATATATATATATATATTTATATATATATATACATATATATATATATATACATATATATATATTTATATATATATATATATTTATATATATATATATATATATATATATATATATATATATATATATATATATATATATATATATATATATATATATATATATATATATATATATATATATATATATATATATACGTATATGTATATATACGTATATATATATATATATATATATATATATATATATATATATATATTTATATATATATGTATATATATATATAGATATATATATAGATATATATATATATATATATATATATATATATATATATATATATATATATATACATATATATATATACCTATATATATATATATATATATATATATATATACATATATATATATATATATATATATACGTATATATATATATATATATATATATATATATATATTCTTGATTCATATAATCAACTGAGGTTTCTATAGAAATATTACTTGGTCTTCTATCAGATGCCCAATTTATTCCTTCGTATCTATTTCTATCAGTAGGTTTTCTTCTAAAGCTAGGATCTGACCAGTATCTCGCCCCTGGTTGTTCTGGTGTTTCATTTCTACTGCCTTGTCCGCTAGGGACAGTTGTAGGAATAGGCATGGTTACTTGACTTCTAGAACTTTCTCCCTGTAGTGGTTTCATGTTTACCGTTCTAACTTTTTCCGTTAATCTTACTATTTCTTGACTTAGACTGTCTAATTCTTCTGCTTCGACTTCTAAGTATCTATTTTCTAATTGTTCGATTTTAAAGTCGTCTGTTTCTTCTATCTGAAGAGGACATAACTAGGGGTTTTTCTGAAACATCTATGTTTATATTTTCTGGTATTTCTATTTCTGATATTATATCTGGCTTAGTAATTTTTCCTATGTCTTTAAATATATTAGGAAGCATTATAATATCTTTATCTTCAAATTTTTCAGAGTGATGTGTATTACTAAGAGCATAGCTTATTATATATGTTATCGAATAAGGAATGGATCCTTTTTTCATAAATTCTGTTCTTTGAAAATCATGTATTAAACTTAAGAAATTTTCCAAGAACGACAAGTTTAAGAATTTTAGCAGATAATAGAAATGCTAGAAATTATAAATTATATGGAAAATATTTCAATGGACAAGAATGGAATATGACTACAATATTAATAGATTCAGGGGCAGGAGCTTCATTTATTCAACAAGGAATGATACCCTATTTAGAAAAAATACCCATAGGATCACCTTATGCATATACGAATTTTGACGGACAAGAATATATTTACATGTCCACCATTCTATACTCCTAAATATGCGCAACAAGATATATTATTAGGAAATAACTTCACACAAAAATTTAAATTATATATACAACATCAAAATTATATTCAGTTATTATATATGTACGTATATATATATATATATATATATATATATATATATATATATATATATATATATATATATATATATATATATATACGTATATATATATATATATATACGTAATATATATATATATATATATATATATATATATATATATATACGTATATATATATATATATATATATATATATATATATATATATATATATATATATATACGTATATATATGTATATATATATATATATATATATATATATATATATATATATATATATAACACTCTACTCAAGTAGCTAACAAGGCTTGTCAATTTTCTAGAATTTCATGTTTCTCCACTACTATCTGTTCCAGGCCTTAATGTGATCCTCCTGTAGAGGTGTATATTGGCTACTATAAGTTTCATACCCTCATTATTTTTTGTTATCCTCACCATGCCCCCCCCAACATCCGTGGTCATAGCTTCCCTCATATTGATATGTGTAGCATTGTTCCTCATAAAGATTTTAAGAAGTTTGTGGATTGTAATTTTCATTATATCCATTTAGGTTGGATTAATCGATATTATAAGGTGCAACCATAATATGAGGAGACACATTTAGAAGATGTAGTGATGTGTGGTTGTAATAAGCACCCAATTGACATTGTGAACCATAATGTGTTGAACACTTCATTTAATTTTTTTTTGAAAGAAATAAATTACCAAAATGAATCTAAGATAGAAAAAACTAAGAATGATCTAAGATAGAAGGGAAAAAAATCTATAAGAAATTATGGAATAAAACTAAGAATTATAAAACAAGACTACGATTATGGAACCAAAATTAAGATGGAAATTTAAAATTATGGAATAAAACAAAAGTTATAAAACCAACTAAAATTACAAACAAAAGAATGTATTCTAAATAGACAAGTCATTAGGTTTGAAAAACAATCTATCCCATCCCTCAGCGATGACACTAAATTTGATGTGTGTCGTTCACCTATGAAATCACTAGCAGGAGTCCTAGAGTTTAAACTCTTGAAAAGGCAGTCAAATCCTTGCAAGCAATGAGTCAACTTTCTAGTATTAAGGTATCATTCCTAGGGATGACAAAAGAGGGTTGAATTCCAAAACCGATAGCAAGAAGAAGAAGGAAACATCCAAATTGTTGAGAGAGTTTGATTAAAACTAAAATGGAATTGAGAGGTATAAAAATAAAACTAACTAATCATACAATGAAAGGGACTTGGGTTCTGGGGGGTCACCACCAATAACCATGCTTTTACTTAATGAATCAACTCCTAATTTTCAATAATCAAATCAAGACCACATGGATTCATGTCCTTTTAAACAAATATCACAAGGTCAGACTTCCCACAAACCAATTGATCCCAAATTTTATAGATCCTTGTCCAACCATCTAACATATCATTGTCTGATATCTCATTGAGGAACATGTGAAATCTATTTCGACGTTCAAACTCATGGGTTAGATGATCACATCACCATAAGCTATAACAAATGAGTCAAACACATAGAAAGATCATAAAATCCATCAATGGATATTATCAAGAGATCATGGCTTCGTTCTTCTGAGGATCTAGGATATCAACACCCCCAGAAGAATATAATCATTCTACCAAATAAAAAGTATAAGATCAGATGGATAAAAAAGATAACAATCGTAATAAGGGATTATGGGTTCATTCCCATGGGGATCTGAGATCACATCACCACACAAGAGTATATCAATTCATCCAATGATCAAATCAGAAATGGAAGGAAAGCATTCTTTTACTAACACCTTGGAGTTAATAATATCAAATAAGAACAAGATATGGGACTAGTCCCCATGCCCCAGTAGGGAACTACTCAGACATAATAATAAAAGAGAAGAAGAATACAATATGAAGACTGGATACAAAGATAGAAATCTTCAAAGAAGAGACCAATTTTATGCATGGACTCCCTATTATTTTAGATAAGGGGAGTAAGGGATGAATGCCCTAGAATAGGTTGTTGTTGGCAGTTGAAAATCTCTATTTCACAGTGCCAATCAATCGACTGACGTTCCCAGTTAGTCAGATGGGTTTGGTGGGTTGTAAGAATTCAGATTCTCAGGCCAGTGCACTTCCTTTGACTTGGTTGACTAGAGAAAAGTCAATTAGTTTTTGTGGAAGCTGGTTTGGCACATGTCGATATTCTGGGATGATATCTTTGTTTAGCCTAAAGTTATGTTGCTCAAGATTTGACTACATCAATGACTTTCTTGTTTTGGCATTTGACTAATAAATGAATCGTGAGTCGATCAACCAATATGGTGAGCCCATAGAGTGAAATTCTTGAAAATTGGGATCTACTCATGTGAGTCGATCGAATCATGAGCCTGGCGGTTTAGGGAGTGTAGTTTAGCACCTCTAATCTTCTACTTCTTTTTAGGTTCTTGTATTTGGTGTTCAATGAACGTAAATCCTACAAAATGTGAAGAAAAGTGATAAGAATTCTAATAAAGAGTAAAAGCATACAAGAATTCATGTTGAAAGAATAGAAACCAAATCTTAAGACTTAAAGCAATACACAAAAAGTTAATGTTTTCATTGTGGATCCCCCACCATTTATAGAAGAATGAGGGGTGGGAACCCTAGAATAATAGACTGCTAGCGGCTAACGTAAAAGCTTGTTTCGTGATGCCAGTGGATCGACTGGGAATCCTAGTCGGTCAACCGGGATGCGCGATAGAGCAAGTCCAAGGAAGTTCCTCAAAACCATAGTAACGGGTGTTGTGTAGGTCTATTCTAGGGACGAAACGAGTGTGAAGAAGTATTCAGTTCCACTGACTGACGTGACGAAGTTGCCCCATTGGAAATTGGATCAATCATTTCAGGAGTCAAAGTCTCTTGATTCATTGTGATGGTACAACTCCTAGCTTTGAACCAAATTGGTCAGTTGGCTAAGTGAGTCGATTGACTATCCTGATGCACTAGGGTGAATATGGGTGCATGAGTCAATCGACTAGCAAGATAAGTCAATCGATTGGTGACCCTAGAAGTGAATGTAAGTTCATCTAAAGTCCTCAATTCTTGATTCTTTGCTTGTTTGATTTCAATGGTTAAGATTCCTATAATTAAAGAGAACAACTAATAAGAAATCACAATAAGGATATGAAATGAAGAAAATAACAATTAATTCCTAATTCCAAGAAAAATTAACAAAAAATATGAAACAATTGTCCATAAGGATGCAATTAAGATGGATGAATATCCTTTCATCAAAATACCCCAAACTAGAATGTTTTCTCATCCTTGAGCAACAACAATTTGCAAACATGAGTCAAATTGTACTAGCGACATGTCTTCCTTACTCATAATAGTATTACTTTATTCCTTACCTCCTTTCTTGGTGAAGAGACCTAATATCTAGAAGTAGAAAGCACAAAATTCCACATTCTCTATCAAATATATTTATGACAAGTTTCATTTCCCATTTGTTTTTATGCTCCCAAATATTTTTGCATGTTCTACACATGACCATAGTTTTTGGGTGGATTTTTGGGGTTATTTGAATTCCCCTAGGTAGAAAAAGGAGTGAAAGAGGTATAGAGGAAAGTGGTCTCTCTGCTATTTGACTTGAGACCTTTGTACATTGATTGCATTACTTTCTGTGCACTTTGGCATTTTTTCTTAATGGCACTCCCTGTTACATTTATAAGGGGTATAGAAGAAGCAGGGTGCCTCCCTGAACTTGGAATTTGGCACATCTTTTTGGATTTTGAATTTATTTTGGAGAGATAGAGATATAAGAGAGTGGTTGAAGAAGTTTGGAAGAGAACTAATCATGTGCATCTTACATTTGAAAAAAAATCAATTTAAGAGCCTGTCACATTGATTCAACTTTCCTTGTCAATTGCAACATACAAGAATTATGATAAGCTATATAACAATTTGAATAGAGAAAATTTGTGTTTGATTCCTACCAATTCAATAACTTGCAAACATTACCAAGGGGCAATTCTATTTTGAGTTCATAGGTGACATGATGGTTTCTAAACATGACATTTTTATCAAAAGTTTTACAAGAAGGATTCACTGCATTCAACACGATAATTTGATACAACACATATTTGTCTGGATGACTAGATAAAAGCCAGTTCTCATCATGAAAAACAAAGGCAAACTGAATACATGCAAAAAGAAAAGGAAATATAGATATGCTAAAAAATATAAAAGGGGTGGAAACGCTATGTACCACCCACCTCCATCCAAAAATAAGATGTTTCACATCTCGTCCAAATCCTAAATTTGAGATGGGAGGGAAAGAGATCACTGTGGTGGAGGGTAGGGTGGAGCGGATGAGGAGGTAGGGTTGTAGCAGTAGTTCCCACAATACGGGGAGTTGGGGCCAGGGTAAGCCAAATAATGGGCCTCATACTGCTCATAGGGGTGCAATCCACATGTCCAGACTTTGAGGAATGTTGCATGAGGTATATGTGGTTGGGATGATGTCCTTGGCCCTACTATTCACGCTCTATCCAGTCCATCTATTGTTGGACCTCATAGAATCGATAAGGCATGTCAGAACCTGCATCTTTATTTGTGTGCCACCTGGTGCAATGTCGAGTCTGAGGAGGATGATAGTGGGTCACCTCATTGTTTTCCTCCATATAGACAATTCATCAATGGCCATTGGGACTGAGGGTGGTTCCCTATGGAATGGGGTTCTTAAGATGAAACCATTGGATATGCGTTGATAGGTCAGATAGCTCATAAGGGAGGTTTGCTACTACAAACCTAGTGTGTCAGGGAAGCTCTAGTTGGACATTGGGGTCACCAAATACAAGATAGTATATACCTATGGCACCATAAAAAGTGACATGGATGAAGCCCCTTTAGTGGTATTTTCTAGAAGGGAATATGAGTGAAGCCCAAGATGGCGATTATAAATGTCACAAGATGGTTGATGCTAAAGGTGGAGGTAGTGCTAAAATTGGTCAAAATGTGGATGTGCTCCAGGATGGCCTTCTCCCAGTTGATGAGCTCATTGTGAAGAAGGAACCACAAGGTATATTGATCTATCTGAGTAATGGTGCCCTGATTTTATGTCCTACTGTAGATGGTTCATGTCATGATCTAGTAAAGAAAACAAATGACTGGATTGTGGATGTTGGAGTCTTTGGGACTCTAGGGAAGAGTGGGGGACATCCCAGTGATCTCTACCCAGAACTTTTTTGGATCGTACCTTTTGAGGTAATCATTGTAGTAACTCTTCAAGCATCTGGAGAGACAAGAGTCATCTCCGCCATTGAGGATGATGGAGGTGATTTTCCTGGGAGATATTTCCACATTCTCCCTAAAAATTTGTATTAAGCATCTAGAGTCACCCCAAGTGTTGTGGAGTTTCCATATGGTGGACATGAACTCTAGTGTGGGGTCACAAAAGATAGAGCAGATCCTATAGGGGAAGTGGAGGATGTGGTCGATGAACATGATCTAGTTGATGAAATCACATGTATTGAGGGCATTGAGTGTCTCGTAGCATGCCCATCAAGGAAGTGATACACTGATGATTCTCAAAAACTCAAAGCAGGTGATGTGGTCATTGTCAATGAATTGCACATAGTTTCTAGAATGAGGGTCAATATGTGGTTCGCATAGCGTGGTAGAACTCGGGTCATGGCAAGAGGCGTTCCTAGACTCAACCCCATCAAGGAGGTCATTGAGGTTGTGGAGGTCTTGCTCCAACTCCTCAGTGATGTCAGGGAAGGACTTGAAAGTGGGCTCTCAAATGTGGATTCCAAAGGCATGGCGATGACGAGGGTTGCGGGACACAACCTGCTTGAGAAGGGATTTTCCCTAGCATATGCAATTGAGTAGACCACTTCAAGATCTGACCTCTTGAGACATTTTCTTGTTATTGTAGGTAGCATGTAACTCGAATGAAATATCAAGTCAATCAACTCACTAGGGAGAGTGCTAGTGTTGAGGAGGCGTCAGTCGGTCGGATTGGTTAGATGAGTCGATCGACTCAAGAAGTTAGGATTGTTGGGAAATATGGGCACACAATGTAGGAGCGGAATCTAAAAATTTATCTATCTACATTCCCATAACAACAAGATTGTGTCAACTACTATGACTCAAGCAAGTAATGCCTGATCCTTGAGCAAGTTCTGTGACAAAACTCACGTCAATGTAACTATTTATATTTGCCCTTGGATGGTCGTTGTGCAATTCTTGGTCTTCACTATGAATAACAAATAAGAATAGATTTTGTAGCATCTCCTGTGGTCACATCACATACTATAGTCTGACTTTGTTCTCCTAGTAGCAACCAAAGGGCTCCATCCTCTAGAATAGTCCATAAAGACCAACTAGAACTCTTATCGTTCAACTAGAATAAATAGGAAGGAGTTTCCCCTCTTGTTGATTTACTTGTGATGTCCGTCTCGGGGAAAACGAGATCAACGAATGCGGAAGCGATTAACTAGCAGTGGAATTATTAAAAATCACTAAAAATTAAAACTTTTTGTAAAGAGATCTTTAAATGATAAAACTCTTTCATAAAGAAACATAATAAGTTGTTTACAACATGATTCATCATCACATCTCTATAAAATCACATCTCGAGTGATTACCACATCAATTGCTCTGTTACCTGTACAAAGCAAGATACACAAATCTCGAGGCATTAAGCCAAAATCTCATATCTACTTTAAACATCTACTGACTCCTAGGACCTGAGATATTTGAACAAATAAAGATATAATTTGTTGTGAAAAAATGGATTTAATTTAAAATAGCCTTGTTGTTTGATTTGTGGGCTTTATTGGTTATTGGGCCCAATAACAAGGAAATTCAATTAATTAATGAATAATTGAGTTGTTGAGAAAAGAGAGATGAGGTGGAAACCTCTAGAAGGCAAAGGAATGTAATCCAAGAATGGATTTAGTGCCTCTTAGGTTCCAAGGAGTCCAAAGTTGCATAAAGAGTGCAATAAGAAAAGAAAAGTTCAATTAAGTATTTCTTTATTAAGAAATAAATTGAAAATATTGATGAAATGTGGAAAATAAGTAAAAAGAAGTACAAGTGAGTTATCCTTGGTGGAATTTCGTATCCCAAGGATTCCTAATAATAAAAGGAATACCAATGAGTAAAATAAAAGAGAAATAAAGAGAAAACCTCAAAAAGATATATTTTAATGAAGAAATAAGCAAGATAATGTGAAATAATGCATATTGATGCATTTAAGGATAATGAGTATTCCTTAAAAAGAAATTTCGAATTATTAGAGTTCCTTGGGATCCAAGGAGTCCCAATGAAGAAAGAGGAAAGAGGAAATAGCATGATTGCAAAATAAAAGGATAATAGGAATACATAATTAATGAATTATGTGGTTTTGTTAAGAAGAAAGTATTTCCTACTTAAGGAAAATGTAATTTCAAATCTAATGGATTAAAAGGCAGCAATAAAGAAAGTAAGGGAGAGGTTTTTCGTATTCCTAAATATCCAAGGTAATAAGGAATATCCAAAGTTGAGAGAGAGAGATAGAGAAGAATACTTCTCCTTGTAGAAATGTGATTCTTTTTAAAGGAAGGACTTCGTTTCGTTGTGGGCAAGCCTCCCCAGGGCTTCGTTGACCCTCCCCTATATAAGGGGTAGAGTTCAGAGTTGAGTTAGAGGGTATTCCGTGCAACCATCTGTCTCTTCTTCGTCTCCTTCTTCTTCTTTGTCCTAACCCTAACGAAGGAAGCTAGGGCTATCTCAGGGACAACAGATAGTTGTGGTGCGACCTCGGTGGGGGCACGAAGCTACCCCAAAAATCTGGGATGGTTGGCTTCCTTTCCCTTTTCTCCCAACCTCGCTCGAAGCCCATGGCAGACCTGCAACGTTCGATGCTTGGGACGCTATTGCTGGCTGACTCTGGCCACCTCCGCCGTTGATGGGCAGCACTCTAGGTGCGGCAGGGCAAGTCTAAGCTGGTCGATGAAGGGCGGCAGCCGCCGGACCCTGGGAGGGGAGACAAACTTCCCTGCAAATGAACCTGGTCGGCGGACAACAGGGTTCGCGAGGAAGGTGATGAACCAGGGGGTTGTTGACGACTTTACCCCTCCACACAGTTCATCGCCAATCGCTTACGCAAGGGGCATATGGGTAATTCCGTTATGTTCCAAATCGCGAGAGCAGTGTTGCAAGTTAAAGGCTATGTGGCGCCTCCCCATTGGCTCAAGTAAGTGTATTAATGAAAAAATCATAACTCTTAAATGGTAGCTCCGATGAGAACATATAATACATGAATTTTGCTCAGAAAAACGAGAGGAATCCATTAAAAATATAGTTGAAGCTTGATTCATTTTGCAATTCGAAAAGTAATAGAAGATATCAATTTTAATGTATTAATGTTTAAAGAACCCTATTTTGAGATGAATAATATATTTATAAGGGTTTAATAGATGATTAAAGTTGATGTTAGCCTGTGAATTATGAAAAGGAACATTAGGTTGAAAAAGGATGAACTTTCCATAAAATTAGTTAATTTAGAGTTTCAGATGCATGAATATACTTTAATGGGCCTTGAAACCCTAATGTTGACTAATTCGACTATTAATGGCTTTAATTATTCGATTTCATATATAGAACTGAGTTTTCATGGTTAAAAGCTATTTTGAGCATTAAAGTTCCTAATTTGTGGATTAATACCCTAAATGTAGTAATTAGGGTTTTCTCATGAATAAAAGGTGGAATTAATAGCAAATCGAGTTCATATGTAATTTAGACAATAATGAACTATGAATTGATGATAAATGTGTATAATGATCTTGTCATGGATTAAAGGGATAAAATAGTAACTTTAATGAAAAGAAGCTTAATTGATGATTAACGTGTCTGTAATATGAAAATAGGGTTATATGTTGTTAAGATAACCTTAATGTTGAAGAATAGACGATATAAAATTAGGGTTTATGAGTAATGGCTTAAAATTAGGGTTTAATATGGTAAAAGATGAAGGGAAACCCTAATTGCAAAATGAAACCCTAAAATGGATACAGAAACCCTAGAAAGTGAACCAAGTTAATAAAGTAGGTTCTTGATAAAGTGTGTAATAAATAGAGTACATATTCTTTTCAGGAATTATGTGATTGTTGAATTACTTGGATTGCATGTTTGGTTGATTTTACTTAATGCTTCTGAAATCATCAAATTAGGTATGTGGTTACGCTTATGACTACCTGAATTAGTTTTCTGGGATTTTATCGATGTTTCCATCGTGGCTTGAATTAAATTGTTGGATGTATTTAATTCATGCAAGGTATAATGTGAATATGACTATCACATAAGAAATATGCCTACTAGCTCATATCCTAGTCCCCTCTGTAGCTTAATGGGTCGACCTAGTAAATGGCTACCAATGGGGTAGGCCCATGAGGTCATTGGATGACTTAGTAAATGGCTACCAATGGGGTAGGTCCATCAAGTCACATTGAGTTAGAGATTGGACTACCTATGGGTAGTGCCATGCGACTCAACCCTAGATATTGATCTACCTGTTAGGTAGGATCATGCAGGGTCTAATAAGGATCTACCTAGAGAGAAGTAGTATCTCAGTCCGCTGCAGGGACATCACAGAGATAGGGGATAGGAAAGGATTGAGTAGTATGGTTTAAAACGTAATCTTGGATGTTAAATGATATTTGGTTGACTAAATTGTTAACATAGTCGCACATTTATTATTTCCCCCACATACCAGCTTCTTGCTGACCGACGTTTTGTTTTTCGGCGTTTTAGGTACAACTGAAAAGAACAAACAGTAAAGTGGAAGATGTGAAATTAAATGAGAAATAACGTGCACATGAGGATTAGTTAGTTTAGCATCTTCATGGATAGAAGTTTAGAAATCCCAGTTTTTTCCAAGGTAAGAAAAGTTTTATTTTATACCAGTTTTCGGTTTAGTTGGTAAAGTTTATTAATTGTTATTGATTATTTGTCGAACCTTTGATCCTGTAATTGAATAATGGCTCTGTCCTTCGGGTCTCCCTTAATTGGGGGTTACCGGGAGGCGGGGTCGTTACAAATGGTATCAGAGCAAATTCCCCTCCAGTAGGTGGGGCCCATATGGGCATATGACATGCCACTCTAGAGCCATGCGGTCCAGGCAAGTTGGAAAGGGCTATCCGTAGAGACGAGATGAAGCCGCCCTTGCGCTGGTAGCCAAGGACGAGAGTTGGGTGTCCGTGAGCCATTGTGGGTTTGCACTGAAATGGGGTCAGATTATGAGGCCATATAGTTGAACCTTGACGAGGACGTCAAGAGTCTAAGTGGGGGAGATTGTAATGTCCCAAGATTTGGGGCCTCAGATAAAATGATCTTATAAGGAATGATTGGGCTACCCATATCACCAAGGTGCACCTCTTTTTCAGGAAGTCCATCTCTAAATAACTCCATAGTTAAGCGTGCTCAACTTGGAGTAGTAATAGGATGGGTGACCAGTCGGGAAGTTGATCCTGGCTTCGCATGAGTGTGGACAAAGCGTACAGTTAAGGCTAGTGGTGGTCTGTGGGGCCAGTCGTCATTCCTGAAACTCTACTAGAGCCTTGGGCAATGGGCCATGGATGTTACAAATGACACATAGGACATTCTATCTACAAGACTTGATAGACAATGTCTCCACCTGAGAATCACTGCTGTCCCTGGTGTTGCTGCTGCTGCTCACCCACTGATGGGTTCCTTCGTCTGCGATGTCTACCTAAAAAGTCGAATCCCACGGGGGTGAGACAATTTGAATAATTGTCCCAGCGAGAGTTATAACTCTCCGCCAGAAGCTTTGTTATTGCAATAAAGGAATAACATTAAATAATAGGATTCTAAACATTCAAGCAAATTTAACATTGTATAACTAAGTGAAGCAACATTCTTTTAAGAAATCATTTCAATTATAATTTAATTGAATGTCAAAGCATATAACAATAAGGAATATGAAGAACATGTATACTAGTTATTTAACTAGAGCACTATAAACAATGTATCATCAATCATTGTTCCTCGTAGTTCAACCTAAGCAGTTATGCTATACGGCTGATTACACTTTTCAAACATATTTATGCCCTGAGGAGATGAGTTACACCTCTCATTGTGACAGAGTGAGTTTTTACATATATATATTATTTAGTTTCTCTCTCTTACAAATTTAATTGTTCCAATTATGCCCTCAATCCTCTCTCTCTCACTAATTTATTTAAAGGGATCATCAATTTCACTTAAGACCACCCATAATGGTACATAAAGTCAATAATACAAGTATCATGACATTTAGTCAATTGACATATTCAATAATCAAATTGGGACTCTAATTTTGCACCATAGGTAAATCATAGCATCATAAAGCTTTGCCTGAAATCTCATTTCAATTGGACTTACCAATTTGGAGTTCTTTACTTTTGAAATTTTGGTGTATTATGTCACCTAATCTAGTCTAGGACCTAGGTTTTCGATTTAATTGGCCTTTTATGTTGTCACGCGGCCATTTTCCTTACTTTGGCGCGGCCCCTCGCTGGGATTCGATTTTAACCGTCTGATCTGCTGATCAGGGATCGCGCGAGATCCAAC
Source organism: Alisma plantago-aquatica (assembly GCA_963693085.1). Lineage (NCBI taxonomy): Eukaryota > Viridiplantae > Streptophyta > Magnoliopsida > Alismatales > Alismataceae > Alisma > Alisma plantago-aquatica. The sequence goes on along the minus strand of OY856413.1, from coordinate 89,213,040 downwards.
GGCCCCTGGATCGTCCCTAACTCCCGCAAGACCTGGTCTTCGCCCGCGGCAGCGCATCAACATCTCCAAAACAGCTAGCGCCCAAATCTCGTCACCTCAGCACGAGATATTTGGAGGATAGACTCGTCTCACCGAGACGAGTTCAACAACCCTCTACTAACTTCCCCTCGTCCACGCAACTGGGAGAACAAACTCCCGATTCCTCGTGCCTCTCACTGGCGGCGGCGCACGGTTTAGGGCTTAGCCCTCTACTCCACCCCGGGTCTATAAAAGACCCCCAAAAGCTTCCCTGACCTCCCTTTTATCATTCTGCACCATCGATTCCACCGGGACTTGCCCCCTTTTCCCTTACGGAAAGCACCTCCAACTCACCCCTTCTTCGACCTCGCCCTCCCTCCAGCGGTCCTCTCCGCTCAATAAAATGTGACTGCACCATCTACGGGTCTTGGCGTGGCGACCGACATCCTCTGTTGGAGCCGCGAAGGCCTAGGACATTGGGTCGACTAGCCGCCGCAGCCGAGCTCCAAAGCTCCACCGTCGGCGAGGTTGGGACCATCTCGGAGCCACGGGAAGATCGCCACAGTATCAGTAGACGGCCGCGAACCTATTGACTCCCTCAATCCAACCCGAGGGCAGGTAACTCGCAACTTTCCTCTTCGACCTGTGCTAGCCTGTTTTGGATGGAAATCGGCGCCTAGACCATCTTTTCTGACAAGCCCGACCTCCCCACAATCGCCATGAGTCTGCGAACTCAACCTGATGGACCACGTATCCCATCTCACTCCCTAGAACCACATCCCACTTGATCGATCTCTCCCATGTTGCCTCGCTGCAGCCATGGTGCGAGCAACAATCAAAGGGGTGATCTTCCCCTTCTACCCTTGCCCGGTCATGATGCATAGGTGACCCCCAGGGGTACTTTTGACCTTTCACTTGTTGGCCCGACCGTCCAAAACGAGCACTTGCTCACGGGTCAGTGAGAGGGTCCGGTTGGTCGGATCCCTCGCATGATCCGCGAGGCAGAGCTCGCAAGTCTTTTTTTTATTTTTGTTTAATTTCTTTAGAATTCCCTGATTGGTCGATTTTCAATTAATTATAGAAAATAGTAGGATCATCAGAAAATAGCAAAACTATATATCATTTTGATCAAAAAAATATGCTCTATTCATATAAAATATGATCAGACCCTATTGATCATTCATGTTCGAAAATGTAATCTAAACCCATTTTAATCAATGTTATATGATTATCTTTAGGATGATCTTAATCAAATGTTGATATCTTTCAATCTTTGATCCTGACATGAGTTAGAATAACCCTGAATCTCGAAATCTTAATCCAATATGATCAAATCTTCAAGGATCATAACTAGACTCTTCCATATGACTTTCTTATTTCAATATTTGTTGAAAACATCATATCAAACCATAATCTTCTAAGATCTCTTTAAGAACTTGATTAATCAACCTCCTTTGGTCAACTCTGATCTCAAGGATCAGGAGTACCCTAATGATGACTCTAATGATCCAAATCCAATGATCTAAACCCTAAGGATCTAAACCCTAATGATCTAAACTCTAAAGTTATAAGAAATGATAAAGACAGATTTGTAACATAGGGTTACTCATATTTCAGGAGGATCTTCTCTCAACCCTTGATCTAGGAACCTGTGAGGATCAGATCTGCTAAAAGGTACGTGGTTATAAGTATATGACTAGTTTTCCATGGTTGTTAAAAGTATTGTACTTGGATGCAACTACTTTATAAATGTGCTTGGATGAAACACTATAGTGTATTTTCCTTTGACGACAAAAACTCTAAATATAAGATGAAAGGTTAGATGGATTGTAGCTACATGCACTACCTAATGCTGGATGTATGTGCCTAACATGGATGTATGAAATCTGGCCCATGTTAGATGTATGTATCCCTCTCTTTTTCTTCTCTATGGCCCACATTAGATGTATGTTGAAACGGTGCTTGAAGTAGTACAATCGCATCAAATGACATGTTAAAAGAAATGTTTACCTAATTATCACTTCGCTTAAAGAATATGATTTGTGCTTATCTCATTTTGATTTCAAAAGTTACCTTTCTTATGCAACCATACTATAGTATCTTTTTCTACCACATACTCTTTTGACTCGTGTTTTGTTTCCCGTATTTTTAGGTACAAAGAACTTGTGAAACAATGGAGTAAAAGAGATGATCAAAGTACCTGAATGCATAATAAATGAGGAAGGAGGATATATTAGATAGATTTCTGTTCTTCTTATCTATTTCATGATAGATGTATTTTTTCCCTTTCCAGTACTTTGAGGATGATAATATCCTATGTATCTCTATTATTTCTTTAGAACTATTTATATCTCTTCTCTCCATTCGAATAAGTTATGTATGACTTTATTTATCCTCAATGAATGGTGGTTATTGTGGCTATTAATTGTTGTTCGTGAACTAGATCTTGGCATATCTCTGGTTTTAGTTGACTTCACTAATTTCTTGTATTTTCCCTTTTGACATTTATAAGATATTAGTGCACGCATATCTGTTTATGTCATTATGGAAAGTATATAGAAATTGGGGTCGTCACAGTTGGTATCAGAGCCAAGGTTCATACAACATAGTCACATGAACCCATTCACTCTATTGTGAGTCTAGGGTAGTCCTTGAGTTTGGGATACGAAGGGTTGAGGTGACTAGGATAGCATCTGCCTAAGGTCTGGCTAAAGTCTCCGAGCCACTTTGCTTGGCAATCACGAGGCTACCTATAAGGCAGTGTGAGTCTACCTGGCCGATACTCTATGTTCCCATACTTTTGGGATTATCCTATTTAGGACCCTCTCATCTCTAGAAAATTCCCTCTTACCTCTTTCTCTAGGAATATTTCCCTCTCATCTCGACTTTAAAATTCCCTTCTCACCTTATAAGGCTAAGAAAATGTCTCTCTATTTAGACAAGTCTTAAGGACTGACTTATAAGGACCGTCTTAGGATATCCTCCACAAATTGTAACATTAAGAACTTTAATAATGAGAAAAAAAATGAAAATGATAATTGAAATGATAATCATGATAATGATGATAATAATGAAACTTTTGAGAGATAAACCCTGATTTGTTTAATTAATTTCAGGATGCCTCCAAAAACCAGAAACTCAAGATCCTCTGAGGAATCTCACTCTCACAAAAGGAAGGACCCTGAAACCTCTGAAAATCCTGATCCTACAGGCCAAGAGAGATGGGAAGAACAGAAGAAGGCTCTTTTTGACTTCATGGAAACCCTAGTCAACCGAGCCATCCCAGAACCCAGTAACCCTAGGGCAAGAGAAGTAACGGTGATAGATTTCGTCAAGTTAAACCCTGATTCCTTATGGGGGGAAGACCAACCCGAAGTGATGGACAAGGCCGAAGCCTGGCTTCTGTCCATGGAAAATGGATTCCGTACCCTAGGAGTCCCTGAAGAGAAGAAGGTCACCTTTGCAACCCATATGCTTAAGGGAGGGGCTAGGATATGGTGGGAGAATTATGGCGGGAATAGGGGAGGAGAGGTGGATGCCATGTGTTGGGAAGCCTTCAAAACCCTATTCACCGACCGTTTCATGCACATAGCTGAAAGGAAGAGGAAGGAGGTGATGTACATGGAGCTCAAGCAAGGCAAGTTGTCAGTGGCCGACTACACTAGACAGTTCAGGCTTTTGGAGCGCTATGCCCCCATCCGTACTGAAGAGCGTCTCACTGAGAACTTTGTGGACCGTCTTACCACACAGTTAAAAACCCTAGTCATAGCCTCCCGTCCTCGAAATCTGGATGAAGCCCTAGATATGGCCCTTCGGCAGGAGAGAGAGCAGGGTTTGCAGAAGCCACCTAGCATGGGGTACCTGGGGTTAACCACCACTGAAGAGGAGAAGTTCAAGAAGTTCCACCCCGGCCACAACAAAGGATCAGGAAAGGGAGGAGGTTCAGGAAGGAAAGGTCCAAAGAACAGCAAGCTGATGGACTGTCGCAACAAGTGCAAGACCTGCGGATGAGGACACGATGTACCTTGTCGCTACACCAAGCCCGTCTTCTACAACTACAAGAAAGAGGGACATTTCCTTGCCAAGTGTCCCAATGCATCAGTCCTTGGCAAGCATCCGTCCGGTGCTCCACCCCCTCAGGGACATCACAACGCCAGGGTTTTTGCAGTGACAGCAGAAGAAGCTAGGGTAAATCCAAATCAGCTTGTGGAAGGTAAACTTTAAATCTTTTTCATATATTCAATATCTCGTTCAATGCCTTCAATTACTTAAATTCGAAATTATCATATGTAGGCATTGTATTCTTGAATGGACATCCTGTTAGAGCACTATTTGATTCTAGATCTACAAACACATTCATTTCTCGAAATCTGGCATCCATGTTAAATCTAAATATAAGGGATCTGGGGTATATTTTGGATGTGACAACTCCTAGTGGCAGAATTCTCACAACCTTGCAGAAAACTGATGTTCTCCCTCTCAAATTCGAAAATCATGACCTGCCTTTCGAATTTATCCTCTTGTCTATGGAAGACTTTGGTGTTATTCTCAGAATGGACTGGCTATATGAATATTATGCAACAATTGACTGTAGGGACAAGTTGGTACTTCTTTCTCGTCCTTATAACCGTCCTGTGGTGATACCTAAGGGGAACGGATTCTGTAATAATATAATAATTTCTTCTCTCAAAGCTAAGAAGCTAGTAAATAAAGGGTGTAAAGTCTTCCTCGCATTTGTCTCAGAGACCAGTCCTGCCCACGGGCCTGTAGAAAGACTGGAGGTGGTACGTGATTTTCTTGATGTATTCCCGGAGGATCTTTCTGGGCTGCCTCCAGACAGATACATAGAGTTCTCTATAGACATTCTTCCTGGAACCACTCCGATTTCTAGGGCACCGTATAGGATGGCCCCTGCTGAGCTGATGGAGCTGAAGAAACAACTACAAGAACTCCTTGATAAAGGTTTTATCCGCCCTAGTGTCTCCCCTTGGGGTGCTCCTGTTCTCTTCGTGAAAAAGAAAGATGGTTCTATGTGGATGTGTATTGACTATCGCATGTTGAACCAGGGTACTATTAAGAACAAGTATCCTCTCCCTCGCATTGATGACCTCTTCGATCAGCTTCACACTACTAAAGTCTTCTCAAAAATTGATCTCCGTTCTGCTACCATCAACTGAAGGTCAAAGACTCCGACATTTCTAAAACTGCTTTTTGAACTCGTTATGGGCATTACAAATTTCTGGTGATGCAATTCAGGTTGACCAATGCACCAGGTGTATTTATGAATCTGATGAACAAGGTCTTCCAGCCCTATCTTGATGATTTTGTGGTTGTCTTCATTGATGATATTCTGATCTTTTCTGATTCTATGGAGAAACATCAGGAACACTTGAGGACAGTTCTCGAGATTTTACGAACCCAGAAGTTCTATGGCAAGCTATCTAAATGTGAGTTCTGAATCGATAAAGTCATGTTTTTGGGACACGTCATCTCTGGAAGCACTATTTCTGTTGATCCCGCCAAAGTCTCTGCAATGCTTGATTGGAAACCTCCTCGTAATCCTTCAGAAATTCGGAGTTTCCTGGGTCTAGCCGGATACTATCGTCATTTTATTCCAAACTTCTCCAAAGTTGCACTTCCTCTAACCAAGCTTACTCGGAAGGACGAGCACTTCATCTGGTCAGCCACTTGTGAGTCCAGTTTCCAGTAGTTAAAGCAGATGTTGACGTCGGCTCCTGTTCTTGTTCTACCCTCTGGCAATGAAGGGTTTGTGATATTCACTGATGCTTCAAGGAATGGATTAGGGTGTGTCCTGCAGTAGAATGGTAAGGTAGTGGCCTTTGCGTCTAGACAGCTGAAACCCAATGAACTTAATTATCCCACCCATGACTTGGAATTAGCTGCAATCATTCATGCCCTCAAGATCTGGAGGCACTACCTGTACGGGGCAACATTCGACATCTTCACTGATCACAAAAGCCTGAAGTACATTCTGACTCAGAAGGACTTAAATCTGTGCCAGCGTCGGTGGATCGAGTACTTGAAGGACTATGATTTCACTATTGACTATCATCCTGGTAAGGCAAATGTAGTCGCTGATGCCCTTAGTAGAAAAGGGGCAGTATGTGCATCTCTTTCCATCCCTGAATGGAGGAACATGGAGAATCTAGTGGGCTGGAAACCGTAGTTTCTGTCTGATCGTGTGCATGTTAATAACATTTCCATCACGTCCAACCTGCATTTCGAACTTCTTGAGGCACAAAAGGCTAGTCCTGATCTTGCAGAGCTATCTTCTCTCCTTTCGAGGCTGCAAACGCATCTGTCTGTGGGTCTTGATGGTGGTCTCCGTTACAAAAATCGTATGTGGGTTCCTGAGCAGTCAATTGTAAAGACATCAATCCTAAATGAGGCACTGGGTCCAAGTACACAGTTCCTCTAGGCACGACAAAGATGTACAAAGACCTACAACGTCAGTTTTGGTGGAGAGGCACGAAGCGTGATATTGCCGATTTCGTGTCCAGGTGTCTGACATGTCAGAGGATCAAAGCGGAACATCAGAGACCAGGCGGTCTACTACAACCCCTTGAGATTCTGGAATGGAAATGGGAACACATCACCATGGATTTCGTGGTGGGGTTACCCAGGACCAGGAAGGGATACGACGCTGCATGGGTCATAGTGGATCGTCTCACCAAATCAGCTCATTTTCTTCCTATGAAGACAACTGCAAAGGTTTCTGAGTTGGCTGACCTCTACATACAGGATATAGTACGTCTGCATGGAGTTCCAGCGTCTATTGTCTCAGACAAGGACCCAAAGTTCACGTCAAAGCTGTGGAAGCAGGTTCAAGAGGAATTGGGCACCAAGTTGAACTTCAGTACAGCCTACCATCCGCAAACAGACGGGCAGTCAGAGCAGATAGTACAGATTATAGAGGATCTTCTGCGAGCTTGTGTCCTCGATTGGGAAGGCTCATGGGACTATTACTTGCCTTTAGCTGAATTCGCCTATAATAACAGTTATCAGGCAAGCATTGGGATGCCTCCCTATGAAGCTCTTTATGGCCGACCTTGCAGGTCACCTTTACACTGGGATGATGTCGGAGAGCGTACCCTGATGAAATCCGAAGAGATGCAGTTGTATATTGATAAAGTTGCTCTAATTAGGCAGAGGATGAAGCGAGCACAGGACAGGCAAAAATCGTATGCAGATGCTCACAGAAAGGAACGTCAGTTCAAGGAGGGCGATCATGTCTTTTTGAAGATCCAACCTATTCGAGCTTTGGCCAAGAACAAAGGAAAGCTCAGTCCTCGTTATGTTGGACCTTTTAAGATTCTAGAAAGGGTTGGTGAATGTGCCTACCTCCTTACCTTGCCACCTCAGTATAGTGCCATGCATAATGTGTACCATGTATCTAATCTGAAGCCCTATGTCAAAGATTCCAGTCATATCTTGAATCATGAGCCTCTCGAATTGAAGGATGATTTGTCATATGCTGAATCCCCAGTCAGAATTCTCGACTTCAAGTCAAAGGAGCTTCACGATAATCTTCATATCGAAATGGTGAAAGTTCTCTGGAGCCACCATGATGAGACAGATGCCACCTGGGAACTAAAGACCAAGGTCGAGAAGAAGTATCCATACCTTTTTCACGCTGCTTGAATTTTGGGGACAAAATTCTTAAAAGGAGGGGAGAATGTGACAGAGTGAGTTTTTACATATATATATTATTTAGTTTCTCTCTCTTACAAATTTAATTGTTCCAATTATGCCCTCAATCCTCTGTCTCTCACTAATTTATTTAAAGGGATCATCAATTTCACTTAAGACCACCCATAATGGTACATAAAGTCAATAATACAAGTATCATGACATTTAGTCAATTGACATATTCAATAATCGAATTGGGACTCTAATTTTGCACCATAGCTAAATCATAACATCATAAAGCTTTGCCTAAAATCTCATTTCAATTGGACTTACCAATTTGTAGTTCTTTACTTTTGAAATTTTGGTGTATTATGTCACCTAATCTAGTCTAGGACCTAGGTTTTCGATTTAATTGGCCTTTTATGTTGTCACGCGGCCATTTTCCTTACTTTGGCGCAGCCCCTCGCTGGGATTCGATTTTAACCGTCCGATCTGCTGATCAGGGATCGCGCGAGATCCAACGGTCCCTAGATCATCCCTAACCTCCCACAAGACCCGGTCTTCGCCCGCGGCAGTGCAGCAACATCTCCAAAACAGCTAGCGCCCAAATCTCGTCACCTCAGCGCGAGATATTTGGAGGATAGACTCGTCTCACCGAGATGAGTTCAACAACCCTCTACTCAATTCCCCTCATCCACGCAACTGGGAGAACAAACTCCCGATTCCTCGCGCCTCTCACTGGCGGCGGCGCACGGTTTAGGGCTTAGCCCTCTACTCCACCCCGGGTCTATAAAAGACCCACAAAAGCTTCCCTGACCTCCCTTTTATCATTCTGCACCATCGATTCCACCGGGACTTGCCCCCTTTTCCCTGACCGCAAGCACCTCCAACTCACCCCTTCTTCGACCTCGCCCTCCCTCCAGCAGTCCTCTCCGCTCAATCAAACGTGACCGCACCATCTACGGGTCTCGGTGTGGCGACCGACATCCTATATTGGAGCCGCGAAGGCCTAGGACATCGAGTCGACTAGACGCCACAGCCGAGCTCCAAAGCTCCACCGCCGGCGAGGTTGGGACCATCTCAAAGCCACAGGAAGATCGCCACAGCATCAGTAGACGGCTGCGAACCTATTGACTCCCTCAATCCAACCCGAGGGTAGGTAACTCGCAACTTTCCTCTTTGACCTGTGCTAGCCTGTTTTAGACAGAAATCGGTGCCTAGACCATCTTTTCCGATAAGCCCGACCTCCCCACAATCGCCATGAGTCTGTGAACTCAACCTGATGGACCACGTAGCCCAGTTCACTCCCTGGAACCACATCCCACTTGATCGATCTCTCCCCTGTTGCCTCGCTTCAGCCATGGCGCGAGCAACAATCAAAGGGGTGATCTTCCCCTTCTACCCTTGCCCGGTCACGATGCATAGGTGACCCCCAGGGGTACTTTTGACCTTTCACTTGTTGGCCCGACCGTCCCAAACGAGCACTTGCTCACTGGTCAGTGAGAGGGTCCGGTTGGTCGGATCCCTCGCATGATCCGCGAGGCAGAGCTCGCAAGTCTTTTTTTTATTTTTGTTTAATTTCTTTAGAATTCCCTGATTGGTCGATTTTCAATTAATTATAGAAAATAGTAGGATCATCAGAAAATAGCAAAACTATATATCATTTTGATCAGAAAAATATGCTCTATTCATATAAAATATGATCAGACCCTGTTGATCATTCCTGTTCAAAAATGTAATCTAAACCCATTTTAATCAATGTTATATGATTATCTTTAGGATGATCTTAATTAAATGTTGATATCTTTTAATATTTGATCCTGACATGAGTTAGAATAACCCTGAATCTCGAAATCTTAATCCAATATGATCAAATCTTCAAGGATCATAACTAGACTCTTCCATATGACTTTCTTATTTCAATATTTGTTGAAAACATCATATCAAACCCTAATCTTCTAAGATCTCTTTAAGAACTTGATTAATCAACCTCCTTTGGTCAACTCTGATCTCAAGGATCAGGAGTACCCTAATGATGACTCTAATGATCCAAATCCAATGATCTAAACCCTAAGGACCTAAACCCTAATGATCTAAACTCTAAAGTTATAAGAAATGATAAAGACATATTGTAACATAGGGTTACTCATATTTCAGGAGGATCTTCTCTCAACCCTTGATCTAGGAACCTGTGAGGATCAGATCTGCTAGAAGGTACGTGGTTATAAGTATATGACTAGTTTTCCATGGTTGTTAAAAGTATTGTACTTGGATGCAACTACTTTATAAATGTGCTTGGATGAAACACTATAGTGTATTTTCCTTTGACGACAAAAACTGTAAATATAAGATGAAAGGTTAGATGGATTGTAGCTACATGCACTGCCTAATGCTGGATGTATGTGCCTAACATGGATGTATGAAATCTGGCCCATGTTAGATGTATGTATCCCTCTCTTTTTCTTCTCTATGGCCCACATTAGATGTATGTTGAAAAGGTGCTTGAAGTAGTACAATCGCATCAAATGACATGTTAAAAGAAATGTTTACCTGATTATCGCTTCGCTTAAAGAATATGATTTGTACTTATCTCGTTTTGATTTCAAAAGTTACCTTTCTTATGCAACCATACTATAGTATCTTTTTCTACCACGTACTCTTTTGACTCGTGTTTTGTTTCCCGTATTTTTAGGTACAAAGAACTTGTGAAACAATGGAGTAAAAGAGATGATCAAAGTACCTGAAGGCATAATAAATGAGCAAGGAGGATATATTAGATAGATTTATGTTCTTCTTATCTATTTCATGATAGATGTAGTTTTTCCCTTTCCAGCACTTTGAGGATGATAATATCCTATGTATCTCTATTATTTCTTTAGAATTATTTATATCTCTTCTCTCCATTCGAATAAGTTATGTATGACTTTATTTATCCTCAATGAATGGTGGTTATTATGGCTATTAATTGTTGTTTGTGAACTAGATCTTGGCATATCTCTGGTTTTAGTTGACTTCACTAATTTCTTGTATTTTCCCTTTTGACATTTATAAGATATGAGTGCACGCTTATATGTTTATGTCATTATGGAAAGTATATAGAAATTGGGGTCGTCACACTCATACTCCAACCGACCATTACGAAATCGCAATCAGTACCATACATAGGTCATTAGAAGAGCCGGATTCCTATGACCTCATCCTCCTCAGTCAGTGTGAGGATTAACATGCAGGACATCTTGTGTCTATGCTATAATAGCTTTCTAGGGTATTTTGGCAACTTTGCTATTTAGAGTTACAGTGGCATGTTGTACTCTCTTCGCCATCGAGGGATTTCTTGTTTATTTCACATCGATGCGGCATTAACAATCATCATTGGGAGATTAGTGGTACATCATCCCGACATAAACATATAATGAAGGATTGGGAGATTACAGGTACATCTCTCATCAAATCCTACATTAGGACATAAGGATATTCACATCCATAACCCCCACATACTCAAAAGTATGCTCTCCAGGAGTTCCCTTAGGAAAACCTGTTTCACCATCATTTAACTTCTGAAAATGATGGATCTATGGTCAGGGCTCTACATGATTTCATTATACTTGATTATTTAAGTACATTATGGCATTCTTTTAGCATCAGGCATGTTTTCAAACATAAACCATTAAAACAATTGCTATAAAGAAAAAGTATTAATTGTATCAAGTTCATTTCACATCTGGTTATCATTGGGATATCAATCCCTAACCATCTCATCATTATGATTCAGGAATATGGGTGTTCAAACCCTTAGATCATCATAAGTCATTTATCAGCATGACCTTGATTGTAACAATACTGATGGTCTTCATGGCTCATACAACTTATCCATCTCAAAAGTTACCTTTCAATAGGCAACATAACATATCACTATTTTCAAAGTTTAAAGAATACTTTCAATGAATGTGGCATCATAACCCTTACCTGGCTATGATTACCTATTAATAATAACCTGCATGACTAATATAATTGAAAACATGCACATTATATTTGTATCAGCACAATACAAGTTCTTTTCAATTTAATCATAGAACACTATGACTGTGCTATTAACAATTTACCACAGTCGTGCTGTTAACAATTTACCACGATCATGTTACATCACCACGGTTGGTTTCTAGGGTTAGGGTTTCCCTATTCGATTCAATTAGGGTTATTCAACCCTTATGACTTGCAAAGGTATAATGATTACTCATTTATAACTCAAGAACAGAGCTTCATGCTTAAAAGCATAACTCAAAATTAGGGTTTACTGTTCATTTCATCACATCACCCTAGATTAGGGTTTACTATTTACATTACATGATATTACCCTAGAATTAGGGTTTACTATTCACATTACAGTGAATTGAGGTCATACCATTATCATGTATGAAGATTACTTTCACTAATGCCTTCAATTAAGTTAAGATTCATTACTCACCATAATTAGGGTTTCCATGATCTCACTATGAAGGATCATACCCTAATTATGTGTATTCATACATGTTGGAAGTATATTACTTGATTCTCATACATATAGGAGGTCTTCTCTCTCCTCTAACTATTAGATGATGTTTACATCACTCTTAGTTAAGTTAAGTCAAATCAACCTTGATAATATAAGTCATGTCATCACCAATATGGTCATTAGGGTTTGCTTGATCAAGGAGTATAAGTCATATTATCACATCAAGGGTACTTGGTAATGTTCACCATTGGTCATAATATGTATTAATCCACTAATTACTTGTTCCCTTAATCACTTTAGGTATCTTTAGGGTTTAAGTTAATCAACTACTAAACCATCTTGGCCACTAAGGCATCAAACGTTCTTGACCGTAAAAGACCCTAAATGGTTTTGCACTTTAAACCTCCAAACGGTTTTGAAACCGTTTGGGGTTGTTGACCATTTGTTGACTTTTGAAACCGCATGATAAAGTACACCCTCAAGACCGTTTGCCCTAAGTGAGGTGAAGACCATTTGGTCTTGTTGACCGTTTGGCAAACTTTGACTTTGAAACTGCATGGGCAATTTGATCTTGAAACTGCATGGCCACCAAACGGTTTGGGATCGTTTGGTCCCAAACGGTCTTGAGACCATTTGGTTCAAACACCCTCAAAACTGCATGGACCAAAAAGTGTGTCAACTCTTCCAATTGAGTTAGGGTTTTCAATGTTGAACCCCTCAAACGTTTATGCAAAGGTTAGCCACTTATCAATTGAGTCAATTAGGTCAACACTCTACTGATTTGACACTCAATTGACCCTCAATTGATCACCAATTAGGGTTTGGATCAATTGGATTAGGGTTTGGAAACAATCATCCTTCATCATGTATCAACATGAGTCTAATTGACCTTGAGACCATTGAACCATCATTCGATTGGGTCATGACCTGACCCCAAACGGTCTTGGGATCGTTTGGACATCCTCCAAACGGTCTTGAGACCATTTTCTCAAGTCAACATCAAAAACTAAGTCAAGCTATTAAGGTTTGGTTCATTGATTTGATCATTAGGTCACTAATCGGTTATACTTCAACTTGTTGGCTTTCAATCTTCAACCACTTAATCATGGTCAACCCTAGACCTCCAAACGGTCTTGGGTGACCCCCAAATGGTCTTGGGATCATTTGGACATCATCCAAATGGTCTTGAGACCGTTTTCTCATTATTTCATCAAAACCCAAGTCATTTACTTAAAGGTTGAACCCTAGGTTTTATCACCAAATCAGCACTTAATTGCTCAACAACTTAATATGATTGGACCCTCAATTAGTCAACCCCACTTAACCCTAGACCTCCAAATGGTCTTGGGTGATCACAAAACGGTGTTGAGACCATTTGGGTGATCCCCAAACAGTTTTGAAACCGTTTGGGCCACTCAACCCAAACTTCAACATGATTGCATTATTGAAATCCGCACTAGACCCGATTAGGGTTTAGGTGAGTAAAGTGCCTTCAATTGGTGATTTACTTGGAATTAGATGATGATTTTTGGTGGGTGATTAGTCCATAATATGTAAAACAGGTCTCCAAATGGTCAATGCCTAGTCAACCCATCCAAATGGTCTTGGACCGGTTGTTCCCAAATGTTCTTGTGAAACCGTTTGCTCTCAAATGATTTCGAAACAGTTTGCTTCCAAACGGTTTTGCAAACCGTTTGAGCAAGAAGTGGAGAACCGTTTGTTAAAGAAAGATTAGGATGAACTTCGGAAATAACTCCATCTTTTTCTACCTTATGAACATGGACTGTTCTTCATGGATTTGCTAGCAAGAACACATAGAAGTGTCTAAAGAAGGAGATTTAGCAACGTTTTCATGAAAGGAAGATGCATAAGCAAAACTTTAAGGGTTAGAGCTATAAAACCCGCCTCTAGGACTGATCCATAACTCCAAGCTTCATATATTTAATGGTGGATTGATCTCCATAGGTCGTCCAAGGTTCGTTCTTCAAGATTTGGATGGAGAAGATGGCTAGAAAGAAGAGTTGTGTAAGGAAAACTACTAAACCAACCTTGTATTAGGATTTCCTCCATGAATTTGAGCTAGATGATGGTCAAAACTTACCCAAACCAGCTTGGTCGTCTTCCTATGCTCCTGAGATTCTCCTAAGTCAGCCAAAGAAAGAAGATAAGAAGAGGAATGAAGGGAAACGTTCCCTTGCTTTACGAAAAAGATGTACTTATATATTTTTGAGTATTTTCAAGCCAAGGAGGATTATTTCCTTAATTTTACATCTATATCTACCAAGCCCTTCCCCACTTATTGGCCACATCTCTCCCTTCTTATCACATGAAAAACCCCTCTCTCAACCAAGGTTAAGGAAAAAGGAACCAAACACCTTACTAAGTTATACATGTAAAAGGGTCATTTTGCATAAAACTTGGTTATTTAAATATAATGGTTATCTTTCTTATTTGATCATTCAAATGAGGCGCCCTCCTCATTATCATTGCTCTACTTGATGTCAAGAGTCATGAGGGATACTCTAGATGTTATATTTTACATGTTGCACCCTATGTTTTGTGTAAACTGTACTTTATACCAAAACTAGGTTTTAAAGAACAAGGATTGCTCTACTAGCTATATCTTGGTGGTCACGCTTGGAGAATCCATATCACTACATCATATTCACTCTTATGATGTCTCAACATCAGAGGAACATCTTAACATGTACAATTTGCAGGTTAACCCCTCTAATTGGGTAATTTGCACATTAGTCCATTTTTAACAAAACAATATTACAACATTATTCAAAAAGGAAAGAAATGGAAATATAAGTTCCTCAGAAGCTGTAATTACATATCAAAAGATAATCACAAGCATCTAATCACATGTCTTAAGCAAAACACCTAGGGTTAATTCATAACTCAGGTCACGGATGTTACAAATTATCCACCCCTTACGAGGATTTCGTCCCCGAAATCAACAATAATATTAAGAGAAAAGAGCAGGGTATTTCCTTCTCATCTCTTCCTCTAGTTCCCATGTGGCTTCTTTAACACCACGATGATTCCAGAGGACTTTCAGAAGACTTATGTCTTTCTTTTTTAGCTTTTTAATTCTTTTATCAAGGATTGACACTGGTCCTTCCTCATAAAATGCATCATCATTCAATTCTACCTCCATAGGTTGCAGAACTGATTCTGTATCAGGATGACATTTCCTCAACATGGAAATGTGAAACACAGGGTGTAACCTTTGTAACTCTGGTGGTAACTCTAGCTTATAGGCTACTTTTCCAATCCGTTCAATGATTGGATAAGGCCCCATAAATCTAGGAGCAAACTTCCCTTTCCTTCCAAACCTCAGAACCCCTTTCCAAGGTGAGACTTTGAGGTACACTTTGTCGCCAACCTAGAATTCTAAAGGTCTACGATGCTTATCAGCGTAAGACTTCTGCCTATCCTGTGCAGTCTTAATCTGTTGTTGTATTACTTTAATCTTCTTTGTGGTTTGATGCACAAGATCATGACCTAACAGTTGATATTCACCGGTTTCATACCAACATAGGGGTGATCTACAACGTCTACCATACAAAGCTTCATAAGGTTCCATGTCAATGCTATGTTGATAGCTATTGTTTTAGGAAAACTCTATCAAGCCTAGGTGCAGATCCCAACTCCCTATAAATTGATGAACACATGCTCTAAGAAAATCGTCTAAGGTCTGTATAGTCCTTTCTGTCTGTCCATCAGTCTGAGGATGAAAGGTTGTACTAAACCTTAACTGGGTGCCTAAAGCTCTGTGAAGTCGCTCCCAAAAATGACTCATAAACTAGGGACCTCTGTCAGAAACAATGGTAACTGGTACACCATGCAGCCTTACTATCTCTTCAACATACAACTATGCTAGCTTCTTAGCAGAATAGGTTGTTTTGACAAGCATGAAATGTGTTGTCTTTGTCAACCTATCAACTATTACCCAAATGGAATCATGTCCTTTGTTTGTCTTGGGTAGGCCAACAACAAATTCCATGGTTACATGATCCCACTTCCAATGCGGTATGGGCAAAGGTTGCATTGTTCCTGCAGGCTTATGGTGTTCAACTTTAACTTACTGACACACAAGACACGACATAACAAACTCAGCAACATCCTTTTTCATTCCAGGCCACCAATACATATCTTTCAAGTTTCGATACATCTTGGTGCTTCCTGGATGCATAGCATACATCGAAGAATGAGCTTCTTCCAGGACTAACTTCTTCAAGTTATCCACATCCGGTACTAACATCCTACCATGATAACAGGCTACTTGGTCATCAGTGTCATGGAAACCATCTCGTTTCTCGCTACCATACTCCGATCTAATCAGCTGAACTATAGCATCAACTTGTTGTGCCTCCTTGATCTGCTCTCTTAGAGTAGGTTTTATATGCATCTCAGCTAACAACCCAGCTAACAATGATACTTTCAACTGTACATTGTCTTGTCTTAAGGAGATAAGCATATCTCTCCTAGAGCATACTAAAGAATTTAGTTGTGCTCTATCGAAAGCTGGTGTTGCTGATTTCCTACTCAAAGCATCAGCAACCACATTGGCCTTCCCTGGATGGTAATCAATTGTACAATCATAGTCCTTGATTAGCTCCATCCAGCGGCGTTGCCTCATGTTAAGCTCATGCTGAGAAAAAATATACTTAAGGTTCTTATGATTAGTGAAAATCTGGAATGTCTCTCCATAGAGATAGTGTCTCCAGATCTTCAAGGCATGAACCACAACAGCTAGCTCTAGGTCGTGTGTCGGATAATTCTCCTTGTGTTTCTTAAGCTGTCGGGAAGCAAAAGAAATCACTTGTTTATCCTGCATCAACACACATCCAAGTCCATTCTTAGAGGCATCACAAAAACTATATATCCTTTTCCTTGTTCAGGTAACACAAGCACATGTGCACTTGTCAACCTCTCCTTTAACAACTGAAAGGATTGTTAACACTTGTCACTCCAACAAAAAGGAACATCCTTTCTCGTCAACTTAGTCAAGGTTAAATCTATAGAACTAAAGTTCTTAACGAAACTTCGGTAATAGCCTGCCAACCCTAAGAAACTACGGATTTCCGTCAGTGTCTTCAGCTGCTCCCATAGCAGGACAGATTCTACCTTTGTAGGGTCAACATGAATACCCGAAGCAGATATCATGTGTCCAAGGAAAGAAACTTCTGGTAATCAGAACTCACACTTGCTAAACTTAGCATATAGCTTGTGTTCTATTAGAAAAGTTAGATCCTGACGAAGATGTCGTTCATGCTGCTGAGCATCTCTACTATAGATTAGGATGTCATCTATAAAGACAACAACACATTGATCGAGAAAAGGTCTGAAGATTCTATTCATGAGTTCCATGAATGCAGTTGGTGCATTTGTTAGTCCAAACGACATAACTGTGAACTCATAGTGACCATACCTTGTCCTGAAGGCAGACTTGGGTATGTCACTATCCCTAATGCGCAACTGGTGATATCCCGACCTCAAATCTATCTTTGAGAAGATGGTTGCACCACGCAACTGGTCGAAGAGATCATCAATCCTCGACAGAGGATACTTGTTCTTTATTGTTACTTTATTTAATTGTCTATAATCAATGCACAACCGCATTGACCCATCTTTCTTTTTAACAAAGATGACCGGAGCACCCCAAGGCGAAGTACTCGGTTGGATGAAACCCTTCTCAAGCAATTCTTGCAGTTGTTTCTTGAGTTCTGCCATCTCAGCAGGCGCCATCCTATATGGTGTTTGTGCTATAGGTTGCGTGTCTGGGATTAAATTGATCTCAAAATCAATTTCCCAAGGCGGTGGCACACCTAGAAGTTCTTCAGGAAATACATCTTCAAATTCTCTAACTATAGGAACTTCGACAGGGTTAGGACTATCCATGGTGGTATCTACCACATGGGCCAAGAATGCTTAACATCCTTGCCTCATCAGCTTCTCAGAAACCATAGCTGACACAAGACAGGTGGGTAGAATCTTTCTCTCTCCTTGAAAGATCCATGTGTCACTATCATCAGCAAACACAGCTTGCTTGGGTTCACAATCCAAGACAACCTTATACCTTTCTAAGGTATCCATCCCAAGGATTATATCAAATCCATGCATCTCAAGTGGTATAAGATCCGCTTGAATGCGATGTCCAGAAAAGAAGAGGATGAAGGGAGAACATACCTCCTGCAACACAACAGACCCCATCAACGGAGTTTCTAGCAACAAACTATCTGCTCTATGAGGTATAGTCAAGTTGGAGTCAAGAATCACTCTTCGAGTGATAAAGGAGTGCGTAGCACCCAGATCAATTAAAATAGATACAATGCAAGATGTAGACATATCAGAATATAACAATTCCATCTGACCTGTCACAACCCAAGGGTTGATCACTGCATTAGGTGGACTCATCGCATAAAACCTTGATGTTGCATGTGGTTGATTCGGTGCCCGTTGATTAGGTGTTGATGATACAGCTTGGGATGCTTGTCCACATCCTCTAGCTCCTCCTGGAAACTGTCACCTTTGGGATCCTTGCTGACTCTCCCTTTGAGGTTGAGTCACACTCACTTCTCTGGCTCTGCAATCTTTCATCAAATGTCCCATCTTTCCACATAAAAAACAACTTCTATTCAGTTGTTGTGGTCTGGGTGGTCCTGTAACCGACATAGATGTTGAACTATGAGCTCTCTCTAGTGGTAGACTTCGTCCTCTACCCCTATTCGACGTCCACTGCATCTGGGTACTGGGTGTAGGTGGTGGTGTAGGCGCAGAAAACCTAGGTTTCTTGAAACTTTTAGATGAAGATCCTTGGAACTGGTGATACATCCTCTTATTCTGGGTCTGTCTCTTCTCTGCTACAGACCTCTCTACCCTTCTGAAAGATTCTACGAAGGTAGCAAACCTTTCTCTATTCTCCAGAGCGGACACTGGAGTAGTCAACTCAGTGTTTAACCCTTTCTCAAAATGCCTAATCCTTTCTTCATCTGTAGCTGCCATGTGCGGACAGAACCACAATAGCTCCATGAACTTAGCCTCGTACTCGCTAATGTTCATTGGACCTTGTTTTAACCTCTCAAACTGAGAGATTTTCACATCCAGGAATGTCTTAGGGAAATATTTGTTGATAAACTCCCATCGGAAAACTTCCCATGCAACCTCCACACCTGGCCTCTTCTGTTCTTCAATGGTCCACCAATGACTAGCACTCCCTTTGAGAAGATACACAACATGTCTAACCTTCTCAGCTTCTGGGATGTTTAAGATTTTAAAGGACTTCTCTAGTTCAGTTAACCACAAGTTGACATCTGTGGGATCAGCTGTTCCAAAATACTCTGTGGCTCCAACTCAGAGAAGTCGTTCAAATGTCTTGTCGATTCTTTGTCCTTCAGGATGGGTAGGTGCCCTAGGTGCAGGTATAGGCATCCTATCAGTTATGTGTGTCATGGCAGTCATAAACTGCCCAAACATGGTATGGACGGCTGGGTTCCCCATGTCAGTTGGATTGAACTGGGGTGGTTCAGGCATAGGCTGTTCTATCTCTGGGTTTCTTGCACCTTCTCGGGGTGCAGCGACACTACATTCGGCAACATATTCCTTGTGCTCTTCATGTGGTCCGTACATCCTTAGTCTTATCCTCTTCTCCTGAGGAGCAGAAGACACTATCAGATATACTGGAAGACACTAGAACAAACTCAACATCCTAAGTCCTATGTCTCTGTAGACTCAGTGAACCTAGAGCTCTGATACCACTAATTTGTGACGTCCGTCTCGGGGAAAATGAGATCAACGAATGCGGAAGCGATTAACTAGCAGCGAAATTATTAAAAATCACTAAAAATTAAAACTTTTTGTAAAGATATCTTTAAATGATAAAACTCTTTCATAAAGAAACATAATAAGTTGTTTACAACATGATTCATCATCACATCTCTGTAAAATCACATCTCGAGTGATTACCACATCAATTGCTCTGTTACCTGTACAAAGCAAGATACAAAAATATCGAGGCATTAAGCCAAAATCTCAGATCTACTTTAAACATCTACTGACTCCTAGGACCTGAGAGTACATAGACGACACATAGGACATTCTATCTAAAAGACTTGACAGACAATGTCTCCACCTAAGAATCACTATTGTCCCTAGTGTTGTTGCTGCTGCTGCTCACGCACTGATGGGTTCCTTCGTCTGCGACGTTTACCTAAAAAGTCAAACCCCACGGGGGTGATACAATTTGAATAATTCTCCCAGCGAGAGTTATAACTCTCTGCCAAAAGCTTTGTTATTGCAATAAAGGAATAACATTGAATAATAGGATTCTAAACATTCAAGTAGATTTAACATTGTATAACTAAGTGAAGCAACATTCTTTTAAGCAATCATTTCAATTATAATTTAATTGAATGTCAAAGCATATAACAATAAGGAATATGAAGAGCATGTATACTAGTTATTTAACTAGAGCACTATGAACAATGTATCATCAATCATTGTTCCTCGTAGTTCAACCTTAGCAGTTATGCTATACGGCTGATTACACTTTTCAAACATATTTATGCCCTGAGGAGATGAGCTACACCTCTCATACTCCAACCGACCATTACGAAATCACAATCGGTACCATACATAGGTCATTAGAAGAGCCAGATTTCTATGACCTCATCCTCCTTAGTCAGTGTGAGGATTAACATGTAGGACATCTTATGTCTCTGCTATAATAGCTTTCCAGGGTATTCTGGCAACTTCGCTATTTAGAGTTATAATGGCGTACTGTACTCTCTTCGCCATCGAGGGATTTCTTGTTTATCTCACATCGATGCAGCATTAACAATCATCATCGGGAGATTTGTGGTACATCATCCCGGCATAAACATATAATGAAGGATTGGGAGATTACAGGTACATCTCTCATCAAATCCTACATTAGGACATAAGGATATTCACGTCCATAACCCCCACATACTCAAAAGTATGCTCTCTAGGAGTTCCCTTAGGAAAACCTGTTTCACCATCATTTAACTTCTGACAATGATGGATCTATGGTCAGGGCTCTACATGATTTCATTATACTTGATTATTTACATACATTATGGCATTCTTTTAGCATCAGGCATGTTTTCAAACATAAACCATTAAAACAATTTCTATAAAGAAAAAGTACTAATTGTATCAAGTTCATTTCACATTCGATTATCATTGGGATATCAATCCCTAACCATCTCATCATTATGATTCAAGAATATGGGTGTTCAAACCCTTAGATCATCATAAGTCATTTATCAGCATGACCTTGATTGTAAGAATACAGATGGTCTTAATGACTCATACAACTTATCCATCTCAAAAGTTACCTTTCAATAGGCAACATAACATATCACTATTTTCAAAGTTTAAAGAATACTTTCAATGAATGTGGCATCATAACCCTTACCTGGCTATGATTACCTCTTAATAATAACCTGTGTGACTAATATAATTGAAAACATGCACATTATATCTGTATCAGTACAATACAAGTTCTTTTCAATTTAATCATAGAACACCACGGTCATGCTACCTTGCACGGTCGTTCTGTTAACAATTTACCACGGTCGTGCTGTTAATAATTTACCATGACCGTTTTACATCACCACAGTTGGTTTCTAGGGTTAGGGTTTCCCTACTCGATTCAATTAGGGTTATTCAACCCTTATGACTTGAAAAGGTATAATGATTACTCATTTATAACTCAAGAACAGAGCTTCATGCTTAAAAGCATAACTCAAAATTAGGGTTTACTGTTCATTTCATCACATCACCCTAGATTAGGGTTTACTATTTACATTACATGATATTACCCTAGAATTAGGGTTTACTATTCACATTACAGTGAATTGAGTTCATACCATTATCATGTATGAAGATTACTTTCATTAATGCCTTTAGTTAAGTTAAGATTCATTACTCACCATAATTAGGGTTTCCATGATCTCACTATGAAGGATCATACCCTAATTATGTGTATTCATACATGTTGGAAGTATATTACTTGATTCTCATACATATAGGAGGTCTTCTCTCTCCTCTAACTATTAGATGATGTTTACATCACTCTTAGTTAAGTTAATTCAAATCAACCTTGATAATATAAGTCATGTCATCACCAATATGGTCATTAGGGTTTGCTTGACCAAGGAGTATAAGTCATATTATCACATCAAGGGTACTTTGGTAATGTTCACCATTGGTCATAATATGTATTAATCCACTAATTACTTGTTCCCTTAATCACTTTAGGTATCTTTAGGGTTTAAGTTAATCAACTACTAAACCATCTTGGCCACTAAGGCATCAAACGTTCTTGACCTTAAAAGACCCTAAACGGTTTTGCACTTTCAACCTCCAAACGGTTTTGAAACCATTTGGGGTTGTTGACCGTTTGTTGACTTTTGAAACCGCATGCTAAAGTACACCCTCAAGACCATTTTCCCTAAGTGAGGTGAAGACCGTTTGGTCTTGTTGACCGTTTGGCCAACTTTGACTTTGAAACCGCATGGGCAATTTGATCTTGAAACCGCATGGCCACCAAATAGTTTGGGATCATTTGGTCCCAAATGGTCTTGAGACCGTTTGGACTCAAACGGTCTTGAGACCATTTGGACCCAAACGGTCTTGAGACCGTTTGGTCTAAATACCCTCAAAACCGCATGGACCAAAAAGTGTGTCAACTCTTCCAATTGAGTTAGGGTTTTCAATGTTGAACCCCTCAAACGTTTATGCAAAGGTTAGCCACTTATCAATTGAGTCAATTAGGTCAAAACTGTACTGATTTTACACTCAATTGACCCTCAATTGATCACCAATTAGGGCTTGGATCAATTGGATTAAGGTTTGGAAACGATCATCCTTCAACACGTATCAACATGAGTCAAATTGACCTTGAGACCATTGAACCATCATTCAATTGGGTCATGACCTGACACCAAACGGTCATGGGATCATTTGGACATCCTCCAAACGGTCTTGAGACTGTTTTCTCAAGTCAACATCAAAAACTAAGTCAACCTATTAAGGTTTGGTTCATTGATTTGATCATTAGGTCACTAATCGGTTATACTTCAACTTGTTGGCTTTCAATCTTCAACCACTTAATCATGGTCAACCCTAGACATCCAAACGGTCTTGGGTGACCCCCAAACGGTCTTGGGATCATTTGGACATCCTCCAAAAGGTCTTGAGACCGTTTTCTCATTATTTCATCAAAACCCAAGTCATTTACTTAAAGGTTGAACCCTAGGTTTTATCACCAAATCAACACTTAATTGCTCAACAACTTAATATGATTGGACCCTCACTTAGTCAACCCCACTTAACCCTAGACCTCCAAATGGTCTTGGGTGATCACCAAACGGTGTTGAGACCATTTGGGTGATCCCCAAACAGTTTTGAAACCGTTTGGGCCACTCAACCCAAACTTCAACATGATTGCATTATTGAAATCAGCAATAGACCCGATTAGGGTTTAGGTGAGTAAAGTGCCTTCAATTGGTGATTTACTTAGAATTAGATGATGATTTTTGGTGGGTGATTAGTCCATAATATGTAAAACAGGTCTCCAAATGGTCAACGCCTGGTCAACCCATCCAAATGGTCTTGGACTGGTTGTTCCCAAACGTTCTTGTGAAACCGTTTGCTCTCAAACGGTTTTGAAATCGTTTGCTTCCAAACGGTTTTGCAAACCATTTGAGCAAGAAGTGGAGGACCGTTTGTTAAATAAAGATTAGTATGAACTTTGGAACTAAAGCCATCTTCTTCTACCTCAAGAACATGGACTGTTCTTCACGGATTTGCTAGCAAGAACACATAGAAGTGTCTAAAGAAGGAGATTAAGCAACGTTTTCATGAAAGGAAGATGCATAAGCAAAACTTTAAGGGTTAGAGTTATAAAACCCGCCTATAGGACTGATCTAGAACTCCAATCTTCGTAGCTTTAATGGTGGCTTGAGCTCCATAGGTCGTCCAAGGTCCGTTCTTCAAGATTTGGATGGAGAAGATGGCTAGAAAGAAGAGTTGTGTAAGGAAAACTACTAAACCAACCTTGTATTAGGATTTCCTCCATGAATTCGAGCTAGATGATGGTCAAAACTTACCCAAACCGGCTTGGTCATCTTCCTATGCTCCTGCGCTTCTCCTAAATTGTCCAAATCAAGAACATAAGAAGAGGAATGAAGGGAAACGATCCCTTTCTTTGTGAAAAAAGATGTACTTATATATTTTTGGGTATTATCAAGGCAAGGAGGATTATTTCCTTAATTTTACATCTATATCTACCAAGCCTTTCCCCACTTCTTGGCCATGTCTCTCCCTTCTTATAACATGCAAAACCCCTCTCTCAACCAAGGTTAAGGAAAAAGGAACCAAACACCTTACTAAGTTATACATGTAAAAGGGTCATTTTGCATATAACTTGGTTATTTAAATATAATGATTATCTTTCTTATTTGATCATTCCAATGAGGCACCCTCCTCATTATCTTTGCTCTACTTGATGTCAAGAGTCATGAGGGATACTCTAGATAGTATATTTTACATGTTGCACCCTATGTTTTGGGTAAACTGCACTTTATACCAAAACTAGGTTTTAAAGCACAAGGATTGCTCTACAAGCTATATCTTAGTGCCCAAGCTTGGAGAATCCATATCACTACATCATATTCACTCTTATGATGTCTCAGCATCAGAGGAACATCTTAACATGTACAATTTGTAGGTTAACCCCTCTAATTGGGTAATTTGCACATTAGTCCATTTTTAACAAAATAATATTACAACATTGTTCAAAAAGGACAGAAATGGAAATATAAGTTCCTCAGAAGCTTTAATTACATATAAAAAGATAATCACAAGCATCTAATCACATGTATTAAGCAAAACACCTAGGGTTAATTCATAACCCAGGTCAGGGATGTTACATTACTAGTCACCAAGTTTCTCTCCCATAGTGACAACTCTCAATTGTTCTCACTCATAGCTATCCCTCCCTAGTTGGGTAGGACTTGCTTGGGCTCTCTCAGTTATGACAATCAGAGTGGACAATAGTAGTCAGAGGAACTATTTCTCAGTTGTCTATTTTGTGTTCCTAAAAGCCTCGATACATTCTATTTATAGGCGGGGTTAGGGCCAGGGTTCCCAATCTGTACAAGATTATGTGGGAGTGGAAGGGACCTGAAGATCTTGAATTTTCACAACCTGTAGAAGCCAAAACGGTCATCTAGTGACCTAGACAATCATCAAGTCACACAATACGGTCATCTTGTAGTGCTAGACAGTCGTCTAGAAGTTTTCCAACTACACACAAATTTGACAATTTCGATTCCAATTAATATCACATAGTAATTCCTTGCACCACGAGTAATTTGATATCGAAGCAAGTTTGGGAAACATCCAGAACCTTTGTATGGCCCAACCGAGCTTTCTCACCCATGTGAGATGCCTCTCGCACTCACCCTGATGACCGTCTGGTGAGTCTGAGTTGAGTTTGTTAGCTCAATTACATTGAACCAATCGGTTCAAGGTTAGAACTTAGCCAATTCGAACTTTGATTAGCCTAAAAACCCAAACAGTCATCTCAGCATTTGAGTGAGATGGTAGTTTGGCACTATAATCAGCCAATAATTTGATTTGTTGTGTGAATTGAATACCTAAACATTTAAGTAATCAATAAAATCATCATTCTAGATTAATCTCCTCTTCTAGAAGAGTTCCTATGTGTGTGTCCATGTAGGTCCCATATCATGTTGGTAGTGAATGCCAATAACTAGCTTATCACATCACAAGCAAGGAGTGGTAACTAGTCACACATCAGTGCTACCCAAGTGAATGGAAAGTTGGAGAACAACTTCAACCTACAATATGTGTAAGTTATTGCAGTGAATGCATCATTCCTTTATCTCTGATATCCAGAATGAACTTGAGTCATCGACACATCACACTTTCCATGTTCAATCCATGTTCCTTGAACCAAGAGTAGATTGTCTAAGATAATGTGACTTCAATATCATATATTGATTCACATGTGCATGCACATGTGTTTCTTAGTCTCACTTATCAAGTGGCCAGGATATCATACTCTAGTAGGGGGACAAATCCCATATCTATCACTCACACTCTATCCCCATGGGTCAAAGTCACCCAATCATCACTGTTATAACAACCCATGTTTTAGGATTGTGTTTGATGATGTCAAATAGTTCCCAACAACATGTGATGAGTGCAGTGATTACATGTCTAAGTATCACAATTGCCACCTTCACTATGAGAGCTGACTATGACTTACCATATGACAGTTCCCATGTGTCATTCTCAAGGTGGGTCTGTCTGATACACTATTCTCTAACATCTATCTGTGTGCTTGGTTTGATACTGCCATATCATGACTAATGAGATTATGTCATCAACCAACCCACACTCAGTCTTATGTGTTATTGGTGTCTATCTATTTTGCATAGTAACAATCAACTAGGGACATAATAATAATGTGCACATTCTTAACATTCATATGATCTCATCCTCTAAGGCTATTACTCGAAGACATATGTCATTGAGTAATGTCATTCTTTATGAATTCATAATATTTCCCCATTATGTTGAATTGGAAGTTTTCCTTTATGAGTATTACTAAAATCCTCTCAAGTATGTACCATGTAAACCATAACATGATTTTCTCTGTGTCATACCTAACCAACAAACTCATACTTGCACTTAGATCCATTCTCTAATGAAATCATTCTTAGTGATCCAAACATATCCAACATGCTTCTACTGCGTAAGTGCTTATCTCAACATGATAGAAACACTTTTCTATAAGTCGGTATATTGCATGTTTCTTATCTCTTCACTTTGAGATGAAACCACCATAATATGGTATCTGATATTGCTTGCCTAAAATTTAACTCCATTTTTGTGACAATATCACTACTGAGTCATGGAACAACTATAAGTTCATCATATGAACTTTTAGATCCATATAGTATCACTCTATGTTCATAACACATGTATACTCATCATCTATGGTAGAATAGAATTAATGGCTATTAGTTTGGAACCCTCACAACTAACAACATTTCTCCTTTTAAATCAAAACATATTTTATTGTGATCACTTTGTCAGTATTGAAGCCTGCACCAATGTAACCCTTTACATCCAACTCTTACTTGTATTGCTATCATTATTAACTAGCAATCTATCCTCAAGTACTTCATAAGTACTAATGGATGTCATAACATCATTCCAATAAACCTTATTGGAATTTACCCTCATCTTGTCATGTCCAATACATACAAGATTAAATGGGATAAGTACACTTGTATCATTCATGATAGATCCATTGCTACAACCTTTTCCATCATCATCATGTCATTTCCATTCTTCACAATAATTGGAACAAAAGGTTCATGAGAGGCTAAACTGAATTCTCTCTTACTGAATCCTTCCATGTTGAACTTTTCAACACATTCCTATTGTATGTGTTCAAACATCCATTGTGAAACATTCAAGAACTATCTCATAGGCCATGGTTCTTATCTCATAATATCCTTAATTGTTGAAGGGATTTTCATGCCTCATCTCAATATTCACAATATTGAGGTATTATTTCTCATTGTATGTGAAATATTCATATATGCTCCCACTAAAACTTTTGTAATCACATATTTCATCTTTTATCTTGATTCAAGTCAAACTGTTTGACTATCTTGTCAAATCAAAAGATCCTCCTCTGAGTTTCTTGTTTCAATTACATATTGAATGTCATAGTTTATATACTTTATTTGCATTCTTGAAGTTGTAAAACCTTTTAGGTTGTGTCACATACACATCCTCAGATGTATTCCTTTTAAAGAATCCAGTTTTATCTTCATATGCCAAATCTCTTAGTCTATTTCAACTACAAAAACAAGCATGGCGATTGGTAAAGGATTTTCTATCATGTTCAACAACTTGAATTGATTTAAAGTAGGGTCTTGTAGTAGGTCTCTACTACAAGACCCTACTACACATTTTAGGTATTACTCTTTAGGTTGCACTACCAAGCACCTGCCTTGCTAGTTTACATGGACTCTATAATGGCCTTGAGCCATTTACTCATATTATGGTACTTAATAGCTTCTAGTCAATTAGTTGGCTCATCATGTTATGACCAACCCATCATAATCATTTGATTTACAATCCTCCAATCTCAGTTTGTTCTACTAGAACTATTTTGATCTGTGTCATATGAAGAACTTGAGATTCCCCACAACTTGTGATTCTCTGAGTTCTCACTGTACCCCGTTGTTGGTCTCAAACATTTTGAGTTCTATGTTTACTCAAAATTGATTCTTCTGGAACTCAATTATTGTATCAACAAAATACTTTTGTTATTGGGTTGGGATTAGTAATATCTTTAAACAATTATGGTTTGTGGATAAACCTTCTGTAAGAAACTAGTTTCTCAATGTAGGTTTCAATCATCTAGACATATTGGGACATTCCCAAATCATATCATATATCATGTCTTACAAACCATTCTTGCGGTACATTATTTACTGATAGCTTTATATTTATGAATATATAAGAAGATTATATTTAATTGATAAATATATCATGAATCATCATGATATATTCATTCTTCTGACACATCATCATGCTTAGAGGGATTTGACTTGTGATACATTGCCACATTCCTTTCATTGAAGGTTCTCAATTATTGATGCAAAGTTTTTCAGCATTTGATCTCATCAAACTTTCTTATACTTTCATCCAAGTCATACTTCATTTATAATATCCTTGAACACTTAAAGAGATTTATGTTTCAATGTTACTTAGTACATATCATCATATAATGAGTAATAGAAATGATGTATGAGTAATTATCTATAGCATTCCATAAGATCTTCATGCATCATATGTTTGAGGTCTAGTGGAAAACTTATAATCCCGCCACATTTAGTGAAGTAAGTCATGTCATGTTATGTGCAAGGAAGAATTGCATATTTCCTTAGGTTCAACAACAAAGGAAATCTAGATTAACATCAATATGTATTATAAACATGCACTTCTTATAAGTACGTCTACGGTGACTATTTGCTAATGATAATCTTGAGTTATCAATCATAATCCTTTGATATTAACTTTATATATTTTCATATCAAAGTCTTTTGTACAAAGATCATTAAATGTAAGGGAATTTCCATTCAAGATCATATCTTTTAATATCAAAGTCTTTTGTACAAAGATCATTAGATGTATGGGAATTTCCATTCAAGATCATATATTTTGAAATATAAACAATAATCTCATAATTTATTGATATATCATTCTTGTCATACAAGATGATCTAAAGTAAATTGTTTCTTATGGAATAATGAAATAGAAATTCTACTAACTCTATTACATGCCTATTTGGCTAAGATAAATTAAAATGTGGACTAAAGCTTCCACAACTCTAGCTCCTCCTTGTCCACCTTTGTCCTTCCATGGAGGCTTTTACTTCTTTTCAGATCCTACATATCAGTATGTCAAATATCTATTTGGTATCAGATACCA